>JAYKKI010000054.1:12000000-13200000 GCA_039881145.1 Druceiella hillmani | reverse complement strand
TTAATTCGTTTCGAATTGGGTCAAAATTTAAAATTCACCTACCGTCTTTTTACAAGTACAAATCATGCAAATCAAAAGCGGTTAACCTTGACGCAGACCGTACCGCTGCAGGATAGTGGACAGTATTGAAATTGATACAACTAAGGAATAACGTCGAAATCTCAATGTCATTGGTGAGTATAAAACTGGAATTTTTTGCATGTTTCTTAAATTTGTTCATTTAAAATTCATTCGCATTATCAACTATGGGAACTGTTAAGTGTGTGTTTTAAAAAACATATTTTTTGTTCTAAACAATATCTTTTAAATATTGAATATATTTGGCATTAATTTTGTAAAATTTCATTATTCATAATTTAATGAAACTACGTGACGTAGTATTATTTCTATTTTCTTTAAATTCTTTACCACGACCTAGGTTTCGTTGTAATACATCTTCAGGTGAGACAAAGCAAAGAATTATTTCTTTGCTAACAGCCCACCTGAAGATGTTGTAATACAACGAAACCTAGGTTGTAGTAAAGAACTTAAAGAAAGTAGAAATAATACTACATCACGTAGTTTCATTTAATTGCGAATATCTTTTAATCTTACACATATGTTTGCGTTAAGAGAAAGATAATTTTTTGTAAGACTTAATCTTTAAAGGATTAAAGTTAATAGTTTCTTTTTGCTCCACGTTTTTATATTTAAATACATTTAACAAAAATTAAGAATCGTCTGATAAAATAAAATAATTTTTAAATGTACAAACAATTTATTTTATTTTATATGTTTCATTTTATATTATTTTATTTTGTGATTGATACTAGAAAGTTTTTTTAATTATTCAAAAATATCAAATACGTGTACAACTCTCGTTATGAGGATTCCGTAAACATTTAGGCACTGCTAAACATTTAAGGGCACATTGTGTTTTATTCAAATATTTACAAATATTAATTTCTCAACCTAAATAACTTTCACATACTTTAAAAATATAGTGCATATTCCAAAAATTACATGAACTGCAATAACCACTATAGCTTTCATATATATTATAATCTTCTAGTCAGACTTTTCCCATCTTATCTTTCCTGAATTTTGGTTCATTAGCTCTGAATATAAGAAGGGGAATACCCTATTTTTTAATATCTTTTTAAATATTTGCAATTTTAAACTATAGGAAAATATATTTTATTCCTCATATAACATTCAAAAAGGAATTTGTGTATTTTATTTACCCCTTGTTTATTTTTTAAATATGTAAATAAAAAAGTTAAATAGTATGAATGAGTTAATACGATGTTATAGCACTGCACGAAACGTATCATATTTTCTGAGAAAATCGGCCATGACAGACGGACTGTAAGTAATTTCATGGGGATTCCGTTCTTCGAATTGAGGTATGAAACCCTAAAAAGCAAGAACCAATTTACAGTTTTATAAAAATTCAATTTTATTCAGTAACAACATGGTCACCCATATGATGCACGTGGCTAAATAGATTAACATGTGCGCAAAAGTATAAAATATTTCATATAAGTCCTACCTTATCTTGTGACGTGTATAATAATTAAGATAAGCAAGAGTTATAAAAATTTATATTTGAGTACAACTTAAGCTCACTAAGTTATAAGTGGAAAAAATTGTTTCGTTGATTTAACTCCATGGACTAAATATTTTCTTTACACTTTAATTATAAATAAATTTCCACTAAAAAGTACAATAGTTATTAATTTATATACAAGAAAACTCATGGAAAACATAAAACTGGCCACAAGTATTTAAGTGATTTATAAAAAGCATTTATAAAAATAAAATTACGTAGACCAAATGTCACGCGTACAGATTTCATAATTTTTTGACATATAATTTTTCATATGAATGACAATTTTTTTTTCTTTTTTTCCTTTTAGATTCGTTTCAAACATAAATTATGAATACACAAAACAACAATCGTAAAATCTATTTGAGAATCTTCTTGAACAGAGCGATGACATAATTCGGAAGCGTATTGTTCGTTTCGAGATATTTTTAATGTATATTAAGCTATGGTAATAAAAGTAGAATAACAATATATGGTAGTAAAGTAGAATACATATAATTAGTGGAAAAATTGATGATATTTTGAAAGCATCACATCAACAAAGAAAAGTAACGATGAAGAAGGAAAATGTAGATCTGGACAACGTCCTTATGGAAATTGGCCAGTTCGGAAGATTTCAAATTACAACAATAATATTGGTTTTAATGCCAATAATTTTTTCCGCTTTTATGGCCGGCGAATATCTTTTTACAGTCAATGCTGTTGGATACCGGTGAGTAACGTTTATAACTATCTCATAAAATAATTTCGATCGCAAACTTTAGCAGAATATTTTATGCATACTAACGTTTATCGTGGCTATAAAGTTTGGTATCTAACAATAATCAGTACACAGAAATCGTTTTAATCTAGACAATTCAGAATTATGTGGAAAACACGTTGCACAAAAATTTGAAAATTAGTAAAATTTAACAAAACTTAATTTTTTATTATTTTGATTTATTTAATTAAACGAAACCTATATAAAACCCTGCTTTAAATAGTATAAAGGATTTATTTATTATTTATTAGATCTAGACAATTCAGAATTATGTAGAAAACGCAACGTTGTACAAAAATTTGAAAATTAGTAAAATTTAACAAAACGTAATTTTTTATTATGTTGATTTATTTAATTGAACAAAACCTATATAAAACCCTGCTTTAATAGTACAAAAGATTTATTTATTATTTATGTGTTTATTTATTAGATCTAGACAATTCAGAATTATGTGGAAAACGCAACGTTGTACAAAAATTTTAAAATTAGTACAATTTAACAAAACTTTTTTTTTTATTATTTTGATTTATTTAATTAAACGAAACCTATACAAAATCCTGCTTTAAATAGTACAAAGGATTTATTTATTCTTTATGTGTTTATTTATTAGACATTTATCAACAGATTTTAGATAACTTATTCATGATGAAGGATCAACTGCGTAACAAAGTTTAAATTTTATATATTAGATCTAAATACAGCATTAAATAGGATTATAAAATAATATTTTTAAAACTTTATTCCACTCGACGTAAATAAATGACACCCTCACTCGTCACTATTCGAATATCGCAGAAAACTGAAAAATTCCGACATAATTCGATTCTAAAGAATAATAGAGCAAGGTTGCGTGAGCACAAAAAATTATCGGGTCGGAAAAATGGAAATAGAAAAATAAAACCATACTGACCATAAGATTTTACATTTCAACAGCTAGAAAATAAATTTGATAAAGTAAATGAGTTGCAAAGAAAGAACCTAGCGTAACTTGAGCAAACCGGTAGAAAAGAGAAAGTAATCATTCTGTCTCATGTGCAGATATCATAGGAACCTCTTTTGTACAATTTCAATCATCAAGCTATACGTGGCTTCCTGTGTCCTAATATAATTTATTTTTATTTTAAAAATTACTTATATTTTTGCAAATAATTATTAGTGGTACCTAGCTTTTATGACAAAAGTAGAATTTTTTTATCAGTAAACACTTAATAAACAACACAATTTTCAAACACTAAATAGGAATATATATCGTCAAATATTAAATTTCCAAAAAAAATCCTGATATCTATTAAATACCCTAATGTTTTATTTATAAAAACTCTTTTAATTAAAAAAAATAAAGAAATAAAAAATGCACCGCTGTCAAAGTTCACTTTTGTGTGTAAAATTAACCTCTATTTAATATGATATAAACAGATATGTTTATAATTTAAGTCTCACATTTTAGGCATGCAAAATCTCTGCAAATCAAAAAATGCTTCGTATCGAAAAATGTTTTTTTAAATCATTCAAGTAAAAAAATGTCTCAGGAAATATACGATCCATAATCTTGTTTGTAATTTACGAAGTCATTCAAGTGAACAGCCTATTTAATAAGGTCCAATAGTTTTTGAATTTGCTTATTCTGATAAATAATAAACCCGCATATATAAATCCTAACAAAAGTTATTTTTACTTTTGCTTATTCTCAGGCAGCCTCTACCATGACAAGTGTACAGAAATACTAAATGTATAAATTTACCGCAAAACCATTTTCCATATGATTGCATCAAACTCAATTCCTGTATATTAATGCAGCTGAACATGCACCATTGACAAATTCTCTCGCTTTCTTTAATAAACTGTTTTCCAGTTAAGTCTTTTCGTGTTTTTCCAATGCCTCTTTTTTCCTTTTAACTAATTTTCCTAAACGAAAAAAACTCATCTACTTGCTCTTTGACTATGTTGCCTGTTTTTTTTTATCATATCTTCAATCAATTATTTTTTCAGACTTTTCAAACAAAGCACTATTTACAAGAAAAGTCTCATGAATAATTTGATTGTGTTTACGGTTTTAGATATTTTTCGTTATAATGATGAACAAAATATAATTGAACAGCATATGTAAATATACACCAAAGAAAGAAAAACAAATCATCGTGATGGTCCAAGCGAAAAATAATAATAATTGATATACCTTGGGAGGTAACATATTTATTAGTAATAAAAAAAGTCGAAGAAATTAAATTATTCTTAAACTAAATATTCATAACCATTACACGAGTTTTATTATTTATCAATACT
Organism: Druceiella hillmani; assembly: GCA_039881145.1. Lineage (NCBI taxonomy): Eukaryota > Metazoa > Arthropoda > Insecta > Lepidoptera > Hepialidae > Druceiella > Druceiella hillmani. The sequence continues at coordinate 13,195,369 of JAYKKI010000054.1, read as the reverse complement.
AAATGTGATACTCTTTAATTCATAATAATTATATTATTTTAAATATCTTATCTTTTTGGAGTAAACTGAACGTATAATATTAGATCATAATAATATTTCCTTCATAATGGTTAATAAATAAGTTTAAAAGAAAATGATCGACTTAACTAAAATTATATTTATTGGTCCAGGAAAAAATTTCTATCTTCAAATACCTCCATGGATGGTACAAATGAAAAAGCCTCCACTAACTATGACAAAGCTTTATTTAAGTACATAATCATTATATTGATTGTATCTTGGAGACAAACCCCGCATAAGTTAAAACTTTTTAAAAAATTAATCGTAAAAGCTCAAATTAAGAACTAAAAACTTTGAAAGTGAACGGTCCAGAGAACAAGTTTTTCAAAAAAATTATTTCCACTCATAAGGCCTTTTTATTTTGACCAAACTAAATTCGTTCGTGTGATAACATAATTTTACGTAACGCATTACGTAACGCGTTATTAGCAAAAGTTAAATAATTTTATTTAGCTTCAAGTTCTGTATATTCTTGGTTAAAATTTTGCGATGGATTTTTAGCTACTTCTGCTTAAACACTTCTCACGAAAAGTCGCTCACATATTCATTATGCATGACAATGCATCATTGACAGTATCGATCTTTGATCCTCAAATTGTAATGCTTAAGTGGTACTGCCTGTCTAAACTGATAAACATAACTGATATGACATAATAAACAAAGATTTACATACCTAATACAGGAATAGATGTACCCCAGGATATTATTTCCATATGATTAAAGCCCCGGATTAGTGATCCACAATTATTTCCGTCTTAATAATCTTTTTCTTCGTATAGAAAACGTTTATTTGTTAGAGTTTATAAGTCATCAGATTTAGACTATAGTCGTCGATCTCAATACTCCTATTGCAGAGACTCTTTGATATAATGATATAAAGTAACAAAAGGTTTATATACCTAACGCAAGAATGTATTATATTCACGATTTTATTTTCACCTGATTAAAGTACCAGACTAGTGATTCATAATTATTTTCCGCCTTAATAACATTTGTTTTCGTATAATAGTAAAATTTAAAAAAAAAATTGTTAGCAAAGTGATTATTATTCTTTTATTTTTAACATAGCTGGATAGACATAACTACAATGACACAATAATAATTAATATTTTCCTTAATTATTTTCTTAAATCATTTCCACGAACACAAATGTTCTTATTACTTAAATTTATTTTAACCTATCTAATCTAGATAAGATTTACTTCAAACACAATTCCTTCTTTAACTCTTTTTTTGCCTTCATGGTCATTTTTATTTATAAAAAACCTAAAAACAAAATAAACTAAGTAGATCTAATAAAAATACTTCAGCATAGTAATAAATAATTCAATATAAAAATTCCTGTCCTCCCAAAATACGCGACTAGAGATCAAAATCTTAAATCTTATCTCTAATTTGATAAAATTGTCTAGACATTAATAACGTAGCTAATTATTATCGGAACTTGTTCACATTATCCTATAAAATTTACAGGAAAATTATTAAAGATGGATGGACGTGATAAAATATGACTACTGCGTTCGATATCCTTTCCCAATGTTTTTATTACCATGTAATCAAGATTTACGACTAAAATGGTTAAGTTAGTAAAAAAATGTCATTAGAAAAAGTTTCACAATGAAAAATGAAATTATTCTTAAAATGTGTACAATGTTTTCAATATTATCTCTCGGGAATATTATTATCCTACTGATGAACTGATTCCATCAAATACATATAATATAACTCGTTAGAAAACGGTTAACACGTTAAAAAATATTGTTGAAAGATAAAAGTAGCAAGTATTAATTTATATGTATTCCTCTGATAATATAAATATCTTAATTTGAGGTTAAAAGCAATTTAAATACTGAATTTGGTCCAGTCAACTTTTATATGCCGTCATTGAGCAAATAATATGCATTTTTTTTATATTTTGAATTCAAAAAGTATTTTTTTTTCAGATCGAGGTCAAAAATAAATTTGCAATATCTATTATATTATCCCTTAATGAAACTTTATTCCAGACACATATCCTTCACACTCGCATAAAATACGTAACAATATAAATATACAATTTCGAAATAAAAAGCCAATGATCTTATGCCACATGACAAGCCCTTCAAAATCGAATTGAGAAGCAAATTAAAATTTACCTGTACTTTGGCATATTTTTCTGCATGCAATTATTGAAATTTCAATATATAGTGTCAAACCTGATATCAATATACTGCGTCTAACCTGCTTGATTTGGTTAAACCAGAACAATTTCTGAGTGTTAAAGAAATATTACATTCGAAAAGTTCAATTTTTTATAGAAACAATATGTTTTTACTGCCTTATGACTTTGATCATAGTCTACGTATTTTATAAAATATACTATGTAAGTGTTACTTTACTAAATTTACTTAGTGCAAAAATCAATCAAATCGAAAGATGTTCTAATATTATTTAAAAAAATACATAAAGTAAGTAATAAAAAAGTATATTTTTTAATCAACGCTTATCTTAAACCCTTGAATATGCCAGTCATATACTGTTTCTGATAAATATATGTTTTTTTCATTGATAACATATTGTGAGTGCAATTCATAATCTGCAACATAAATCTTAATATACAGCGGTAATTGAATGGCTATGAAAATATTTTAACGGATGTGCGCAACATACTTCTAATAATAAAATTATGACACAGTTACAATTTAATTCTAAATCAGTAAACTTTGTAGTATATTAAAAAGTGATTAGACGATTTCATATAAAAAGTACTATATATAGACTTGCCCAAAAGAATCGCCTGTAATTAGAGTTGTTAAATAATTGTAAATATATACCGTAAGCGACTGTAAGCGACTCCTGTACGAAAAAAAACCTTGAGTTATGCAACAAGACAATAGGCTGCAAAACACCATATATTTCAGAATAAAGTGTATTGTGAACATAGCCTAAATTTTAACGCTTAGGGATCGATCGCCATTCGCAACGTGACTCACCTCGTCACTCACGACGCTCGTATCGTTAGCAGTTTTTTGAACAAAATTAAAGGATTGGCGAAACGAACGTCTAAATGAAATATTATGTAATTACGAGTTTTGACAATTGTGTATAGTTGTGTACAGTATAATTTCGTAATAAGGTCGCTCGATGATTTTAAATACCGCAGTTCACATCACATTATGGTAATATTTTGTAATATATTAGTATTAATATATTTACAGTGGTAATATATTTATCAGTGATCGCCACTTACAGGAATGTACAAATTTTCTAGTTATCTGAGAATAAAATCAGTAATATTTCATTACCACGGGTGTGCACGATATATGATAGTCCACGATATATGATAGATGATAGACCAAATTATGATTGCACTGATTTTTCAATCTATTGAAGTAAAAATAAGTTGTAAAATCACAAGTTAATGAAAATTAAAGAAGGAATTAAATGACGTAAGCATTTTTAACATGTCATCCTCCGTTTTTGACACATTTTCGCACATGTTGTTTGTGGAGTCAATCAAATAAAAAAATGTCTTGGTTAACGGTACTTTTAAGTTTCTCAAAAGCAGCAATGATACGCGCACGCATTTCTATTTCATTGTCACAATCTTTCTCAATAATAAAACAATACGTTAAAAACTTATCGATACAACGCGACTAAACACAAAGAGATTTCGCAATCGACTAAAATAATAAATTGTCCTGGTCTATGAATGCGCTTGAATGCGAATGCGCGCACGAGAAGAGAGTGGTAAGATAGCATCATTCTTTCTATCTCTTTATTTACTTAATAATAATAACTTTACCTGGTGGTAATATGTACATAATTAAATATGTAAAGATTCGTGCAGTTTTTCTTAAAATATTAATCGTGCTATAATTTCTAAACCCCTAGAGATAACAAATTCTGGTTTTCACCAATGACCTACATACGACCAGAAGATTCATTGGTTTTCATTTTTGCACAGGTGTCGCTTATACGGTATATATATATATATATATATATATATATATATATATATATATATATATATATATATATATATATACATATATATATATATATATATATATATATATATATATATATATATATATATATTCCATATGGAAAATAGTAAGGCTTTCTTTAAGGACTAAAGAAAAGCCGTCAGCAAATAGTATTTAATATATGCTTAACATAGTGACGGGTTTATAATATACATAAGCAAATTTGCAACGTTGCAGCATAAAAATAAAATAACAGACCTAAGTAGACGCCTTATCGCTGAATGCAAATCTTTATGCACAGCCCTCTATTGACAGAGTTGTGACGAATGACGACATATAGTAACGATTGTTTAATGTACATAAGCAAATTAGCACGGATGTAGTTGTATCAAATATTACAGCATAAAAATAAAATAACAGACGTAAACAGATGCCTTATCCCCGAGTGCGAAACTTCGACTACGGCTGTCTATAAACCGACTTGGCTGCCAAACGCTGTTCCCATTGACGATGGGAGGATAGATCATTGCGGAAGATATCTTGCCCGACTGGATGCAGTACCAAAGGATGGTCAGTGTACGCGCGAGTTTTTTCAACAAAATAAAACAGTTCCTTGTGAGTCCTATGTGCACGAAGCAGAATATTCATTCATATTTCAAGTAAGTATTTGTATCAATTTCAGTTTCTATTAGGAGTTTTGATCATTGGAAAATATGTATTTGGTATTGTAGTGCGAAGGATTAATTGAAGCTTTAAAACAAAAATAATAAGAATAGTGAAAATATGGATGAATGTCAAAATTATGAAAAATATAATTATTTTAAAAGAAACTAGTCCGCAAAGCCAAATCATGTTAAAGGTGATGGTGAAAAATAAAGATAAGCTCTTCAAATAATAAACTTAATCGAAGGTAATAATGCATAGTGATCAAGTAAAAAACACATAGCTTATAACTCATTTGCAACCTCCACATTTCTAATTTAAATCATGATCAACACCTATAGAAAACAAAAAAAAATCAACATGATCTCCTTCATAGTTTTGATAAGAGACTGCTAAGTCTGTAGGTACCAAGGATGTACAAATTCCTGTAAATGCTCTACGCTGCTCGCTTTAGCTATAAATCATAAAAAAATATAAACCAAAAAATACAAAATAAAAAATAAAACTTGCAATTTAAATTCTAGTTTAATTGTCAAAACTTTATCAGTAAAAATACATTATTAAGCTATCTATATTTCTACATCACAACTACGTAATGATTGAATGGACTGGGTTAAAATTTAAAGCACTTTTTTAAAATTACTTTTCGTATTTATAAAATATAAAATCCACAAATCAAGAAATATTAACAATTGTTTTTCAGCAAACTCAAGTAGAACCTTAAACGATAGATACATTATATATAAAAGAATGTTGTTGCAAAATTAACCAAAAACGAGGGAATTTTCCAATAAATCAAAATTTCTGTCTTTCCCTATTCCTGCGCCAGTCAAGGCTGTTGAGTTTAGGGTAAATAAATTTGAAAAAAACTGGAGACACAAATATAAAAAATACCTAGACAAAATAATTAGGTTGAACTGACTCACATTTTTACTTTAATTTTATTTTCTCATATTGACTGAATACAGACATCGTTTGTAATCAACCTTACCACTTTTCTTTCTGTTGTTTTCCTCAGTTCCATGTCGAGTGCCAAGTGTGGAAACTACTTCTGATCGGAACGTTCAACAGCATCGGTACACTCCTGGTATTGCCGTTAACAGGATATATATCGGATAAATTTGGTCGCAGGCTAGCATTAACCATAAACGCTGCAAACACTGCTGTCCTGGGCATTTTGAGATCATTTTCAGTTAACTACGAAATGTACCTTATACTTAATCTCTTGGGGACTACTCTTGGTGATGGCGCTTTTAGTGCTGGTTACATATTAGGTGGGTTTGAACATGTTATTTTTACTGTTAAAATTAAATATTTGGTGATTTTGTCCTGAGCGTTCCTTATAAGTTTATATGCGTTATATTTATATAAATAAAATGGCAGATAATAAAGTCGCCGATAATAGTTTAAATATGGATGGCGAATTCTTCTTTTCCACGGTTATTTGATTTGGGAAATTAAATACGTATATTACTATCTATGCCTGCCCATTAGATATGTGTAGAAATATCATTCATTATGCATCACTCCCCCTACCCTCCTTATTTCTTAAAGTATGAGGCTTCTAACATTTTTTTGAAATTGGACTATTATTCCAACGATTAGTCCTAACAAGTAAGTAAGCAAATAAACTTATGTCTTTTATATTAATAACCTCGTAGATTGTGTATTATGTAACTTTGTATTAAATTTCATTAATACTTACAAAAATAAAGTTAAAAAATACTCACCGCCACGCTCGCTACTGGTGATGCTACCTAAAGTTTTTTAAGAACATGTAAAGTTTAAAGCGAGGTTAAATATTCCTTATTCATTGACATTTTTATACACTCATAAAAAATAAAATTAATATTTGCAAATAGTTTGACAGAAATACCTGTATTCTTAAATGTTTTAATTTTTATATGTAACTGAGTGTGTATCGAAGCCTACAGTGGGAGTTATATTCGTGTAAATCCCATCACGATGCCAGAAACATGAAATCCAAAAGACCTTAGAATCTTAATTTTTTTGAACTTTTTGTATTTTTCAACATCGAACTCCCCCTTCAAACATTGATCTCCAAGATCTGATAATTAAAATAAATAAATAATTAGAATAAAATGCAAAATTAAATAATTACTTTCTCCTTATTTATTATTATTATATATATTTGGTTAATTTTCTCTAATTTTCAACTTTTTTTAGGACTATTTGAAAATTTGATGTCATTTTATATTTCTAAAATTGTTGTTTTTTTCAAGAAGATATAATGGTAGTAAATTTAAAACCGGCAAAAGAAATTAACAGTTTGTGGATATGTTGGTGAACCAAAAACTGAGCCATTAACATTTTTCCATACCTCCTGGAATACCAAGTGCAAACTAATGACTTATTGAATTTATAACGTTTTATCTCCCATTAATATTTCCAAAGTAATTAATGAGATAACGTATCATAGCATGTATATTTATAATGATGCTGAAATAGTCTGAAAAACATCAGAAATCTTGAGAATTGAATATTTTTTATCTGGAAATTTGCCGCGCGTGAATTGTAAATTTTACGCCAAATTTTAACAAAATAAATATGTGAATTAATTTATTATAAAAAAAACTTACAATGAAAAGCGATAATAATCCAGGAAGTAAAGTTCGGCAGTAGTAACTGTTCTATGCTTTTTAATGTTAATGGATTAGGGCGTTCGCCTTTACGGCACGTGTGCACCCACACGTGCCGCAAAGGCGAACGCCGTATGGATAAAAATTAATTCTTGGTTATTTAATTATAGGTACTCGATGAAAAAAGAATATCTTATTATGTCTAGTTTGCAATAACATTTGAGAGTCGTCGCATTCATGTCAAATATACCAATTCGGTATTAATAACTAACTGATATATACAATAAATAAATTAATTAATTAATATTTCCAGCAACTGAACTGGTCGGCCCCAAATGGCGAACCGTAGTTGGAGTCCTGATGAATTCATTCTTCGGCCTAGGCCAAGTTATGCTCGGGTTCATCGCATGGGGCGTTCCTCAATGGCGTATACTGTTATTGATCCTCTATGTGCCCCAATTATTCGTTATTTCTTACGCCTGGGTAATGTGCGAAAGCGTGAGGTGGTTGCTGAGTAAAGAATATTATACCAAAGCTGTGAATACTCTTGAAAAAGCAGCTAGAATTAACAAAAAAGAATTGTCATCACAAACAATAGAGGCGCTGGTGGATAACACAAAAACTAAGATGGAAGAGAACCGCATGCACCAAATCGAGAGCTCTCAATCAGGAGAACCCTCCCTAGTGATGAAAATAGTCAAGTCACCCATAATGCTGAGAAGAATGTGTATTATACCAGTTTGGTGGATAACGGTTACCTTAGTCTATTACGGGTTGTCAATAAACGCAGTGGGTCTAACTGGTAACATGTATCTGAATTATATACTCGTTTGCGCAGTTGAAATTCCTGGATTTTGGATCGCGTACGCATTATTGGATAGAATTGGAAGAAAATCAACGTTGAGCATTTCGTTTTTTATATGTGCGATATGTACCATCGTATTTCCGTTCATTCCTGTAGGTATGTTTACATGAATATTTTGTTTTTATTTACATAAAATATTAATCTGTAAACTAGATGATAACAATCAAATTAGGATAACTGTAGATTAGCATATCAGACTTGGCTAAAAGTTACGCTATTATTTTATAAAGCGTTTCAGTTGTTGTACTTTCGTTGACGATGCAGGTATAATTTACATCACATGTATATTATATGCGTATATACTAGGTGACCTAAATATTTCTTCGATCTATTATAGGTAATTATTTTATAGCACTGCCTGTGATATTCATTAATGTTACAATAATTTGAGATTACCAAAACATATATGGCATTATGCCCGCTTTCTTATGAAAATATTTTCAAAAGTTAATTAAAATTTTGGTGCTATGTTATAATATTTCGACGTGCTACATAAGAGGTAGTCTTTATGATATACTTGTTGAAAATATGAATATTTCATGAAGTCTTTATCTTTTAAATGAAAAAACTGACCAGTTTGTGATTGTAGGAAAAAAACATTGATTAAAAAGTTAGTTAGGAATGGTGTGCTAATTTTAATATAAACTAGGTTTTAGTTTCAAATTAACATAATCATAACACGGAAATAATAACTAAAAACAATTTTTATGGCAGTAGTATGATTTAAATTCACACTTACATATTTACGCTTAAACACCAAGCAACTGTCATTGTTATCCATGTCCGTACCACGATGTACATGATCCGCAATTTTGTTGAAATTGAAGTCAAGTAATAAATTTCTTTATATATATAAAAAAAATCATTTGAAACAATTTCTTTAAATTAATTTTTAAATCTAATTTTTATCTCAGGAAAAAAAACAAGTTTTTAAAAGTATGGAATGTATACTATATAAAATGAAAATATTTCAAAAATGTTTTTATTTTATTTAGTATACATTCCAAACTTTTAAAAACTTGATTCCATACTTTTTCCATACTTTTAAATACTATATATAAAAATATATTAAAATTCCTATAAATACAGCTTATGATAAAGTAATTTAATTGTTACTAAAATGAGTCTGAAAAACTCATGCAATTACTTTATTTACCAATAAAATCACTTTGGCTTTCTTTCCCAAAAACCTTAATTTTCTACATTTCTATATTCTTTTTCCCATTATTTTTGAGTAGAGTGTATTGGTGGACCCAAATTTAGAGTATTTATAATGATCGACTAAAAGCCTTATTATTCAGCTTCAAACAACTCCAAATAATCACACGAAATCATAAGGCGATTGCCTTAGTTTTTGACTAAAAAGAACCTCACTTCTCATTTCGCAAAAACCTAAGAGAATTCGTCTTTATTGTAAATAACGTTATGAGTTCACTCATAAGAGATACCCATCGCAGACATCTCCCTAATTTTCTCAATTTGCTGTCTTCTATGACCAAAACGCAGAATTTTTTCAAGTTTTCTTCACTAGTCACGATTAACATTCGTCCAGTACACAAGGATCATTTTCAATACCCCCCCCCCCCCCCCGCACATTTAAATTCAGCTGACTGCTTTTACTATTGTATGCTATAAAATATAGCTTCTAGCATCATCACCGTAGCTTCATGGATCGGCTTTTGGATAAACCCTTCCATCAGTAGGTACTAAGGAACGGCACTATGTCCAATTCTACCTCTGTTCAAAAAAAATCCATCCTGGTCACCAATTAAACCGATATTGACTTGTAACCAAATGTAACTAAAAATTAAACTCTGTATGTTAATAATTAAAGAATTAGTGAATATAATGAGGTTACAACTACAACTACAATGGTGTAATTATTTGTATCATAAAGGCTTTTTTACTGTATAAGGTCATGAATTTTTCAATCCACCCTCGTTTATATAGTAATTACTAATCGTATCCAAAAAGTGACATTATAATTCGATCAACATTAAAAATGTTTTATTTTTAATTTTAAAAAATACAATCTTGAGTTAATCGGAATCGACAGTTAGAGTTCCCCTTCACTCTTTTAAAATGTCTTGCTATTAATAAAAAATCAGATCTTAACTATTTGATTGTATGAATCCTGCTTATAAATTTTGCAACACGGATATCTCTAAATTCGTGTATTATGTGCTATTATTGTATATTGATAACTACATATATAACCACATATATAAAACAAAACATTTCGTTTATATTTTAAATAATAGTAAGCTTCGTTAACTCCGACAAATTTACTCTAAACTTTTGAACCTGCCTTTTTATAGCTATTCAAGATTAGCTTTACTTTCCTGAGATACTAAGAAAAGTCAGTAATTAAAAAACTTTTTTCACAGACCTACATTGGTTGGCGTTATGTCTGTACCTGTTAGGCAAGATAGCCATAAGCGTAGTTTTTAGTACAGTCTACATCTACACTGCCGAACTTCTCCCGACACCGCACCGGCATTCCCTTATGGCTTTCGCCTCGATGATCGGCAGATTTGGTGCTATTTTTGCGCCGCTTACTCCGGCTCTGGTAAGTTACTTCAAAGTGTCAACTTATGTAAAAATAATATAAATTTTCTTCAAGTATAGCTGTATGAGAATTTTCACTTTCTTTACTTGATAATTACTTCATAACTTGGCAATAATATTGAAATTTTGTTAAATGTACACTTATTATTTACGTCAATTTAATTACGATTTTCATTTTAATATTATGTACTATAAAACTTCAAGTATAATAATATCAAACTTAAGCCGATTTTCCGACTTATGAAAAAGAATATATTTCGTAGAGTAATTTTATGAATTTATATTATATCGTCCAGCCATTATTAAAAAATTATCTAGTTAAATTAGTGTTAAGAATAATTATTACAATTTGCGACCGAATTCTGTTTACAACTATAGATTTATCAATGAACAATAAAAATATATAAATATATACATACATATATGTCTGTATATATATATAGATATATATATATATATATATATATATATATATATATATATATTTCTTGGATATTACTTTCTGCAATTTTATTCTTAATATCTCAAATTTTAGAAAAAAATGAATCATTTAATGATAGAATGAATATTTTTTAATTATACTATATATAATATATATTAATAATTATACTATATATATATTTTTTAATATATTTACCAATGTTTCTGAAAATAAGACGCAAAAATATTGGTTCACGCAAAATAATGGAGACTCTTGTGCAACACTTAGGACAAATGATCTTAATAACTTACACAGCGCATCCAAAAAATGTCGAAATTATAATTTTAAGAAAGTTATAAAAAATGTGTTTGAATATTTCTTTCTTGTGGCCACAGTCTCTGACCTTTTTGCGTGTGCTGTTTATACATTATTATAATTTTAAGAAAGTTATAAAAAATGTGTTTGAATATTTCTTTCTTGTGGCCACAATCTCTGACACGCATAAACAGTAATACAATGCGCAAAAAGGTCAGAGATTGTGGCCACAAGAAAGAAATATTCAAACACATTTTTTATAACTTTCTTAAAATTATAATAATGTATAAACAGCACACGCAAAAAGGTCAAAGACTGTGGCCACAAGAAAGAAATATTCAAACACATTTTTTATAACTTTCTTAAAATTATAATTTCGACATTTTTTGGATGCGCTGTGTAAGTTATTAAGATCATTTGTCCTAAGTGTTGCACAAGAGTCTCCATTATTTTGCGTGAACCAATATTTTTGCGTCTTATTTTCAGAAACATTGGTAAATATATTAAAAAATATATATATAGTATAATTATTAATATATATTATATATAGTATAATTAAAAAATATTCATTCTATCATTAAATGATTCATTTTTTTCTAAAATTTGAGATATTAAGAATAAAATTGCAGAAAGTAATATCCAAGAAATATATATATATATATATATATATATATATATATATATATATCTATATATATATACAGACATATATGTATGTATATATTTATATATTTTTATTGTTCATTGATAAATCTATAGTTGTAAACAGAATTCGGTCGCAAATTGTAATAATTATTCTTAACACTAATTTAACTAGATAATTTTTTAATAATGGCTGGACGATATAATATAAATTCATAAAATTACTCTACGAAATATATTCTTTTTCATAAGTCGGAAAATCGGCTTAAGTTTGATATTATTATACTTGAAGTTTTATAGTAAATTTATACAATAACAAGTATTACTGTTTATGCATTGAGAAAAATAATCTCAAATGACACAGCAAATATAAACGATGATAGACATCTTTACTTATATTTACCATTGATTGTGGAGTGTAAAGTTCTTGATTTACTTTTAAATTTAGTATAGGCTGAAATTGTTACAGATCAATGGAACATTTTCAACAAGAAGAATTGTTTTTATTCAAACTCAAAACTGGTACAAAATTAGCTATGTTTTTAATTTAAAAATGTGTATCATGGAATATCATAAACATTTTTGAAAATTTGTTTTTTATTACTAAAATTTCTTTTTCCTTTTTATACTGAAATTGTACTTAATTATCACAAACGGAAACAAATTAATTTCAATATATTGTAAAAACCGATACCTCGGACTACTCTTATGGTACCATAGCATTCATAAATTTTGGATATTTTGACATGGGCCAATATCTGACATCTTGCCTGGATGTGTTTGAAATGTATTTGTCATTTGACTTCTGCTTAATATGATTTCTAGTATCTGACGTTTGGTATAAATGTATTTGAAATGAATTTGTCATTTTACTTTTGCCTAATGGTTGCAACAATATCATAAATCTTAACTCAATTTCAGCTCATTTACTGGCATGGAATACCATCTCTTATATTCGGTTCGATGGCGTTTATTTCCGGTTGCTTGGCCTTCATTACACCGGACACCTTGAATATAAGACTACCTGATACAATTGAAGATGCCGAGAAGATAGGACTATAGCCTAATTATGAATTAAAGTCAATTTTATTCTTAAGTGTTTTTTTTTTTCATTTATCATACGCATAATAAATTTGAATTGAAGCGGAAAAAATAACGAATTTCATTTACAAAAATAAAGACATCCCCATAAGTATTTGAAAAAATAAATCATGTGTTCAATGACTATTGCTTAGATACGTCGATCAGTATTTAACTGTCACAGCCCGTTGATTACAAGTCAACACTAAATATAAAAATTAAAATTAAAATGAGGTTGTTTAGATACTAAAATTAAAAAACTGGCTATTTCTCGAAGTTTTGACAACGTCAAGTTTTTACAACGTTCAACCTCAGACTTGTTCCAAAGATATATTTCCATATTGTGTCAACATTTTCTTCTTATAGTGACATCTCCTGGCAGATCTACAAGACTATTCTGATTTTGTACTTGTATTGGTTTTACTCAAAATAAGGACATGACACAGTAGCATTGTAAATCAAATTTTTAAAATTTTATTTTATGCTTATTTTAACAAAGTTGTTATTACCCATAATTATTTTTGTAACTTATCTTTTTTTATTATTTTAAAATTACACAAAAAAATCCACAAACGAATTATTAATTTCTATCGCTCAAATTATATTCTTTGCTCATTTATAGTGGTGATATCGAAATCATTTAACAAAGTAATTTTTTTTAATTTTAAACCCCCATTTCGAAATTGTGCAGCCACTTTTATCCACCTTGATGATATCTTAAGCTATTTTTGTACCAGAAACATGGTTTCCAAAGCTTCTACATATGTCGTTTTAGCTAATGTACAAAAAAATCTGTTATATTCGTCTGCCACGTGTAAATGCCTTAAGATTTACTGGAGGTGCTACGGAAACCTCCAAGTAAAGAATAGAAACCGCCTACACACTAATACCATCACTTTCCTAATAAGCGAAAAACGTATGAAGGCGATCCAAAATAGAAACGGAAGTAGTCAGAAATATTAAATGGAACATTGTTTTATATGTTTTGATGAAATAAAACCTTACTATTAATAAAACCACTATAAATAATTCCTCTGTTTTGATATGCGGACATTTAAAGAAATGTTACTCGTAAAAGCTGATCTATTAACCCTTAGGACAATATAAAGATAACTACGATTTCATGTAACTTATATTACTACCAAACTAATATATATACAAATATGACTTCAAGGGTGAGAAATGTTAATAACATTTATCATTATAAACTATTAAATGTATCACAACGTAATATTTTATTTTCTGTAAAGGGAAAAAAACAAACACAAACTATTTGAAATATTCTATGAACACTAAATACCAAATGAGTTTGTGTTCTAATATTTCCACAAAGAACAAAGAAAAATAAATACATTTATAATGTATCCAATTAAATACAACAATACAAAAATGTGATAATGTTAATTGAAGTAAGTGAAACAATATTTTCTTTAAATAAGACATAAAACTAATATGAAAAAAATTTGTTATTAACTTATTAATTAAATAAAGCTGCAATTATGGATTACAAGTTATTAAGGTATGGCACTCTACTTAACTAAGTTGGACAAACAATGAATAAAGTAAAACGATAATAACATTACTGATATTATAGCAACAGTTGCAACATCCATGAACCTAGCGTGCTATTTATTTTACAGCTATTATTAAATATAAATAGATAGTCTATAGAACAATTTTTAAAGTAGAATTGTAATTTATAGGTAATAAATAAAGGTAAACAAAATATATAGCATAAGATGCTATCAGTGCCATCTGGTGACAAAATAATAAACTTCTGGTTACAGTGCTGCCATTTTTTTTGTTTGGAGTCGCCATAGTGTATATAGGGCAATCGTTAAAAATAATTTATAATCCCTTAATATGGTGTAGCATATTACATGCATGCATTTTAATAACCTATGTGTACAGTACAGTGTTTAATTTCTCAAAAATCCTATATATTCACTCGTTACATAACCTCTTTACATTCAGTGATGTGTTCTATTTTAAACCAAAAATTCTTATTTCTATAATTTCTAAGTGATATCTATGTTTCTTGCACGTTCCCATATGTATTATACATACATTAAACATGAGTGGTAAAGTTTAATTGTAAAATGCAATTAAACGCCATGAAAATATTTAACTGAAGCTTTTATTTACTTAGTTATTCAGTTCGTAAACGGTACTTCAAACAACTTCTTTAGTATTTAAAGTTGAAGGAAAATATTTATTATAATTTAAGATGAGATGCGCTTAAAATCACATAAAAAACGAAGCCATTATTTCTCAAATTAAAAAGAAAAATAATTTTAATTGTGCAAAATTTTAACTATGTAAAAACTATTAAAATTTATTATTTACAAATTATTATCTAAAATTATTATTATAAGTGATTATTATTTACATCAGACAATCTGGATATAATAAATTACAACAATCTGTAAACATTTTTGTAGAACATTAATTTTTAAATCGACTTACTCAATGTTATTATAAACTTTTAACCTATATGTTATATATGTTACAATAAAATTCGGGCCCATTTCACCATAGACGCATTTTTGCGACAAACGAGAATTTCATAATTTCATGAACTTAACGATAATTGTCTTTTTGAGTGTACAGTCAAGTTTATTGGCATTCATATGTTTTCTAAACATCTTAGTCCTCGTAACTATGAATCATTTAAATACAAATTTGTCCATATATATTTTAATACAAATAACAGGTTTTTTCGCCGTAATAAAAGTTCATTTTTAACATTGGACGCCAAATATATTCGACAATATGGTATATCACTATCAACTATAAATTGATTGATACCCTCCTGTAATATTTAATGTACAACATTTCGTTACATGTGATTTTGATGCATATAATTTTTTAAATATTCTGACCAGAATTTACGTGGTAACTGCAATATCGATATAGTTTTTAAAGACGCCTCCGACACAGATTCACTTTCCCTCGTTGTTTGATTTTTTTCTGGTAGTTTAAAGACCACTGTCGCATTTATGCGACCGCTTATAATGCCAAGTCACCTGGATACCATTAGTGTTGTGAAGTATATTATATCGTTGTCGATAGTTTTGTGGAAATGAGTACATTTGAAGAATTCATTCGTATTTTGGAAGGTCTGGATGACAATTTTATGGTATTATTTCACCAAGGGTCCTTGCAAAATTATGTTGCAAACGAACGTGCCATTTATCTCCAAAATGGTTTGACCGATTTAAATACAGTTTTCTGTAAACTATTAGAAAAGTTTTCTGCAAAATATTAAATTACGACTTAAATACGATTTTCGGTTAAAAGTTTGAGGTTTTAAGCAGAAGGTTATTAGGTGTTATGTTGTTACCTCGTCAGGGAGCGCTGCAATAAACATTTTTGATTGACCTAGATTAACTATTTTGTGGCCTTTTTTTCCGCTTCGTCCATGTGTGATCCACGTAACATGTTTCTCAAGCGCCATAATTTTTTCAATGCTATGCTATTGTGTGGATTGTTGAAGTGTAGTTTCTTTGATTGAGACAAGTTGTTACTACGCCATCTAAAGTTCGTACTCTAATAAAAGCCACATAAGCTTGCCCTTTGGCGAATACTTTTTCAGAAGCTTAATCCTAATGACTAATAAAAAGCAAAAATAAAATTTTGATTAAGCCCACGATAGATGTAAACATCTGTCGTGGGCTTAATCCATCTTTAATCGAAAAAAGTATAAAATAAACACTTAAAGAGATAATGTTTTTATGTAGCATTTATAAAATAATAAATTACTGTATTAAAATAACCTTTATAGCCAATTAAATGATGAAAAATGCATACAAATCGTAACGTAGAAAGAAAATATTTAAGCAATGAAAGAGATAACACATTAACTTCGAAATTGGTGAAAATACGGCCGGCAAACCCAAGTAAATATTGAAAAATATAATTAAGAGACCTAAAATGTTAAAATGTTTAATTTATTTTAATATAAAAACAAATGCTTTACAATTTGTACAGTACTATAAATACTATACTATTTTTAAGTAATTGAACTTAAGAGGCGGACTACAGGTTTACCGTAATTTAATTCAATAGAAATGCCACCCACAAATGGCGCGAAATCTCGAGCGTTCGCAGCATCGCACGGGTGATTAACATCTTCAGGTCAATATTGATAGTGATATCTTGATACTACGAGACAATAAATTTTTCAATAATCAAAATAATATTAAAATAAAGTGCAACTTGCTATTAGTAATATGTCGGACGTCTATGTATCCATTTAACGCTACTACTATAAACTATTTTAAATACGAACTTTGAATAGATATCCTATAGATAATTTTGTATAGATGATTTTAATTCGTATATCGGCCACATTATTTAACTTCGGGCATACACTTCTCCAAACAGCAGTAAATCTAGTTAGCCAACCAATTGTGGATAAAAAGCGCATAAATGATATATTTTTCAATGTTATTCAATTTAAGGAATACCTTTCTGAAATAAATAATAAAAATATAATTTTTCTTACATTTTTCCTCCATAAATAATATTATTCGCTAAAAACTCACAATACGATTACATAATCATTTTAAATATTATTTGGCTTATATTTTAATTTTTTTGCTCAAATTTGTTCCCGAATAGTTTCTAGCATTTTGCAAAAAATTATAAATACTGTACTGAAATAATTATTATGGTATGTTATTATTAAGATGGTAAATTTGTTAACATTTGCTTTAATAACTATATCCAATAAAATATTTAAAAAAAACTGTTCACAGCCTGACAATATTGTATTAATGCTACAATCCCACTAATATTAGGAAAGTTTATTCTCTCCTTTGTTTGTAAGTCTGTTTTTTAGAGAACCATGCAAGAACTATTGATCTAAATGGTATAAAACTTTCGTAATATGATGTGTTACAGGTATATAATTATCGAAATATAAATTATAACACTAATGTAGTCGAAAAAAAGTCACTCATCTAGGTGTTTTCATGACAAACGCTGGGAAAACTATTACAGGTACATTAACATTAGGAATAATGGAGGTATAGATAAAAAAATTACATATAAACGTCTAAAATAGCATGCATATAGAAATTTTTGTCATAAGTCAGCCATTGCAACAGTTTTTAAGTTCAAAAAAGTAGTGTGAGGTGACAGAGATAAAACTTGCTCCCTATTTTAAGTGATATTAAAAGGTTTTTAGAAGGATAAATTGGCACGCTTAGTGCAAAAATACATTCATGAAAAAAACATTCAAAATACCTCAATCAAATACCCTAAATACACACTTATGGAGTCAGGATGGAACCCTAGTACATTTAAATACAACTCCACTTTGCTCCATACCATTTAATGGTGAATAAACAAAATTTAGGCTTATAATCCGGCCATCACATCGTTCAAATCTTACTTTTATTCTAAACATTCATGAGCCAGCCTTTAAGAAATCAAGATTTGAGATGTTTATTGATCTCGGATACCGCAGACCAACCAATCTGGAAGTAAAAAGTCATCATAAAATTTAACTAGTTAAGATTTCATTTTGTTCTGCCATAATTGGTGATTCCGCTTAATTATGTTGTTTTAAATTAGTACCAAGCGTATTAAATATATATTTTAATATTTATATATATTTTAATATTTTCAATTACTTCTTTCAATCTACTTATCTAATAAAGAACCGTACAAGATGGTTTTGACGAGAGATCCATAATGAATATTTTCTGTTCGCATATATATCCTGTCAAACTACTTTTTTTTAACATCAAGCCACTTTGAACCATCGCTTTGTGAGATGGTATTTCTTTTAAAATTATCTTGTTCAATTTTCGTGAGGACCTATTCACTTAACAATTCAGATTTATATTTCTTAAGTAAATTGTCACTTATATCAGATTGTTGACAATTGAAATCATATTCTTTCAATATGCTAGTCTGGATTTTTTTTCCTTCGTAGTTTTGAACGTAAACTGTTGAATATCTCTTTGATTCCAGGCACGCTATTGATTCATTAGCAGGTTTTCCAAAAATAACTTCATGAACAACGGAATGAAGCATATTGCGTATTAAGACATATTGCTGCGCCTGCACAGAGCCCGCTGTAAGAATGTGTTTGAGTAAAATTAATGCGCTTCCCTCAAATAAACTTGACAACTTGAGCATTCAAATTTTCTTCTGCGTCACGCATTACGCCATAGATTTAACTTCACGAACATCTAGGAAGTTGTACGCTTAACTCTTGTAGTTTACACATTATAGACGATACTATTATTGAATGACATTTTTATTATTCCGGCTATCTGATGAGCAAAAATACGAGGCACAATTCGTTTAGTCGTCAAATACATGATAAGGATCATTTAAGATATTTTCCGATAAATATTTCATTTCTTTCATCTAATCTTAATTCTTGTTAATGTCGAGAAGAACACTTTCGCTACCTCAGAAATAATAAAGATGTGTATAAATCTACAATTTATACTTCCAAGTACAGAAATTGACTTAAGTTAGTCAAAAAAATTAAAATATATTATTATTCGACCACATATATCTGTAGAAACCACATTCTTAAATAATAAAAACTTATATTTACTGTATTATTTTTATGTGGCATTGAATGAGTGGATTGCATTCAATTATTTAACACGGCAGCTTATCAACTAATAACTTACTACAGCATTTTTCTCATAAGATAATTCAGCTATATGAAGCATGATGAAAATATAGTTCAGACGTTGATGCGACATTATACAAACCATTTAATATAGAATAGATGGAGCAACACATTAAAGCATAATGTTTTATCTAAAAGAAGGGTTTACACTTATAAACACTAATGTGTAATTATCTGTCTTTGATAGATTAGTACCGTCTGCTACCATAAACTCGTCATTCTTGAACTTAGAATTGAGCAACATAAATTAACAATTGCAACACAACTTCATCGCAAAACAAAATTAAATTTGAGCCCTTTAAAATATCGATACATTTAACAAGACAACATTGAGTTATAACCAATCATACGCCCTTTTCATTCACGTTATTCTTGTTCTTTTAAAATCAAGTAATATTTTTAATTGAAGTGTGACCATATTTATCTCCATTAACACTAATAAATCTAAATTGCTGCAATTCATAGTTGTATTTGATTAATATCAAATACGGTGTATTTTGATACAAATAATAAATACATGGACATTTAAATACCTCATTATCCTGATCAATTTTCTCAATAACAAATGTTTGGTTCTCTTCAAAGGGTGGAGGACAACTTTCGGAAATTTCGCTTAATATTTTCCTGAGATCAATTTCCACACAAGAAAAATAATCATCTATTTTATAATTTTTTAAATTACACAATAAAATATATTAAATTTACAAATTCATAAGATTATTAACACTTCATATATCACGTGTACTTTGCATCAATGCTTCGAAACTCAATCATTAGACTTGGGTATTTTTCTAATGATACCATAGGCTATTATGTGTCTAATATATTTATTTGATTTAAAAAAAATGTACGCATAAAAATATTTAAATAATTGACTTAAAATCTACTCATTAAGAACAAAAAAAGCGAGTAGATCTTGATGTAGAATTTGAGTTAGTCATTACCTCAGATTTCGTCTTCGGTTTAATATACTCCTCATCTTGGCTTTTATCAATAAAGGGTTAGTTTTTTTACACAAACCATCTTTTAAAAAATGAATGTGAAATTAAATTCACAGTTTTAAAAATTGGCAGTGAGTAAATAGAAAATAGTAGTAGATCACGTAGAGTTACAAAATTCTAACACTGAAAAGAGCGTTGCAAAAGTGCGTCGTTAACGACCCGCAGCGGTCATATTTACCCGTTTTATATCTATTTCGTTTAACATTTCCTTCCATAGATTCTACGAATTTGTTTCTTTCATAGATTCTTATGAGAAACATTTAGCCGTAATTTTGGGTGATTTAAATTTATGGTTATGAATTAAATATAATAGTAACTGAATCTTTGCCTGGTAGATTTAAAGATAACTATGTTTTTGGTAAAGTAATTCAAATTGGTTAACAGCTTATTAGTCGAAAGTACGCATCCGAAAATACACCTTTTTCACGATTCTTCTCAAATTAAATGACTCGTAACGTAGACGTTTTTTCTTAAATCCTGCCACAACTTTAAAAATAACAAGTGTATCATTCCAATTATATATAATTTATAAACATACGTGGGCTGTTCAAAAAAGGCAACTTTTTATTTTTCCCAAAAAATATTCATTTATTCATCAATATCTATTTTATCTTCAAAGTAATCCCCTCAGATACAATACATTTATGCCAGCGCTTTTTCTAATCCTCAAAGGACTTCTGATATGCACTTTTTGGTATGGCGTCAAGCTCTTCCAGTGATGCGGTCTTAATCTCCTCATTCGTCGCAAAACGTCGTCATTTTTCGTCGTCGACAGGTTTTTCTCCAATTCCACAATTACAAATTTTGCTTTGAAAATTTTTATTTTGAAAAAAACGGTACATAACTTGAAGATAATATTCCTTATTGACCGTAAAACTTTTTAGCAAGGACTCTCGATGCCCCACGCCATTGTAATCGAAGAAAACAGTGAGCAAATAGAAAATATTTGTTCGGTCTTGGGTCTTTTAGTCTTGGG
Source organism: Druceiella hillmani (assembly GCA_039881145.1). Classification (NCBI taxonomy): domain Eukaryota; kingdom Metazoa; phylum Arthropoda; class Insecta; order Lepidoptera; family Hepialidae; genus Druceiella; species Druceiella hillmani. The sequence goes on along the minus strand of JAYKKI010000054.1, from coordinate 13,173,549 downwards.
CTTTAGTTTCGACGTCATAACCATATACCCATGTTTCGTCACCAGTTATGACTCTTTTGAGCAAATCTCATCGATATCGACGTCGACATCATTCAACGGCTTCTGAGCGATGCTCATGCGTTGGCTCTTTTGGTCAAAATTTAGCAATTTTGGAACAAATTTCACTGTCATACGCTTCATGCCCAAAAAACATCCAAAAAAATTGCATGGCATGAGCCAACCGACATACAAACTTCTTCAGCAACTTCTTTAATAGTGATTAGACGATTCTGCATAACAATTTTCTTCATTGTTTTAACGGTTTCTCGGTTGTTGATGTGCTGGGGCGTCTAAGGCGGGCATCGTCATTAACATCTTCTCGGCCTTCTTTGAAGAGTTGATACCACATATAAACATTTTTTTTGCTCAAAGTAGACTCGCCAAATTCCACAGTTAACATTTTAAGTAAGTCAGAGCACTTCATTTTATTTTTCACATAAAATTTAATACAGATTCTTTGATCCATTTTTTTCTATAGCAAAAAATCGCTAAGCACAACAAAACACGTATAACCTTTATATCTTGAATATGTTTGGCGTTAATTTTGTAGAAATTCATTATTCACAATTAAATAAAACTATTTGATGTAGTATTATTTCTACTTTCTTTAAGTTCTTAAAGAAAGCAGAAATAATACTTTAAGAAAGTAGAAATAATACTACATCACGTAGTTTCGTTTACCTTTATGTCTGTTAAAGATAAACTAAAAATGCAAAATGGCTGATAATATCAACATATGTTGTCCCCAATGTGTGCCAACATAACAAAAAAAATTCGAGGATCCAATGTACGTAACCCGCGAAATTTGAAGTCACTTTTTTTTAACAGACCTCGTATATTGCGTATTTCTAAAAGCGACCAGCGCAATGATTACAGTTTATCACTTTTATTACGAACCACTGTGCTATTGAAACAAACAAATGTTGACCTTGCAAGAAACTAAAATATGCATATAAAACAACTTATCGTATGTTCTAACCTATCGCTTAGATAAACCGCCTTCCCGACACTACTCATTATCTTTCAATCACTGATTTTATTACGTATTATTTCATTCCTAATCACCAATATGGTAACTTAGTTAAGAAAACTACACATATGTCCTAGCAAACGTCTTTCGTCTAATGGCATCTCATGAAAGCAGGTATATTTATTATTATAAAATATTTCTATTTTAAAAATTCCTTAATATCCTGTGACAAAATGTTTTTGATCTTGAAGTTACGTTAGGTTATGATGAGTTAAATCGGATTAAGCTGAATTAAGTTAAGTTATATTTAGTTTAAGATAGGTTGTATTATGTTGGTTTAGGTTAGATTGGCACAGATTGGGTTAAGTTAGGTCACATTTAGCACGTTTTTTTGGTTCCTTTTTTAGATTGGATGAGCATGGGTAAGTTAGATTATGTTGGATTAGGTTAAGTTGGTTTGGGCTAACTAAGGTTAGGTTAGATTTAGGTAATTGTCAAACACACCATTGTGATCGAGAATAGTATTTTTATTAAATTCGATATGAAAATTTCAAAAATACTTTTTTTCAATAAATGCGTATTTCCTTGCTGGGATTTGTAGAAGAGGCAAGAAATTTCACCTCTTTCTGTCAATTCAAATTTACTTTAGTTTTCTTCTGAGCAAGGATACGTACGAAACGACAAAAATTATAGCTGATGAATTACTAAGTCATAAAAATTTTAAAAAATATACGTGAGCAAAACCATGTACAAAAGTTAGGTAAGAAAAAAAATAAAAATATAAACCAGTGAGTCACGTGACAAACATTTTTAATAGCAGTAAAATATCAGTCAAATTATTCAAATGCAAAGTCATTATATTTATTTTGTCAAGGAAAAACCTACAATTAATAGATATACCAAATTAATAACGCCACAGTTCGATCGTAAACATTTAATCAAACAGATTTATCGGCGTCCGCTACTTCATATCTGCTTTATGGTCGTATCTTATCTAAATACAGAGATAATTCTTCTGGGAACTTATCAGACATAATACGATTAGCAACTGTAATTACGACTTCATTGCATGTGACGGCATTGCTTTACTTTCATAACAACTTTAGTCGTTTATTCAAAGGTGAACACTTGAGCACCTTAATGAAAATTGATATCTGAATGGACATGAAGAATTGGCACAAAGCCCCTCGTTCGTTTGAATATTCGTGCTGTATTTTATCGTAGGGCATCTTATAGAATTTCATTTTTATTAGCAATGAAAACTATATGTACCAAACGTAATCTTTACAAATACAAAAGTCACTTTTTATATTTACATGTATACAATCAAGTAGTTTAAACCAGTTATCGTCATTATCTTAAGAGCGTATCCATAGTCCGCAAACGTCAATACAATTTTGAATATAAAACACATCGTAATAAATATGTTCAACACATCGGAATGCATTTTTATTCCGGAACATCAAAGGGTTAGTTTCTTAGGCTTCCAAGTTAAAATAGCGTTATCAGTATTCAGGGATGCTTTTGAACACACTTTTTAAATTTTTCTATAAACTGCATCTTTTGTAGTTGGTTAGATGATTTCTTCTGCAAAATACACACTTTATATAACATAAGTAATTGGAGTACACTCGAATGAATTGTGACTGCCAGCGCATTTGACACATTTTAAGCATCGGGAACATTATGATCTTAATATCCATTTGTTGTTAACCATTCAAACTCTCTCTTCGATCACAGTGGCTCAAAAATAATAATTCGAGTGTACTCGAATGAATAATGGCTACAAGCGCATTTGACGTATTTCGAGCATCGAGGACATTATGTTCTTTATATCCCTTTGTTGTTATCCCTTTGTTGTTATCATTCATACTCTCTCTTCGATCACGGATCATCAGGCTAATTCGAGGCATCAGGAATAATTCGAGTGTACTCGAATGAATTATGACTACCAGCGTATTTGACACATTTTGAACATCGGGGATGTTTTGTCCTTTATATCCACTTGTTAACTATTCACATTATCTCTTAGATCACAGTAGCTAAAAAATAATAATTCGAGTGTACTTGAATGAATTATGACTGCCAGCGCAATTGACACATTTTGAACATCGGGAATATTTTGTCCTTTATATCCACTTGTTAACTATTCACATTATCTCTTAGATCACAGTGGCTAAAAAATAATAATTCGAGTGTACTAGAATGAATTATGACTGCCAGCGCATTTGACACATTTTGAACATCGGGAATGTTTTGTCCTTTATATCCACTTGTTAACTATTCACATTATCTCTTCGATCACAGTGGCTCAAAAGTAATAATTCGAGTGTACTCGAATGAATTATGACTGCCAGCGCATTTGACACATTTTGAACATCGGGGACATTATGTTCTTTATACTTATTTGTTGTTAACCATTCATACTATCTCTTGATCATAGCGGCTCAAGTAGAAAGTGGCAATAAAGTAGATTTTCATTTAGTTTAAAGTACAATAAATTAAGTAGAGACATTTTGATACTCCCTTGCTTTATGTTCTTTATGTCTGTTGGAATACGACCTAGGTTTTCTAATGCTCGTGTAATAATTTCACTGCTCATAGATGGATATACTTCCTCCATTTAGTACTGATGCTTTTATGATCCTTCTACGAATTCTTCATTTAATTTTTATTTTTAACATTTTTATTTTAGTACCTTTATTTCACTACGTCTCCATAACCTTCAAGAAAATTTTATTGAATTTTGATTTATTCGTTAAGTAAAGTACTTTCTAATCATACCCTATGTTTAATCGTTAATTGTTATTATATTCGATCGTTAATTATATTGCCAAGTCTGTTTCCAAAAATGGGAGCAACATTGTGTTATTTTGTTTATACTTTAGTTCAGAATATTCTCCTTTATCCAATCGGGCAAAACCACTAGATGGAGCTGTGGAGTAGTTTAACCAATGTTTTCTTAAATTTTCTCGTTAAAATTCAGAAATAGTAAATCATTTCCTCTTGTTGTGAAATTATCTTATTTTTTCTGTTTGTAATTCGATTTTGTTTTAATTATTGAACAGGTACAAAACAGAAAAATTAAGTAAGTGTTAAGACAATTAAAAAAGGATATAATAAATAATCTTTTAATTTTTTTAGCTTACAAGTTCATTTGTTTATTTACTGTTCATGTTATTAAACTGATATTTAAAAAAAAATTAATGTGTGCACGTGAACGAATCATGTAATTATTTTCCTGATGCTAATTTATGTCAATATCTCATTTATCGATAAGTGAAACAATTACTTTCATATAAACACAATTTTACTGCATGTGAAATAATTATTGATAAGAAGTCGTACCAAATTATGAATAACTTTCATAATTTCTTATTCAATGAAATTATAAGAGACAATATTACTTCAATCAAGATTTCTAGTTGCATACCAAATGCACTTACGAACAAATATAATGTTTGAACTCCCCTTTTATGTATTGTACATTGTATTATTTTTAAATGCCGTGTATGTGGCAAAAAATAAGTACATATGTCAGTAACCATTTTTTTTATTTTGCTCTATAATCAATAAAAACCTATTGAAATTGATAATAACTGTTTTTCTAGATTTCATCCTATCATACTTTTTTTCGCTTATTAGTTCTTGAATATTTAACTAGTAGTTGTGCAAGCGTTCAGTTAAATAAAACCAATAAAAGGTGTTAATAATAAGACGACGTAGAAATTAAGAATTAGGATACACCATTTTTAAATATTATCTGACCTTCTTTGTAATTCTTTTCATCAGGGTATTAGAAATATGCGTATTAACAAACAAATGTGAATTGTCACCAAACTAATTCCAACATTACAGAAATATTTACTTGATTAGATATTTAATCTTGTCTTGCTTTTTATGTGGCCGCTCTTGCTAATTCATTATCTTTATTTAAATTATTTAAACAGGATATTTGTTATTTACCATCAGTAAATCTGTCTACATATCCGGACAAGAAACTTGATACTATCTTCCACTTAAACAATAATAATTTCATTTTCATGTTCACGCTTTTCCATTTTCAGTGTACCCCGAAAGGAAAAAAACGGAATCATTATAAGATCCAACAGTCCATCTTTCAGTTTGTTTTCTCCAGAAACCTTTTATACAGAAACTTGAACATGATGATAAAACATATTGACCCTCGTATATCTCGTTATAAAAATATGTCTCGGTACAAATGAAAATTTTAAAGGGGTCAATTTAAGTAGTCGATTTTTCCTTAATTTTGTGTATAGTTTAGAATCAATTGAAAGACCAAATTACAGGGACTCCAAATTATTAGTTTTAGGATTTTATTCAAGATAATTCTGGACATGTTGCGGAAAATGATCAAAAAATATGTCCCCTCCAGCAATCTCGCTGAAGTAAAAATTGTGAAAAAAACAGGCTGGTGGTAGTTTACCTAAAACGTACTGAAACTCGAGCGATGATTCTAATTTTTCTTTTACTTTTTGAGATAATCACGATAGTTTAACGCTTTTATGCTATGAAATATATACCGTAATGCATGCTGTGAAGTATACGCTTTTATGCTATGAAATATACACCGTAATGCATGCTGTGAAGTATACGCTTTTATGCTATGAAATATACACCGTAATGCATGCTGTGAAGTATACGCTTTTATGCTATGAAATATGCACCGTAGTGAATACTGAGAAGTATACGCTTGTACGAATATGTTATGAAATATGGGCAGTATCGTCACTATAGTGTGTTGGGTTGATCAAAAGCCCTGCGGCCTTAGGGACGCGGTGCACCGTCACAAGGCCTGTAGCGGCGCGGTGCACCGCGGGGACCCGTGTTCGATTTCCGGTCGCACGCCGAACAGGGCTGGACTATTGTTCTAAAAGTTTGTCCTCGTAGCAATAAATCCGCCATACGTGTCAATTAATTACATTAAAGTGGCTAAATAAATAAATAAATATGGTGAAAAATAATGTGAATAATTTTGTAAAGAGTTTAACAGATAAAAATATAAATCGTTAAATTGTGCATGGGTGTGCACAGAATCCTCGTAGTGCGAGTTCTTTCGTACTTAACAGGTTTATTTACCTTGTGACTTTATCCACGGTCAAATATTTATATTTGGCTATTAAACTAACTTTAGGAATAATACTTCATAATAGTTATAAAAATACGGATATTACATAAAATATCATATATCATAAACAAACAAGTATTTAGAAGTACCACATGTACCACAAAACTTTTGTGGCTACCTACAGCATAAACACTTTGATAATAGATGCTTATCTCGGTTACAATTTATAGATTCCAGTGATGTTAGCCACAGACACGAAAATATTTCTTTAAATAATTTCGTTTAATTTAATTCCTCAAACTTTATTATTTATTAATCTTAGTCCTTGAAGTATATTAGGCATTACTTGAATATTCTTGCTTAGTTCTGAAATACTTAATCTAACGTACTTTTTCTTAACGCTGTCATTCGCATAGTATAATAAACGGTATATCAAGATTGCACTAACTTTCTTACGAAAAGTCGGGCTGTGTATATGTTTTGTAATATAAAAAAACAATTAATGTCAGACTTATAAAGTATTTGTATTATTTGGTTCAGAAAGTACTAACCAATACAGTTATTCCCACGATAAAAACGTATGATAATGTCAGTCCCCGGACTCCGATCTATTCACGAATGAATGTTATAAATACATAAGTAACTCTTGTATTATGAGATAAGTAATAAAAAAAATAGAAGATAAATGTTTTGATGACAGTATTTTGATGGCCAATCTTTTCATACAAATCTAAACATGCAATTTCAATTTATAATTCAAAGCAAAAATGTATTTTCTGTACCTTTTACTGAAAATTTCCATACAATTGATGTATGATAAAATTTCTTACACACTTATGTACCCTGTTTATTTTTAATACGGTTTATTCGTTTGTAAAATGTTATTACGTTCAATTTACACCCCGGAATGCTACAAAATAGTCACAGAGAAACAAGTTGAAATTGTTAGAGCGGAGGCCAGGGAATCGTGACAAGATGGCTTCTTCTTTCGTCTCAATATGTCTGTAATCTTTATTTTCGAAACGGTAACTTTGGTTTTAGCAAATATCGGTCTGACGTAATTTATTAAACTAATTTCATTTAATTAATAGATGTAAATTAATAGATGTGATATTAAACTAATTTCATTCATTTAATAGTCTCGTTTTCCTTTACGTTATTATAAAAACAAGGAAATTTATTTGTTTCTCGCTACGTAAATACTAAATCTCTTGATTGTTTTTATAGCAATAAGTTCGCCATATGTATCAATTATTTACATTAAACTAGGTAAACAAATAAATAAATAAATGTTAATCCCTGAAATTAATTAATTGCTTACAATGAAGTTTTCATCGTCCGAATACGTCGGTTCTTCAAGATGGTTATAAGCTACGTATTAACGCGCCGTACAAAGTAAACTAAGCCGTGCCGGGTTTGTTTTCAATTATGCGAGAATATATTCTGTAATAATGTTATATATTTAACAAAGGACTGTAAAATAATATGCCCTAATACACAGAGTTATTTAATTTTACGAAAAATGTAACGTATAGCAAGCCTCAATCAAATTTATTAATTGCCTAAACAGTTCGAGCGGCTACACAGCATAGCCAAAATCCTAACATTACACAGGCTACCTTACTTTTTATTTACTGCAGAGTATCAGCTGTTAGTATTTTTATAAATGCATAACAAATGTATAGATCAGAGATTAGATTAGACATACATAATTTATCAAGTAACAATATTTACATAAACAAATACATTTTTAAGCAGGCAATGACGATGTGGAGCAATATTTAGTGCGCACATAAATTATAATTACTCGTTTCTGAAGTGTAAGCTATTTACAGAGAAACAATCTCTGGAAGAGTCTTATTTCAACCACCCAAAATGTGGTCACTTTGTCCATATCAATGGTAATTAATTTGTGATGATCCCGTAAAAGTTAGACAAAAAATATAACGATGAATTCATTAAAGGTAATTTTTCCTTATATCTAGGAATTAAACTTAATATTCAGAGTATAAACTTAGATTCCACAAAAATTTACATGATTTTTGTTGTTCTGTAAAGAACAGACCTCTGAACCGATATCAAATGGTGAAAAGGTAATTAAATGGTGCCATGTCGAGTGAAGCGGATGTATCAGCAGAACTCAGTCCAACTCCCCAAAACTTTTTCGAGTTTAATTTGAGGTACGGAGTCACTGTTTATTACAGAAAAATTAAATTTGGTCCGGTTTACTACTTAATTTGTTAACTATTCGATTGAATTACTGACAGTAAATTTCTGTATTCACCGTCTATCTCTCTGGGAGCAACTTACAATGAATAAAGACCTTGGTGTTCCACTAGCAGCTCGACATTATTTCCCTGGTACTTAGTTTAGGTATTGAAAGCTTTAATGTTAATAATTGTCATTAAATATTAGTTTCTAAAGTAGAAGTATAGATTTAAATCCATTTTCCATGTGTAACCATTACAGGCTTGGCACTAATGGTCATTATACGAGCATACTTTGACCTATGTATACCTTATATTAAATTTTCTGGAACTTTCCACGAAATTAAAAAAAAATTGCGGAAATCATGACTATAAATTAAATAGCCAACCTAAACTCAAGATATACATATATTTTTGTTAATTTCTGTTTCGTATAAAAGTTTTGTTTAAAGGTTATTTTTGACACAATCGATTATCAGCGTGATGCGAATTTCAATTCCTGTGATTTTTTTTTTAATTTGTTTACTATGTAAATTGTATTATAAAAACCTTTACCTTCTGAATACATTATCCTTTCAGGCAGTCTATAAATTTGGTTATGTGGATTCACAAAATAGTATAGTAATAGGTTCATGAATAGTCATCAGCGCAATGCTAATTTCAGTTTTTGTGTATTTTTTGTTGTAACGGTTCCTGTGTAAACTATATTATAAAAAAAATGGCCTTTTGAATACATTTAATTGCGAATCGGTCTATAAATATGTTTACTATATGTTCACAAAATAAATAAATAAAGTGAATGACGGTTTGAATGTTATGTTACTGTTTTTTAATGGGTAGAAGAAAAGGAAAAAAAACCAAGGTATTCTATTGCTTTACATTATGTATGTCTCATATTCCGACATGTTTATTTTCATTTGCTATATGCTCATAGTCTATTTAGTACTTTAAATATAAAACATCACAATTGCGTATTTTATTACTAATATTGTATTTCTTTAAACCAAATAAAATCTGACTTGATAATCTGACAATCGTATGTACATTTTGCACGTCACTTGTCTCCTTCTTATAGATAGTTAAGAGGAAGTTAATATGTGTACTAATTTAACTAACATATCATCAATATTCAAACATTCTAAAGTTCTCGAAACTACTGCATATATGGCAATGGCCGATGGGCGACAAAATCTTAAAATGTTTCATTAACATCTTCCTTGATATCGTAGATATTCCACAATAAAATGAATTCTTAACAAATGACAATAAAATGATATAATGGAATATTTAATGACAATAAAATGATATAATGAAAAATAATGGAAAATAATACATTAGAGTTTAAAGTTCAATGCAAAGGCAGACAGTTCTCACCACGTAACTTATATCACGATAATGCCAAGACGATATCACCAAGCTGCCAGTACGAAAAAAAAGTCATATGTAAAGATATAGTATATTTTTCGAACTTCCATCATCATTTCATTCAGAAACGATTGATAATAAATTTTGTGTCTTTTAAAAAGAATTTACTTTCTCAGATATTAAATATCTATTAATATGACACAAAGCATTTGAACTGTCGTGTTTGCAATAATACTTGTGTATATAACAAAGACATCCAGAGTTCGAGGAAATATATTTTATATAAAAATACACTATATTTTAAAATGATTTTTAAGTGTACTGTTTTCTAGATTTATTCGTAATACAGGTTTAAAATTAAACTATCTAATAAATAATGTTTGAGTGCAAATGTTAAGATTGCATCGATCTTAACGACAGGAGCTTTGCTCACACCGCCCAAGAAAAACCACTGCGAGCCATATGACTTAAATAATTTTCACTTATCTTGATTGATTGAGCAATAAATGCCAAAAACAGGCAATCTAAACTCAATTACGTACTTGGGATTGATACGTATTAGATTAATAACCTTATTACGGAATAATTCGATAAATTAAAATAATTAGCATCAACCACTGAAATTGATAATTTAAAAAGATATTTATTTAGTTGCAATTATTAAATATTTAGACAATTCTTTAAAATAGCTTAAACTTCTCAAGGACTGAAATAAAACTGCCGTGCCTTTTAATCTTGGCTTCGGTATTCATGAATAATTTTTAAACTTTTGTGGGATTTATCTCCAAGAGGAAAAATGGCTTCAGAACCAGTAAGTTTCTTTCGTATTTGAATGTGAAAAAGACGATCAACCACTCTTTGAGTAATTGAAAATTGATAAAACAAAAATACATTCCTTTGGAAATCAAAAATTATCTTTGTTTCTAATTGCACTTAAATCGATCCATTATTTTCCACTTCCCAATTCCATAATGGAACAAGGAACTCTTATAATTTCGTCACGTTCGTCGGCCCCTCTGTTGTCACTTAACAATTAATGCAGATTTAAACCAATGTCCAAGGAATGCGAGAAGATGCTTTGTTTGCGGGTTGGAATTAATATGTAGCATTTAAAAAAATGTTTTACCTCCCCGTCCATGAAATGCGAACAGATGCTTTTTTTGCAGGTTGGAATTAATATGTAGCATTTAAAAAAATGTTTTACCTCCCCTTCAATGAAATGCGAACAGATGCTTTTTTTGCAGGTTGAAATTGATATGTAATATTTTTAAAAAATATTTTATCTCCCGATCCATGAAATGCGAGCAGATGCTTTGTTTGCAGGTTGGAATTAATATGTAGCATTTAAAAAAAATATTTTACTTCCCCGTACATATAACATCAAAAAAAATCGCCCAACATATTGATTGTAATATTATTGGATAAGTTTCTCAATGCGAAATTGAAGGTCCATTTACCTCCAAAGAAGGTCCATTTACCATTTGCTAATATGGATCAAAAATTTGAAGGGATATGGACAATTACGTAGTCCTATCCGTATAAGCGTGTTCCCTACAGATTATATTACACAAAAAATTAAGTTAAGTAACAAAGGAGAATTGAAACAAAATCTATGCAATTGATTTTTTTCTTATACTTATAATTCAAAAAGAACTCAATTTTCATTTTATAAATATCAAAGGGATAGAATGTTTTTCTATCAAGGGACCTAACGCTAAAAATGTTATGCACAAATTTAAGAGCAGAAGTACTAGTATAAGGCTGAAAAAAAGTAAATATGTTGTTTATATATATATATATATATATATATATATATATATATATATACATATATATATACATACATACATACATATATATATATATATATATATATATATATATATATATATATATATATATATATAAGGAAGGTAAATTAAGGAGTAAACTATTATTGAATCAAAAACAAAATACCATAATCTCGTCCTTTACAAATTTATTACATTCGATTAATTCATAGAACCGGAGAATCGTAAAATGCATGACACATGAGTGCACAATGCACTGAAGGTCGAATAGCAAAGAATATATGAAAGCAAAAAGATATATTTTTACGAGCTGTAAGGTATTTATCTGAAACAAAGAAGGATTCCGCTGATAACAGTAATACCGTATAATTTTTGCATACATCATTTTAAAACGAACTTTGAATAATGTAACTGTTATTATATTCTTAAAAACGCAGTGATATAATCATGATGACTTGCTATACTAAGGATGGTCCTATAATCAAAATTTATCCCGAATATAATATTATTGATACGAAAATGAGTTTGTCTCATTTTCTCGTCTCATTTACTCATTAATCTCTATGAAATTTTGAATTAAGAAGCCTCTTTTCATAGAAAAATATGTGTGAAAATTTTGTCCTGTAACAGAATTTTTTAGGTAAGCAAAATAGTATACTCTTATAAAAATTGTCCCTTTTCACGCCAGTTTTACAATTCTAAGCATCTCCAACTACTTAGCCATTTTAAGTACTAAGATCTGACATTTTTTTAACAATATTGTTTTTAAATTTCCACTTTCCAGAGACTTTTCGTTGCTCAATGTCTCTGCACTGTGTTACGCCAGGAATGTTTCTATTACTTTAGTCATATTACTAAATAGATAAAAATGTATTAACAATTTAATATTTACTACATTTTTATAGTATTACATATGTCCCGATAATATTAAAAATGATCAGTCAATATACATTGATGATGATCTGACATAAATCAATTTTAAACAATTGAATTACTCGAAGCCATCAATTTGGTTCAACCTTACTTGTGACATCTAATTGATTTAATAACGATATTAGTTTTGCTCACAAGAATGTTATGATTTTTATCAATTTTTCATATCTTGAATGTATGATAATTTTGGCGTAGATTCCTACTAAGGATAAGATCAGAAAGAAACTAGTTAGCGAAGTCGCCTCTTTAATATTTTCAATCTTTAACCTCCGAAATTATCGAATTAGCTATTAATTTATCTAATCTTAAGCTTTTTATTGTTAGAAGCGCTCAACTTAATCACGATAATAACTTACAAGTATTTAACAATGTTAATATCCAGAAGCGGCGCGAGTTGTCCACGTATAGCTTCGGAGGTAGGTTAGCTGTTTGGATAGTCGTCAGAAAACAAAATTTCAGTTGAAATGGGTGAAAAGGAGCCAAAGGCTTTGCAGTTGGACGATATCCTGGTAGAGATTGGGGCTTTTGGCAAGTTCCAATGGATGACCATAGCGCTTGTCGTGTTTCCGGCAATGTTTTCCGCTTTCCCTGGATCTGAATACGTCTTCACCGCCAGTGTACCGAATCACAGGTATTTTCTTCTATGTGACATTTACTTCATTCAAATATCACTTTAATTTAACGATACATATCAAAAATGAAATTAAAAACGTCTCTTCAAATGAAATGTGAATTCAACACTTATTATATATTTTTTATATCTATTCCCACATTTAATCAACATATTGATAAAAATTATACATGTCTTTTTTTAATTTTATTCCGTAAAATTCTTTTAAAAAACACAAGTAAAAGATAATTCTAAATAGTAACATAATTGCAAACAAATTTACAAAAACATAATTGCAAACAAAATTACAAAAACACAAAATAAAAATATATAACCGCTCATTAAATAAAACATCAGTTGACAACCAAAATCAAAGTACGAGTCTTTCATGAGATATATTCAAAATTATATAAATACAAAATTACATAAAATAGACAATTTTTTTAGTTATTGCTACGAATATAAAGAATAAACTGAAAATGTTGCCCAAATTGAAATTAATAGCGAATAAAGTTTGTCTCTTTGAAATAGATTTTTTATAGAATTATCCCATATAAATATTATGAAAAACATTAATACGTGGAAACAATAAAGAATATTTTTTATAAAAGTAACCTTCCTAGGTTATAAGATTCCTTGAAAGAATAAAAGTATAAACCATCTTACAACTGATAGTCCCCCATGTACCCATTGTCATACAAAAAGAGGCTTGTGTAGGTTGGTGTCGCTGTATACTTGACAAATTTGAAAAAGTTCGAACAAACGCCACATAAGGTAAAGAAAAAATAAAATATTGAAATGTATATAGTTACAAACTCACAAAAAACCAATAGGATCCACGAAACAAACAAGTTAAAGAAAACTATGTCACGAAAAAAATATTGCTCCATTTTTATATATTCTCGTCGAAGTATAAATAGGTACATGTTAAGGAAAAAGATTTTGAACTCACCGAGTGACAGAATTGAATGAGTTTTCCAATAGGGAATAATGAATTTGTACATCTTCCCCCATAACAATGCGGTTCCTTACACTATAAAGACGATATGGGTCTTATCTTCGGTGAATGTTGATCTTATGATTAACATACTGCTCAAGCGTTTGTCTTTTGTTTCCCATAAATAATATTCAAATCTACAAATTGTCACACATTAAGCCAAAAGTAAAGATTCCAACAATCTTTTAGTATGTTGATATTACAGCATAACTTTTATGTAGTGAAAGCCCGATAGTACAGATAGCTATTTTCTAGGTTTCAGAGCAATGTAGTAGAAGCATTTATACTTCACTCTCCGTTTTCATGTAATATGAAGAATAGCAAAAAAATATGGAAAACAAAAATAATTAATATAATGATGTATAATGGAAAAAGCGAACAACACAAGAAAAATGTAATTGAAGCATTCGTTATTCCAAAATTTTCTATATATTACGAAAATACCCTAAAACTCAGAAAGAAAACTATTAATATATAAACAACCCTAACCCAAGTCAACACTACTCTGTTGTAATAAAAATAGTGAAACTCGATTATAAAAGTAGAACGGGAAACAAGTTATCTACCCACCCTAAAAAATTGGAAATTCAAATAATTCTTGTGCCTGTTTCATTCTCATTCACGCATGTACAAATAGAACGATCGAGAGCAACGTAGACGATTATCTTTTCTGCTTCGCACTAACTTAATTTAGAGTGTAAGCTACTCTCGTGTTACTCGTATACAACATTATAGATGGCGTCACCAACAATCCCATCACACGCTGATGAAACTGTCATACCTCTACGAAAAAAATCCAACAGTTTAGTTTCAATGGCAGCTGTTAAGAGAATATTTAAGAAATACTTAGATACAGGTATCTTCCATTGTTAGAGATAAATTCTACAGCTGTTAGTCACAAACGCAATTGTTGCTTTAAACACAGACGATAATACGAGAGGGGATTAACGCACATTGTATTTAGCAGTCTACATATATCTATATGTACGGTATGAACAATTCCATTGACTTCAATAAACAAGGTAACACGAAGTCATCTATATAACGTAAATGTACTGTACGCATATGTATTTTAGAAACCGAATACAGCGGTCGGAAATATGATTAGTACAACAATGATACATAATAATACTATAAAGAAACAAGATTCAAAAATATATATTTTGTGTAGGGATGTAGGATTTTTATCAGACAATTAAACACTTTATTTACTGAGAAATGAAAATACTCTAAACACGAGTGAGTTAAAAATGACATCCTAAAAACTATTAAATAACACTAACAGTTACCATGACTAACAACGGCCTCACTTATTAATGTCTAACAATGGTCTCACTCGTTAACAACTAAAACTTCCCATACATATCTAGTTACATCGAACAATGAAGCGTATGTCAGAACCCTAGGGCACACATCAAGTGGTCCTTTTCGAACTATAAATATTAAACAATTTATTAGTTATTGAAAGCAACATCATTACTTATATAATCCAACATTTTGCTTTTTACTTTATCGTAATTAAGAATATAAAACAATTAAAGAAACATGTTTCTTCTGCTGTATCTTGACGAATTGATGTATTTCCAAAATAGATTACAATCAACAACAACAAAAGTGGCGGGATAATGAATATATCAAAGATTTAATATAATTCAAGGCTTAATAATTGAAAATTTCTCCAAATTTAATTAATTATTTTTGTATTATTGCCTGCCATATAACTTTAAATTAACTTTAAATTGATAAGTTATGTAATCTCATTAAAGCGGTATATTTATTGAATTTGCGTCAAGATTAACGTCCATGTGTTCTATAAGCAAATTATAAATGTAAGCATAAAAAACAGTTAATTGCATGTCGGAACACGCATAGGTTATCCTGTATAATAAATTTATAAATACAGTATACTCAAAATATTATTAAAGAACAATATACTCAAAATATTGTTAAAGATTTATAAATACAATATACTCAAAATATTATTAAATAAACCTCTTTTCAATTATTTTTTGGAAATGTTATGCAATGGCATCACTCAATGCGATGGCCCAAAAAACATTTTGCAAACTCAAAAAGAAAATATTCATACCAAATATTTTCTTTTTGAGCCCCCATAAGTAGAGATTTAAAATTAAAGAAATTGTGAGTATATGATGCACGGATGGAAAAAAGGACCCTTATCAGAGTTTTCAATTTAACTACAGAAGCTTGAAAACAAAATGCAGTCGATTAAAAGAAAGACAATTCGAAATTTAGGGAACAAATTTAATCGCATATCAGTATTATTTCATACTATATGTATACAATATGTATAGATTTTGATATAGCTTTATAGTTTAATATAGTATTATAGTTTGATGAATATAGATTTTGAGGAAAATTTTTCAAAAGAATAAATCTAAGAATTCAAAAGGATCAATTTAATTCAATTTAATTCTTATATCAGTCAAATGGCAGTCCTCTGGTTCCAGCATTTGGTTACTGTCACAATATTATGCATAACAATTTACACGTCAAAATACTTCATTCATTACGACTTTGACGTTTCAGATGCTTCATTCCGGAGTGCGAGAACAACGAGACCTGGATATTTGATCCTCCTTGGCTCAACGTCGCCATACCGCACGAAGACGACTCATTCGATAATTGCCAGCGATACGTACCAATACCAGACAGTGACGCCGGTTGCACTTCTGCAGCATTCTCTAGCAACCTGACCTCTTGTGAGGAATTCGTTCATGATAGAACCAATACTGTTGTCGTAGATGTGAGTCAACGATAAAATTATGTATCTTATAAGACCCTAATTACGATGCTATATTCAAATATAATATACAAATTATAAGTCAATCTAATCAATGAAGTTAATCTAACAAGTGAAGATATTAAAAATCATTTAATATTTTACACGTCATAGATTCCAAAATATGTTACACTTCCTTCAGGGCATTCCCAAATTCCTGATTATCATGACTCTTCCCGTAGTACCAATCGAGACCATCTCCGTTGCTCATCATGGACAGCAGTAGCTTAGTATAGTGCAGCGTTCATTAGCTTCTTTCAGATTGATGATTAGATCACAAGCTCTGGCTCATCATATTTTGCCTAGTTTTTCCTCAGTCACTATGAGCCACATTTATTAGCGTTTTTGCGAGATATGTTGCTGCCAGGGGAGCACAGTATTCCAATCCCCATGGATCTCTCTCCACGTGACTTCACTTTTATTCTTATTTCTGGTTTTAAAGTGCAACATTCGGATCAGTAAGGAAATATTGGAAAAAGTGGAACTTAATTTGCATTGTAATGTGAAAAATTTTAAAATTTGGATACTTAAATTTTTTGGATGTTATTAGCATTTGATTAAAATACCTACATAAATAAAAAAAGAAAACATCTTGACTTTCACCATGGAACCCTAAATTTGTTTTTCCTCACTATTTCTTAATATTTTCACCACTGCCTAAAAAGAAGTGTTTTGTATCTAAAATTCACGTGTAAGTTTTTATTGCGTCGTAGCGACGCACATACTGAGAGATTTTCATAATTTTCATATCTCAGATGACATAGATTATACAATGTTACAAAAAAATTATAATATAACCAGTATTTTTAAATTCGTAATATAAAAGAAAATATTTATGGCAAAATTTATTGAGTGTAATATCATCTCAAGAGCTTGTTAAGATAATTTCAAAATATGCAGGATTTTTTTATAAAGAAGAACGATGACAATCATAAATCATGAATAAATGACGCCTGAAAATACCCACGATCGATGTAAAAGTGTATGGGATAGTGGGACAGCCACACGCCGCAGATGGCCGAGATCGCAAGACACCTCAGTGAGTGAACGACCTAAAAGACACTCACAACAAATGGAATGACTGAATATTGAGAAACGACTACTCTGATGGAAAAATAAGAACGACAAATATGCGTAAAAAATGACTAAATGAAAAAGTAACCAAATACTGACTGGGGATAAAATGGATAACAATAGATAAATGATAGACAGGTAGTCTATAAGTTAGAGTTAACATAAAAATATTTCCATGTTAATAGTAAATATAATGTTCTATATGTTTTGATTCGAATGCGCTACACTTGCTTCCTTTTCTATTTTTCATCAAATATTCTAATTTTTGGTCATTTTACGTCCACAATTGCAAGATCTTTCCTTCATCGGAGATTATAAAACATAATACTCATATAAAATTTATTTCGGAACACGCAACTCAACACCTGTTTAAAAAAGCGATTAGAGTAACAGGCTATGAGTTTCAAAACTAAACGTAATAAAAAAACGTACATCTGCCGCGATTATATTTAATATGCGTGGCAACTCAAAAACTCTAATTGGTTATCACGGACAATATAAAGTACATATATATTTTGTACAAAAGCGCAAATTAATAGATCAAACAATAGTATTAGATAAAGCAAATCTTTTCCTGATAACGCTTAGGTTATTAGATTTACGTATAGTTGGCAATAATAAATTTATCAACAACTATCGGAATATATTATCTGTAACTTAATTACCTTGTCGTCATTATCTGCTTATTTCTATTATATCCTATTATGTCACGCTCGAGTTATGTTATTGACAAAGCCAGAAATTAAAATATTAATTAAACTAAAAATTATTTTTCCGCGAAAATGTGAAAAACACTAATTATTATGCCTTTATAGGGTCGTCCAACAAGTCGTATATGTATTTAGTGTGAGAGTTTGTATATGCAATCCAATCTCCCAAACGATTCGATCGATTTAGATACGGTTTTCTGTAAAATGTTTGTGATTCATTGGCAATAGTTCTTAGATAATTGTTACGATGATTACACACTAGGGGGTGCCGCAATAAACATTTTGTTGCAAATAAATGTTCCCATTTGTCTCCCAAACGGTTTGACCGATTTACGTGTAGATTCAGTTTTCTGCAAAATATTTGAGACCGATCAGCGATGGTTCTTAGATAGGTGTTATGGTGATTACCAATCAGGAGGCGCCGCAATAAATATTTTGTTGCAAATGAATGTTCTCATTTATCTCCAAAATAGTTTGATGTAGACACGGTTTTCTGCAATATATTCGGGACTGATCGGCGATGGTTCTTAGATAGGTGTTATGATGTTAACTCGCTAGGGGGCGCTGTAACATTTTATTGCAAATGAATGCTTCCATTTTTCTCCAAAACGGTTTTCGTTAAAAAGTTTGTGATTTAACGGTGAAGGTATTAGTCGGGTGTTATAGAAAATAGAAAGAAATGAAGTTGCTCAACAAACATACGTTTACAGAGTTTATTTGATAGATAAATTATTCACCATTTTATTTTTCTGCTGTCTTTCCATTTTAAGGTGATCATCTGCAAGGCCGTTTTTATATACACGTGTTTATATTAAAATGAATGCTGAGTATTCACTTAAATTTTCAAAATAATAATATTTGGTTTTCAAATTAATTTAAATTTAATTTCATTATAACTTAATTATTGTATTAGTAATTATCTTCATTAATATTATTAATAATAATAATAATAATAATTGAATATATTTGGCGTTAATTTTGTAGAAATTAATTATTCACAATTAAATGAAACTACGTGATGTAGTATTATTTCTACTTTATTTAATTTCTTTACCATGACCTAGGTTTCATTATATTACACCATCTTCAGGTGGGATATTAGCAAAGATTCTTGCTAATAGAGATCTTTGCTAATAGCCCACCTGAAGATGTTGTAATACAACGAAACCTAGGTCGTGGTAAAGAAATTAAAGAAAGTAGAAATAGTACTACGTCACCTAGTTTCATTTAATTGTGAATAATAATAATGTTATATTAAATCATAATTATTGTAATTCTAAATAAAAATATCAAATGTTTACCGTTTTGTGTTTTGTATAAAAAAATAATAAACTTGAAGCGCCATCATTTGGAAACGGATTAGCTTACAACTGAAAGTTGGCAGAAAAATAAAATGGTCGACCTCTCATCTATCAAATAAATTTCAATTTTTTAAATTTAATTACTTGATTGAATTTAGATTTTTCCAACCGTTTTTTAAATCAAGCTCCAGTCATTTTATTATTTTATTTCCATTAATTATTTGCATGTTAAATAAAGTTATTCTTGTATTATGCCAATGACACACAATTTTTTGATAATGCATTTTTATTAGAATTTGTCGATTTTATTTTTTACCTTTCAGTAAACTGTTTTTGCCAAGTTTTCTTTTATTTTTATACTATGTACAATTATTAGATTATAATTCATTATCTGCGTATTTAATGTTTACACAGTTTCAAATATCGTAGAACATTTTTAATTCACAAAGCGTTTGATAGTTTCACGAATCGAGCCACAGACATTGAATCCGCGGATACGAGAAATTTTGTGAAACAAATTGAACTTGGGGAAGGAAATCTGTTTCTCAGGAACTCCATCGAGTGGAATGTCATTGAAGAGGTCTTTAGTACCACTTCGTGTTCACGAGATTAGAGTGGGTAAAACGTTTTGCAGTGTACACCACCGCTTGCACCTCTTTCCCCTCCAGTTTTCAAACCGCGTGTCAGAAATTTAAAAAAGTCAACATATCGCTATTTAGAAAGTATATCAATGCACGCAGTCAATTTTTCTTATACCTTTACATTGTATAATAAGAAATACATCGCGTGAAATGTTTTTCTCTAGAGGTTCTTGACTCTGTTTGTTCTTCGTGTGATACGAATCTCCAAAATGTTTTGCAGTGTATATGAAAATCTAACTTCTCGTTCTAGCTTCTTTATCACGTGTACAAAAAAATCTGAAAAAATTAAAATGACAATTTTTAGTGAAATTCCTCTATGTTTCCGACAATTTGTATCGACAAATTAAAGGAATATCGAAAGAAATACTGATAGTATTTGTAATATTTCAGGCTTCGCGTGGATAGGATTAAGTAAAAACACTGAGTGTTTGAAATATTTCTAGCTTCGTGTGGGTACGGTTTAGTAGAAACCCTGATAGCGTTTGAAATATTTCTGGCTTCACATGGATACGCTTTAGTAAAAACACTGATGGTATTTGTAATATTTCTGGCTTCACGTGGATATGCTATAGTAGAAACACTGATAGTGTTTGAAATATTTCTGACTTCGCATGGATACACTGGAGTAGAAGCACTGATAGTGTTTGAAATATTTCTGACTTTGCGTACGTTTACGCTTTAATATAAACACTGATAATGTTTCAAATATTTCTAGCTTCATGTGGTTATGCTTTAGTAGAAACACTGATAATGTTTGAAATATTTCTGGCTTCGCGTGGATACGCTTTAGTTGAAATACTGATAGTGTTCAAGATATTTCTGGCTTCGCATGGGTACGCTTTAGTAGAAACACTGATAATGTTTGAAATATTTCTGGCTTCGCGTGGATACGCTTTAGCTGAAATACTGATAGTGTTCAAGATATTTCTGGCTTCGCATGGGTACGCTTTAGTAGAAACACTGATAGTGTTTGAAATATTTATAGCGTGGTGTGAATATGTTTTAGTAGAAACGCCTCAATA
Source organism: Druceiella hillmani (assembly GCA_039881145.1). Classification (NCBI taxonomy): domain Eukaryota; kingdom Metazoa; phylum Arthropoda; class Insecta; order Lepidoptera; family Hepialidae; genus Druceiella; species Druceiella hillmani. The sequence goes on along the minus strand of JAYKKI010000054.1, from coordinate 13,151,998 downwards.
TTCACAAGGACAATAGTACCTTACATCTTAGCTTGAACTTTAAACCGAATACTCTAAAAGGCTCTACAACTTTTATTCATCAGTTTTAAGTTCACCTATCTTGCTGCCTGATTTCTGACAATTTAATTTCGAGATCCTTAAGAAAAATGTTATCAAATAAAGCACTTTGTATCTAAGTATATATAGACATGTCATTCAAAGTTAATAATATTAGTCAACTTAAATGAATATTTTTTTTTAAATTGGCGGCCAAAATATACGAAAATTTAATTTTTCCCCACAAAAATTAACCGGTACACACCTATATTATTAATGTCAACATTAACTTGATACCTGCATAATGCAAATACAAAATAATAGTTCACATTCATAAAATATTTATAGGAGGATAGTTTACATTATACATTTACAAAATTAATTAAACCTCAAAAGTGTTTTTCCAACTAATTAAGAAATTCGTTTCCAAAAGTAATATATTAGCAAATCTGAAATGAATTGCATGTAATTTTTTATTCACAGTTTGGATTAGAATGTCAAGATTGGCTACGATCCCTCATCGGAATGTTCAACAGTATCGGTACTCTGCTGGTACTTCCAATCACTGGCTATATCTCAGACCGATGGGGCAGACGCGTCGCCCTCACCCTCAATGCCATCAACACTTGTATAATCGGTTTCATCAGAGCATTCTCTGTCAACTATGAGATGTATCTAGTTCTTCACTTAATCGGCACAACCTTGGGAGCTGGAGCTTTCAGTTCGGCTTATATAATTGGTAGGCAATTTCATCAATTTACACAATTTCAATACAAAAAAAATTTACACAATTTCAATACATCTATAATGGAACCAAACCTTATTTATTTGACAGAACAAGACTTAAAATAAATAAACAAGGTTCAATCGAAAATTTCTAATAGTGTTATAATTTGGCAAACCCGTACGTAAATACGTGAGGTAAAATAACTCGAAGTTTTTACTGTTCTTTAACTGTCTCTGGAAGTCCATTTAATTTAAAAAAGTAATATGAAATAAAAATAAAACATACATATAAATGAAGAATGGCTTTACCAAATATCTATTTCAATCAAGAATTAAGATGTACAAGAAGACAAAAGTTTCCGATAAGAAATGTTACTTTAATCTTTATATCAAAATTACTAAATCGTTTAATAATTTCCTTTTATAAAAATAAACATTTCATATAACGCTAATCAGCTTCTAAACATAAGGCAGGATTATTTTATTACTAAATGACATTATTGTAACCAGCAAATATAGTCTATCTTAATTGAATCTTGTCTGTATGCGCACTGAATTCTAAAAAACTATTCTATACCTAAAAATGTCCCATTTCTAAATAAAATAAAGTTTCCCATAGTTTAAAGAAAATATAGCTCATTTAATATATGTACTATAAAAATTATTTTGCGACTAATGAAACTGATCAATAATCAAACTAATTTCAAATTGAAAACAAAAATTGAGCTAATTATTTTCTTTATTTCAGTTACCGAATTGGTGGCACCGAACAGAAGGACCCTAGTTGGTGTCATCATGAGCTCCTTCTTCGCCGTCGGTCAAGTCGTGTACGGTTTTCTGGCTTGGGGAATACAACCATGGAAAACGCTTATTATGGTCTCATTCGCTCCACAAATTTTCGTTGTAGCTTATTTCTGGATTGTCCCAGAGAGCGTAAGGTGGCTCATGAGCAAAGAAAAGTTTGAAGAAGCAGAAAAGATACTCAAAAGAGCCGCTAAAGTGAACGGTAGAGAAATACAACAAGAGTCGTTGGAAGCGTTGGCAGTATCTGCCAAAGCTGCTGCTCAAGCTCAAGCTGACTCTGCTAATGTAAAAGACACTCCCTTAGTCAAGAAAGTAGTTAGGTCCTCGACCATGTTGAGAAGAATGTGTACTCTACCCATTTGGTGGATAACGACAACTCTCGTTTACTACGGAATGTCCATTAACGCTGTAGGTCTATCTGGAAACATGTATTTGAATTTCATCGCTGTGTGTGCCATTGAAATTCCTGGTTATGCAACGGCTTACTTTATCATGGGTATAATTGGAAGGAAAATCACCCTCTCCGTTTTATATTTCTTATGTGCCGCCTGCCAGTTTGCGTTTCCCTTTATTCCTGATGGTAAGTATTAGTCACTTTGTTATGTACAAATAGATTAGAAAAAAGTCGTAGCAACTTTATTTTTAGTTGATGTGACCGGAAACAATAAAACGAAATGTATGATGGTCGCGTCTATAAAATTTTACAATAAACTGGTAATGGGACAGGATCTTCGATGTCTATGATTAATTTATTTATTTCAATTGTCAACTGGGAGCCAGATTCACATCAATACTTACTAGAAATCTAGTTAAAGCCTATATTTGCTTGATTGAGTAGGCATGTTATCAAAAGTCTACATTGCGCAATGTTTGAGTTTATTCGTGAGACGAAATTAATATACTAGTTACCTTTGAAAATCATTGTCATGTATTAGATAACATTATACTATTCCTTTCAGATATGAGCTGGTTATCGTTAATTATCTATCTCCTTGGAAAATTTGCCATCAGCGGTGTCTTCACGACGATGTACATTTTCACGGCCGAGCTGTTACCTACTAGGAACAGGCATACACTACTTGCATTCTCATCTATGATTGGCCGTATCGGTTCAATCACTGCCCCGTTGACACCAGCTTTGGTACGTCGATTTTTACTTCGTTCATTCTTTTTTATCTTCACAACCTTAATAAAATTTATAAATATCATTATTTAAATACATTGTGCAGAGAAAATAGTTAAGATACAAGCCTCTATTTTGCATCTCGAAATACATGAACGTAGAACTTCTTGCAAATTGTATATTATAGGTTCATGTCCAATATTAAGGCCGATATAGTCATCAATACTTAAATAATTTTTTGCATGTCAATCCTTAATAGCTTATGACCTGCCGTTAATAACGCCCCAAAATTTAAACGCTAGGTGGGCTAGAATCATTGTGAAGGTTACTTTATTCATTGAAATGGTCAGTTGAGAACCAGTTTCAAATCAATACGTTCTAGACATCACTTTAAATTTCGTATTTCAATTAACGTGATCTCTAGCTGTTATGGATTTTTATCTGTTTCCGTTAAGATATATATTTAAAAGTTACAACACTTTAGATCCAGAGAAAAATTGTTTTGAAGCTATTAAATTTAGATTTCAATTTTCAACTTCAGATAATAAAATCAAACTGACTAAAAATTACAAGTGCTTTATATGGAAATATTTTATTCTGATAATACTGTATCTATTAAAGTTGTGCTAGGTGGTATATTTTTGTGCCTAGCATAACTTTTAGGGACATAAGAAAAATATCCAGAAACTAGTTTTACAATGAAATTAACAATTGTAATCCTGTGAGAGATAAATAAGGCAATTACTTGAAATTAAAAATTTGCCAGCAAAACGCAAAAAATATACATTTAAATAATGAACATGGTTTTGATTTTTACCGCTAGCTCCTTAAACCACTAATATCAAATTAGAGTAATAAACCAACTCCAAACATTACAGGGTAACTACTGGCACGGTATACCATCATACATATTCGGCACCATGGCTCTCATCTCTGGATCCTTGGTCCTCACCCAACCTGAGACGATCAACACCAAATTCCCTGATACGATAGAAGAAGCCGAAATGGTTGGAAAGAAAGTATAAAATTCTCATTTCGTTGTTGGAACGGAATAAAATTATATTCTAAATTAATTTATCTGCAACCTCTGTGAGCGTGACGTGGATTTTGTCATTAAAAGAAAATGGCATTAAATAAATTTTGTTAACAATCTGTTTAAATAACTTTATTTTATTATTATCCTCTTATTTTTTAAACTTAACCATATCTATATTTTATATATAACCGAGATTCAATTAACATTATATAATTTGAAATTTAACGTATAATTTGTATAATTCATTATATAATTTGGAATTTTAACATTTTTCTTTATCTTAATTTTGTTTACTTTCGAAGTGATATATCTCACGAAAGACAATAAGAAACAGTATTGCAGGTTTTTTATTTGTTTTGTCTCCTTTCGTCAATGCGAATTTAATTAACGCAATCTTTTCTGATATATATATACATACATCTTTTTTAAACTATAATTTTATAGAAAATGTTATAATTAATAGTCCCTAGACAAAAAATATTAATAAAGTTGATTTTAAAGAAATGTATCCCGTAACTCAAAGTCGACCATAATGATTTTTGCTACACTAAGAACGGAATAATTTTATAAGTAATAGTTTAAGATAATATTATTAATAATAAAGTGAACTTGTTCGCTAATAATCGAATAATCTCTGTTTATATATATATATATATATATATATATATATATATATATATATATATATATATATATATTTATATATTTAAATATATATATATATATATATATATATAATATATATATATATATATACGCGTGTGTGTGTGTATGTGTGTATTTATATGTAACAGAGTGAATTCTGTACATGAAAAATATTTTAAAAAGAGTGATAGATTTAGCGTAAAGACTGATAATAGAAGCCCGAAATTCTATCCATGTATTAATTTGTTAGTCTATCACGCAAAATCTAGTGAACGGAATTTGATAAAATTTGGTATACTAATAGTGTATGTCCAAGAGCAACGTATGAGAGAAAAAAATATAATGACTTTCTTATTTCGAATTTCACATCAACGGAGTCGTAAGGGCAGTTAATAAATTAAATACATTCAATAAATATAACCTTTTAATTAATATGGAAAAATTCTAAAAGAAATATAACTTTTTAAGAAATATGGGAAAATTCCAAAAGAAATATAACTTGTTAAAGAATATGGGAAAATTCTAAAAGAAATATAACTTGTTAAAAAGTAAAAGAAAACATTACACTCTTTTTAACCAACCCAATACTTGCCGGGAGCGCGATGCTTACATGGGCAACTAGATGTCTTCGCAGCAATTCACGAGTTATTTCCCCGAGTGGCGCTGAATAATGTGCGAAAGTATCGTATGTACGAAAAAAATGTATTTTCAATTTTTGGGAAAAAGTAATCTTTTCATTTTATTTTAACCACAATCAACTATTTTTCAGTCAACAAATAACGCCTTTCTTTGTCCGACTCTCATTCACGGACACCGTGTATATGTAAAAATGACGTTAAATTGATCAACAAATTATTAAATTTTCAGAAATAAATAATTCATTTGTACACACACACAAACTCACACATACACATACACACACACACACACACGCGCATATATATATATATATATATATATATATATATATATATATATATATATATATATATATATATATATATATATAATTGTAATGGAAAATATTTGAAATCGAGTGAATGATTCAGCAAAAATGATAATGAAAGAATGATAATTAATAGAAGCCAAAGAAAACTTGTTTGTAGAATGTTTAGTCTACTAAGAATTTTGAGAAAATTTTCCAAAAAAACATATGAAATAAACGTAAGGCACGTAGTAAGGCGTAAGCAGAGCTGGTGTATACATGGAATATCCCAACTGACAAATTTTACATTAGTAAAAATCCTTTATTTTTTCGAGATATAAAAACGCCTCTAAAATTTGTAAAACTACTACACTGGGTGGATCTTTTGGATGTCACGACTACAAATTAAGTCTGATTGTTAATTTTTTACAGTTAAGTATAGCTGAGTAAAAAGGCATTCAAATTAATTGAAATATTTTACGATAACTAATACAGTTCTTCCAAAAAAATTCCAAAAGCTACGTTTTAGGATTATATAATTTTCGTCACCCAACTTTGACCGCTTATGGTAAAAAAAATGTACTGCGTAGCTCTACATACCATTTTAAAAATTGGCGCATGCAATTCAAAAATTATAACCATAATAATTTCACTTGTTCTTAGATGTAAAAAAAATTATATTCATATTCAACCACAGAATTGGTTCCCCATTATGACATAATTGGGCTGTGTTTAAATTTTCATGTAAATGGATTTTTCCCGTACTTTTTTTCATTAAGCCGTTAAATGCTCCTTAAAAACAATAAAGGTCATTTAATTTTTAAAAAATATAAAAATTCCTTCATTTTTTCTCATTTTACGTTCCAACGGTCTAATACAAATTCAGTCAAATACACAGCTTTTAACCTAACATACATAAAATAAATAGCTGAATAATAGTAAAATAGAGAAAAAAATTAAAGCAATCGATATTTATTTACTAAATTAATACAATTATTGCTCGAAATATCTCCCACTAACTCTTATTCATAATTTACTTATTACAAGTTTCGTCCTAAATTTCTTGGAACACAATTGTTATTTTTGATCACATTCAATTACTGACTTAATTCCTGTTCGCTTTGGATTTCTTACCACCATCCCATTTCTTTAAAATAATCACGCAGGAAATAATCGACGGGGTTGAGATCTGGAAACGGATGGTTCCTCCTCTTCCAGTCCATCGATTTGTGTATATTTCATTTACATAATGTCTTGCAGCTTGTGTGCTTGTGTAATAAATTTCATATATCGAAAAACTTCTAAGTAAATAAATTACATAACTGACAATATGTCATCCATTTTATGTTCAAATTTAGGAGTAGATAGAACCTTAGTAAATATATCAGCCAGTTGTTCAGAATTTGTACAAACTTAATATCAATTAATTTTGCTGTACCCTCTCTCTAATAAAATCGAATTAACATTAGTGTGTTTTGTCTTCTCGTCGTTACATTAACTGTATATTAATTTAATTATACTCTGATTATCAATACATAGAGTTGTACAATTTTAACTAATATCAATTTCTATCAACCAGCCATAAATTAAGCCTCAGTTGTTGATAAAGCAATAAAATATTCTTTTTGATTATCCCAAAATATAGAACCCCCATTTAACATAAAAATACAACCAGTGGTTTATTTTCATGCATCCAATCTGAATATCCAATTAAATTTTCGTTACCTTAGTACTTTAAATATAAATGTTTCATTTTAATAAGGTATCGAATTATCCTCTTAAGCTGAACAATTTATGTAGACTTAATTTATTAACATATTTACTTAACAGATTGACACCATATGAGCAGTTGCTGTAATTGAAAACAATAACGATCTTATGGCTTCCCTGTAATAAAAATTAATCTGTTTGTTATCAATAGTTTTAGTTACTTGAACATTTACGTTGATGTAAGTATCACAGAGGTATTCTGTAGTCATATTACATTCATTTATTTTGTGATAAATACATTGTCTTTGTCCAACACATCCAGAATTAACAGTTTTTAATATTACTAAGCCAACAGACCGATACGTATTTAACTCTCTGATATTAAATCCTTGCTTCGAGTAACTTACAATTTGTTCTAATATTGTATTTGACTGAGATACAATCAAAGCGTCTTCAAGATATACAAAGCATTAATGCCATTAAAATTACAATTGTCTACTTGTGACTGAATAAAACCAAACTTCATTAAAAAATTAATAAATTGTTTGTTCCAACAATGAGTGCTTGTTTCAAGCCGTATAGATGTTTATTCAGTTTACATATTTTATTTCCCAGCGCTTCAACTTATTCTGGGATAACCATAGAAATATTTACTTTATATTCCAGTTTAATTCTGGAGATATAGATAATACTATCACGATAACACTATGTTGTATATTTTGGTAGGTTAAAATATTTTATTGTAATTTATTCCATCAATTTGTCCACGGATACACAGTTGAATTTTATATCTGTATATTTAACTACTTGGTTTCTTTCAATATTAAAAACAATTTTGATGTTATAGCTATTTTTTTCAACAAAACTCTAGGAGTTGTTAGTACGATGAGCTTCTATTTCTTCATTTACAGCCTCTAGCCGTAATTTATATTTCTCACTGTTGGGTCTAGAGAAAATAGACCACAGGTCTTCACTAAATCACTTCGTCTGGAAATTCGGCGAACACTCGTGGTGGAGTCGTAAAATACCATCCTCGTTATTTCATCTTGCCGAAATTGTGCTCTGAAAAAAACTCTATAATCGGGGTGTCGTTCTCGATTAGAACACCGTTTACAATAATATCTTGCTGTACGTTGAGTGTTCTCTTTGCATAAACCCTAAATAAAACGCATATCTGCATACGCGCGATTAGTATAAGGCATAGTTAGTATGTCCCACTTCAACATATCTCGAAAAAAAACACTAGTTTTCAATCATAGGTCCACTAAATATCGCCAAATAGTAGGTAAAATCAGTTAAAAACAATAAACACGTACACAGTCACCGGCAGAGAGCAAGTCACTAAGAGATAACTGTTGTCTTTCCTTGTACCCCCCCCTCCCCATTATTGCCATCTTTTCACTTGCGTATCTTTCTCTTTTAATTTTTGTGTTGTTTTGAATATTTTGTATCATAATTAAAATTACTTCCAATCTTAAATTATTTTTGTTGATTTGATATCCAATGTGTATTGAAACTAATCACTATGTGTATTGGACAAAATAAATTGGCAGTTCAGGCAAAGAAATTGTGAATTTTTTTAATTAAAATAATTATATTTTTGCAAAGAGTATCTAATAGTTTTCATTATTAAATTTAAATAAAAATACTGTTCTTAGTTAATTACCCAATAATGGGTCCCTTCTGTGGTTAAAAATGGATTTCTTGTTTTTGGAGTTAAAAGCGATTAAATTCTTTTCCAATTCTACGTTGTACATTTTTTTTCACCAAAAACAGTCAAATTTGGTTGACGAAACTTGTCAAATCCTAAAACGTATGTTTTTGATATTTTTTAACCAACCATATTAGTTGTCGTAATATGTTTTAATTCATTCAAAAGTCTGACTCAATTTGTAACCATGACAACCAAAAGATCTACCTAGAGTATAGATTTTTAAAAAGTTTCTATATCTCGAAAAATAAGATATTTTTACTAAGTTGTCAGTTACTTAATCATAGTTTTAATCATATATATATATATATATATATATATATATATATATATATATATATATATATATATATATATACATGGGATGTTCTTATTTGAGCTTTACAAAGTTATCGTATTACGAACACATTTGGTGAGAAGGAAAGTGTTCCAGATTTGTTATCACTAAAGTCATCAAACTATCCTGTGAATCAAATATGTGGTGAAATGAAACCGATCTAACAAAAAGTTTACATAAAATTTATAGAAATTATATAATACCCAATCTATATTTATAGAATAATAGAACTTAACGATCGAGTCCCCTATATTATATAAAGGGGACTCGATGGAATAAAGAACATACATCGATCGATCGATCGAATAAAGAAGACCCGATCTAATAAAGGACTTATATAAATTTTAGTATAACTAATATAAATTTTTATTGGAATTATATAAAAGAACTCATCTGAATTTTAACTACAAAAAGTGGATCAAATGCAGTAAAGAAATTATATAAATTTTGTTGAACTTATATTAAGGAAACCGAATCCAATGAAGAATTTATATAAACAATGATAATTTTCATAAGTTTTGACATAGATTCTTATTACTGATAAGATTAGAAAGAAACGATTGGTTGGGTATTAATTTATCTAATCTTAAACTTGTTGATGTTTAAAAATGCTTAACTTAATCATGATAATAATTCATTAGTATTTAACAATATTAATATCCAGAAACGGCGCGATTTGTCCACGTACAGCTCCGAAGGTAGGTTAGCTGTTTTGGACAGTCATCAAAAACTAATATTTCAATTGAAATGGGTGAAAAGGAGCCAAAGGCTTTGCAGTTGGACGACATTCTAGTAGAGATTGGAGCTTTTGGCAAGTTCCAATGGTTGACCATTGCTCTTGTCGTGTTTCCGGCAATATTTTCCGCTTTTCCTGGATCTGAATATGTCTTCGTTGCCAGTGTACCGAATCACAGGTATTTTTTTCTTTATGACATTTTATTTAATTTATAGTACAATCGTTTTTAGGTTATCGATACCTTTCAAGAATTAGAACTAATTACGTCTCTCGAAGATAAATATAAATTCGGCTTTATATAATTTGTGCATTGTATAAACTAATTATTTTTCATTAAATTTATTCGTGAAATTAGTTTACAAAACGTATACAGCTATGTTTTGTAAACTAATTTCATTAGTACTCAAATAACTGCAATTTTCAACAGTAACGACAGAGTGTTAACAAAAACCCTAAATAAATATTTATAACCGCTTAAGAAAGAAAATGTCAGTTAACAACTGAAATCCAAGCACAAATTTTTAATGAAATTCATTCACCACAATATAAAATTACAAGAGTTTACCATTATTTCCACGAATATAAAGGAGAAACTATTTTTTTTCACAAATTGATACTAAGTCTAAATAAAATTTATGATATTAAAATATATAATGTTTAAAATAATTCCATATAAATTTTGTGAAACGCATTGTTATCCATCTTAATAACTTATCTTGGTATGATAGAAATGAGATATATGAAACATACTGAAACATAGAAAAACAGAAGCATATTTTATAAAAGTAACTGAGAAATAAGTGTACGATTCCTTGATAAGATTGAAGAATAAACGGTTGCAACTGATAGTATCATATATCGAATTATAGAATTGAATTTTTTAGCGTGATGAATTTGCATTATCTTCCGCCGTGACAACGCGGCTCCGAAGACTACAAACACGGCAGAATTCTTATATTCAGTATTCATTCTATTCATTATGGCTAATCCGCCTCAAGAATTTGTCTTTTATATCCAGAAAATAACAGCAACCAATTCCTAAGATTATAGTTCATTAAGCCGAAATTAAAGGTTCCAGCGATCCTGCAACACGAATATCCCCATGTTCTGTAATGGAAGTATTCACATATGTAATGGAAGTATTCACGCTTAACTTTTAAACTCTCTATATATTATTAAAAATAATATAAAACTTAGAAAGAATATATTTAAGACATTAGACAACCTAAACATCAATGCTGCCTTGCTTTAACAAAAGTAATGAAACTCCAACTTAAAAGTGGAGCGAGAAATAATTTACTCAAATACTAGGAACATGAGCCTAATAACTATCAAGTTTCCCACGGCATTGTATAAAAAATCCAAAAATTTCGTCTCAATTGAAGTTTTTCTAAGAATATTCAACTAATATTGAGGTACACGCATCTTTCATTGTAAATTGCTACAGCTTCTAGTCATTAAAACCATAGTTTTATTCTTGACCCCATAATACCAGTGGGAACTAACGCGTCAGTGAGCACATCTTATTTAGCAGTCCGTATACGTAAGTACGGTATAAACTCCTGATATTAATAAACAAGGTAACAAAGAGTTGTTTGTATCATATAAAAATTACTGTAAATACAAATATATGTTTCACTTTATACTGTTTATTAAGTATAGGAAGAAAATAGTAAAACCAACCTTTTTCTTCTGTTATACTTTCATGAAGTGTATTTCCATGCTTCTCTCGATTACAATCAACAACAACAGAAGTAATAACATAATGACTACTAAATCAATCGTTTAATGTTTTTCATGAAAAACAACGGAAATTTTCGCTAAAGTTATTTGGTTATTTCGGTATTATTAAAAAGGGAAATATTATGTTAAAATTTGACTTGCTTTGAAAAATGTTTTATGTAACTTTAAGATAGGGATCGGATATATCCAAGAAATTTTTCGTTTCTCACAAATACATACCCGAGCACCCGGCCGCGGTGGTGTTCTGTGGATCTTAATGGTGCGTGAAGCACGCCCGGTGCAATGTGGTAGATTGGGGCGCTTTTTAAAATTATACGAATTACTATGAAGAATCAGAATATGAATTTTCTGTTATAATTTGTTTGTAAATCTTTTGATACGGGATACGGATTCCATCTTCCATATGAATCCTCTGATATATGCATGAAACTTAGGTTATTTTTTAATCCAAAACGCATAACAAAACTGATCTTTGAGAACCCTAAATAAAAATAATGTACATCTTTTGTGTAACTTGGCTTAAACTAAAACTAAGAATACCATTCCTTATAATTTTTCTGATGAAAAGCCTCATTTCATTTGACTTTTTGATCATTTCATTTGTGTTGTCTTTGAATATAATATTCATTTTATTGTTCAATATAAATCTAGTATTAGTTCATATCCTATTAACGTTTACAGATTATTTGAAATGACGTGTGGTATACGAACTATTATAATTTTAGACAAATAATACATATGAAAATATGATTTGATATTTTACCAAGATTAAATTATTCTCCTGACGATTATATTCCTACCTTGTTAAAAACCTTTTAAATATACTAAAATTAGTCAAACACGGATATAGTGGCAAATGAAAAGGCTGCCATTTTAAATCTCGAAAACATTGTAAAGTTCGATATTATTTCCCTAAAATTCGTCGAATATCTTACAAACTTTAAGAATATCCTCATCTCAAAACAATATATATATATATATATATATATATATATATATATACACATATATATATATATATATATATATATATATATATTCCTCGCATTGTACCTTATACATTTTAAAAAAAAAATGTTTAATACATTGTAATTTGCTACTGATAACCCTAAATACAACTGACATTTTGATCGGGAAGGAACTACCTGTCCTACAAATATGATTTAATTTAGGATAGCCTTGCATTTTAAAAGGATGGTGAAACTGAAATTCACACATATGTTGTAATGAGTACGAAGGTTTCTCACCCGCCTTTATTATTTGTGGTATTCAATAAATATACAAATAAATAAACTTATTGATAAAAATTAAATTATTCATCGGAATAAATTCATAATCAAGCTTAGAAGTTATTGTTATTCTTCCATTAAATCCACTCAACCTACTGTTATACTCCTACTCTGTTAGCAAAACCACTAATATTGCCTTGACATAATCACTTCGCGGAATGCTCCACTACCGAACCAGCACTTTAATAAGAAGCACTTTGTTCTACTACCCTGACTCAATAAGTTCATAGATTGCCCCACCGATGAGCCAACATTTTTACCTATATTTAAACCGGGTACAAGGGCTCAGCTTTTTCAGTTCCCATCCAAGTTAACTTCAAGTCAGTTCTAATTCAAGTTATTTTGAAAAAGTGTTAATACTTAAACCGACATTGGCCGAGTAATGCCAATACTGTTATTGTGTAATCATTATTAATATAAATTATGTTCAAAATTAATTAACTGTCTACTAATAAAGGTTCAAATAAATTTCACCCTTTTTATTAACATTTAAAGACCTATAACAAATTTGGTAGCAGCGTAAAGGGGAAAAAATCCCAGGGATGTCACCCTCTATCTAAATAAATCTATGTCCTGTGAGAAATAATAACTAAAATTCCTGTGTAAAATAGGTAATATGGTGTTAATAAAATAAGTGTAACGCGTTAGTAAAATAACAGAAATCGTGAAATTGTGTCAAAAAAAAAAAAAAAAAAAATATATATATATATATATATATATAAATATATATATATATATATATATATATATAAAGCAGAGCAGTACTTAAATGTCCAATAACAGTGAAGAAATCTACACACAGCATCTACATCCAGAAATCATCTCTATATCCAACGCTCCGGAATCCCTGAACGTCTTTTCCAACTGACAACGGCCTCTCGAGAAACCATGTACATCGTCTTACTACTGGTATAATTTTATTAGAAGTACAAAATAGTCCCCCATTTCTACCTGCCTATCAATTTACGAACTTTTATTGATAAACTATTTATTTTCTTAGAACTAATTGCTTACCGATAATTGTTTATAATATTTACTCATCTATACTTATCTTATGTTCTTATAAATCAACGAGTCGCTTCGCTCAATCGTTATGTTTACATTAAGCGTTAAGTTTATTCACAACAAACTCACTAGCATTTCACACCCGGCTGTCGTCGCGTTCAAATTATAAAATAAAATAAATATATCGAAATAAGAAACTACTACTGAACGAGGGGAACTCAATGTTCTATTAAATTTCATTAAACCCTTCGACGGATCCCCACAAAAACTAAATCCTTTCTTGGCGAATGGCCAAAATGCTTAGAGTTTAGCATCATCCTCCTAAAAGCCAATTTTATTTAAATATATTTTAAGACAATTAAAAGGCAAGGCAGAGTCAGTCTGTTCAATTAAAAAATCCAATTCTTAGGAACAACTGAATGACATCCTTAAAATTCAGTGCGCTGAAAATAAATATTATGCACACCTCCTAGCCAATCTTCGAGAATGTCGACAATGCACAGGCGAACCTGTAAATCAGTTCGTTTCTTCCTTTCGCAGTTGTTTCAAACCTCCTGTGAACACTATCAAACAACAAGAAGTCCCAATTAACCGGCAGTGTAGCGGCCATAGAAGACTTAGCCTTGTACACATATCTACTCGGTTTAGCACAGAGAATTTCGAATATAATTCGTTGCAAGGATCCAAAAACCTTAGACGAAGCAATTAACTTGGCCATTTCCGAAGAAAAAATTCAAAATCTCACACATAAAATTTCCCCTCTGCCCCATCAAACTTCTTGTAATAACATAAATAAAACAAACTTCAAACCACGCTTCTCAAAGTCACCCACTAACTATTTCAAACCAAATTTTCATAACATGTATCAGAACTCCACTGCCTTCTGTCGCTACTACAAACATTCCGGACATGTTTTAGAAAATTGTAAAAAAAGACAATTCAATAACTCAAAAAATGTCAGTGCATCCCAACCTAAGCCAATTCATGGTATTCAACTTGAGGAGGAAATACAAAATTTAACAAATAAACAACCCAAGATGTCGTACGGCCCGTCACATATTTCTAGTCAAAGATAAAATTAAATTCATTGAATCTAATACTAATAAATCCTCTGAATCTGATATTACAAAATCTGCTAAATCTACTAAATCCGCTGAATCTAATATTAATGAAATCCACACGGGCAAACGGCCCAAAACAAGTTACTAAATAAGGCTAACAGATAGAGTAACCAGCCCCAAACTCACAGCTAATCTAATATAAAATGTAAAGTTGACACGGGTAACCAGCTCCAAACAAGTGACTATTTAAATAAGGCTAATGGACAGGATAACCAGCCCCAAACTCACAGCCAAACTATGTTAGATTAGCTATTATAATCAGCTATATAGATTGGCTATTATAGATTCACTATTCATAATCAATTTTGGGTTAGTAATACTAATTTTAATGAACTTCAGGATCGCTGTCTACTCTTTGAATTTTATTGTCACTCTCATAAAGGAATGAGAGAACAGAAAGAGTACAAAAAACGTAGCGAACTCTTTAATTCATTAACACAGATTTTAATCAGTTATTTAGTCATTTACAATGGATAGTTTTACAACAAAGATAATCTTACTATTTAAAACATAGGATAAAATTTTAAAAACACTTACAACTAGGTAATAATCCATAAGTATTTTCTTAATATACATATATATATATATATATATATATATATATATATATACATATATATATATATATATATATATATATATATATATATATATATGTATATATATAAATATATAATCATTCAGTTGTAATTCTTGTGACAATATACAATTACATAATCTATCCAAATTGTTTATATAGATAGTACAGCATTTACCGGCAGTAAACTCAGAAGGGCCTTTCTCCTTTTCCGGCAGTAAACTCGAAAGCGCCTTACTCCGTTTAATCATTTTTTCCAATATATCCAAGGATTTACACATAGGAAGCTTTTTAGTTTCTGATTAGTATAATACTTCTTAAGGAATCTTTGGCATATTTCGTTGTTCAGTTGATAAAAATGTATATCGCACGCAACAAATAACTCACATAAATCTTTGAATTGAATTCTGTTTTCTTTGTAGTATCCGAATTAGTAGCCGAAATTTGAGTAAGCACTTGTTGGCGTTTTATTGTAGGTTTCTGTCTTGTGGCAATAAGGGAATCGATCACATGTTGGCTGATCTGGTGTTTTTTTTGTTGAAAGTATTCGCTTTTGCAGAAAATTACAGTGCCATCAGTCGTAAATTTGTCTGGGTAATTTTTTAACTAAGATTCCATTAAAGTCTGAGTTTTTTCTTCACTGGCGATAATATTTCAACAAAAGAAAACAAGATTTTTGTAGGTAAACAACTACAGTGAGCAATTAAATGACAAATAATTGAATTGCGTGATGCAATGAATGCCGTACTCCCTTCCCCCACGCGCTCCGCATCCTGTCAACACTTTCACCTGGTGTGAACAAGTAGATCGGGCTCAGTGCGCTTGCTGAGCCCATGTGAGGCGCCTGCATGGCACGTCACTTTTTGTGACGTAACCGTTCCCGCGTAATAAAACACGCTTAACTCCTAGAATAATCACTATCAATAGAAAAGTACTAAAATATGCAATTACGCTATAAAAATAACGTTTAATGCATTTTCATATAATCCAATGTCTAATTATCACTATAATAATTGCTACTATTATTATTATAAATTAATAAATAATATTTATTATTATAAATTAGTATATTTTTATATTATAGATCGCCTAAAAATATGTTACGAAGTACTACCAAGTAAGTAGCAACCACAGCTAGCAACTCACAGATCATTAATTATAATGATGGTACATGCAAATATATTGCGATAAGTTCTCAGAGCTGATACTGATAAACATCAGTAATACTAGACAGGAAGCAGAGTTCGCTACGTACAAACACTAATAATATTAAACGGGAACTCCCATTATTTCCTCAAAACTAGCATATTCATGTTTGTATAGAAAAATTATCAATTCTGAAATTACAGTGCTCTCAAACACCGTATTTTATACATTACGGTAGATGGTAAAGTAACCTTAAGGCTTCCTCACCGATTTAACAATTTCAATGAGTGATAGTATTTTGCAAATAGATTTAGGTTCGGAAATGATATAGTACCGCAAAAATGTATACTGAGTACTCGTATTTTCAGTGTTTTATATTTTGCATTCTTATTCCTATTATTAAATGGTTGTTCGAAGTTGGTTAATTTTTTTAAAATCTTTTATTTAACTTATTTTCTTTTCATCGACTTGTACATAACATTAGGTCTTCAACCAATACCAGTTCAAAGGTTATCGAGTCAAAATTCTTTATCCGAGTCGACTTTGACCTTTACAGATGCTTTATTCCCGAGTGCGAGAATAATGAGACCTGGGTATTTGAGCCTCCTTGGCTCGACGTCGCCATACCGCACGAGGACAACTCATTCGACAACTGCCGGCGATACGTACCAATACCAGACAGTGACGCCGGTTGCACTGCTGCAGCATTCTCTAGCAACTTGACATCTTGTGAGGAATTTGTCCATGACAGGACTAACACTGTTGTAGTAGATGTGAGTATTCGATAAAATTATATGTGCTACAAGACTCATAAATACGTGTGTTACAAGATTCATAATATTCAAGTTACAAGCCAATCTTTGATTGGTTGTATTTTGATCGTTAATGTCTTAAAAATGATTTAATGTTTGACTAAATAAAGACTCCAAAAAAAAAAGAAAGAAATATATATATATATATATATATATATATATATATATATACATACAGATATATTTATATATATTATATATATATATATATATATATATATATATATATATATATATATATATATATACATATATATATCTTTTTGCTAATTGCCCACCTGAAGATATTGTAATACAACGAAACCTAGGTCGTGGTAAAGAACTTAAAGAAAATAATACTACATCACGTAGTTTCATTTAATTGTGTATAATGAATTTCTACAAAATTAACGCCAAATATATTCAATATTCAAAGAACAAATGATTTCAAAAATTATGAAATACTAAATAATAAGTTACAGTATACGTGTACAGACCAAAATCCTATAAGAGAGTGATTTTAAGTTTCAAATAATTCGAAGTTTACATTCATTGATTGAAATTGGCACCATAGTTGGAAAGCATGTCTATTAGCGGACTGATCCTAATTGTCAAGCATAACATATCGCACTCTAGACAGATATTTTTTTAATTATACATATTTATATATAACATATTTTCATAACAACGGAGTTCTATTATATTACATTTAAATCCATTATAATTTTTGGAATTATTTGTTTTTATTGTAATTAAGACATTCCTACAATTTAATATAATATATTTCGGCACATAATTTCACAAATATACGGCAAAACGTTCGAAAGTATTTAATGACCCATTGTTTCTCAAAGAAATGCACAAGTAGAAGACATTAAACTGTTCCTATTACAAAATATTAAAAATCAACTAATATTTTTGTCATATAATGCAGAAAAAATTAGTATGCCATAAAAAAATTAGTCATAAGACATTCCAAAGGTATTAAATTTATACTAACGGTAAGATTGTTAACGAAATCTCTCCAAAAGTTAGAGAATTCGTATAAAACAGTTAAAATAGTATCCTAGTTAAAATGGTTTCGATACAAACAGTTAAAATAGTATCTTATATCTTTCGATTTTAGTTCAATACACTTGTTTTCTTTTCCGCTTCTCCATCAATTTTTAAACCTACAGCTGTGTGCTTGCTTATTACGGACAGTATACTTACATATTTTTTACGTCATACAAATTTTTAGATTAAATAATAATTTTAGATAAAGCAAATATTTTCCTGATAACACTTAGGCTATTAGATTTGCATATAGCATGAAATAATATCTTTATCTGCAATTATTGGAATAGATAATCTATTATATGATAGCTACCTTGCTGTAATAATCAGATGGTTTTTATTAAATCCGTTTATTTTATGCTTGAAATATGTTATGCGAAGAGTCAAAATTTAATCATTGAATTAGTGTAAAAATTGTCCTTCGAAGAACGCTATTCATTATGCTTTTATGACGTCTTCCTGTAAGGCACCATTTTCAGAGTAACTTATTTACGTGGAGCTGATCGACCATTTCATTTTCGAAGAGCCACCCTTTTGTTAGCTCAAGTTGCTATCTATCTAGTAAGCTATCTCTGTGACGTTTAAATAGGTTCAACCAATAAGATTTGAGCCACTATAGCAGAACTTTCTTTGAAAATTTGACAAAACTTCAGAATATATTACGATAAAACGTAAATATGTCAAAATACCCTAGATTAAAGTATAGGTTGTTCTTCTAGCTCTTTTTTTACCTGCAGTGTATGTCATTTGATGGTTAATGAAAGCAAAGTACGTTTTGTTTCATACGTTTATTTAAGTTTCGTATCAATTAATATTAGGCAGTGTTTTCATTTTGCTTCTACAAAGCTATATTGTCAGTAAAATATATCCAAGAGAAACTAATTTATTCTTTCCTGACATCACAGTGTGTATACTGAAACAAAGATTTAAAATGTTTAACAGATTAAAAGTAAACATTTTTAAACAAGTCCACTCTGATTCGTAAGTGAATATAAAACAAAATAAGAACGAAAAAATTCTTGTCATAATTTAGAAAAATACTATTACTGAATTCGAGAACTTTGCGCCTGCAAATTATCGGTTTGGTTTTACAAGAACATTGTTAAAAAAGATAATACAGAGAGGTTATAAAAAACCCTCTATGGAGCAATAAAACAATGCAAGCACTTGGCGAGTGACGGCTAGTCAATACAAACTAAACTACTAAAGCAAAATCGGGATCAGCAGCGAACTAGACCTCGTGGATCATTCGTTATAATATTCTTTCGAACTAAGCCGTTCGTGGCCTAATTAATATTAAAACACGACCCAGTTCAATTACGAAGCAAACTAATTTTCATAATTAGATCAAAATTGATTCAAATCATGTTCAATTCGTTTCAAGTATCATTAAGCATTTTTCCTCTCAGATGGACTATTGTTTGACAATTTCACGCATTTTTACCGAACTGTAGATACCGAATCCCCGGGCATGAAAGTTCTACCATATATATATATATATATATATATATATATATATATATATATATATATATATATGTGTGTTTGTATGTATATATATATGTATATATATATATATATATATATATATATATATAGGTAATACGCCCGCCCTTCCTGTCTCTTGGTTTAATGTTTTAACCACATACATAAAAATGTAAAAAAAAATAAGATAATATTATTGATTTATATTGCAAAATTATTTTTGACAATTATTTTTAAAGAATTACAGATATATAGGCGAACAAGTTACCTTCCTCGCGCCTGCAAATATATACTAGGCAATAATATGAACATGTGGAATGTTTTTCGCAAAGAATAAATCGCGTCAAAGATACAGTTTATACTTCGCGAGATATCAACGTTTTGCAGTATATACACTCCCTTTTCATTAATTTCAATACTGTTCTCAATAAAAATACTATGGTCTATGACAGTAAAGTGCTTGATAATATTGTATTCCTAACCTAACCTAATCTAACCTAATCCAACCTAACTTAACTCAACATTACCCGATCTAACGGGACCTAACTTAACATAACCTGACCGAATTTAATCTTACGCAATCTAACCAACCTTACTGACCTAACTTAACCTAGCCCAACATGACTCAGTCTACCCTAACCTAAGCCAACATGACCCGATCTGATTCAACCCAACTTTACCCGACACAACCTAACGCAAACTAATCCAAGCTAATCCAAGCCTAACATAACCCAATTTAATTTAGTGGGCAAAAACATATCCCAATTTGAATTAGCGCACACATTTGTTTGGCAGTTGAATGCCGGACTTTTCTGAGAAGGATAATCAGAAAAGTCGGGCATTCAGTAGCCTACAAACTGAAAACGCACTTTCTTCCCGGAACCGCAATAAATATAACTTTGTATAGTGCTTTTGTATATTTGACTTTTCTCATACTTTTCTCATTCGTCTGCCTCTCTTCTGCGTAACACGTTTCTTATCAGGAACGCAAATATTCCATTTTTGTTTGGATCGTGGCATTTTAAAAACATATACTGAAGAGTAAAGTATATCAGATTGGGCTTAAGTTTCCTTTCTTACTTTGCGCTACTTTTCTCTCAGCATCGAAGCTTTGGCAATAAAACATTGCGTGTTGTAGCATATGTACTGACATATAGGGTATGTATATACATTGAAGGTTTGCCGTCTTACCAACGGCATGCTAGTACACATTAAGTACGCCGTGACCGGTATACGGTTGGCTAAACCATGTGTCCATCTTACCGCGTTTCCCTTCTCTCTATACTTCGAAGCTTGGGATTAGTAGTCTTGTCCATTCTACTTTTCTCCATTTACACTCTTCTTTAGATATTATCCGGCCCTCTTTCCTACACAGTCGTCTTCATCCCCTGGCTTGTCTCTCTAAAGGTATAAACATTACTTCGGGTAAAACTATTCGAAAGGCAATTCATATCTGGATAACCATTATTCTCTGCGCCTTATATTTTGGGTTTTGAGACTTCCAATACTTTTTCTTATCGAGGCGTAGAGTATAGTATGACGGAGTGTAGCACTAATTGCTATATCTTTCTGCTAGCTTTTGAGCCTTCTTTTGAACTTTCCTGGCCACCTCTTCAGTATATTTTCTAAAGGACAGGCTATTACTAGCCACATTTCGAAGTGCTTTAGTATTTGTTTCGGATTGATTGTTACGCCCTCCACAAAATAGATATTGCGCTGGTTCTTCTTCAGCTACTCAACAGGGTCGCTTCTGTTTTCTTCTGAGACCAACTCTAATGCTTCTGATTCATCGGCTTGCATATTTTAGTAAGTCCTTTGTTCCCAACGCCATTAATTAATCCCCCCTTCGAGCAGCCACTATTATAGCAAGGTCGTTAGCAAAGCCAAAAACGTCTGACATTGATAGCTATTAGCGTATGCAATATTTTGATGTATACTCATCACTGTATCAACAATCGGCCTCTTTTACATCCATATCGTGTATCCGTTGTGATGTCCCATTGCATATTCTTTATATATTATGAACTGTCATGTGTGATCTCACTGCTACTACTACCTGCCCGCAATTCAGTCGCGGAAATAAAGTTCCTAATTTTTGAAGGGCCCAGATTAATAAAACATAACCCAAAGTAACCTAACCTAGCTTAACCTAACAAAATTTAACCTAACCTAAGAGCTATTTAATTTTAAAAAATCCTGGCGAGAGAAGTGGAAAGCTATCTCCCTGCTTACTACTTTCACTTCTCATCAGGTCATATATGTTTTTCGAACGTTATTAGTGGGCAATGTATGGAAATTTTCAAAATGTATTTTTAGTACATAAATTACACACCTTAAGGGAGAGAGAATAGTACTCTTAGTATAGTAAAATAAATACCTAAACTTTCACTAAATACGATTAAATTTCTTCTCCCAAGTTTAAAGTACCACGTCTCCAAATTCAACCTAAACACCATACATCTTAGTTTGAATAACGTTATTATCCCTTAATAAAAATACCTTATATCTTAACTCGAAGTTTGAACTAAATCAAGATAACTACCCTAATAATTTATATTTATTAGTACTAAGCTCGCTTAAGCTTATTATCTGAGTTCTTATAATTTAATTTCAAGGTCTTTGGAGCATATTTGATGAAAAAACTACTTTATACCTAACTATATGTTTTATTGGTATTGCAAATATATCCTTCACTTGGAAAGTTATTTATATCTTCCGTTGAAGGGCACATTAAACAATTAGTGTAATTTTTTTACATCCCATTCGTCACATATTTGCGCCTTAAATATGCCGGATTATTTAAATAAAATAAAGCGATATACCTACACAATTTTTAAGATCAATATTAAATTCATATCTACCTAATGAAAATACAAAAACGCGCTTTTTAAAATGTACAATGCAATTGCATTGTGCATTTTAAAAAGTATAAATCTGATATAATTTAAAGTATTCAAAGAGTTTATTTCCAAAAGAAACATCTCGGCAAATTTTAAATAAATTACATACTCTTTCTTCATAGTTCGGATTAGAATGTGAAGATTGGATGAGGTCCCTCATCGGTATGTTCAACAGTATCGGTACTCTGCTGGTACTTCCAATCACTGGCTATATCTCCGACAGATGGGGCAGACGTGTCGCCCTCACAATCAATGCCATCAACACTTGTGTAATTGGCTTCATCAGGGCGTTCTCTGTTAACTATGAGATGTACCTGGTCCTTCATTTAATCGGTACAACTTTGGGAGCAGGAGCTTTCAGCTCAGCTTATATTATTGGTAAGGAATTTCAGAAGCCTCCGAAATAAAAATATATACAATTTGAATCCATGAATAATGAAACTGTATCATATTTATTGATAGAAATGGTTTCAAATTCTATATTTTTGCTTTAATCGAATATTTTTTCTTTCCATTCAAACTTTTCATTTTCTAAAATGTTTAAACTGTTATGACAAACACAATCGCAACTTGCAAGTTTTAAATATCCACTGCCTGTTTTTGG
Organism: Druceiella hillmani; assembly: GCA_039881145.1. Lineage (NCBI taxonomy): Eukaryota > Metazoa > Arthropoda > Insecta > Lepidoptera > Hepialidae > Druceiella > Druceiella hillmani. The sequence continues at coordinate 13,128,492 of JAYKKI010000054.1, read as the reverse complement.
AAATTTAGTTAAATTAAAGAAAATTATTTCTTTACATATAAACACACAGCTTTCGTCGGGAGTTAAAATTACAAAAAAAAATAAATGATATCGATGACCAAATAAATAAATCTAACTTTCAATTTTGTATATTAAGTACTGAATCATCAATTGCTGCTTTTTATAAAAATAAACATTTCGTATAATGCTGATTTATATCTCTACACACAATAATATCATATTTATAGAAAATATTGCGGTTCTTTTAAAACATTCCCTAATGAAAGACATAATTAGCCACTGCGAGTTAAATAAAAACAATAATTGAGCTATTCGTTTTTTTTTCATTTCAGTTACTGAATTGGTTGCGCCGAACAGAAGAACTTTAGTTGGGGTTATGATGAGCTCCTTCTTCGCCGTTGGTCAAGTAGTATACGGTTTTCTAGCTTGGGGAATTCAACCATGGAAAACACTCATTATGGTCTCCTTCGCTCCCCAAATTTTTGTTGTAGCTTATTTCTGGATAGTTCCGGAAAGCGTGAGGTGGCTCATGAGCAAAGAAAAGTTTGATGAGGCAGAAAAAATACTCAAAAGAGCCGCTAAATTCAATGGCAGAGAAATACAACAAAAGTCACTGGAGGCATTGGCATTATCTGCCAAAGCTGCAGCTGAAGCTCAACTTGACCTCGCTAATGTACAAAAAACGTCCTTATTCACGCAGGTAGTTAGGTCACCGACCATGTTGAGAAGAATGTGCACTATACCCGTTTGGTGGGTAACGACAACTCTCGTTTACTACGGGCTGTCCATTAACGCTGTCGGTCTGTCTGGAAATATGTATTTGAATTTCATTGCTGTATGTGCCATTGAAATTCCTGGTACCATAACTGCTTACTTTATCATGGATATAATTGGAAGGAAAGTCACTCTCTCCGTCTTATATTTCTTGTGTGCTGCCTGCCAGTTTACATTTCCCTTTATTCCTGATGGTGAGCATAATCACTGTTATATTTAAATGGACTAAGGAAAAGTCGTAATATATGTATTAATAATTCATCTTAATGCAAATAGAAAAATTTTTATGATCGCGTTTGCAAAACTTTGCAATAAACTGATAACCCAGCAAAAACCTCGAAATCTAGAGTTAATTTTTTTACTAGAGTTAATTCTTTTAGAGTCAATTTCTTAGTAATAGTCGACTGAAAGCTAGATTGATACTTATATTTGCCAGTACTCATGTTGAGTTCTATATTTGCTAATCGATTCATCATATGATCAAAGTGTGAATTGCACACCGTTTGAGGTTTATCCGTTAAACTGAATTCTCTCTCGTGTTGCTTACTTTATATTCTATTATTCTGAAATATTTTGACAAGTATTTCCATTATTTATGGAGTGCTATTTACCATATATCAGTTAATTTTGAAAATCGTTTTTCTTTTTTACATAAAATTGAACTATTACTTTCAGATATGAGCTGGTTATCTTTAATTGTCTACCTACTTGGTAAATCTGCTATCAGCGGTGTCTTCACCACGATGTACATTTTTACGGCTGAATTATTACCTACTAGAAACAGACATTCCCTACTAGCATTCTCATCTATGATTGGCCGCATCGGTTCAATTACGGCCCCACTGACGCCACCTTTGGTACGTATTCAGACATAATTTTTTACGTTTTTCATATTTTTCCCACCCTTGCAAGTTCATTATAATATAATTTTTTTCCAACTAAATGAAACTTCGTGATGTAGTATTATTTCTACTTTATTTAAATTATTTACCACGACCTAGGTTTCGTTGTATGGCAAAATCTTTATGTGGGTAATTTGTAAAGATAATGAAATGTTTATTTTTTTTAAGTTTTAAAGATTTCAATCTTAACAAATTCCCCACCTGAAGATGTTATCATTCAACGAAACCTAGGTCGTGCTTAATAATTTAAATAAAATAGAAATAATATTACAGTGCGTAGTTTCATTTAATTGAAAAAAATATTTAATTATAATGAATTCCTGCAAAATTAACGCTAAATATGTTCAATACTTGCAAACTCATTAAAATTTAGATTTAATGAATAAATAAATTAAGGCACAAACGTGCATCTCAAAATATACGGACTTAATTGTATGAGTATATAAGTTTTAAAAGTATAGCCTGTATCTTGTTCAGCTATTATTCATAGCCATTTTATAACTATTCTTGCAAATTTTGTTTTGGAAATTTATATCCATTATTAAAGCCCAAATTTTGAGATAGAAAGTGCATATTAATGCTTTAATTATTTTTTTGTATATCAATACTTTGGTATAGATAATTGATCTACTGCTTTTAACGCAATTCAAACTCGAATACTTAATTCGTCCGTAAATGGGCTGGAGCTATTGTGAAGTTCAAATATTTAAGTTCAATAATCAACTAATAGCTAGATTAAAATCTACACTTACTTGAGAATGGTTACATCCTATATTTGGTTTAATGTAGTCTCTTGAACTGACTCTGTAAAAATTTATAGTTAAAAGTTACATTTTAAAGCAAAGAAAAAATGTTTATGATCTCCTTAAATTTAGATTTAAATGTTTAGGTTCATTTCTTTAATGAATGTGTCACAAGATTACGAGTATTTTATGAGACTAAATTTTATTCTGCTAATACTGTATTTCCTAAAGTTCATTTCTTTTATGAATGTGTCTTCATTTCTTTCATGAATTAGTCTCAAGATTACGAATATTTTATGAGACTAAATTTTATGCTCGTGATACTGTATTTCCTAAAGTCGTGCTAGATGGTATATTTTTGTGTTTAGCATAACTTTTAAAGGCGTAAGAAGAATATAAACAAATGAATAAAGTATCATATCTTCTTATAACGAAAATTATATCTGTGACCTTGTGACGGACAAATAAACCAACTAATTAAATTTAGATATTTTGTACATAAAACGTTAAAAATGTAAATTTAAATTATGTAAATATTTTCGGCCTTTACATCCAGCTCCTTAAACCAAAAATATCAAACTAGAGTAATAAACCAATCCAAATATTACAGGCTAACTATTGGCACGGTATACCATCATTCATATTCGGCACCATGGCTCTCATCTCTGGATCCTTAGTCCTCACCCAGCCTGAAACAATGAAAACCACATTCCCTGACACAATCGAAGAAGCCGAAGCGGTTGGAAAGAAAGTTTAAAATTCTCATTTCGTCGTTGGATCGGAATAAAATTACGTTATTAACTAAATTCTGCAACCTCTGTGAGTGTGGCGTGGATTTCGTCATTATAATAAAATGGCATTAAATAAATTTTGTTAACAAGCTGTTTTAATAATTTTATTTTTTTTTCTTACGGCTTTATTGGTGCAATTTTTTTCTTATTTCTGATAGATTTTCTTAAACTATATTAGGAAAAATGTTATAATTATCACAGGCTCTGTTATTTATATTGAATGTCTAATTTTGAACCCGGTTGGTTAACCTAGATGAGGAAAAAACCTTTTTAAAATGAATTTTTTTGTCAACATTACAATTTTTAAGTGCAAAATATCCATCAATAATAAAGAAACTGCAAAACAGGACAATCCCTACGAAGTGGTCATTAAACTACGCGATTTTGAATATTTTTTGATAATGTCTATCAGTCGTTTCAACCAGTCGTTTAACTTTCATGACAAATTTATCGACAATTGACAAGTTTTTCGCTACCGTCGAACAGCTCATTTTTTTTATTTATGTGACTTTCCTTTTTTCACAACTCTCACAATTTTTGAACACTATTCCAAGATTTCTCTCGATTGTTTACAAACACAAAAGTCAAAGTTTAGCCATTCTATGGACGACTTTATTTTGAACCGTTTAATAGAAATAATCTTTAATAAATAATAAAAACATTATTTGTATCCAGTAATACTAAGACACGTAGTCGTGTATTGTTCATCTCTGTACATATATTGGCAGCAAAGTGTTAGAAGTGATTTATATTTATATGGCATATAGTTCTTACCGTAATATATATATATATATATATATATATATATATATATATATATAATATATATATAGTATATATATATATTATATATATATACTATATATATATATATATATATATATATATACGTTTCATGGAATAACCCGAACATTTTATTAACAATTAGGACACAGATATTATAGTTTATTATATTGAAAGATGGGATACTGGATACGATATTTCTGACTTTGTTAGAAGGAGGCAGCATGCTCCTTTCAATAATACGAAAGAGGGAAAAAGGTATATAAAATAAGACATTTCAATCGAAAAATCGTTTCATTCTGTGCAGTAATTGCTTTCAGAAATAAAAAACCAAGTTATTTTTAAATGTGACGATTACTTTACTTCCCAAACTATAATTAAATATTTCTTAAAATAAATGTAACCGGAATGAACGACTTAATTTACTCGTTATTAACACACTATTAATGAAACTATACTACACATATCTCAATACACAAATAAAACGAACAATTCATTTCATAATTACAGTTTTTGGGTCAGAAAGTTTTAGCTACTTCCTAATTATTAATTAAAAAATATTTAAATTTTCGACCCGCCATTTATGTAAAAACTTAAGAATTCACTTAAAACAATTTTTCAAATTCACTAATCATGGCAAAAAATAATAATATTTAGCAAGAAATAACAAATTAACAGAGGTGAATATTCTACATATTAATTATTCATGTATGTAGATACAATAACGTTATATAATTAACAAATATAAATATTATAGAAATAACTCTGAAGTGATTTTTTACAAAATAAAGTGAAAATAAAACAAATGGGAGAGAGAGAAATTACGATACGCTTATTTCTTAAAATTTTATGTATATTTGCTTAGCTAATGTTTGCAAATAAACTTCAATAATTATAACTTGGTTTCACAATGTTAAAGCCGTTAAAATTATTTCTTAAGTCGTAAACAAGCGAAAAATTTTAACTTTTATATTATTATCGATGAAATGAAATGTGGCCAAATTTTTACATTCCTCGAAATCAATCCTGTTCAAATATATTTTCAAATGTTTTCCATTTTCCATTTGTTTTCATAATTTTCTACTCGCCCAATTAAAACGTAAGCATTCCTATAAACACTGAATTTTCTCTAACTACGTCCCTTTTAGTGAAAACGGGCCTGAGAGACTATTCAAATAAAACACAAGATTTGTGGTCGATCTATCATTTCTTGTTCTAAAATGCTACTTGAATATTTTATGCTAACATATATGTATTCTTTAGCCTGTTTAGAAAATAATATAAAATCTTTTGATGCCGTGATTACAGACGTATTTTCATCCGCATCACTATTTGCTCCTAATCAATGTGTACTAAAATTGTCTGTAGTTAATAATGCCTTGATGAAATTCTAAGAAGTATCACATATGGGATTATTATTTCTGTAGTCATGAAACCTCAATTTGCTAAAAAAATCTAATGGATCTTAGTTGCCGTTACGTGACAAGTAAAATTTGTTTTACTAAATTAAAAGGATGTTAAAGTCTTGAAGTGATTACCCAGTTATTTATACTATGAATATCTTTACGTGTAAAACTGGTCATACCTGATTTTCTTACTATTATTTTAATTTTACGGTTACAATATTAAGAACTGCCATTAACACTATCAAATAATTTGTCGAAGAAACCGATGACGTCGCTCGTATCTGTCGTTATTGTACTCCTCCACAGAATAGCTGCATCACCTGGAAACAAAGTTGAATTTCAAATACAATACGTTTTAGAAAAGTAGGTAAAATTTTGCCATGGAACATTTTAAAATATCTACTGTAATAATAAGTTCCAGTTATGGACTAAGTGTCTTACAAACATGAGATGTATTGAAAAAATAACAAAAACAATTTCACAATTAAAAACTATGTAAATAGGAGTGAAATACAATAAAAATATATGGAGATAATATTAAAATAAACACGAAGTCAAAAATATAATAAATTTATGCGTATATAAAAAACTCGTAAAAAGCACAAGTCTCAATAAACAAATTATATTTTGAGCAGTTAACAGCCATTTTGAATTCACTTTGACAAAAGAAACTTTAGGAAAATTGTATACTAATGAAATTGGCTGTGTTAAAGAAAGAGATAGAATACCTGTTGGCAAAATTTGTATGAAAATATAATTTTGTGCATGAGTGGCAGAGCTGCAACACAGTGACAATTAATATTGCTCTTGGTCACTGCTAAATGTAACGTGTTTTGTATATATGTATTAGGCGTCAGTAAGTGGCCCCTTTGGAGGGATTTAGCTTTTATACCTTAATTCAATATTTTTTAAAACATAATAGACAGATACTATCCTCAGTAGGCAGTCAAATATCCTCAGTGGTCTCTCAAGGGTAGCGGTTGAGAGTGCGGCAAAGGAGATGGGACTTGTTATCAACGAAGACAAAACAAAAATTTTAACATCAACAAATAAAACACCTGATCTATCTCCTCTGAAGATACGAAATTACACTTTTGAAACTGTAAAACAATTAAGTATTTGGTAACTCTGATCTCATGTTGCAATGATCTGAAATTGGAAATAAACAACACAAACTTCACGGCTAACAGAAGTTTTCACGGCCTTAGAAACCAATTCAAGTCTGAGTTTATTTCTATTTGGACTAAGTTAAGCATATATAAAACTTTAATTAGGCCAATACTTTTGTATGGAAGTGAATGCTGGACCTTTAATAAAGCAGAGGAAAGAGAAGAAATAGAAGAAATTTTGAGAAGGATTTTTGGACCTATTCAAGAGAACAAAATGTGGAGAACTTTTTACAACTATGAAATTTACAGAAAATATGACAAATATGGCGGGACCGATATTATGAGAACCATAAAAGCATCACGTATTAGGTGGCTTGGCCATCTTTACAGATATGTGACTTTTTCGAAGAAAAGTGACTTTTTCGAAGATTAAAGGGACTAGGCGAAAAGGACGACTATCAACACGTTGGCTAGATGACATTGAAAAAGACCTCCAACTAATGGAAGTCAATAGGGTCAGACAGGGTCAGGTGAAGAAGGATCAACGGCCTGCAGAGGGCTGTGGTGCTTTTGATGATAATGATGATAAATATCCTCAGTAAAAATTACTATGGCGTTTAGAGATATTTAGATCAATATGATGATCAATATGTTTAGTTATGAAATCATTAAACGTCCTCAGAGATCTCTACCTCCGGAAGCAAATTGCCAGAGTGAAATTCGGTTGCGTCTAGTAAATTAACGCCAAATATATACAATAATATTTTTTTGTTGGTTTTTCTTAAGGTGGCAATTTAAAATCAGAAAAATTACTGGAAAACAGGACAAGCAAATCGTAACTTATTGTTCAATCAATTATTTCATTGTTCAATAAACATCTAAGAATAAAAAGAAATTACTAGATAAGGTTATACGGGCATAAGAGCTTATTTTGCAGCATTGACGGTTTCTTGGTTATAACAATTACCATTATGTTTTTAAATTTTATGCCTATTATTTTATATCTTAATGGACACGCATGAATAGAAAGGTTACTAGATTAGAGTTTTAATTAATTACCATAATTTTTTTTAATAATATGTCTCTTATTTTATTGTTCGGTAGAAATCTAAAAATTGAAAACAGTTAGTAAATTACGGAACACATCAATTATAATGTAATTCCCAGCCCATTTAAACCACATAAGAACTTTCTTTGTAGCATTATCGATTTCTTGTTTATACAAAAATAGAATGTAATTGTAAAAAAAATAGATTTTTTAGAGTATAAAATATAATAAATTCACCTATTGACAATCAGGAGAAATAAAAAAAATAATACATATGTAAGTATAATACAAAACAAAAAACACTATTCTTGTAAACACGTAAATATTATATTTTTGATACGTCAAGAATCGTTATTCAGAAACAATGAAAATAGAAAATTTTCGAAGTACGTAATAACTTTTAGAGACTTACAAAAATTGTCAATATCGATCTTTTTCACGTATATTAATTGCTTAAATTAATTAAAAATAAATATTACTGATATTGATATCCGCTCTTTGCTCCTTTCCTAGTTTTCATTTTTTTGGTGACGCTGTCGGATCTACAAGTAGAGGGGTACAAGATATGGGGATACAACGGTAAAGAATGTGTACGTGATTTCACCTCTCTACTTCAAAGAATTCCGAAGAATAACATTTGCAAAAAAAATTCAAAACTAATTCAAATTTTCCGAAAAAAAAACACAGGATTTATCATTTGTTTTCTATTTTAGGAGTTTAAATTTTATTCCTCTAACACCTGGCCCATTATGTAAACTTTAGCTAGTCTCCTTTAGTCGGTTTTTCATTCAGCATAGTGAGTGGAATACATGTGCAAAACTTCACATGTATTCCACTCGCTATGCTTACCAAAGAGATATATTGTTAGGATGTATCAAACTAGCAACTTTAAATATTCACAAAATTACTATATCTGTTTCTTTACCCGGTGTCTATAATTATAATTGCCAAGTGTTACGCTTGCATGCTTGACTTCAGTGATATTGACTTTGTACACAATATTGTGGAATAAATCAAGTGATTTATAGTGATGTCTATATATGGAATAAATCAAGTGATTTATAGTGATGTATATATTCAGTATAGTAAGTTATTTTTGTCGTACGAATGTAATTTTAAGTTTATGCAGCTAGTCGATGCGTACATGTCATTATACATGATTTTAGATCTATTTTCCATTGTAACTAACACATTGCTGTGCTGATTCGATATGAACACAGCTATATCAAGCTCATTTTTACTACGTATAAATATATTTTAAACAACTTTGTGGCTTCTTTGTCGACCATATGGAAGAAGAGCCTTACAAAAACAGGATTGTGATTGACATCACAATCCTCTTTTTGTAAGATTTCATCTCTTCTTCTTACGCACAAATTACAATCATAAATGTAAGTCGTAACGTTTATGTATAAATAATAAGGAAAAAGATTGGAAGACAAAAGGAAAAAGATAATCATATTTCAAACTGGTTCATTATTTTTTTAGGCAAAAACTCTGATAGGAGTACTTCCTCATCTAAAAGTAAAAAATATTAATATTTTAATATTCAAATTAAAATATCGTGGGCTACTGTAAAATGAATAGCATTGGTAGATGGATGTACTATCAGCCTTTAGAACATGTTCGCGATAAAATTATATCTGGTACCAGCCACGGAGCAGAATTTTTTTGCCAGAAGCGAATGAATTACTTCCTAAGGAAAATAATTAAGCAATATAAATCATTTTAATCATCTCCGGTGGATATTTGGACACTTGATCCTGAAAAAATTAAAATTAAAGAGACAACAATTTATTATATTAGTAGGAATGTAAGAAGTTAAAATCTTTACTATGGTAAGTAACTTGTTCAAATTTAGTGTCTAATGCACTTAGAACCAGATTAACGGAAAAATTTAAAAAATCATTTAATATTTTTATTTGTAATCTAAGATTATTATTGATTCATCTTTGATTGTTAAGAGATATTTGTAGCGATTGGTATGAGATATTTTTTTCTTCTTCTTACGCAGTGTTATTTCAAAATTAGCCTCAATTTGAAGGTCAATTTCATCAGCCAGTTCTCGTTCTTAAACAAAAAAGTTTTGTAAAAGGTTAAGTTCAGATGCTAGACTGAAACTTGTCATACTAGTAGTGTAGGCATACTAAATAACTATTTAACATAAAAACATAAACTGTTTAATATATTTAAAAAAAAAAACCGAATCCATGTTTGCTATTAAATTATCAATTTATAGGTTTTAATTAACTCCAAACAAAACATCGCGTACATCTCCCATGTGAAATCTTATATTAAGACTTTAAACCTACTCTTCCATCTAGTCTCGCTTATGGTTTCGAGGTGAATCCTTGGATAAACTTTAAAAGTATTGCCTGTCAAAAGAGTAGATGCCTATATAATAAATATATTTTTCGGTCCACGTTCAAGAAGTTAGCCGTTTCATCCAAGAATTAGCGGTAAGAATATTTTTACCAAATAATTAACACAACATTGAGAGAACGGTTATTAAGCGAAATTTAATTTTTTAATTCAAATTGCAACACAGATTTATCCCCCCTCCTTTTGTACTCGTTGTTACATCTCTACCATCTTAAATTCCACAATTATAATATCAGAGATTTGTTTCCTTGTAAACCTTTCAACTGGATAGGAACCTCAAAAGCATTCGTAATTTTTTTCGCAACTTATTGGATGCAGGTTTATTAACTGAAATATATCCGATTAAAAGATCAATTTATACTAACTTACTGACGTCAATAGTGCAATCTAAAACTATGTAATAGTATTTAACTTATCTTATTTCATTGTTCAAATGAGATTTCAAACATTGAGGCGGAAAGTCTATTATCAGGTAGTCTACATTTTTTTCTGAATTTCAGTCTCGTCTCTTATGAGCACTCCATGTACGTGTTCTTCCATAATGTGACCAAATTCAACCATCAGATCAAATATTTTTAAAAATTTACCATTATTGTGTTCGGAGAGCTTGTGTTTGGTAATATGAAAATCTAAACAACTTTTATCAAACATTATAATAATTGCTGCGATTATTAGAAACCCTTTATACTAATGGTTTGTTTCAACAATGACTACTCTTTAAGCACCTAAAACTACAGCTTTACGTATATTTTACCCTCAGACTAACCCTGGCTATTATTTTTGGGTCTGAATATCATTTTGGGAAAATTTATGTTCCTGTCAACTTTCAACGAGCTGCTTGCAATATTTAAGGCCCTGAAGAAATAAATCACACAACTGAAAAAATGCAACAAAACAGTATAAATTTTCCGAACAAAGTACAGTAGAGAGTCTGTCACAACTTGCATTGCTTAAAATTCTTGTTTAATAATTTGTACTAATTATTTTGTCAAACCAATACTAATGTCATAGGAAAAAAATTTTATTTATACAATGGCCTCTGGTGGATCTTGCCTTACCAGAAAACTTCTTCCAGCAGCTCCTAAAAATCCTAGCTACAATGCTGATTCTGTACTTTAAGATCATATAGTGTCTTCCATAAATGCCAAGTTGGTGTCAATTTGCGTAATGCTTTTATTCAGCAGCCAAATCATGATAGTTCAATTGGTTGAGAATCATCTTACACTTGTTGGACATCATCAATCTCGAATGATTCCACGTTTTATTTCATCACTGAATATTATATTGGAATCTTTGAGATATCATTTGCTATGTTATTACCAAATTTACTCTATAAATAATTCTTTAAAGCACCAACTTATTTTTAGCTTTGGGCTTTCTTTTCCAGCCTTCACCTTTTGTACCAATTATAACCAAACAGGCTTCTTTGTCCGTCAGACATTACGAAACAAAGCGATTTCTTAAATTAACCAATTCAAAGACTAAAATAACAAGAAAAAAAATTAACCTCCCCAAAAACTGAAACCGTAAGTAATACACAATATAGAAAGTGTTTGATTATATACCATTTCATATAAGTTCATGCAGTGCCTTGCGTGCTGTTCTATGAGTGCCTTGCGTGTTCCTTCTATGCTGTTCTACGTGTGCGCGACCTGACGTAAGTATATTTGATTTTACATGCCGCTCTTTTATATTTATATTCTTCAGAGTTAAATATTACAAATATTTTTTTAAATTTTCAGACAAATAACCATAAATACAAAATATGTAGGTAAATTGCATAACAATTTCAGTCAAAGAAAAAAAATGACGTGTATTAAATTAATTAGGTGCTTAACTTATCGAAGTTTTTGTGACATTCATAATCAAAAGGTGGCCCTTTAGATTTACCCCCCGGAGGTCCAGATCGTCGGTTCCTTAACGACCCTTACTCTAAAACTAAAATCTAAACCCCATGTTATTTGCAAAACTCATGAATTGTGTAGCAAATCATATTTTAATACACATGTTTTAGGAGATTTATGCAAAACAAATCTAGTGTGTATCAGAAAAACACATAGGTAGATGAATTAATACGCATTAATACATATCTTGATATAAGCGAACGATAGTAAACTATGTATGTCGCACTTTGTCATTACGATTACACCATAAGAAAATGCCAAATAAACATATTGATATCTCACTTTAAAGATGCGCAGAAATGTTGCACGGAGAAGTCACCTAACGGTTACATTTTTTTGACTCTCTGAACTTCGTACGCTCTGAACTTCTAATTTTACTCCTCATAAAACTTCATACCGGGCGCTATATATGAAAATCGATTCTTAAGAAGTAAACTCCAAAAAAATAATTATATCTTTATTTCACTGATACGGCCACAACACATTCATCAAATGCATTGTTACGAGCCGACAACTGAGGGAATGTTTTGATCACTTATTCATTACCATTTCATAGAATTATAGAATCACCAGACCCTCCCGAACTAAATTAGTTGGCTACCAATTAATTAGATCTAAAGACTTATAATGTAACGTGTTCAAAATAGTAGGCACATTACTGCTAGCTAAATACATTACTATTTACCTCCAAAAACAAAATACCCTAATAAAAATAGACCTACTATAATAACATGAAATAGACATTAATAATATCTGCAGTTTAAAATCTAAAAGCGAATAAATATATACAAATAAATAAAAAATTACAACAAATAACGAAAAAAAAATTACTGCTACTCCCCCCAAAAACAAAATAAAAAAAAGAAAGTATCGTTGCCACGACAAAAATCTCTAAACACCTACTATAATATCATGAAATAAACGTTAATAATACCTGCCGGTTAAAATCTGAAGGTGAATAAATATATACAAAGAAATAAAAAATTACAACAAATAACGTTTTGCGTTATTTGCAATTTAAAAACAATAAAATAAAAGAGGCAGGATATTTTGAGTAATTAGTGGATACGGAAACAGAAAGGAATATAAATATTGGAACTATCATGCGTAAGCTACGAATGATAAATAAATTAACATTATGGCTTTTGAACAAAGGCACTACAAAACACTTTGTATAGTTAAGTTTAATTTGTTCATAACTAAGTACCAGATATTGCCGGGTCTTTTCTAAACTTCCACTTATGAATACTCCTCAAATATAATTTTTCTTTTGCCGACGCCATTTTTATTATCGCTGACTTTACGCGTCAGACACTTAGCGCCATCTATTAACGGACCCTATTAATGCTTTCAATTTACGTGATCCTGCTAGATAAAATTATCGATGACGCTTTTTGTGAATGCTGTCTGCAATTGTACTATGTTGCTTTATGTAATACACGTAACTATTATTATATACGTATTAAATAAGTACGTTGAGATCCTTTTATTATCTTACTCATGTTTAAACCCATAACGTTACTTGCCTTGATTTTGAATTGTGACCATCAGATTTTGGATTAAAAAAAATAGTGAAATAATTCATAAAGAAAAAATAAGAATAATCAATCGACGAAGGTATATTCCATCTATGTATACAACCATATATTATTCGTCAATAATATATGGTTATATGTATATAACCATATATTATCGACGAAGGTATATTCCATCTATGTATATAACCATATATTATTCGTCAATAATATATGGTTATATGTATATAACCATATATTATTGACGAAGGTATATTCTATCTATGTATATAACCATGTATATTCCATCTATGTATATTAATCTTAAATATAGACTATTTCTATCCCAATAACCTGCAGATTTTCAGATTTATAACATTATATAAGATTTATAATATTGCATGCATTTGTAATTTAATAATTATAATTTATATAATAAACGATATAACTCTGGGCTACCATAATGAATAATTCGTTTTAAGGTCAGTTTATTGAAGCTTGTTGTACTTTGTAAATACTTCTTCATATATTATAGGTATCAAACCATTTTCCAGTCGTATTTAAAATATGCTTTACCGAAACCCGTAATTGTTTTTTTTTCAATATTAAATGGACTGATAATAATTTCATAATAAATAACTAAAGTACCATTGTAAAAAACGGTATATTTAAAAAGTTGCAATAAACATATGGGCAAAATGATCAGACTACAGATTTTAATTTTTCTACATATCCTGAAAAACTGTTTTGTTCCCTATGGCGCTGAATCGTTTTAATCTTATGCTTAATGTAACAGAAAGATGAACTACATGATAATATTTAGCTTTATGAAGACCTATGAATTACATTGAAAATTAACGCGTTTTGCTTACACTCATATACACGAGAACTAAAATTTAAGGTCAATAAGTTTTGTCGCAGCGAATAGCTTTTTGGTAATTAAATATACGACTCTTTATATTATATAAATTATTTATTTCTCTTTCGTGCGATTTGTCGATGAAATTAATTTCAAAAATAGTGAAAATTTGCAGTTGGTAATATTTAGCTTAACTCATTGTGCCCTTCCAAATCTTGCTTCAAGGAATGCAGAGATAAGACCTATTAACAACGGGTTCTATTATTTTAAACACGTTCAGCCCTTCATATGAAAGCCGCAAGTATTAGAACAATATGTAATCCCCTGGAAATTCTTCAGTCGGTATTCTGCAACACATTTTATGAAACTAATTAGCTTGCACGCATTTTACATAAAGTCAAAAGTCAGCTTATAGGACGTGCTTCATATAATTCGAATATATTGACTTACCAGCAGAAAGAACATAATCTTCTACCTGCATCAGTTTGACGATTTCTTTTAGTTCATTTTAATCGTATCATTTTATATTAACAGACTATTGAATAGCTAAGTGTGAACGTATTTGAATGTAGGTGGCAGTACGATGAACGAATTTTCTTTTTTTGGCAAAGTATGTAAACAACCGCCTGCGTCCAGTTGCGTACCTCTTGGTAAAAACACACAGTTTTGCTCTCGATTGGAGAATATATTGTCTATAAAACACGACTATGACACAGAACAAGTTGCATTTTAAACATTATGTAAACAGTTGGGCCTCCATTGTTTGATGTAATTTGCTGATCGGGTCTGTCGTTTCTTGGGTAAACAAAGGACGATAGAAAATGTTCGAAAGGGACGATGAATTTCGGAAAAAAACTTGAAAAGCAAATTGGTTAATTTTTAACTGAATTAATCAAAGAAGATTGATCCACGGCATCCAAGGTCAATGGAAATGTGCAATCCACAATATATCCTGCATTCTATGGAAAGTAAGAATAAAAGTGCGCTCTGAAATGTGATGTTAAAAAGGATCGCGTTATCTTTTACAATTGTATTTATACTTCCTAAGATGAAATCACCTATCTCAAGCAGTGAAGTACAACCAGTTCCAGAATTTGTACAGAGTAAAAGAACACGAAGACCTCCAGAACGCTTTGGTTTTGGTAAGACGTGTGTTTCCAGTTCTAGTCCAGAAGTCGAACAGATAATTTTCTCAGATGCGAGAGGAGTTCCAATCATTTGAGGACAATAATGCGTGGGAACTTGTTGATATACCAAGCGATGGTTCAAGTGCGCAGTGGAAGCGTTCTGGGCCCATAACCTGTTTAGACACGTTAGCTTTCCTTAATCGACTGACTTTATTTCTTACAACATGTTACATTGATGGACACATAGGTGGCGCTGCATACACATTATAATAATTTTGTTATCAACATTCTAACACATATAAGTTTAACATGTACAAGGCAAACTTGTAGTATTTCTTTCTATGGATAAAAAATATAAAAAAGTTAATAACAATTATAAGGGAATAGATATGACTATTGGAAAGATCTGCTTTCCAAAGTATCTGAAACACTAACTTGGAGTACTTCAGAGTTGATTACGTTAAAGTAATTGAAATTAACTGTCTCAAAAGGCAACTGTGACTATGCATAAATGTTTTGTTTGTTTTCCACGTAACATCCTGAAGAATAATCACAAAACTATGTAGAATACAAAAACATGCTTCCCATATTTTACGTTTTATATATAGTATAGCTCATTCCAAAGTAATTAAAATTTATATTAATTTAAAAGATGAAAATCGATTAATATTTAAACTAAAGCAAATATTTGAATTTTATTTTTGACAGTAGTCCTATCAGTACCCTCAGATCAGAATTTTTTTTAGTTTTGTTTTGGGTTAACTGCCGATTAACAAAGATTTGTTTGCTGTTTCCTAACTAGATTACTTCGTAAGAAAAATTAAATTTCGAAACTTCATTTTCTTTTTCAGTTTATCTGGTATCTGAATATACTGAAGGATGTAATGTTATAACGTTCTTATGTATAACATTCCTTTAATTATGATATAAAGTAGAATTTTCCATGTTTATTATTATTGATAATTTGTGGTTCGTAAATGACATTAACGAACCACAAATCACCAAGAATATTTTATCAACAATCGTATTAAGACAACAGCCCTCTACATGGATATAATCAATGCCGTCTATGGTTTTGCAGGCGATCGGGCAACTGCTACCTTATTGATATTGTGATATTAGGTGTTCAAAATGTTGAATATATTTAGTGTTAATTTTGTAGAAATCCGTTATTCACGTTTAAACTAAACTACGTGACGTAGTATTATTTCTACTTTCTTTAAGTTCTTTACCACCACCGTTATATTACAACATTTTTCGTTGTATTACAACATCTTCAGGTGGACAATTGGCGAAGATCTTTACTCTTCTTTAGGTGGGCTATTAGCAAAGATCTTAGCTAGTAGTCCACCTGAAGAAATTGTAATAAAAGTAGTAGTTTAATTTAATTGTGTTTAAAATTTCCTAGCTAATATATAAAAACCTATCAAGTGAAACTTGATTCAGTTTACCTCGGGTTCAAGTTTTCCATCATAATTAAAGAAAATTTTCAATTTATTTCAAAACAATGAATCAAGCAAGATATTCTGTTTTATTTGTAGATGAAATTGTATTCTACAAATAATTAAAAAATTAAAAATATTAGAAATAAGAAAGTAAAAATTTCCACTTTTTTTTAATTTTTAAATGCACGGTTAAAAATTTAAATTTCACCTTGTTTATACGTTTTTCTAACATTTTTTTACCTGTATGAGAGTAAGTAAACAAAAAGTAATTTTTTTTCAATTATTATGTGTACTGGAATATATTTTATACTAATATCATATCATTAAACCTGCATTTTTCCCATTTCCTAACTCGCAACTAATATATTTTAATCTTGTAAATTTCACCACAGATATGGCAGAAATCAGTTTTCCCAGGTTGGTAATTATTATCAGATACAACTATTCTGTTAGGTTTGTAACCAGTAAATCCGTCACTCTTTCATAGGTCGCAACTGTGTCTCGGCGACCAAAGAACAAACAAAATATTCATTTCAGATTTTTTAGAACTTGGATAGCTTTTGCTTCATCAATTCCATTTATAGCAAAAAGCGGGCAATGCAACATACGATATAGTTGCAACGATAAATATACTGTCAATATCCATAAATATACTAACAAAGCGACATAAGACGTACTTGAAACGATAATATACTGTGACATTAGCATTAAAGAGCTGAGTATTAATACTACAGATTCAAAGAAGAAAATTTCTATGGCACCCTATATAAAATTTAGAATTATTGAAAAACTTTACTGAAATAGAGTTATCCTCCTATTGCCTATAAAAACAATTGTATGCTTTGCGAAAAAAAGTGGAACTATTGTGTCTGGTTGCCACATGAGGCACCACTTCAACTCAAGAAAAGAACCGAAGTATGCGTGGAACCACTGAGTTCCCATAGTACTAATAATTAATTAAATTATCTGTTAATTGTTACGTAAGCGCCAGCTACTGGAACTTGGAGAAAAGAGTAAACCTAGTCCAAGATATTATATTAGCCTAAAGATTCTTTTAAGTGTGTGATGGGATAACATTTTAAGAATTTACTGAGCAATTATTTCAACTAACAGCAAACTTATCACCAATATTTACCCTGAATAAGTAGACAAAGTTGCCACTAAGCTTCCAAGAAATCAAATCAAAGTGTATTTTACTTGACAATCCTCGACGCCTCATGGCGAAAATGACGATGAAAAAATTAGTTCACTCCTCACTCCGCGTACCCTGCGTACCTCACACTTCCCAACTATCATGTGTTTTGTTTGCTGTCTTATCATTTACTCTATAAACAAATTTTAAGTCGCAAACCATCTTAAGACTGAAAAAATCGCAATTTTTAGTCAAAATCTCAAAAAATCCTATCAGGAGAAATTGTGTCTCTATATACACGATAGAGACGAATGTTATATAATGATCGTGCTTGTATAAATAAACCTTGATTTTATAAATTACATATAAAAATATAATAACTACGAACTTAGTTGGCGGGTTCCTTATTTACCAACGTAATATATATCTTATACCAATATTGATTAAGGCAATAAGTACTATCTCTGAAATCTTCAAAAAAAATAAACTGTCTGACAAGGTATTATATAAATATAATACCCGAATAAATTAATTAATTTATATTTTTCCCGAAAACCCCATGCCCAACTTACAGATTGGCCCAAAGGGCTGAACATGTAGAAAAGCATATGACAAATGGTTATAAAACAATAAGGAATAAGATAAAACACTCATACAGCAATTCAACATAATTCAAATACAAATACACAGTAACTTGGATAAATATCACGTAGCAATCAGCCGTGAACTACTAAGCAATTTCATGACCCCATTTCCGAAGTGGTCAATAGGGCAGAAAAAATATCTAGACTGGATGAATCGATACTTGTGTCTGATAATTATACTTCTAATCTCCTTACATATACTACTATTGTGAATACTGTTCTGTTATTCAAAAATAGCAAGTTATCTGGTAGAGAATGGGGAAACAACTCTGGCAAATGTTCATTTTAAAGCTTAATATTTCAGAAAAAGACCACTTTTTATTTGTAAAGTTTTAATTTGGATAATTTTAAATTATTATATTTTAATTAAATTGGACGTGGAATTATTTGCAGAAAACTGTCCATAAATTTATGTATAGACTCTCCCATAGTATTGAAATGGCTAGAAACTGAAATTAAAAAACTGAGCTATGGAAAATATATAAAAACAACTTTCGAGGCACATATAAAGAATGTGATCGTGATGACAAAACATGCCTTTCATATTTTAAGTTTTAAATATAGTACAGCTTCGTCCAAAATTATTAAAAAATTAAAAACTAAAAATATTTAAACTAAAACAGAATTTTTAATTTTATTTTTACCTCTAGTCCCATCAGTATCCTCAGGTCAGAATTATTTTCAGTTTTGTTTTGCTTTAACTGCCGATTAACTAATATTTGTTTCTTGTTTCCTAACTAAATAAAATTGAGTCCTCTTTTCATAATCCCACATTACTCAATAGCTACCCTAAATATATCAATGATACATAATATAGTAAAACTTAACTTCTAATTTGAAAATAAAATTATTTCCGAATAAACCAAAAATCTTAATAACTACGAAATATTTGAATACCTATTCCTATCTTATAATAACATAGTAAACATATTATTTTTTACTTATAATAAAATATAAGAATTTGCTCAGTTAATGACAATTAGGGTCAACACTAAGTCAGTTACATTAAATAAAATATAGTTAAATCGATCATGTCAATATAGACTCTTCTAAGTTATAAATTCCACCACACCTATGTTGCCCTGCAGCACAAATAAAGTAACACTACACATATTAATTTCTTCAGTATGTCTAAGGACAGGACTAGGATCTTAAAAGTTAAATATAGGCACCCTGTCGTATTTTACATATAATTATAATATCTAATTAAAGCAAATATTTGCATAACTATTCATTAATAAATCGAAGAGCCCAATTGAAGTGACGATACATACAGACACATTTTCAAAAATGCAACAAAATTCCAAAATATGTTATCAGAATTTGTCACCATAACAGTTTAAGTATGTCACTATAACAGTTTCAGTATGTCACCATAACATTCTCAGTATGTCACCATGTCTGCTTCGGTATGTCTCATTTAAGACCATAACAATTCATTTTATCAGTATAACAATTTCAGTATGCCATCATAACGGTTTCAGCACGTCTTCATAACCGTTTCAGGATGTTAACATAATAGTTTCAGTATGTCACCATAACAATTTCAATATGTCATCATAACGATTTCAATAGATCACTATAACGGTTTCTGTATTTCACCATAACAGTTTCAGTATATCATTATAACGATTTCAATATGTCACCTTAATAGTTTCAGTGTGTTAACATAATAATTTCCATATGTCACCATAATAGTTTCAATATGACACCATAATAATTTCAGTAAATCACCATAACAGTTTCAGTATGTTAGCATAAAAGTTTAAGTATGTCATCATAGCGATTTCAATGTCACTATAACAGTTTCAGTATGTCACCATAAACGTTTCGGTATGTCACCATACATATAACAGTTAGATACAGTACGTTACCATAACAATTTTAGTATGTCATCATATCAGTTTCGGTACAGAGACAAATTATTTTCAACAAATATTGACTCAATAATCAAATCTTAAACGGAATTCCAGAAACATAATTCTGAGAATGAAATACCAATGGCGCTTTTGGAGAGATTTGCGGTAAATGGGGAAATTTGCGATTAGCACTTAGCTAACAAATTAATCATCTAGTTAATAGTAATGAGTTAATTTGCAAAATGCCGCAAAATGTACTCATCAAATATTGCAGAAGCTGGACTGAGTTTTGCTAATACAGGATGTCCAGTGGCAGATTTCGAAGTTTGAACAAACATAGTTTCTGAACGCGACACATAAGAGGGGCGCGGGGGACGTCGTTAGAAGCGCAAGCGGTGCGGATGTTTTAGTAGCCATGGAACAGTGGAGTGGAGAGCACCGCGCTTTTGTCATCGAGGCGTACATTTCGAGTGGATTTTCGTTGTCTGTAGCACGCCGTCGATTTAATAATCGTTACAGTATTCGTCGATTACGTGATGGACCATCGATCAACCTCATTCAATCATGGGTAGCAAGGTTCAGAGCTACAGGATCAACATTAAATAGGCCCAGGCCAGGACCTACACCATTGGTAGCCACTGATGAAAATGTCGAGCGTGTTATGGTTTCTGTCGTTGAAAATCCCCGTTTATTACTGCGTACACGTTCATCGATATTGGGAATTCCGAAATCAACTTTACAGGTAATAATGCGAAAAAAGCTCAAGTTCCATCCATATATAATTCAAATTGTTCGAGATTTACACGATTCTGACTTTGAATTAAGAAAAACTTACGCGGAAGTGATGTTGTTGAGATTTCGTACTGCTACCCGGATGGGCAACATATTCTTTAGTGACGAAGCTCACTTTCACATTGGAGGATATGTGAATAAGCAGAACTTTCGTTACTGGAATATCCACAACCCAAGACAAATGCATCAAGAGTCTTTACATAAGCCTAAAGTAACAGTCTGGTGTGCCATGTCTGCATCTGTAATCATAGGGCCTTATTTCTTCGAAAATCAACGCGGCCAAACTGTAACTGTGAATTCGGAGAGATATGCCCAGATGTTAAATGACTTTTTCAGAGTAGAACTACAGAATAGTCTATCCTTCAACCAAAACACATGGTTCCAGCAGGACGGAGCCACAGCTCACACCGCTAATGTGTCCATGAATGTAGTGCGGCAGTTATTTCCAGAAAAAAAGCATACCCCGAAACGGTACCGTACCGTGGCCACCTAGGTCACCCGATTTAAGCCCATGTGACTTTTTCTTATAAGGATACTTAAAATCCGTTGTTTACAAAACAAATCCGAGCACTGCGACACAACTTAAAGAAAATATTCGAGCCGAAGTAAGTAGGATACCCCAGCCGCTCTGCAAACGCGTTTTTGAAAACGTGTGTCAGACTCTATGGTCGCCATTTGGAAAACGTGGTTTTTAAAAAATGAAATCCGCATTTATTGTTATAAAGTTAAAATAAATCTACTTTGTATTAGAGGTGTAGTTTTTTTTTACAATTTTTCAAACATTGAAATCTGCCACTGGACAGCCTGTCACCCAAAATTGCACTCCTAATTTCAGTTTCTTCAAAGCCCTTAAAAATAATTTACCAAATAAAACAATTCGACAGTATGAGAGATCTTTAAAAGGATCTTGTAAAATTTGTGAATCTTTGTTATCAGATTTTTAGGATGAAGTCGTGATAGACAATTACAATGACGTGATAGCGTCAAGTCATAAATAAAAATTGCGCATATGTAGTTAGTTAGAATGCTTTGTGACATTAAGATTTCAAAATATATTTTAATATGAACAAGTCAGGGTTACAAATTTATTATTCAACCCATTATTTAGTTACTAAACCTGTAAATTTTAGGGTGAGATCCTCAACAAATGTCAATAAAATGCCATTTAAAGTTATATACGACGGAAAATTTAATTTTAGTGTTCCGTGCCTCAAAAGGAAAAGCGAATTTCTTATAATATTACTCACTTATCTGTGTTTCCCCGGTCAGAGGTAACTTTCTTGGAAACGGCTTGACGTTGAAACAGGAAATTTGGCACGTAAAATAAATCGTATTTACGCGCATATATTTCAATAGATAAAAATTAAAAACATTCATATTAAAATTTTAGGGGTAAAATTAAGCACTCAAAAAAAGTCAATTTATTTGTTGTTTATTTATTTACTTTAATGTATACTATTGATACCTATGGCGGACTTATTGCTAGGAGAGTAATCTCTTGTGGCCAACTAGAACATCAGTCCAGCCCCACTAGACAAGCGATCGAGAGTCGAACCCGAATCCCCGTAGTGCTCTGTGCTGTCAAAACGGTATCGATCCAACCACACAGCGATGTGATCCAGACTTGTGATCCAACCACACAGCGATGACAGTTATAAGTATATCAAAAATATTTTTTGTGATCTTTGTATAATATCCTAGGATATATACTAGACAATATCAAAGAAAATATTCTTCACCCCTCCTCACCCCTCTCCTTCCGAAACTACTAAACTTAAAATTATGAAAGAAAATCTTTACAAGTTTATGAAAAAAATATATGTCAGAAACCTTCGCAAAGTTTTTGGGAAAACTATAGAAATTATCCTCGTTCTTATAATTTTTTAAATACGAACCATAGTTTTATGCATACGAAATATGTGGTGGGCAATATATTCACTTTGTGAAAAATTAATATTTGTAAATAGTTCGATAGATATTGTGGAGCCTTATACGTTTATAAGTGCCTAAATGTGTACAGAACCCTCGTAATGCGAATTCTACTCGCGCTTGACAGGTTTTTGTGGTACATTACGCTCTCATCTCTTAATACTATTTATTTTTTGTTTATTATCTTTTGTATACTATTTTTTGTTTATTATTTTTTGTTTACTGTCTCGATAGAACTTAATGTCGATATAGCACTATGGAAACCCTGATAAACCACACCAATATACTTTCCTTTGCAATTTCGTTTGATAATTTTTTAACTAATTTGACTGGTTGCTAATTTGTGGATATCGCAAATACTATGAGTCAGTAAAGTAAGAAAGAGAGTCACATACATTGTATGTTATCTCTTTCTTACTCAGCTACTGAAGAACAAAGCCCTCGCGATACTTATTTGTTAGTTGCTTTAACCATTAGCTTGCCTCTGCGCGTGCGCCTGTGTTGTTTCTATTATTCTGATCGTATTTTATTTATCAACGAATTCAACACATTTCAACTGTTATAAGTTCGGAACATTATGTTTGTAAAGTTTTCTTGCACTTAACCGGAACCTTTTTTGTCCCAGTTACTATATGGATACCTCGTTGAGTATTTTTAAATTTTATACTTTTTGAAAGCAAAATCAATTATGACGACAAGATAGATCTTTTTAAGTATACCTTAGCTACTTTCAAAGAATGTATAATAATACATACCAAACTTTTTAAATGTAGGCTTTATTATAATGAAAAAATTCACTGAAATCGGTTAGGGCGTTTCAGAATTATACTTAAATGAGTAAAACATTTTCCACCGATTTTTATTTCTTTTCCAAAATCAATAAACGAACGATAATCGGCACCGGCGCGATATGGACGAGAAATAGATAAATAAGTCATTTGTTTTTATCTGTATTTTAAAAATGTGTAAGAGTTCGTGCCATCAATTTAAGAAGTTAAATAAGAAAATTTTAAAAACCAAATAAATAAGAAATATGATTTCAAACTTCTTAATTTTTTATTCTGGACAGAATTGTGAAAGGAGAATAAAAACATTATAAACATTTTATTTATTTTTGAAGCTTCTTTCTGTGAGAATTATTTATGGATAATACGGTCAGTTGGTGAGAAACTTAAACATTTTTTAAAGTAGAATAACTTTATAACAATTGTTTACAAGAACTGCTAACATATTAAGCCTTGGCTCTAACTTCTCTCCAATAAAATTATGGCAAAATAAATTAAAATTTCTTACCATATTTATAAGGACATCAACAATTTTTTTTAAACAATAGCATAAACTCTTGAATATACTCTAAAACATTACTACGTGAGTCAAACGTGTATTTTTAATATTATTTACGCGAGATATACTTATGTTTATTCATATTTATTCAAATATATGTTTACAATGAACTATAAAGTTAAATAGCACAGAACATCCGCATTTCAAACATTATAAGTTTTGAAAACATTACGTTTTGCAGTTCTTACCCTAATACCATGTGAACAAATAAAATTTAAATTAGGCAGACAGAACGAATGTAACAAGATGTTCTAGATTTGTGTCATTTACTCAATGACTTAAGTTTTAGCACGTCATCTATTTATTCAGCTTGGACATTAATGTTAATTTTAATTATAGCGCTTATTCATCGATTGCGGTACGTGAATGGTTCACTTTCTCATCTCTATGTTTATGCATATTTCATCATATAAACATATATTTGATACATTAAAAACAGAAGCTTTAAAAAATTCACATACAGATCAAAGAATAATATTAAATAATAAATAATCATACCCCTATTTTTATTTAGGAATTAAAATTTAACACTTTTATATAAATTGAACTATAAAATAAATTTTAATTTTTTTATTGGACCACGCGTCAATCTTTGCTAATAGCCCACCTGAAGATGTTGTAATACAACGAAACCTAGTTCATGGTAAAGAATTTAAAGAAAGTAGAAATAATACTACATCACGTAGTTTCATTTAATTGTGAATAATGAATTTCTACAAAATTAACGCCAAATATATTCAATATTTGGAATTAATTAGGTCCCGTTTGTTATTTATATATATATATATATATATATATATATATATATATATATATATATATATATATAATATAAGTGCAAAATTTTCGTGTCTGTACCTTGAAAAAATTTACGAAGACATTATTTAGGGGTATATAATATAAGTAACAGGACACAAAAACATTGTTTATGGAATTTTTGTCCATATGTCTGTATCTCTGTTCACCTGTATCTTTATATGAACGTGCCCCACATAAAAACTATGAACTCAATTGAGATGAATTTTTTTGAAAAACATTAAGGGGTTGACGTTAAAAAATTTATTTACATTGCATTAGTACGATAACAATAACAATACGCCTAGCTACTCGACGCCTAGTAACTTCACAAATATACGAAGTATCTATGTACATCAATAGATGTCGTTACCTGTATTTTAAATTGCGGAACGAAATTTTCCACTCGGACATACGTTAGCGAAATTTGGCATGGCCAAATGTGAAGTGTGGAGTGGTGCGAACGTGTACATGCTTGAGTAAATAACTCAAATGACGTTAATAGCAGATACACAAGGTCAAATGACGTTAATGGTTACGTTTCGCACGTAAATTTCTTCATTGTTGTATGTATTCGTAATAAGCTTACTTCGTTTCATTAGCTTGTTTAAATTTGAATTTGTTATAAATATTCTTAATTTTAACATTTTTACGATAATTATTTTTAATATATTTTTTATATACTCATACCCATTGTGCCAATGTACATCCCGGTGGAAAAATTAATTGTGTGATTTAAAAAAACACGTAGCGCCATCTATTGATATACATAGGTATACCACACATTTGATTAATTTCTAATCGGAATATCTAGGTAATTCTTTGTTATGGTTGTACTAATGCAATATAAATTAGTCACTTGAAATATTAAGCTCGCATAACTTCTCATTTAATGAACCCTTTACGATTGAATCTTCTTCTTCTTCCGTGCCTCTTCGCTTTATTTGGGATCGGCCCTCCTCGTATTCCGGCGCCAAGTCAGACGATCTTGGGTTGTCCCCATATCTAAGTTTGCCCGCTCCAGATCTTTGGCGACGGTTGTCCACCACGTGGCCTGTGGTCTTCCTCTACCCTTTTTTGTGTCCGGGATAGCCAGGGCAGTTTTTACGGAGTTACATTCGTCCCGTCTCATTACATGCCCGTACCATCGCAAACAATTTTCCATCATCTTATCTACTTTGGGTGCGACCTTGAAAGATCCTCTAATGCACTCGTTCCGTACTTTATCAAGTATTGTGACTCCCGTTGCCCATCGTATCATCGTACTTTCATTTCGTTTGTGTGCATTTTTTGTTCATGCTGTTTTTTGACGGCCCAATATACTGCACCATACATCATAGCTGGGCTTTTAGTTGGATTGGCATTTTTGGGTCGCAGAGTACACCGGAGAGCATTCTCCATTTTTGCCATGCAGCATTTACCCTATGTGTAACGTCCGCGTCGACACTGGCACCCTATACGATTGAATGCAAACCAAATATTATTTAAAGTTGATAAGATGTTTTTTTCAAAAAACTTCATCTAATTCAGGTTAGAAATTTTTACGTGATGCATGTACAAATAAATCTTTGCAAATATTTTCAACATACAAACACGCAAAGTTAACGGTTTTATTTTAAAAATTTTAGCAAATATCATTTAATAAAATCTTAATCACAAAATTATTATTTTAGTTTAAGAAAAAAATCAGGAAACATAAACAAACTATCATAAGATAATTATGCTGGACTGATTATAAATTGGATGTATCTATAGATAAAAAAACCTAGTCTGTGGCATACATGTTTAAAGATAAATATTTATCAACTATGCGCGAAACTACGAACTAAATGTCAACTGATGAAGGCAAATCCTTGCTCAAAGCGGTGCTAAAGATATGCTACTTAATGAATGATTAATATTTTCTTTGATTACAGAAAATTGAGTTCGGCTTTTGTAGCAGTGTTGATAATAGCTTCTTATCTTGGAGCTAAAATAAATATTCCATAATTTTTAAAGCAACAAATGATATGGTTTAATGTTACCGCGACAATATCCACGATAAGTCTTAAAATTGTTTTATTATTTCTTATTGTTTAATAAAATAAGGTAAACCATATTTTATTTGCCTCGTGGTTCAATACTAGTCTTCTTTATCATTTTCGTGAAAATTTAACATTAAAATGTTCGCAAGTGTCGTTTCGATAAAATGAATAAAAATAAAGCCTCAAATTCTCCCTCAAGGGCGAAGGGTGCAAATCACGATGAGGTGTTCAAACATTCTGGCGGTTTTGGACTTTTCCAAGGTTTAACTTTGTGCCTTCTGCTGGTGGCTTCAGCGTTCGCCGCTTTTCCTTTCGCCGAATTTGTGTTCACAGCTAAAGATGTGCGCACCAGGTATGTGTAATCTATAACTATTAACATAACATTTCAAATTAAAATAATTTAAGCACTTTTGAAGATCAAATAAGGGGCAAAATTTTGATCTTGGGAAATTGCGAAGTTGGAATTTGCTAGTGAATTTTTAAAAAAATAGTTTTGTTTAAAGATTCCTTTTACTACCCTCCTTTTAATACCAAAATATCTGTGAGAAAGTAAAATAAACACTTGTTTATTCATATCTATAACATAATATAATTTAATTAAGAGTGTGTAGTAAAATTGAGCTCAAAATTATTTAATTAACTTTAGTTAAGAGTGTGTAGTAAAATCGAGCACAAATTAACTTAATTGTAAGCACGTCGTTTGTTGCACTAATTATTTAAATCATTTTGAATACATTGTTTAACAGATATTAAGACGTATCCAAAGAAAAAATTGTATTTTTCACTTACTTGCGCATGTTTAGTTATATTTAGATGTCTATCGAGCTCAAATTGTTTAATTAACTTTAATTAAGAGTGTGTAGTAAAATCGAGCTCAAATTAACTTAATTGTGAGCATATCGTTTGTTGCACTAATTATTTAAATAATTTTGAATACATTGTTTCACAGATATTAAGACCCATCCAAAGAAAAAATTGTAGATGTCTATCGAGCTCAAATTGTTTAATTAACTTTAATTAAGGGTGTGTAGTAAAATCGAGCTCAAATTAACTTAATTGTAAGCACGTCGTTTGTTGCACTAATTATTTAAATCATTTTGAATACATTGTTTAACAGATATTAAGACGTATCCAAAGAAAAAATTGTATTTTTCACTTACTTGCGCATGTTTAGTTATATTTAGATGTCTATCGAGCTCAAATTGTTTAATTAACTTTAATTAAGAGTGTGTAGTAAAATCGAGCTCAAATTAACTTAATTGTGAGCATATCGTTTGTTGCACTAATTATTTAAATAATTTTGAATACATTGTTTCACAGATATTAAGACCCATCCAAAGAAAAAATTGTAGATGTCTATCGAGCTCAAATTGTTTAATTAACTTTAATTAAGGGTGTGTAGTAAAATCGAGCTCAAATTAACTTAATTGTAAGCACGTCGTTTGTTGCACTAATTATTTAAATCATTTTGAATACATTGTTTAACAGATATTAAGACGTATCCAAAGAAAAAATTGTATTTTTCACTTACTTGCGCATGTTTAGTTATATTTAGATGTCTATCGAGCTCAAATTGTTTAATTAACTTTAATTAAGAGTGTGTAGTAAAATCGAGCTCAAATTAACTTAATTGTGAGCATATCGTTTGTTGCACTAATTATTTAAATAATTTTGAATACATTGTTTCACAGATATTAAGACCCATCCAAAGAAAAAATTGTAGATGTCTATCGAGCTCAAATTGTTTAATTAACTTTAATTAAGGGTGTGTAGTAAAATCGAGCTCAAATTAACTTAATTGTAAGCACGTCGTTTGTTGCACTAATTATTTAAATCATTTTGAATACATTGTTTAACAGATATTAAGACGTATCCAAAGAAAAAATTGTATTTTTCACTTACTTGCGCATGTTTAGTTATATTTAGATGTCTATCGAGCTCAAATTGTTTAATTAACTTTAATTAAGAGTGTGTAGTAAAATCGAGCTCAAATTAACTTAATTGTGAGCATATCGTTTGTTGCACTAATTATTTAAATAATTTTGAATACATTGTTTCACAGATATTAAGACCCATCCAAAGAAAAAATTGTAGATGTCTATCGAGCTCAAATTGTTTAATTAACTTTAATTAAGGGTGTGTAGTAAAATCGAGCTCAAATTAACTTAATTGTAAGCACGCCGTTTGTTGTACTAATTATTTAAATCATTTTGAATACATTGTTTAACAGATATTAAGACCATTCCAAAGAAAAAATTGTAGATGTCTATCGAGTTCAAATTGTTTAATTAACTTTAATTAAGGGTGTGTAGTAAAATCGAGCTCAAATTAACTTAATTGTAAGCATGCCGTTTGTTGCACTAATTATTTAAATCATTTTGAATACATTGTTTAACAGATATTAAGACCCATCCAAAGAAAAAATTGTAGATGTCTATCGAGCTCAAATTGTTTAATTAACTTTAATTGAGGGTGTGTAGTAAAATCGAGCTCAAATTAACTTAATTGTAAGCATGCCGTTTGTTGCACTAATTATTTAAATCATTTTGAATACATTGTTTCACAGATATCAAGACGTATCCAAAGAAAAAAAAGTAACTTTTACTTACTTGCTCAAGTTTAAATATATTTAGATGTGTCTCCGTATATTTATTAAATAGAGCTCCAACGTTCAGACCTATTTTGATAAAAAGCTTTTCACGGATATAACTTAACTATATAAGTATCACTCGAAAGCATTTTTCTTGTTTCACATATACTCATATAAGATAGTTTACTTTTGTTAATATGTTTAACATTATTCCCTTTGGATAAATTTTAAACTGATTAAAATCACAGCTTAAGAATTATTTACATATTATCACTAGCCATTTTCTTTGGCTATGTATTAGTATAAATTCCATTATTGTCTTGCTATCTAACAGCTATATATTGTTAAATCTTCGTAATAATACAATTTCAAATTAACGCTGTTCAACTAATTAGTTTATAAAGTAACGGAAAAGTATTACTAACTGAAAAGAACAAAAAACTTAAAAATTAGCAAAATAATCGTAAAAGAAAAAAAACTGCAATAAATATGGTTGCATGCATATTTACTCATTACCTCATTTTAAGTTACCAGAATTATGTTTGGTCTAATTAATAGCAGCATACAAAATTTAATATCTTAACACCACCTGTACAAACAAGCAAAGCTCGTTTATATTCAGTAAACTCTTTAAATATTCAATAAACTCTAAAATCTATTTGTTCATTACAATTATTTTCGTAAAGAACTTCCAATAAAAAAATCATTCAATGACAATAAACCTTATTACTGTCGGTATTCATTATTTTTTTATGCATGTAGTTAATATTAAAATGCAATAACCAGCCTTATTTACCACGCTAAACTGATTTGCAAACATATGTTCGTTTGATGGTGAATATTCACTAACTGTTTTTTAATAAACGTATTAAAGTGTTTATTATGAGTATGTTTAATCTTCTTAACCTCCTTCAGTCTTACTTACGTAATTAACTAAGATCAATCAAAATATACTTCCTATAAATTTCTCAAGAAGTACTATTTAAACTAGTGCGATCTTGTGCAACTGATTGTACAATTAATTATACAATTAGATAGTGTTGTAAGCTGATTAATGTAACGGGATGAGATCCAGGACAGAGGTTAAACAACTATGGATAAAATGTCGGGGGAGCAGCTGATGCTCTGACGACAACAAATTTTATAGTAATTTTATTGCCGATTTTATTTTATTTATTTAATTTTATTTATACACTTTAATATATCTTATTGATACATGTGGAGGACTTATTCCTACGAAAGCAATCTCTCACAGCCAGCCAGAACACCAATTCAGCCCCGGTCAATGAGCGATCGGGAATCGAACCCGGTCCCCGTGATGCACTGCGCCATCAAAGGCCGTATGCCTTATGATCCACCCAACACACCACGGCGACGACGAAAATATAACTCTTAATTTTAAAAGGTCTCCCAACAACTTATAGTTGCTGGGAGGCCTTTTAAAATTAAGAGTTATATTTTGGTCGTTTGCTGGAAGATCTTTTAAAATTAAGAGTTATATTATTTATAACTATATCCAAAATAGGTTCCTAAGCTTCAAAATTTAATTTGCATAAGCAAGCAAAAATATAAAGAAAGAGACGAAATTTTTAAAGCCGATCAATTTCTTCTCTATAGTTTATTTACAATCATAGAACTATGTTTTTCGTAAAACTAGGGCGGATTGCATATCTGTAGTATATCTAATTAATGCTATATTCATTCATTATATCCCTATAGAGGTTCATTTTTGTGTTACATTTGGTTCCGATTTTAGTTTCAATCAATAATTATATTTAAAACATCAAATAACGGATTACTACTAAAACTCTTTTTAAAAAAGGGTTAACCCTAAATTAAATCCATGAAGATATGGTCGCCATAATAGGAGAGTCGGTTCCGTCTTATACAACTATTATAAAACGACCAGGAGAATTTCAACGGTGTAAGCAAACCATTAAATATGGCAACTAAAATTGATTACTGGAGAAAACGTTGGAAACATGCAATCTTATGATGAGAGACTACGTATTAAAATTTAGAGAAATTTTGTGATCATGAGTATCTCTTAGGTTCGAACCAAAAACATAATTTAAAATGAACCAGAATTATTTAAAGTGGATACCAAAATCAGCCAGATGGAGACCAAAACCTTTTCCAGAAAAACAAAAACGTGACGGACTTATTAAGTAGCGCAAATTTTTAAATTGTTTGAAGCCAATCCAGAGAAAATTTGGAACAGATTTTTAACTACTGATGATACCTGGGTTCAATATTATACTTCAGAAACAAAACAGCAATAAAAAGAACGAGTAAATTGGTATCGTTAGTTCTGAAGAAAGCCAAAAGGATTTTATTGTCGAATAAGCTAATGGCATTAGTCATCTGAGAGTCTCTATGAATGATTACCGACAAATTGTACTACCATAAACTTCACTTGCTACATATTTAGAAGCAAGTTGCATGATAATATTGCATGAAAAAATTATTAGGAATGTTAACAAAAAGAGTTTTGTTTTCATCAAGGTAATGCGTACATTCAAACTGCATTGAAACCTTAGTTTCAAGTTATAGTTATGTGGCCGTATTACAGTCATACGTCTCTTCTTCACCTGAAACGTGAAACTGTTACCGCTTTCTCACTTAAAATATTCACGTGTAAAAACGTTTATATCTAAAAAAACATTATGGTATACATATGTTTATGTCGAACCGAAAGAAGGGCTGCAGTCTCCACGTATTTTGAGAGCCTCTAGGAAACCTTCTTTAAAAGTGATATAACGGCTTTAAAAAGCAGATGAAAGAGGTCCTTATAGATAGATGGAGAAGAAAAGTATTTCTGTAAACCACAGTATAGATTTACATATTCTGGTCGCAAATTTTTCAACCCACCTTCGTATTTTAAATACACGGACCTTTTTCTTTAACATTAATTGCACGTGCAGATTTATATGATACCAGCGTTTCTTGCGGCTCTACGTTCATGGATGTTAGATTACATGGTGGTTTTGGGCTCTTGAAATATATAAGCTATGTATACTATGCACGTTTCGCCAACTATTCTAAACTAAACTATAAATAAACCAATTTTCGATTTTAAAATATAACAGGAGATTTTGTGTAATTTGTCTTAACGCACAAAATACATGATTGATTTCTAATAAACAGAATGACGCGCAAATGTGATTACATTTTGTGTTGCCCACAAGTGGAATTACATAGATAAGATTTATCACGTCTCATGGATTAAACTTCCTTGCACACAATGCGTGATGGTCAAGAATAAATATAATATATGTACAAATATTTGACATACATTGGACAATATCTATATGTACAAATATTGGACATATATTGAACAATATCTATAAGTACAAATATTGGACAAGTTAGTATTTTTAAATGAGAAAATTTCATTTAAAAGTAAAATAAATTAAAATGATGGACAAAGAGAAAAAGAAAGACAGTAGAAATTTAAATGGGATTATAAAAATAGCCTAAACACCAGGAAGAACAACTTTAAGATACGTACAAAATTTAAGAACATTTAGAACTGATACGGTGACAATAGATGGTTGAATGTCTTAAAGGCGGGATCAAAATGAAAAATACCGAAACTACTGGCCAAAAAAAGAGAATTTATTATTAACATGAGATACCGCAAAATTATTATCGACATTTTTATTATTTAATGTATATCCGAGAATTATGAGTTCTCATGCCTGTATACTAATAAACAAAAACGTGTAGTTTTATTTACCCATATTTGAATCATTTTCATAAAAACATTTTTTAATTCTATGAGAAAGTCATGGGCAAAATATAATCGTTTGTTGATAGGGATGTTAATAGGATTCATTAGAGTGAGTATTTAAAATATTACGTATTACATTTATTATAATACATGCAAAAACAGTCAACAAAAAAGGCTAAAATAAAAAAGTTAAAAAAATAATATTTAGAAGAAATAATATTAAAGAAATTTAACTGCTTTATTAAAAATATTAAGTTGGCATCTAATAAACCCGCTATCTGAATTCACAAGGTTATTTTATTTTTTTATACGTAATTAATAAAATCAGTCTTTGTTTATATGAGTACCATTATTATCTAACACTTGTCATCAGCTTGTAGAGATAAAATTTCTTTGTGTATAATTATTTCGCCTTACTATGAAAACTTGGTCAATATCAGCCTTAAACCAGCCAGCTTTTAACTTGTTTTAACGCGTATATAGACAGAGAGCAAAACACATGATAGCCGAAGAGTGATGGGTTCGAAGGTTGGTGAGGAAACATAGACCATAAGAAAATTCAGCTAATCATTAATGGGATGAGAACTCAGTAGTTCCACCTGTAGGCTTTCTTATGAAGTTGAAGGGGTTTTAGCCTCCATACGATTTTAGAAATAAAAAAATAAATTACTCCATT
Source organism: Druceiella hillmani (assembly GCA_039881145.1). Lineage (NCBI taxonomy): Eukaryota > Metazoa > Arthropoda > Insecta > Lepidoptera > Hepialidae > Druceiella > Druceiella hillmani. The sequence continues at coordinate 13,094,187 of JAYKKI010000054.1, read as the reverse complement.
TCTCCAGCAATTTCGAAATATATACCAAACTTTTTTTACGTCAAATAGTTTTTAAGAAAAAAGGACAATAATAGATCGATAGACGGGAGAAACGTATGTATCTTGTATTTTAACTTATATATTGTTAGGATTATTATAAATATGAAGCCTATATCTTGCCAATCTTCATGAATCTCCGACCTATTTAGCTACGATCTAATCCAAGTAATGTTTAACTTTTTGAAGACCCGTGCGTGATATTTTAAAAGTATTCTCATTTATTAAGCATTTTTACTAGACAATATAAATCTCCAGGTCCAGAAAATAATTGTAAATTAGCAGGCAAATTGAAGTTCAATTTAAATGGGTACAAACCGGTATAATTCACCGATTCCTTCCATATCAATTCCTGCAGATCAATCGTCGGAGTCGCATCTCAACAATATTAACCATTTAAGGATATAAGACTAACAAGATGTGGCAATGGCCTCCAATTATATAAATATAAAAAAAAATTGACTACCAAAATAACTATACTGATCTTATACTCATCTCTGTATATAATTTCAGGGTAAACTTGCATGTAAAACACAGTTCTACATTTTTTTTATATATTCCATGCAAATGTATCATTTTTAAACTAAGAACAGAATTGAATAATTAATGAAAATAAAAGAATCTGTTGAGACTAAATTTCCTAAATCAATCGTATTTTTATTATTAACATTACTTAACGATAGCGCAATGAATATATAGTGATAATTGTTTCCTGTACTGCAAATGTTATTAGCCAATACTTATTGAAAATTTCCTAACCACGCCTTGCTTGCTATAAAATATATAGGCAGAAAAATCTTCTAAAATGCAAAGGTATCAGCTTAACAAGCGTCTTATTAATTAACTTAGAAAAAAAATGGTGTATAGAGCATAGTGATGAAAAAAACAAACCACTAGAACTGAAATACTGAAAGATTTTACAATAAAATACGCAAGATTCATAACAACATGACGAGGTGAAAAACAACATTCCATTGCAATTGATGAACGTCGAAATATGTCTTATAATACTTTATAGGCGTCTTTTTCGAAGTTACACAAGTTGACTGTGCTATTTTAAGCCACAACAGGTCTATTATTGGAGTATCAAGGAATATTATTTTTATAACTTTTGAATAGTACATATTTATAGATCAAATATATCATTTTTAATTTTTAAACTTCGACACATAAAAAGAAGACATATTATAAATTTAACACATATTTGTCCGTCTGTGCATCTGTGGCTTCATATTTCTGCAACGGACGACTTTTCTTTATGCAAAATTTACACTGCCGAAAAGATTTTTAGCTATGTTTTATTAAAATCGGTAAAGTTGTTTTTAAAGTTTTCGACTTTCTTCAATTTCTGATGGGAACTCAGCGACGGTAATAAATAGGTGACATGTGTTTGAGCTCAAATTTTATATCGATGGTGTCATTCTACATCTCAGAACTTTCAGGTTCGGATGATGACCTGAAAAATGATAAGCAAATTTCAGCAACTATAATACTTATGAGCCTTGAATTTGCATTGTTGCAACCGGTATAGTTGCCACTACGGTATTGTTGCAACTACGACAGTTGTGATAAATCCGATATTATTGCAACTACGGTATTGTTGCAACTACGACAGTTGTGATAAATCCGGTATTGTTGCAACTACGACAGTTGGGATAAATCCGGTATTGTTGCAACTACGTCAGTGTCTTTGACTCAAGTCGATATTTTTTGGAAAAATGTTTTAAAACTGTAGAGTATGTTGAAAAAAATAATGCATATAACAAACAATTAATCGGCACTTCTAAATAGTAAAATTTATTATGAATTTAGTTTCCATACAAAAAATTTAAAAAATTGTAATATGTAATAAATAACTTAAATACAATATTTAACGAGATACTAAAGATATTTAATAAACTCCCTTATGATTAATGCTAAATACGGGTCAGTGATGTCTTAATCCAGTTGTGTTTTGTATGGGGCGTTTTCACGCGAATCATAATTCGTCAATTTTTAAGTCGTTATAACTTTGTAATGAAAAGTCCCAAGTATAATTTATTTATTTTAACCGTTTTTAATGTTATTACTTATTCTCTATAAGTAATAAAAAAATATAGTCAAATACCCTATTACTTAAAGTGTAATTAATCGGAAAATTGGTTCACATCACGCCCCTGATGCCAATAAAGGACTAAAATTTCGTCTATTAATTATAAGTAAAGCTGTCAAGTAAGAATAGAATACACTTACTATTATTTTTAAGTAAGTGTCTAACTCGGGTTCGAAAAACAGTTCGAAAATTAAAATACAAGTATTAATTCTACTAAACTATTTACAAATACTTACTCCGAAATAGTGTTTTCCCATAACTTTAATCAGAGTCCCCTATCTATCCCTAGGGATTCGGTTGTGATACTGGTTTTTACACAAAACGGCTGGCATCTGGTCTTTGGAATTTATGGAAAAAACCGAAATCTTCTTGGGTTAGGCTGACAATTGCTTGGACCAAGGTTTGATGCACCTTCCAAAGCATGTAGAAGCTCTTAAGAATATTATTAATATGTGTGTTTTATGGTCACCCATCCAATCAACGACCGTGTGTGTTGCTTGGCCTCTCTGATAAAGTGACATAAAAGCGTACTCGATTATTAGACTCTCTTTACTGTTTCTATAAATTATGTAAATAATATACTCTTCTGAATAATAAAACTATTTACAAATATTATTTTTCACTATATGCCATACGAATTTCCCATCAAATGTTCCACAAACGTAAGAAAAAAAAATCACAATATGTCCTTTCCTAAACGGTATAAAATAGCAAAATTAAACTATTTATCATTAAGGCTAACGTGGATTAATCGTGTGGATTTTTTCAGATTTTCTTTCCGTTTTCTTCACAAAATAGTAATTCCTCAATTTCCACATATTCTCAAATGCTGCAAGCCCAAGTGACAATTGCAAAACGCAAATAAAATTCTTTCCGACTCCGCTTAAAACACTCTTGCACACATACTTTAATTTTACTTCCATAATTTGTGCATCTACTAGAGACAAACTTCTCAAGCATTTCTTAGCCATATTTGAATAAGAACCTGGTTTTAGGTTATCATATTAAGTAATCTGTGCTATGCATTAAGTGTTCTTAATTCTGAAAGTAGAGAGTAGTAACAGAGACATAATTATGCTTGATCGACAGAACCCCCGTTGAACCATTCAGGTACAGAACCCTAAAAATACTGAAGCAAATATAATATAATTATTTCGCATTTACATTTTATTGTGACACATTTTAGTATTGAAAATATTATTTTTAGGTATAACTTACTCATATCACAAATTATAAATAGTTAATATGAGAAAGCAACAGAAGTGTTGGGTTCCGTCATTTTATTTACAATTTAAAGTAATTATAATAATTAATTATTTAATCAATTCATATAGTTTATATTTATATTAAATATATTAACATTACTATCAATGCATGATAGCTGGAGAATTAGCAACATATTAACATAACTATCAATGCCTGATAACTGGAGAATTTGCAACAACATTACAAAACATCGATTAATCAACCGATTTTTTGTAATGTAAAAGATGATTAAATAATTTTATATGCAATAATATAATCTATGTGACATAATCAAGGCAGTATTCAATTTACGCAATACTCGACCGATTTGACATTCAAGTCAGGGTGGCTTATCATAATTTACTTATCAATAAATATAAATAACGCATCTTAGGCTGCTTTTGATGCATCTGATTCAAATGAACGATAAGAAACAATAAATCAAAAGTGAAATTAAAAACTGTCTCATTTTGAGATAATGGGACGTAACGCACAATGATACTTAATTTTCTACATCTACAAAACGTATACGACAAAATATGACAATATCACAAGGAATAGATTTAAAGAATAGCAAGTGGACAAAAACGAGCTATGTGACTAAAAGTGGCAAGGTAACAACAAAAGATGATGGAATATATAAAAAAGATGACAAGGTTTGCAAAAAAGTATGAAAACATACACAAAAAAGGTGACGAGATATGCGACAAAGGTCACAAAGAATAAAACAAAAGATCACAAGTTATACAGAAAAGAGGACCAGGCATATTAAGAAGCTAACGTGGTGTTCTCAATTTGTTTAAAAGATATTTGACGAGTTCAGACGTTGCCGTACGAATCTTAGTGATGATCTGCGTGAGGAACTTGCATTAAAAGCTTCTGCTGAAGATCTTCTAAAAGCTAATGCTGAAGGTCTTGCTGAAGATCAATACTTTTCGTATCACGATGAAGATTGAGAAGAGAGTAACCTATGAGCAGATTTAGGTAAGCTTAAGCATTGTTATGACTTAAGTATAAAAAATTCTACACAAAAATGTAAGTATCACGAAGCTCTTTATTGGGTAGATATCACATGGTTTGACTGAAGCTCAAAAATACTGTCAAGTTGATTGATATCGTGAAATATTTGTAAAATGAGATAGAGATCACTGAAATGATATATTCGACACCATCATGGATTAAAAAAGGTGGATATACAGTTACGCACTCTAAACCGAGGGACAGTCTACGTAGTGCGTGTTTCCGAAAAATCGACAAAAAAGTGAAGAAGGGCCGAGGGGAGAAAAAAAAGTCGCCTCGTTCTTCGGGCGGGCGGATATCGTGCAAGGGTTGCTCTGGAAAAAAATAAGGCAATTACCGTAGACTGATACACCAGAAATTGTTTGCCTGTTATATAAAAAAATGTTTGAGAGCAATATCCTCCTTCACCACGATATCGATGCTATACTCAGCCAAACGAACGATCTAATATTTGGCTACTTTGAGTATAGCAATTACAGATTATATATATATATATATATATATATATATATATATATATATATATATATATATATGTATATATATATATATATATATATATATAATATATATAATATATATATATATATATATATATATATATATATATATATGCATATGTAATAAAATAATTACATTCACTTTATGTTGTAGATATTAGTTCTGTGAATCAGAAACAATGCGAAATTGTTATTTTAAAATATAATAACATATACGGATTATATTAAACCATTCTCAAAAAAAATATTAGTAAAAAAATAAAACGTAATTCTTGAGACGATGCACTCCGTGTTAGACAGTGTACTCGCATGGCCGATGCCGAAGGGAGACGAGTTTACGCGTGAGAAGAAAACAATGGGGTTGTAAAAATCTAAATATTTATACCCTAAACACTTTAGAATCAAATTTAATTAAATATCTTAAAAAAGAACGCATGGTTGCGCCTAAAAAAGTAGTATATTTTTGTAGAGAACCGAGTTTACCTGATTCAGCGTCACCGATTCTGCGCACTTTTTCTGAGCAGTAAACGAAACAGAACCGTGACCCAAGCGTGACGGCTCGATTTCATTTACTGTGCAGAAAAAAGAGCGCAGACGCGCCTAAAGAAGTTTTTCACTTCAAAAATATACCGAAAAGAATACAATTGCCGGACGCGGCAGAAATGGTCACTGCTCTCCAAAAACCTATGAAAAAGACGTCCATAGAATAGTGAACCGACAGCTCCTCTCGGTGGTTTCGTCGCATGAAACTATACGTGGAGTGCATTGTAGATTATGTCGAAAAACAACAAATAAATTACAAATTTGCTAGTTTGTTCTATTTTTTTATATTCTAAATACTTTCAATGGATCAAAGTATATAGTATGAATATTATGAGATAGATATTATTATACTGATTTGTTACAATTTAGCTTGTTACTTCTATGAGAACATGAGATACAACATCTCATGCAATTTATTTAATTTGGAAAGTCACTTCGTTAAAAATGTTAAAGGGAGGATTTTATAATTAATTGGTCTATACAGTTTACTCAATATTTTTTTATTGCCTTACGATTATTGATTTGCGATATATAAATATTTAAAATGTAACCAATTTTTGTTATGTCATGCTCGAACAGTGACCTACGTCAAATGCCTGATATCACTCAGAAGTCACACGTAATCTTATCTTAATAATTTGCTTCAAATTATAACGAGTATTGGGAAAATTAAAACCAAGAAGTAAAAGTATGTTACTTTTCCTACGTTTTGCGTAATTATTTTTAAGTATTTCTTAATAAAAATTGTAAACTATAATTTAATCATACACTTGAATAAAATGTATCTAAAAATTTTGAAAGAAACTTTGGATAGACAAGCCTAATTCGACCAATTTTTGTTTTGTGTTCTTTTAAGTGTAATTTTTAAAACAATCTACCGTTTAGACACAATGTTTATATTTTTGAAAAACTCATTCTGCTATATATAATCACTGCTATATAGGTCATATCCTGTATTCGAATACAGGCTGCATTTAACTGCTCTTATACTATAAACTAACTGCAAAAGGGGCTATAATTATAAAAATCAGTTAAAACGCCCATATTTCTCTAGAAGATTCTGGACTAAACGGCATATAAATTTAAAGTTTTCGCAGTAATTTTTTAAAGGCAACTTAACATCATTATCCTAAATTTAGTAGCCCTTACAAGGTTCAGTGTTACAAGAACTCCTTGTGGTGCAATTTTATGTGGGGTTTCTGCAAAAACAGCTTTCGGGGTGGTAAATTAAAACAATCCTCCAGTCATACAATCTAAAAATATATGTACCTGCTCTTCCCCTATCACTTGTAGTGCTTGATGGAAATATAATTTCTCCTACAATAAATAAATTCTATGACAAACTTTTAAAATGATCGGAGTCGATTTGATGTCAAAATGTTTCTCTAGTCGGATAGTTAGATAAATAACAAAAAATAAATAAATAATCGCACAAAAAATATTTGAATGCATTAAAAATCAAATGAGACATATATAAGTAATGCCTTATTTCCACAAAATTAAAAAAGTGTGTGTCAGTGAGAGGACACACGAAGAGAACAAAGCTTCTGACACTTTCTTGTATTAACATCTAAACTATCTCTCTCTTCTTCTCTTTCTCTAACTTGCCTCCAACAAATAATACGCAATATTAAAAATTGTATAATTATTTATTTACTATTTATGACTAAAACAGATAAAAATATCTGCCAGTACCTTTATTTGGTTTTCACTAAAAGCGTCACTTCATTCGTCACTAGTACTGTACGATTTAAATATAATTAACACGATAATACAAACCTCAAATTATGTCACATATTACGTTTAAACACGTATTTACAATACGGCATACGAAAGCAGTAAGAACGAAGATCATTTTTGTTACGTTAATTTCTTATAAGAGAGAAAGAGACAAATACGAGGAGAGAGCGCGTTATTTCGGTTAAGCAGTAGAGAGAATCCGTATTCTCGAGGACGCTGTCGATACCAACGCACACCATCCTTATCAACACGTTTATATAGGCAGCCTAAGAGAGTATTGGTATATATGGCCGCATTGATGCTCATCCGCTAGTATGACATCACTTCCGTTTTGTCGTGGTTGGTTTCCCTATGCCGACTTCCCATCTCGAAGCCTGCATTCACTTCAATAAATTCTTAAACCCATTTTCATTATTCACAAGAACCCAATCCCTGGCAAAACTTATATACTAATGTACTCTTATAACAAGTTGCACTGTTATGTGATGCCAAAAGTACAGGCAGTTAAAAGTCGATTATTTTCAAGTTTATCTACTTTCAAATTCAATAATCATTTTTCCAATTGATAAACATGTCTCTTTACACTATCACAACTTATCTTGTCATTACACAATTTGGACAATTAGCTCTGTAAAATTTCGTTCGCAGTGTCAAATTAAATGTTTGAATTCAACTCTCCTTGATTCTTTACTGTCACAATTACTCAAATGATGTATATGATAAATCGTGTCAATCTGTGATATCATTGTTAAGAATAGGCTACACTTATCAAATGTAAAAATGAAAACGGGTACAAGCGACAGGGTACCAGAAAATTGTTATCTGTATGTGCACTCAATGGGTTGAACGACCGCATTGATGAAACGAAATGAACGGTTTGAGTTTTTAAATTTTTTTTATTATGTATTTAAATGTGTATTCCAATTTTATTACTTGCATAAATTATTAACTGCTATATTTAAAATTCTATACCCGAGAGGTATCAAAGATTGCATTCCAAGGCCTAATTTGCATTGTTACAATGTTTCTGTATTTATTAGAATATCGTATAATAAAGTCAAAATAAAATTGTATATAAAATTGTAATTAAAAAATAAAATTGTATATATATATATATATATATATATATATATATATATATATATATATATATATATATATGTTAATTTTATCCAAAATAAAAAGCAAGTAGTTCAATTTAACTAGAAATCAAATTAATATTTTAAATGATCTCTTTTAAATATTGAAGTCAAAATTTAAAAACACTCCTTTTTAAATTGCCTGAGTCAATATCAACATACAGTACTAACAACATAGGAGACAGTGTAAATTGGGTATTTGACTAAATTTTTTTTATTTCATTAATCATAATTTCAAGGTACAAGTTGATGACAAGTGAAAAAATTTTTGAATTATCTTAAAAAAGAGTTATAAAAGTTTAAATTTAACCTTTAGAGAAGGACGGCAATACTATGTTGTGAGGTCATTTTTAATATTGCATATTATATTCTACAAGAGGAAAAGAGACGGGATATACCCAACTCTATCCGTATCTTCAAATTCAGAAGCCTACAACTGGCTTATTTTTCAATCAACTTTTGAATTTTTTTCAAGACTGGTTTTTAATTAACTTATATTTCACAATATTGTACGAAAGATATCAAAATTAAGAATGAGTCAACTACCCTATTGCAGGTTTAAATTACTTTCATTTCATGGTGTTATGGCATGTCATAAAATTATAGTCACCTTAGAAAGTTTATTTATCACAATTAAATTAAACTACGTGATGTAGTATTATTTATACTTTCTTTAAGTTCTTTGCCATGACCTAGGTTTTGTTGTATTACATCTTCAGGTGGGCTATTAGCAAACATTTGCTAATACCCCACCTCAAGATGTTGTAATACAACGAAACCTAGGTCGTGGTAAAGAACTTAAAGAAAGTATAAATAATACTACATCACGTAGTTTAATTTAATTGTGACTAATGAATTTCTACAAAATTAACGCCAAATATATTCAATGTTTATTTATCAATAAATTCTAACTTTATTTAAGAGTCAACATCAGTATTTACTAGTACTAATATCTCTTTTATTATGATAAAATGCAGCATCTCACTGTCAGGTAATGAGATCAAATGACTGATGTAAGAGATAAGAAGTAATTAAAGGTGAACAAATAGTTATCTCATTAGATTAAAAATTGTAGCATTAGAAATATAATATTCTCATAAAAAAGAATCTTAGAGCTAGATGGTATCTTTATTTACTTGACAAGGACAAAATTTAAGACGAAAATGCTGTGATCTCTAAATTCCAAGTAAATCGTCTGTAATAAATCATGGACCACACATAAACAAGTGCTTGCTAATATTAGGAATTTTTGAGTCCAATTGGAAATATTGTTGAATTCAAAATTATTTCAACATCAATATGTACACGGTATCTAGGAATAAATGTCGACCAAAGAAAGACGTTAATCCTCGACTGACAAATAGTTGATTTTCATTAAAATAAAATTTGAAAGATGACTTTTCTTCAGAAAAGTGAAAATAATATTCATAATTATTTGTTATCTTTTTCGTACACACGATACTTGTGCACAAAATTCCATGCCGCTCGGGGGAATAACCCGCGAACAGCTGCAAAGACACCGCCACTGCTGGTAAAAACCGCACTCCGGGCAAGTATTGGATGTGTTAAAAAGAGTTTAATATTTTTTGCACTCAATTAGAAAAAGGGCGCGTTTTACGTTTTATTTCAACAACAAATTATTCCTATATGGCCAACGAATAGCGTCTTTCTTTGTCCGACATATATATATATATATATATATATATATATATATATATATATATATATATATATATATATATGGATATGTGTGTGTGTACATGCGTGTTTGTATATGTTTGCCTGTTACCAAATTAGTATAGCAAGTCGAGTACCATGCGTTCCGAAAAACAAAATAAAAGAATAATAATTTTTTTTCAAGTATTAAGTGTTTTTTTTAAGTATTAAGTATTGTATAGCAATTGTTAAGTGAAATATATAATGCAAGTGTTAAGTGTTCTATATCGTACGCACACCGGGTGCCAAACGGCATTACATATAACGCAATGCACAAATCATTATATTCGGCCTTGACTAGTGTGTATGTGTTTAATATCTCTTCCTCAACTGATAGATGGATTTGGATGAAATTTAAACTAAATATAACTTATAATTGAAGTAACGTTAAGCATAAACTTGCAAAGGTGTCTCTCGTAGCTACCGCATTCAGGTAACAATTATTTGTTTGTACGAGGAGTTATAGGGTTTGATTGTATGAATACTATATTTCTGGTAGACGTGATATTCGTAACGTTACTTATAAATACAGTAATATTAACAAAAGAAAAGCTACAGCAAAAGAAACTCATACAATAGTAACTTTTGTTTCGATATCTAATTACTATATTTTACATTTACAAATGTGTAACCTAGTACAAACTTTCTAGAGTGAAGGACGAGCAAAATTGCTAAAAGTACTGTATATACTATATTAAAAGTACTATATGTACTACAGTACTTTACGTACTACGAATGCTATATCGACATATAAGCAAGTTGTACTACGTTCTGCGACTTGCTTATTTGTAAAAATTTGGTTAGGATTTATATAAAAACTTTTTGAAATAATCACGAGTAATATTATAATATTATAATAGAATCTATCAGATAGACTCAATCAATCTTTGTATTTGTTTTCTTGTAACTCAACTCTACTTTGACGGAACCATTACGCATAATGTTAAGAAGTTGGGTGAAAAAACATACGAATAGGCGAAACCGCGAACTAAACTAATAAATGAACTATATATATATATATATATATATATATATATATATATATATATATATATATATATATATGTGTGTGTGTGTGTGTGTGTGTATATATATAAATATATATACAATATATCTGAATTATAAAATTTCTTCATTACAGATGTTTCATCTCAGAATGCGAAACTTGGCGAAACATCGATTGGACGCCCGATTGGTTAAATCTAACAATTCCCACGACCGCAAACGGATTCGATCAATGCAACCGATTCAAACCTGTCTACGAACTCGGCATTTGCTATGAGGAATTCTTTACAAACATGACAGAACCTTGTCAGTTGTTTGTTCATGAAAACAGAGACAATATAATACACGACGTAAGGTCAACTTATCTTCCTTTGACTGATCTCATATTTTGATAATTAATGTTTTATGTCACCACGATTAATGATAAACAAATGTCTATATTTCATTGCTTATGTAATCAAATGGCAATATTTTAAAATGGATTTTAATCAAAAAGCGATCCATTTATTTAGAAACCGATATAGACCAGATAGACAGAATAAAAACATACTCATATTCCATTAGACACTGACATTTATAATCTAATTTTTATGCGTAAAAGTTCATTGCCAAAACATGTTTTAATTTTCTCTTTTCATCGCTTATGTAATTAAGGGGCAATATTTTAAAATAGATTTTAATCGGAAAGCGATCCATTTATTTAGAAACCGATATAGACCAAATAGACAGAATAAAAACATACTCATATTCCATTAGACACTGACATTTATAATCTAATTTTTATGCGTAAAAGTTCATTGCCAAAACATGTTTTAATTTTCTCTTTTCATCGCTTATGTAATTAAGGGGCAATATTTTAAAATAGATTTTAATCGGAAAGCGATCCATTTATTTAGAAACCGATATAGACCAGATAGACAGAATAAAAACATACTCATATTCCATTAGACACTGATATTTATTATCTTATTTTTATACGTAAGAATTCATTGACAAAACATGTTTTAATTTTCTCTATCAGTTTCAACTCCAAACCTGTCAAAACTTATTGTAGATGATCTAATTATTACAACTTATTTTTATATCAACTTTAAGAAAGGGATTAGTTAAGTAAGAAATTCTATCATCAACTTTAAGAAAGGGATTAGTTTAGTAAGAAATTAGATTAATCAAAAAAATAATTGTTAATTTACTATTAAATAAAATGTTTAAGGTACGAATAGAAATCGCGCAATGAAGTTTCCACATTTAGAAACATATAAATATTTAAGGTTGTGCATTACAAATGTTAATATTACTTTTCAACCATGTAAATATATTACCGAGTATATATATCTTAGGCATAAAATATCAGATATTTCTCAGATACTATAAAATTTAGAACCACTGTTAAAATATTGTGGAAATAAACATCTACTGTTCCGTCCCTCAAAAGGAAAAAATTAAAGCCTTAAAAGATTATTCACTTATCCATATGTTTACGTGTCGATAGCACCCCTTTTTTAGAGTTCCGAAGCCAAATGGTAAAAACGGAACCCTTATAATTTTGTCCTGTCCGTCTGTCCGTCTGTCTGTATATCCGTATTTCACAGCCATTTTACTCGGAGACTATTGGTACTACATAGATGTAATTTGGATAGTAGGTATCTCCTATAAACAGCTATACAATAAAATAGTGGAATTATGAAAAAATATATTATGGGTGTCACTCCACAGATGTAACTAAGGGATGAGAAAAAAAAATCCAGTCTACAAAGACGTATGGGGTATCATTTTTTTATTTAAATCAATAGATGGTGAAATATGCACTTCTATAAAGTCTTAAAACGTATGTCTCTCCTCTAACTTTTCAACGAACTTGTGTAAAATTCTGAAAAAAATTAAGGTTGTTAAATTTAAAATAAACTTTCAGTTAAAATTGATTTGAATAAGATATATTGTGTAGTTTTTTGGGAAATGGGACATTTTAACAATCGCAGAAATAACGTTGTTTTTCACTGTGTTTTTGAGAAATACAAACTTATATTTAATATTGTTTAGTGCTACTGAATCATTGTATGCGAGTCTGACACGTACGTGGCCAGATTTTTAGAAACTATTTGGCCTATAAATTTGATACATAGCAAAATAATAAAGAATATTAGTCCACATCTATTTCAGCAGATAACACCTGAAAATATTTATAAAATAATTTCAGAAGGAATGAATAATCGATATTTAATTAATTTTTTGTATCGTGTGGGCGGCGTATCAATTGGAAAAGGAAGTTGCTAAAAATATCCAAGAAAACTTTCTCAAAAACCGAAAATTTTCTCAAAAAACTTGGAATTTGACATAGTGATAAAACGTATTGAGCCGCATACACCTTATTATATGACCGCACATACCTATAATATGACATTCAAAAAAATTTCGATGTCAAAAGGTTTCGAAGAAAAACGAGACATACAGGTGGACGCTTATATGAGTAACTTCGTAAGGATACCGATTTTTGTCGTTTTGAGGTACGGAACGCTGAAAATTAAAACATTCAGATCAAATTTTAGTTTTTAAACGAACACCAGACAAGATACGTAACAATATATGTTGTTTAACGTTCCTTCAAATTGCTTTGTCTCTACAGTTCGCCATAGAATGCAACGAATGGTTCAGGATACTCATAGGAATAAGTCAGGGATTAGCATTACTAGCATTCCAGCCCTTCGCCTGGTTCTTAACAGACAGGGTCGGTAGATCATCAGTCATTACCGCCTGCACCTTATTCAGCACACTGATGTCATTAATAAGGGCTACTTCAGTTAACTATGACATGTACATAGTTCTTTATTTATTGAGCAGCGCTTCGAGCGGAGGTGCACTGACCGCATCTTATATTTTGGGTAAGATACCACCTATAAAATTAATATATATTTATAAAGCAGAAAAGTAAACGTATCTATTATTCATACAAATTATTCTGTGTGTCGAATTCAGTACAACAATTTTAAAAAAATATATCTTTATAAAGCAAACATATATTTATAATGCAGAACAATAAACGTATATATTATTCATACAAGTTATTCTGTGTATAAAGCAGAAGCGAATATATCTTTATAAAGCAGAACAATAAACGTATCTATTATTAATACAAGTTATTCTGTGTATAAAGCAGAAGAGAATATATCTTTATAAAGCAGAATAATAAACGTATCTGTTATTCATACAAGTTATTATGTGTATCGAATTCAGCACAAAGATTAAACAAAAAATTTATGAAATTCTGACCCAATTTTAACGAAAAAATTTACATATTTTTACAATTATATTCAGTTTGATTAACACAATCACTTGTGTAAATAATAGGTACGTTCTTTGTTACACCTGTGTACAAACTAATAAACCTAATAGGTTTTACAATACTGACTGTTTCTAATAAGCCAGTTAAAAACCAGGGTCTCTTTTAGTAGACATATATGTATACAACTTAGTGCTCAACTCTCGCATACAATTTTGTGTTTTCTTTCAAAAGTGTACACAAGCAAAGGAAATACGTCCATACATATGAAACTAGTTACGAATCTCCCTTATTTTAAGTCAACTTATAACTAATTTGAAGTCAACAATCGTTTAAAGTTGACTAAAAAGTAACAGAGAATTAGGGAAAAATATCAATCTCATTTTTAATTTCCAGTACTTTACTTATATAATTTTGATATTTTATGCTATATTACACAAAACTGGTTGTTTACTTGTACTTCTGCATACTAAACGTACCAATATACCAATATATCTTTACAATACTCACCCGATAGAGCCTGGTTTAAAAATGCCTTAAGTGTAAATGTTTTTAGCATTGCTCGTTTATTTTTTGTTTAACTTTGTTATAATCGAATGCGTCCACATTTACTAGAATCTAATACATTAAGATCGGTGTAGTGAGCACGTGTTATTATCATAAGACGAAGATACCAAATATTACTTATATAATATTACTTACCACTTTAAATATGAAACTACTTTATTTAGATGAAAATTAAATAATTTATCACAAGATCTTCGAAAGTTTAAAAGAGCAGTTGATACTTTCACTTAAAGAAACGTAATGGCTAAACAAAATGAAAATATAATATCAACAAAAAAGATCAGGGAGGCCGTTTTTTACGATTCCTTAGTGATAAAAAGAGAAATTAGCATTTTCTTCTTGTAAGTTTCAAATTTTTACAACACACAGTTTCTGAACGAAAAAGCTGTTGTGACAGAGATATTATGAGTGATTTTGTGAGTAAAATATATATTTTTGCCACTTTTTCCACCAAATATTTCCTTTATATCTATTCTGCCATCAATAATACAGCCACAAATGTATCTTTATATTCCACCAAACTTTACAGAATAGCCATCAATAATACAGCCACAAGTGTATCTTTATATTCCACCAAACTTTACAGAATAGCCATCAATAATACAGCCACAAGTATATCTTTTAATTCCACCAAACTTTAGAGAATATCCACCAATAATATAGACACAAGTGTATCTTTATATTCCACCAAATTTTACAGAATACCCATAAATAATACAGCCACAAATGTATCTTTATATTCCACCAAACTTTATACAATAGCCATCAATAATACAGCCACAAGTGTATCTTTATATTCCACCAAACTTTACAGAATACTCATCAATAATAAAACTCTATGTTGTAATGACATTTCAGTATAGCACATCATCACATAATTGCTTCGCTTTAGAAAGATGCACAATGGATTGTGTCCGCCTTTTAGAATCAATAAAAAAACACAGTTCATTTCATATATGTCAACGTTTCACAATTAATACAGTTTTTAAATCAATATACGTTATGTAATAAACACCATACGGCAGGACCTTTTCATGACCTTTGGTTTTTTATCTTTCTAAACTAAAAAACCTGTTAAGCATGTGTAGAACTCGCACATTTGTACACTAATAAACATTCAAAGATACATATTGTTTCTTTTAAACTATTTACAAATATTAATTTTTCACAACTTAAATATATTGTCTACTATATACCGCATAGGCGTAAAACACGGCGCATATTTAAAAAAAATATAAGAAATAGGATAATCGCAATAATTTTCCTTAAAGCTTTACGCGGAATTCTAAAAGGCCTGTTTTTCCGTAATTTTTAATTGATCGATTTCGGAGAAGTTGTTTGATAGAAATATAATTAATTTAATATTGAATTATTAATTAAAAAATTTTTAAGTACTTACTTTACCCCATATATATATATATATATATATATATATATATATATATATATATATATATTTCCCTGAAATAGTCCTTGGAGTCCAAATTAAAATGATTTCCTTTTGTCTATTTCAAGTACACTGGATGAGAGTTATTTCTTGTCTGTTTTTATTTATTCGTTTGAATGTTTGTTTGAACATTGCATAAAAATTAATAGAATTAATTAATTAGATTAATAGATTCTTTTTAACCTTTTACTAGTACTTTTGAGATAGAAATTCAGTTACTAGCACTTTAGTTCTCAAACACCCGGGGTTAAAGCAAATGAATAATAATTATCAAAAATGTTACAGCGATTTGGCTTGAAGTTCAAATTATATGTGAAATACTTTCTTCTCTATCACTGATACTTTTGAGATACATACGTTATTTTAGCTAAAATGTAAGTTATTTTTATTCGCTCAAGAATAATTTTGATTAGAAGACATTATTACAGGAAAAACTCCGCTGGAAAAATAAAAAAATGTACGTGAGGAAATTCGCAAACAAAATCTATAGAAATGTAACATAACTTCAAGTTTCTTTACATAACTTAATATATTGGGAACCCTAGTTGCGCCAGTTCTTTTCATACTTAATAGGTTCCATTTAATTTTTGATAACACAGAAAGACATAGGAAGTATTTTATTTTTCAAAGATACATTTTGTTACTCTAAACTTCTGTAATTATAGTACTGTATAATTATCCAACGAATATAAAATTGACATAGTCTTTCCTAGCACCAAATAATACGCTGCAAATAATTTAGTTATCTAAGTACATGATATTCGTAATATATGCTCATACAATCTGAAATATTTTAAAGCTTCAATCATTAACCGTTTAAAAATTGTAGGCATTTTGATAAAGAGATGATCTAAATTGATCGATACATGACTCCATATATTTGCGCGTATATACTTCAGAATTAATTCGAGTATTACATTAATCTGCGACAACGTATAGATAAGACCATATTATCCTCACGTAGCGCTGGTTATTAGCTTAAATATGGAATATTTCGTATTATCGATTTTATTTTGAAAATGTAATATAAATACTATTAAAAAGAAGTCTTTTAACTGTGTTACGCTTGCTTGCTTTATTATAGAGGCTGTTGAATAATGTATTGAAACAATCTGAACTCTTAAATACATTTATTATACTTTCCTATTTTTATAAATAATAAACGTATACAATGAGCGAGTTAGTAAACAATTGTCTTAATTAAATTGACCAACCATAACACATTGTATTGTTTGATTAAAGCGCAAATGATAAAACGAAAAAACTTATATTTCGCTATCGCGTCACCACAAAATATGTGCTTTCTTTGTGGAGAAAACTAGGCCTATTGGACTTATTTAAAAGTACAAGTATATGTCATATCAATAAATGTTAAATGTATTGTGATTCGATATACCAAAAAGAATATCGATATTTCCTTATATCAGTTTGATATCTAAACCGCACGCGCGTCGCCACAAAATATGTGCTTTCTTTGTGGAGAAAACTAGGCCTATTGGACTTATTGAAAAGTACAGATATATGTCATATCAATAAATATTAAATGTGTTGTGATTCGATATACCGAAAAAATATCGATATTTCGTTATATCGGTTTGATATCTAACAACGTTTTCGAAATGCTGACCGATCTTGTGATAAATCCATTGATTTTAATAAATAAAAAGCATTATTTATAACTGTGCTGGACATGGAGACAACTCGGATATGATGAAACTTTTCTTGTAACGAAAAAGTTACACAACTAATTACTTAAATATGTATTTGTCGAACACGGATGCAAGAAACATTATGTTTTAATGTGTTCCACCTATTGCTTTAGTATTGACCGGTATTGACGTCGCTTGGAATGATATATAACATCAACCTAAGTTTTTACATTTTCATAACAGCAAATACGCACATTTTCAGGAAGCTGAGCTAATTGAATTTGTAGGTCATGGATTAGTTCTTACGTTTTTAGCAGAATTGGTCACTTGTTTTATAATTTTCATTAGAGTGTGAAAAAAAGAAAACTTTTTCATATTTTTTTAAAATTCCAAACTAGACTAGACATGTTTATTTCAAAACCATATTACGTCAAAATAAAAGTAGAGTAATTAGTTAAGAAAAAATCGTTTTAAAATTGAAGTTAATTTAAAATCCGCAGTACGATACGCAAATCGCGATAGAATGCTGTATAAATTTATTCTTTATTATACACAACACACAGACGTTTGTTAGTTTCATTTAATTCTTAAGCTGGCGAGTTATTAGCATAAAATCTTAAGATATCTTATTCGCTAGTAAAGATATCAATAAGTCAACAAAATATTCTTTTTGCAAATATCTGACTTCCTGTATACGTCAATAGAGGGTTAATAAAACTTGTAAAGCATAACATTATCTACAAGTTTGAGTTTTTTGTACCGTTTTCGTTATATAGCGCTGAGCATATGTAATTAACTTTGTAAAAAATACTGTGCATCTGAATCCATAATTTACACAGCGTTATCCTAGACACGGATGCATGCTTCCCACTCTCCTCGCTGCATCGTAAAACGGTTGAACCTCTAACGACATGCAAGACATAGGAAGCGAGAATTAAAAAAATATATTTTCGTGACCTTTGGTATTTTTACTAGCGGACATGATATGAGACTTTTCAGCCAAACTTTATAACCCCAAAACAATGGTCTATGCAAATTTTAGCTTACCTCCTTCATTCCGAGATTTAGACTTTATTTCGCCTTATTTTACTATGAGCTGTGGCCGCTAATTAATTCGCGTAAAATTCGAAATAAGAAAAGTCATTAGGATTTTTTTTGTTCTTTTTTTATTTTTTTCTTCCTCAGAATTTTTTTATTTTTTTTCTCTATGAACATAAAGTTTACTGAACGCTGATAGATGACGTTGGCAGTACCATATCGTAATATATCTATGAGCATAAAGTTTAACAAAAGCGCTAATAGATGGCGTTGGCGTACCAATATCATAATTTTCACCAAGTCAGAATTTTAATGAAAAAATATCTTATATGTTGTTTGAGGGTATAAAATACTACGGTATCCAAATTTCATTAAAATCCGTCCAGTACATTTCACGTAATTGAAGAACAAATTAACGGACAGACAGACAGGCAAAAATTCTAAAAATAGATTTTTTGGAATTAAATCCTCTATTATCATTGTATATGCCAAATCAATCATTCTTTTTAAAATATTTTTCATGTACAGAGTTCACTACGTTATATTAGTGGTTTTATTATACGTTCAAATATTATAAATGATTTACTTAAAAAAAAATGTTAATATTGCCGTCCACAAATACATATATAAAAATATATAAATACATAAATAAAATACTTATATATTGGAAAACCTATATTTTCAACACTCCCAGCAAAAGCGTATTTCCACTGCGAACAGAAGGGATTCTGCATTTATTTATAGTGTGAAAGTCTTGAAAGTGTCTTGAAAGTAATATCGTGTAGTTTATCATAACCTAAATGATTAACAGCGGAATTCATATAAATCATTCCATAATTATAATTCATCGAATACAAATTCGACCTGCTAGCAAAAAGTTTCATATCTAGTTCTACCTCTTGTATATCAGCATTTGTTTATGATGATTACAAAACGGCTGATAAGAAGTTTTAATAGCAAACAATTGCCGATGTACATGAAAACTTCTCAATGGTGATTCTAAAGGTTAGACTTACACAGTGTATTCAAGAAGTTTAGAAATCCTTAAAAAATTATAAAAAATGATTTGATTATTCAATTTTCTACATCATGTATACCGTTTTATAACACAGATTTTTCAGTTACGGTTTCGCCTCATCGAAAACAAAATTTAGCTATTACACTGTTCCATTTTTGTAAATCGTGACAAGCAAAAAATCATACTAAGTTCAAACACTCATTGTAGACGAAATAATTTATATATAAAACATTTTAATGTTTAAGAGAAGACAATATTAAGTCATTATGTTCAAGATAGCTTTATATCTATTTTTCTTTTTTTTCACATAGCCATGGTCCCATAAATTTATAAATACACTATAATATAGAAAAAATTAAGACAGTATTCAAACGTATAATATTTCCGTTCGGATATATGAATTATATTTATGAAATGATGCACATAAATCAAATGAAATTAAAAAATCGATAAACTGAAAATTAAATCATATTTAAGAAAAAAAAGCAAATGCTAAAAGGTATTAATTACAATTTTTTTCAATGAAAACTCGCGAAGGCATCAAAACAGTCACTATTAAAAACAATACAACTTCACTTGCATTATATCTGAAAATTAAATAAGCAAAATGTATAGTCTAAAAAATAATTACACTCTTTTGTAACACAAGGACCCATTCAAATAAATCAAAAAGTCAGAACCTACCTACCCCTGTCCTCCCCCTAACTTTACCCTATGTACAATAATTTAGAGATCGATATCTCTCAAAAAACGCCTAAGAAAATATTACTAGATATTGATTATGGCGTTAAAAAAACTCATGAATTACATCCCATTCAATTGGGTTTGAAAGAAAACAATTTTCATCCTTGAATTAGGTGATCAAAAAAAATTAACAAATCTTTATATTCACATATTTTAACCAAGTCTTTCTGTAAAATTTCGTTAATTTGATCCTAAACTGAAAGACCCAGAGAGGATTATGTATACCGGATCTCACGGGATTTGCGAGATACGAGAGAAGTATTAAAATGAAATGAAAGATAATTACCAACTAGGAGAAAGGGCCAACAAAAATTATGAAGTTTCTACATAAATTCTGATATTACAAGAGCAGAACTTTCTCCATCATAATAGAAACATCCAGTGTCAGCTTGATTAAAAAAAATACATTGTTCTCTTAGAATTATGGCATATATGGTTAAATACCTTTAATTCAATTTTGGTCCTCTTAAATCTCCACTGCCACGAGAATTTGATTTGAGAGGGTTATTTCCATGGCAGGTTATTTAATTTTCAATATTTATAGCAATTGGTAGGGACTAAGACATACTATATTTTTTATGGAATAAAATTTGGCAAATATGGTTTAGCATATTCATCACTTTAGATTACTGATTTATTATTTTTTGGTCTTATCAGAAACAAGTCAAAACAATTATCTAATATTGCACAAATTTCGTTGCAGTAATTCAAATATAAGTACATATATTAACTTGATAAAAATCAGTTCATGAACACTACAAAAACCATCTAGTCTTTTCATTTACAAAGGACCAGCATTGCATAGGATTGAAAATCATTAAGCCCGCAAACACAGGAATATAGCATACGGACTGTTTTATGTTTACTTATCAATAGCATTGTATGTATTATAAATGTGAACTAAAAATATTAGAATTAAAATAACCTCATCGACTTTTATTGTCATTTCAGCTACGGAACTTGTCGGAAGTAAGTGGATAGGCTTAGCTACAGCCATTATAGGTATTGGATTCGCCCTTGGCCAATCAGTTTTCGGAGTCATCGCATGGTTTGTCAATGGATGGAGATATCAAATGCTTGTAGCTTATGGTCCCCAGACGTTAACGCTGATATACTTGTGGATTCTACCGGAAAGTGTCACCTGGCTCCTAAAAAAAGATCAGCCAATAGCTGCAGAAAAGACTTTAAAGAAAATAGCGCGATTGAATAATAAAATATTGCCGACGAAAAATATTGTAAGTTCAGTTGATACATATCAAAAGCGAAGGTCTTACCTGGCGAAGGAGTTTTCCGGTCTCGGATTGAAAATGAGAATATGGAAAATATTAATCGCGTCGTTCTGGTGGATAACGAGTTCGTTGATATTCTTTTCAATGACTCTCAATGCAAATATTTTAACTGATGATGTGTATTTAAATTTTATAATAACATGTTTGGCTGAAATTCCTGGTCATATTATAGTAGCACCTCTCATGACGCTCCTTGGAAGAAAAACTACTCTTATCCTGGCATTTGCCATCTGCGCTGGTACATCCTTTGCATTACCATTCTTATCCACGGGTAAGTATTTTGTTTTTTAATAAATTATAATTTTCTAAATTTAATTCACAATAGAAACCCATATAATTAGAGGTTAAGAATTGTCTTCTTCTTCATTCATACTTATTTCCTTTTTAAGGTTCCACAGGTAAAAAAGAGCCCTTTTATAATTTCGTCATATCTGTTCGTCCATCCGTCCGTGTATATGCATCAGCTCAATTCCTTTCTTATTTTTGCAGTTATTGAGACGAATTAATAGATTGAAATGGGTAATGAGATGGATTAGAAAAAAAAACAAATTTGTGATCCTCCCACTCCTATGCTATGAAATGGAAACTAAAAAAAAATTGATCTACCCCATATAATGGGATATCTTTGAATAGTTCTTTTAAAATATAATAAAAATCTCCAGAAATTAAGTAATTTTGATACTTATCGCTAGATATATGCGCTCTAAATCGTTATTAAGAACGTCTTTGTGGATCGGTAAAGTTTTTATCAAGGTGAAATAGCTATTGTTATCTATTACATAAAGTTTAAATTAAGTTTGCGTTTCAGTAAGGAAACGGATAACTATATAAATTATAACTTAACTGATAAATTCAATATGTAGATAGGCGCTTAACAGAACAATTTCCTTATCTTGTGCGCAGCAAAATAGACTTAAAATGATTACTCAATGTGAAATAATATTACCTAGCATAATGTTGAAGAACGATTTCAGTGAATCAAGTATATGTTCGACGCCCGCTCGATCGATTTTTTTTTGGCTTTTTGTTATGTTTGCTCATTTAAAAGAAGGGAAAAGAAGTTAGTGCAAAAAAATGACAGAGGGTGCTCATTGAACCGTACTGCAAACCCTTCTGCAACAATTTCATTTTGCTTCATTAAGGGATGAATTTTCAATCATCAGCTTAAAAAAGTCGAATAAGATTTTTTTACCAGACTTTAATTTTTAATTTTTTTCCAACGTTGAGTACATTAGTAGAATAAATCCACTATCCAATAAATAAAGTTAATATTTAATAAAAGAACCAAATTGCTGCTAGTCTCCAGTTTACATCTGTCAAATTGACACTTTATTTCAAGTAGAGGTTATGTTTTGATATTTATATTAAAATTCATTAAATTTCAATAGATTTTATGTTACTTTACCACGAAATACAGAATGTATTATATATATATATATATATATATATATATATATATATATATATATATATATATATATATATATATACGCACAGTGGCGTAATTACTTTATAGTGTAAATATTGTGAATATGTCTGTAAAAACTAAATTTTAATTAGGTTAAGTTCTAATTTCGTCATTATGTCGACAAGAAAGTCCAATGCCCCATAAGAGTTTTTTAGAGACTTGGGTGATTATTTTTCTTCTTGCAATATTTACAAAACTAAATTGTCATTCAAAATAGCTACATATAACTTAAGGAAACATTTAAATAGAAAACATCCAGTTTAACAATAATCAATACCGAACAATTTAGTTGTTCCGAACACATTACATTATGTTTAAAAAAATTTGGCTAAAATAAACATGGCAAAAACAAGAAATAATATTTTTTTTAATAATTTTATTCATTTTTTTTTAAATTAATGGTAATTATTGTAAATAATGCGATTCATTTTTAAATATACTATCAAAATTACTATGCCAAATGAATCATTTAGTTACTAGTACTAAGCCTAGAGCCATAAATATTTATGTTAGTGTGAAGGAAAAATGAAACAAAGTGTTTTATTAAAAATGTCTCGTTTAGAAATTATAGGAATTCCCGCCAATTTTAGTTGTAAGAAATAAAGGATATGAGCATTGAATCCTTCATAATAAGTTACAACTAAGTTTTATTTTACGTCTCCCGCATATAGCATAAATGGTCTTCTCACAACGGAATTACGCCGCACATACTCGTCGAGTATTTTGTCACCGATATCCGTCACCAATTTTTTATAATACTCGTACTTGTCGTACTCAGTATCTCAAAATACTCATATCGCCCAAGTCTAGTTTAAACATATTGACAAATGTCCATTGTTTGACTTTATAGCTACACTGCTCTAATAAACAAGTACGTGTATGCTCGCGTTTATTTCTCTCTTGTGCATTATTCGCGTGAAGTTCGTTCAAATAATTATAAAAGAAATAATTTTATGAAAATAATTGTATTAAAACATGAGATGTAATAAAATTAGTTGTATATGCAGGAGTCACGTTTTTGAGTAACCGTTAATGCAGTAGGTCCATTTTGACAGCCATATCTTAGAATTCATTAACGTGTGTAATTACACTGCAATAAGGACATATTATAATTTTAATGATTACTTATGATTATTCGACTGTTACTGTTTATTAATAGCACATATGTTACTTCCGTATAACATTTTAAAAAATCCTCCAATCATCGTTTTCATTTAAGATTATGAGTATACATACGAAACAATAACGTATAAATCGTGCTATTCACAATAATATTTGTTCAGTGAATATTGTGTCGCCATTAATAATAAACTATAATTCTAATGATTACTTACAGTTATTTAACTGTTTAATGATTACAATCATTTTATTTCTACATAATGTTTTAAAAATGTCCCAATAATCGTCATCGTTTGAAATGTTTATACAATGGACAATAACGTCCATGATTTGTAATTCAGGATAAACGAACATTATCGTTGAAATTTTGTTGCCAATATTCATATATCTATAAGCTGACTGATGATGTCATGAACTGAAATCGAAAGATAGCGTTATATATAAGCGAAACGCTTGAAATTTTGTTGGCAATACTTATATATCTATGAGCTGACTGATGATATCATTAACTGAAATCGAACGATAGCGTTATATATAAGCAAAACTATATTGAGCGAAGAGAAAGAAGAACGACTAAAAAAATATTTCAATATAATTTGTTTAATAAACAGCACACAATATTTAACATACCCATAAATCTTAGCCAACAGTGATCCAACGATAGTATGATAACATGTTTATATTCTGATTAAATCTTTCATTATTTTCTTCACTAAGACTTCGTAAATTTTCTGGGAAATATTTCGAACACGAATGAAAAACGTAAAATTTCAGGATTATTGGGTTATAAATTTGTAATAATTTTATTATCTCAAAATGGTTGTTTTTCATGGCTACGTCCGTGAATACTAATACCGAAATAAAAGTTGTATATATTTTTTACAACATCTATTATCTTTATATTAAACCGCTGTTTCCTGTTGAAAATTTTCCGTCAAAATAACGCTATATACTTTACCATTTTTTTTCGCTATATTCTGTATTCAAAGTAAGAGGTATAAGGATATAAGTCATGACGAAATTTTGTATACTATATATTAGTTAACCTAGATATTATACTTAAATTAACATTCTAGGCAATTCGAAAGAAAAATACCAAATACAACATATCTGAAAGATATGATAGATCATGGGAACCGGAAGGATACTTTTTCAGCGGGAGTGATACTTTTTATCACTTCGCTATACGAAATATAAATTATTCGAAATTCAAATAATTCTTTTGTCATTTTTTTTTATTCAGGCATATGCAAATAGAATAAAATAGAGCGAAACTGGCAATTAACTTTATTTATCCCCGCTAACTTCCCCTCCTCTCTGAGCTGCCGTCATGTTTCCCATATAAATTGTTATCGTTGGCATCTCTAGATGGATACAATGAATTGATACAATGAAATTATTGTTGTCATTATCGCTGTCCACAAATCCATTAAAATTTAAATTCATATCTTATAAAGGTTTTTCATTGTAGACCTGAATAATGAATTGTGTTCTCTCCAACCAATTTATTTATCATAGATACTTTACGATTAAACAATTTTATTTCTTCGCTCTAAAATGTATTTTCATCTTCGTTATATGCGCTACTGTCTTTCCTATATATTTACTTTTGACTCAACTACAATTAACTAGTTTCTTATTATCTAATTTCGCCACAGCATTAATAACAATTAAAATATCGTTACTAAAGCGCGAACTGTAATTTTTTTGCGATTACACAACTTTACATCAACGCTTGCATTATTAATATCGTTGACACCTGTAACACCGTGCAAAGACTAACTGTTTCCAAATAACTTATTAGAAAAACTTCACAAAGTCAGGCAGTCGCCCAATTACTTCAAACTTCATAGCACGTAGCCGGACAATGCTGCTAAGAATTCAATATCCATTCGCCGAAAGTAATTTTACGTAACGGCGTTACGTAAATTGCAAACCAGAATCGACTCCAATCTAACGTAAATTACAAAATATTACTCTAATTTAACGTAAATTAAAAATACGGTCGTTTGATTTAAGATTGTATTTTTATTGACTTTAAAAATATATGCAAATGTATATTCAATAACCATAAAACTTAATTAAAATGTTGAATTAAAATGAAAAAAAAAGTTTGTGTCAAAATATGTGACTTTAAACAACATGTTACATTCTTCATTGCAGGGTTGTTAACCATGTTCATAAACTTAATTGAAATATGTGGGGGACAGTGAGGATTAATTGGATCTATTACCTCCTAAGTTTTATCGCTTCGCTGGTATGGTTATAATTACAAATTTAACGAAAGAAATTAAAATATGCAGCGCCATCTAGAATGGTTAAGGGATATTAAATACTAAGTCTTTATTTTAGGAACGCAATAATATAAATCATCATAACGTAAAAAAGAAATTCCCTCTAAATTAAGGATAATTCTCCTATATATTGCGCATGTAGAATTTGAAAAAAATCTCGATCAATCGAGCGATATGTTAATATTTTTCAATGTTGCTCCGTTATTTCGTTTGTGTACTTTTTTAGTTATTTGAAACTGAGAATTTCTCGAACGAAGAAGATTTCCCTAGATAAAAAGTAGTCAGTCATTTCCCGACCTGCCAATAATTTCTGTACAAAAAAACAGCTTCAGTCGGTTGCTACTTTGCGAGTAAAAAAAGGCAAGCAAATACTTTTCATGCTTGTAATGTTATTTAGGATAATTTACCATTCCCACGCGAAACTGTAATTATATGAATGTTAGCCCGTTCTAGTTAACAGGGTTATTAATTACAAGATTAGAGCGCTAAACGCTGAATGGTTTCATATTAACAATTTAAAAAACAGCATGGATCGGTTGCTACTTTGCGAGTAAAAAGGGCAAGCAAATACTTTTCACACTTGTAATGTTATTTAGGATAATTGACCATACCCACGCAAATATGTTCGCCCGTTCTAGTTAACAGGGTTATTATTGATAAGATTAGTGCGCTAAACATTGAAAGGTTTCATATTTACAATTTAAAAAAAAGCTTCGATCGGTTGCTACTTTGCGAATAAAAAAGAGCTAGCAAATAATTTTTATGCTTGTAATGTTATTTAGGATAATTGACCATTCCCACGCAAATATGTTCGCCCGTTCTAGTTAACAGGGTTATTATTGATAAGATTAGTACGCTAAACATTGAAAGGTTTCATATTTACAATTTAAAAAACAGCTTCGATCGGTTGCTACTTTGCGAGTAAAAAAGGACAAGCAAATACTTTTCACACTTGTGATGTTATTTAGGATAATTCACCATTCCCACGCAAATATGTTCGCCCGTTCAAGTTAACAGTGTTTATTATGTATAAGATTAGTGCGCTAAACGTTGAATGGTTTCATATTAACAATTTAAAAAACAGCATGGATCGGTTGCTAATTTGCGAGTAAAAAGGACAAGCAAATACTTTCACACTTGTACTTGTTGTTATTTAAGATAATGTTCGCCCGTTCGAGTTAACAGTGTTATTATGTATAAGATTAGTACGCTAAACATTGAATGGTTTCATATTTACTTACATTGTTTAAATGTGCGTGATATAATAAAAGTTGCACCATAAATGTGATAATAAGTCTAAATAACTTTGAGAGGACTTAACTTTGCAACAGTACAAGATCTACTAGCCTGAGCTTTATTTCCGTATTATAAGACGAACAATAAAGATACGGTATTTGGAGATGAAAAGACGCGAAACAAACAAATAACATTTTTGCTCATTGTACACCAACAAATCGTTATCTTGCTGTTAAATACATATTACTTCATAATATTTCAGATTTGAACTGGTTGTATATACTTATATATACAATAGCCAAAGGGTCCATCAGCGCAGCCCTCACATGCCTTATTGTGCTTACGACGGATGTTGTGCCGACCAATCGCCAGATTTACTTGATGGCGTACGCGAGCACGGTTGGCCGCATCGGTGGATTGCTTGCCATGTTCTCGCCACTGATTGTACGTTTGTTTATAAATTTGTTTATTCATATATTGTACGTTTGTTTATTCATATATTTACAGTATTTATTAAAGTACATAGTCTCATATTTTACAAAATGATCACCCAAAAATACTTCTCAAATTACTGTGCAAGCGGATATCGTTGCATATCTAACAAAATTATAAGAAGTAATTCATATTGTTGCTTTTAATATATTTTAATCAAATTGTAAGTATATGGATAAAAAACTATATTTCAAATTAATAGCTAATATGCCAAATTATAATAATAACCTGTGGTGTATGTTTTAATTTTAATACCTTGTCGAAATAATGCAATTATAAAAAAATATATTCACAATGCAAATTCTATCATGATATTAATACGACGTTATATTAAACAGACACATCATCATATATATTAATACGCTAAGGTTTTAAGATGTTACACTCCCTTTTTAGAAAAAACCTCACAACTAATCCACATAAATTATATATCATTTTATAGATAATTGCTTGCTCTACCGGCATCCACAACCAAAAAATTTATTATTGCTATTGTTTTTGCAAATTAATTAATTATTAAAATTATATACACAAAACAGCAATGCTGCCATCTAACGGCTCAACGTCAATATGATTGACGGTCGGTAAAATTTTTGTTTAATTTCAAATCCACTCACGTATAAATAAAGTGGCGCTTTAGCTCAATGCTTTTGATACTTGCGCCTCTATATGTCAATTTTAGTAAAATATTTGTTTGATCTGTCATCTGAGCTTCATAATGGTATAAATAATAATGCGAAGACTTCGCACGGGTCACGCTAGTTATATCTTATAAAACTAATAAAAAAGTACAAGTAGTAAAAGAAAAAATACACACACACAAAACACACGCGTGCGCGGCGCGTGTGTGTATGTACGTGTGCGTTTGCGTATGCTTATGCGTGTTCGTGTGCATGTGCGAGCGCGTGTGCATGTGCATGCGCTTGCGTGTGCGCTTACGCGCGTAAGCGCATGTATGTATGTGGATGTGTGTGTGTGTGTGTGAGAGAGAGATAGTTGTAATTATGAATTAAATAGGCTTTCTTATAAGTTACGATGGCATACTGGTATTTATTTCAATAAACAATTTTTTAATAGCAGATAATCATATGCTGCAAATCATAAATTCACAATAAATAAGAGCTAAATAAAAACAAATAAATAAAAACAAATACTTACCTTGCTTTAAGACTCATCTTCGACCACTTATAGCATGTCTATCTAATATAACGTCACTATCACTGGCTGTACCAGATATGCCCACAGGTTACTGACTAATATATCGATTGATAAGTGATAGGCACTACAGAATGATATCTTACACTAGTCACTTTATCAAAAAATTATGAAATCAGATCATGCAATAATTTATCCGTTTAATAAAATAATTTGGTTGTAATAAAATAAATATTGTTAGATATGGACAGATGAGTAAATGTACAACAACGAAAATAGTATAACAACAAACCTATTAAAACCAGTGAATCACATGAAAAACAAAAACTATGAAATCTAGCTCTCTTGAATATTAAAGATTAGACAAAATATACAAATCTAAACCTACAAATTTGAAAATAACCTTTCTAGAAACAACAAAAACTATGAAATCTAGCTCTCTTGAATATTAAAGATTAGACAAAATATACAAATCTAAACCTACAAATTTGAAAATAACCTTTCTAGAAACATTCAAATCAAGTAATTATTGACACCCTGTAGATGAATCATAATATATCTTTTAATGTCGACATTTATAATATAATAAATCTTTTAATGGCGACATTTATAATATAATAAATCTTTTAATAACGACATTTATAATATAATAAATCTTTTAATGACGACATTTATAATATTATAAATCTTTTAATGTCGACATTTATAATATAATAAATTTTTTAATGACGACATTTATAATATAAAATATCTCTTAATGACGACATTTATTTATAAAATATAGTCTCTCTCAGTAATGTGTCAAAAAAATGTTAAACATTAATGACAGAAAATCTTATAGTATTTAGAAGAATTAATTCATTAAAATCAATTTAGATGCTACGACATTTTTTTTTCAATTAATATAATTTTGTCACATGTCAACAGAATCCACATATTTTTTTTCAACAAAATGCGATCTTGACCTTAATATTAATTAGTAATCATTAACAATTTTAAAAAGCACAGTATTTTTTGGCCTTTTAGTTATTGTCTAATAAAATATATATAGAACAAAGTTTATTAAAAAACAAATATTTGCAAATTTTATTATCTAATAAATTAAGAAACAAATTTTTGCCTTAGTAAGTATTGAAATATAAACTCATAATAATGTCACAGTTCTCTTCAAAATTTATTAATGATATTAAATTTTTAAAAAATATTTCAGATAATTGCTGATTCAGGAGTTTTGCCTTTCCTTTTCGGTGCATTGACTGCTGTATCAGCAGTTACAGTTGCATTGGAAAAACTACTGCAAAGAAAATTGCTAAGAGGTCTTCAGTTTTGAAGATTCAAATCACATAATCGAAGAAGATCGACGAAAAGAAATAGTATTTTATCTTATACATACAATATAAATTTGGAAATCGAAAATATTGATTTGTTTCATTAAAGCTTTTACAAATATTTATCGAATTATAAAAATAACAGCTTAAATTAACCATGACAATGCATATTTATGCTGTAAATAGAAAAGTATACTTTTCGGTTACATGATTAAATAAAAATAAAAAATTGCACTTTGTCTCATTCCCTCATCGTAGGTAATCTGAAAAGAAATTGAGTCAACATCGCGGATTCCTAGCAATAATTGAGAAATTTCAGTTAAAGAAGGCTCAATTTAAGTTTTGTTATCCTTTGAGTAAAAAACTTATTTATGAATATAGCAAAATTGAGTATTTTCTTGGTAATAATAGTTACCACGTCAATATTATCAGGTATAACTAACCTACGTACCTGCACAACAAATACTTAAAATTTACCTTGACCTCAAAACTAAAAGTTAGATATAAAAATCCTTGCCACCCCGCAATCTACAATAAAAAATATAAATATATGTGTGTCTCACAATGCACTACTAGCTTACGTGAAACGAGCTATGTACACAGTTGAAAGCTTTAGAAAAATAACCTAATATGAAAATAACTATGAGAACAGTTATGAAAAATAACTTAATATGAAAATAACTTAAATATGCAGAAACCAACTACCAATACAAATAAACTAAACAAAATTCTGCAACAAAGACGTAAACCAAAATCTGCAACAAACAGAATTACGCACATGCAACCTTTTCCTAATCTTTGGTGTTTTTAGTCTCTGTTGCGCTTTTAAATATTTTCCAACCAAAATCCAATAAAATCTTTTCGCGCGCATACAGTACTTTGTCTCTTTGTACGTCCCTCGAAAGTAAAATTTAAAATGCCAATAAGAAGAATTGAAATCGTTTATATTCCTGGAATATCCGAATTTTAAATCTATGCAGAAAGTATATTAGATAATTGCATCGCCTTAATATTATTATACGAATGAAAGGTGTCTGCGCTTATTCGTATTAATACAATAGCACTATCTTAATTCTATTGATACTCTTTGTTCTCTGATTATAAAAAATACTGAAGTTTTTTATTAATTTCTTTAAAAAATCCAAAAATTACCCAATAAATGTAACGAGAAAAACATTCTCATATACTATATACCACAGACATATCAATATATCCACATTGTCAAAAGACCAAAAATATTTGAATTTGAAAGCTATGTAGAAAGTATATTAGATAATTGCATCGCCTCAATATTATTATATGGATGAAAGGTGTTTGCGCTTACTCGTATTAATATAATAGCACTATCTTAATTCAATTGATACTCTTTGTTCTCTGATTATTAAAAATACAGAAGTTTTCTATTAATTTCTTTAAAACATATAAAAATTACCCAACTTTATATAAATGTAACATACTTATATACTTCATACCCCAGACATACCATTAATTTTAAAAAAATTACCAATCCTGCCACTTCTAATGAAGTATTGCTAATTCCAATCTTTGTTGTACGTTTTACACAATTAAATAATTGTACACAATTAAATGAAACTACATGATGTAGTATTATTTCTACTTTCTTTTTTTTATCACAACCTAGGTTTCGTTGTATTACAACATTTTCAGGTGAGTTATAAGCAAAGATGTTTGCTTATCGTGGTAAAGAACTTAAAGAAAGTAGAAATAACACTATATCACGTAGTTTCGTTTAATTGTGAATAATGATTTTTTACAAAATTAACGCCAAATATATTCAACAAATAATTGTGGATAAAAGCTTATTTCTCTATATATCGTATAATGATTTTATGCAAGATTATTTTGATTCACAATAACAACCCCTCCTCATCCCTATTACCCACACTCTCCCTTTCATTCAAACCGTTAAACCTTAATCATAATAGTATTATGATCAAAATTAACTAATTTCGTATTATTAATCCTTCTATTAAAAATAATATATCAATACTTTTCAATGATAAATTACAGACAACAATAATTAAGTATCACTACGTCCATCTAGCGGTATCAAAATATGTTTAAAATAAATGTTAGTGTTTAAAATATGTTTAAAATAAATGTTAGTGTTTAAAATATGTTTAAAATAAATGTTAGTGTTTAAAATATGTTTAAAATAAATGTTAGTGTTTAAAATATGTTTAAAATAAATGTTAGTGTTTAAAAGAAGTTAGTTTTTAAATGAAATAACGTTCAATAGGAGCGCGACGAGAAACGGCGTCAATGACCGTCACCTAGTTTGAAGTGATCAGTTGGTGATGGAGTTTCATTTCAACGCTTGCAGTGAACGGGGCAATCAGTCTGTAATTAGCAAACAACTAAGTTGTCTCTGAAAAAGATATAACATATTTTCTCGTTTCAATCAATAGTGTGAAAGTTTACCCGTTCGCTGGCTTTAATTTCGTTTAGTTCGCAATGTAAATTGTCTTCTCGTGAGCGTATTATTGTGATAATTCCTTGTGGATAAATTGTGGGATAAAGTGAAATTATCTGAAGGTAAGTAAAATATTAGAACTTTTAATATATTTCTGTATTAAGTTCTGTGACATATTTTAGTGATCTGCCCAGAGAGATACCACATTTGAAATTTAAGCTTGGTATATTTGTAATATACATAATTTTGTTAAATTAAGTATGTCTTTAAAACATTTCCTAATTCGTCATATGATGGATATAGATAATGTTTTCATTTATTTATATTCTTTTAGTTCTTCAACCATATTTTTACTAATGTAATTTATTTTTTGTTCCATTAAAATAAAACTTACAATAATTAACGGTTTTGAATATTAATGACACTAACACACGATTTGACTTAATAAAAAAAATTGTGAGTGTTTAACATATTTTTAATTGGTAATTTTCGCTCCTCTTACATGGAGTTCCATGCCCCTTAAGAAGATAAGTGAACATTTGTAAAATAACTAGCAGGTTCATCTGTCTACCGATCACAGTCATTATTATTGGAATTTGTCCCACGTAGAAACTTAAAATTTAATTGGCACTGTCATAAAGTATATTAAACCCCATAAATTTCAACAGTAGCACTCAAAAATATTTACATGAAAAATATGACATTTTATATATAATATGACATTTTATTTTCGAAAAAAAATTACTTCGTATGCTTTTCGAGTATCGAAAGAAAACACGTTTAAAGGATTACGAAAATGTTTCCTTTTTTCAAAATTTTGTGTTAGATATATTTTTGATAATATACTAGCTCCACCCTCCGAAATTATTTAAGTGAAATTTAGAAAAAAAACAGTATTACAGTAGTTTACCTAAAAACCTGAAAGCAATAAGTATAGTTCTAAATCTCATGTTTTTTTTTAATTTACAATATTTTATCACCTGTATAAGGTGAACTAGGCAATATGTTTGTGTCATGACAAATAATATTTGTACATAGATACCATAATAACATTTTCATGTGTGCCTGAGTATCTACGAAACCTTCGTATTATTACTTGGTTTTTTATGTTTAATTAATAAATACTTTGCATTTATCTTAATATTTGCATATTGAATATTTAGCAACAAAAAAAAGGATTAAATTTAAAATAGTGAAACAAGCAATTCGTTGTACCAAAACGTCATTTGTATTTTTCATGTGTTCCTAAGTATCTACGAAACCTTCGTGTTATTTCTTGGCATTTTATGTTTAATTAATGAATACTTTGCATTTATGTTAATATTTGCATATTGAATATTTAGCAACAAAAAAGAGGATTAAATTTAAAATAGTGAAACAAGCAATTCGTTGTACCAAAACGTCATTTGTATTTTTCATGCGTGCCTAAGTATCTACGAAACCTTCGTATTATTTCTTGACTTTTTATGTTTAATTAATAAATACTTTGCAGTTTATATTAATATTTGTATATTAAATATTTAGCAAGAAAAAAGAGAATTCAATTTAAAATAGTGAAACGAGCAATTCATTGTGCTAAACGTCATTTGTATAGGAATTAATTTGTTTTATAATGTATTAATAAAAAAGAAATTAAATAAACCAAACGCGAGCTTTATTACTTTTCATACAAAATTTGTTATCAATTTCATTTTAATTACAAACAGAAAAATAACGATTAAATTACTTTTAGTAAAGTGTACTTTACGTATAATGTACCGTTAAAACAATATTAATTGCTTTTAGCAATAAAGGGCAAAATAATACTAATTAAATTAAATAATTTAATTAGTAAAACTAAAACAAAACTTTGGAGCATTTTTACATTAAAACTAAAATAATCTATTAAATAAAGCTTTAATATTATATAAATTAGGGAATATTAAGTTAATAATTTCACTTAATTTTTATTCACAACTAAATAAAACTACGTGATGTAGTATTATTTCTAATTAAATTATTAAATTATTAACCACGACCAAGGTTTCGTTGTATGACAACATCTTCAGGTGGGCAATTTATAAAGATTGGTAAGAAGATGATTTATAAAAATAAATCTTCACACATTGCCCACCTCAAGATGTTAATGATTTTTGTTCTATAAATTTTAATTGATTAGGAAAAATTAGTTTGCGTTATTATACTCTTTACTTCTTTCCAAAAATTCTATATCGATAAAGCACAGAGTATACAAATTTAAAAAAAACTATTTAAAATTGTCCGATCAATTAAAATTATTCTTACTTGTACTTTGCTATCATGTAACAACACAGCTTCTTCTATTTTTCTTTCATTCGTCGACAAATTTATTTAGTTATTTTTATTTAAAATCAATTTTTTTAACATATTTAAATTAATTTAATTAATGTAGCTTTATTTTTGGATAAACATTATAAATTAATTATTTAATATCGTAGCAAGATTATTACTAATTATGCAAGTAGGATCGTCATGGTGAATGTGACGATCGACCATAAGAGAACCTAGCTTACTTGAAATGATATATTAGGTTCTCTTACGGACGATCTTCATGTTCACAAACAAATCTTCTACATATTCTGGAAACAACATAAGAAAACTTCAATTTAGGTCAATATAGTGACAACACTGTCACATTCTCTATCCGCCTGTCAGTTTGCAGGCGGGTAGTTTTCTCTACCTGTCAGGTGTCTCTAGTTTGCAAACGGAACGAGCTACAGATTTCACACAAAATATATAGGTGCTTTAGTCCAAAAAGAGTCGCATTAAAAGTATTTATAATTTAATTTCAAGGGTATTCCCATCTACACAAAAGCGCTTGGAATAATTTTTTTTCGATCTAAGCGTGTGACATATCTTTGAAACAACCACTTTAATTAAATTCTAAATATATTTTTGAAACGAAACTTCTTTAACGAACATTTTGGATGGGATCCTAATTGAGAAAACGTGAAGCGTCACGAACACGGCGACGAAACACTCCTCATTGGCTGGGC
This sequence comes from Druceiella hillmani, assembly GCA_039881145.1. NCBI lineage: Eukaryota > Metazoa > Arthropoda > Insecta > Lepidoptera > Hepialidae > Druceiella > Druceiella hillmani. The sequence continues at coordinate 13,057,582 of JAYKKI010000054.1, read as the reverse complement.
AGAGCGTATTGTTGCCCATATGAGTGAGTAAGATGGAGTAAAAGAGAGATAAAATGCAACAGGTAGCGGGTAGTACTGCCTCCCTCCCATCTTTGATCTGTTTAAGGTTATATGTATGTGCGTGCGTATGTGTGTAGATCCCAAAGACAGAATGTACGTGTTTGCGCATATAATAGGGAAAAGAAATCATTTTGTTACGTAGACAGTTATTTGTTATACTAAACCTGTTTAAGCATTTTCGTTTTTTGTTAAGTGTTTTTTATTATGTAAAGGATAATTTCGAAAAATGTATCTTATGGTGGTTAAAGATTAAAAACTGAATTTTATATACGATGCATAAAAAGATTCGCTTTTATTGAATGTCCCACAATACATCCCGTCTTTTTTTGGAAATTGTTTTAGATTAAAAGACGACACCATAAAGATCGTTCAAGAAGTCGATTTTATACCTCTTGTTTAAGAACACTGTATCTGTATATAATGTAATGGTTATATAATGTAACTGTATATAATGTAATGGTTAGGAAGCTGTAATTGGTCTCTAATATTGAGCATATCTTGTTTTTAAATATCAAGTATTACGAATTGTTGTCGGTAAAATAGTTAACATCTAATGGACAATACAAGAAAACATTTTTAATTTCGTGAATAATATGCTAGATAATATATTTACATGGTGATAAATAATATTGGTATTTGTATAAATATTAAATGAAATGCCATGTCGTTAAATTTTATATGTACCCAAGTCTGCACAGACCATTTTCAACTCAAGTTCCGGTTATATTTAAAAGGTTTTGTAACATTATCGCGTAAGTTTCAGCCAACACTACTGATAACTATTAGCCACCCAGTCACTAATAATATGCAAAATTTAAATATTTGCATAATTTTGTTATTTGAGACGAGTTGAATAAAAATATACGTACCGTTTGTTTCAAAACAAATGAACAAGTAGCTTTGTTTTACGAACTAAATAGCGTAAAACAAAGCTACACAGCGCAAAATTTTCTCAGTAGTTAAAATTTGAATGTTAATTTTTTTCAAGTATAAATTTCTGCATAGCTATGGCTGATTACAGCACAGTCATGGACTGTTGGGCAGCTGTGGAGTGAATCGATCTGTGAAAAAAATTATCCAGTCAGACAACACCGCGTTTCACTGGTGGTTTTTAATTAATTTAAATAAACTTTTAATAACGTTTATATAAAATATAACGATATAAAATATACGAATATCGTTTATATAAAATATAACGATTATGATAATATAAGATATAAATTCATGATATTTTAATAAATTCCATATTTCATAAATATTTCTGAAAAATTGTTTTCATAAACAGTCAAACAGTAATTTAGCCTGTGTCTGAGTAGCCATAGTTTTTGTATTTATAGCTTGCCTAGCCGGTTTAACCTATTTCAATATCTACTTATTATTCTTGTTTGATCAGAATTGTCTTTCTTACATTAAGATATGTCAAATCGTATTTAGGAATAAATTAACAGTTTTAACAGTGTCAAATCGGCGAAATTACTACATAGCGAAATATTCTTGATAAATAGTAACATGTTATGAAACAAAAAACAAATAAAAAGTAACTAAAAAATAAGAAATTCTGTAACGTATGTAATAAAAGATCTGACCCGCGGCTTCGCACGCATGGAAAAGGAAAAAAAATTGCGTAATTCAAAATTCATGTCATAAATTATCTTACATCCACAGCACAGCCTATCTACGTACGCAAAACTTTATCGATGAAAATTGAGTAGTTGAGGTTTAAAACTACACAAACAATCAAACTAATTTTCACATTTGTTATATTTTATTAATCATTAGTAATTAGCAATAAGATTAAGGTATAACAATTTCCGTTTTCAAACTGATTTGAAAAAAATAGATATGCCTCGAATGACAATATAATCACTTCAGTGTTATTGTTCGCAACCAAATGTGTCATATATGAAAGTAAGCCAAAATTTCTAGAGAAAAAAACAACCCAGATGCTATTTACCCTGAGTGTACGGTTTGGCGATGTGTCGCCATGCGCAACCGACTACGCGCCCCCTCCTCACTCAGTTCGACGCTGTTGTTTACTACGGTACACATAACCTGTGCTTTATTATTTTTGTATTAATTGTAAATAAATGTTTATTAAATAAAGTCACCATTTTCTATAAGAAATTCGTAATACTTTATTTTTTCATTATGCTATATTTAGTACGAACACGATGTTTCACATCTGTCAGGCGTCCCGAGACGGCTCACTGTTTTTTTTTAAATTTTCTTCGCTTTAGACGTATACTCCGTTTAATTTTCGGGATACTGCAGATTCTCAAAAATGAACTCTTCACGCCGGCGCACTTCAGTTGTTCTCGTTTGGTACTTTAGAAAGTTTCGATTTTTTTAGGCATATTGTCGTTAATATTATCTTGTACCTAACTGGTTTTATACAACGCATAAAAACACATGTAGATGTTAGAAAAAGATAGTCGTATAGAGATAAATAATACACCATTTTTCCAATTGACTTATACTCTGCGTGAACAATTCACAGTTCGACGTGTAAAAAGTTTAGTGGCACCATCTCACATTGCAAACCTTAACTACGTAATGCGTTACAAAACTAAACGCTGTACAATGACATATAAGATGACAGCTGTCAAATATCTTCTGGCTTTCTTCAAATAATTACTTAACACGATTTCATAAATAAATTTAAAAAATGTATTTTAATAAAAATGAGTTTCATATTAAAGAGAACTTTCGATTTGTTTTTGCTTTTGGTTTATTTCTTTTTCCATAATTTCCCTACTTTTTCTTAAATATAAAACCTAAATACATAGTTTCGAGGATGTGTTATAAAACTGTGAAATAATAATATCTTTCTAATACATTATGTTCATTTATATCATACCGTTTGTTCAGCGTACGCCGACAAAGTAGCCGATCAGCTCATTTGTCATCGACTTTACTTACAAATTTAGTTATTTTGTACAAAATCTTAGTTAGCACCCTCAAGTAAATGATGTTAGTCATCGTGTTTTCAACAAGATACACTCTTTAAAATGTCTTCAAAATTTTCTACCGACTAAAACGAAATCTACCTTTGTCAAACACTTTTGTTACCGCTAATTCATTATGGAGATGTATGCTATCCTCATCTTAATGAAGAATATTTGTACAGTTGTCTTCAAAATGTATGCATCCGGTACATCTTCGGCCTTAGAAAATATGATCATATTTTTGAATACAAGTCACTTCTCAAATGGTTGATCGACGCCAACTTCATATACTTACACTTCTTTTTAATATATTAAAAAATCCTCAGAGCCCAAATTATCTTACTGGAAAATTTAAAGATTTATCTGCTCATGGTCTTGGGCTACGATCTAAAAGTTCACTCACCTTACTTATTCCTAAACATACCTCTACCACTTATGAAAAATCCTTCGCCGTCCAAGCATCAATTTGGAGTCACCTGGATACTGACATCAGGAAAATCACGTCCCTAAATATTTAAAAAGATCAAGTGAAAAAGTCCTGCCTCTCCTGAAACACTTTTCTTTGTGCCCTTGTCCTTTCTTCTCTTTCCCATCCCAAAGCATGTCAATAGTTTGTATTGCTTATACTTTAGTTTTTTTTTATTTGTTTTTGTTTAATGTACTATAAAGAATTTTCATTGTAAAATCTCTTACTTGTTGACTGGAAGAGATTGTTCATGTAGCAATAAGTCCGTCATATGTACTATGCATAAAAGAAGATAAATATATAAAGTCCAGAACACAATAGAACATAGCCTATTTTCCTTCAGAATAGTGTAGTGTTGATTGTCCAGACATAGTACGTTTTATTCTCTGTTGATGGTTTGATGAAAATCACGCTATTTAATTAATGTCTATTTTTTCTGACATCACTTAAGTAGGTACACCTGAATACACCATTTAATTTAGATACATAGATACAATCATGCAAACTCTACCAGTTTTCTACTAATAGTTAGAGTTGTTTTATCTATGAAATAAAATAAAATTTAAAATGTATAAAAAATTTATTAAGCTTCTACTAAAAGACTGTGATGAAGTGTTTTTCGCAATTTTTTAGCAAACAAAGTGTAAATTTAAAAGTGATTTTTAGAATAACTTAATTGAAAGTATTTATTTCTCTTCATTATACATATTTTTCTTAACTATATATGCGAGAGATGAGACCAAAAACCTGCCAAGCACGAATAAAAAGCTCGCGTAAAGTTCCATACACATTTAGGAACTTATGACATTTCAGTTCATTAAATGAAACTACGTTATGTAATATTAAATGAAACTACGTGATGTAGTATTAAATGAAACTACGTGATGTAGTATTATTTCTACTTTCTTTAATTTCTTTACCACGACCTAGGTTTCGTTGTATTACAACATCTTCAGGTGGGTTATTAGCAAAGATATTCACAAATATTAATTTTACACAACGTAAATTTATCGCTTTCCATGCCTTTAACAGACCTGAATACATGGTACATTATTAAAAAAAATTCAGGCAGAGGATTATCGCTATAGTTTCCAACAACCTATCAGACTCATAAATGTCCTATTTTTCTTCTTAAATTTATGTTTTTAAAATACTTTTGGAAATAAGGGGTGAGAGGCAAAGTTTTTGCATACTTTTCATTATATATTTCTGAAGGTAGACTATAAAAAATTACAAAAAATATTTTTATAAACTTTTTAACCTGCCAATAGTAGCTTCGAAATGATTTCAAACACTATTAGTACAATGAATATTAAACTCTACTATTTAGTTTGCACCTCTAAAATTTCCATGTGAATATTTTACAATTTTAGATACCCTTGGGTTAATACGTATTGCTACTATGAAAAATTTCAAATTTCTACATCAAGCGGTCTCCGAGAAATACGTCTGTGGCAGACAGGCAGACATACGAGTGTTCTTGTAAAGGTTCCCTTTTTCCCTTTTGAGGTGGGGAACCCTAAAAACTACGAAGTTCATCTTTATGAATCCCACTTGTCATAGGTTTTTTTATGATCAAAACTATTTACAAAAATAGATGAATATTTTAAATCGCTTTAAAAGTACAACTAAAAGAACAAAAAACCTCCATCGTAAATATTCCGAAATACACAATACTTCTAAATTATTTAAGTATAATTATTACAGTATAAAGGTAACGTACCATAAAATATACAGTATAATATACAGTAAATACGTAACGAACCAAAAAAATATATAGTCAATACTTAACGTACCAAAAAATATACAGTATAATATACGGTAAATACGTAACGTACCAAAAAATATACAGTATAATATACAGTAAATACATAACGTACCAAAAAAATATACAATATAACATACAGTAAATACGTAACGTACCAAAAATATATAGTATAATACACAGTAAATACGTAACGTACCAAAAAAAATATTTTATGACAATACTACTTATAAATGTTATTATGGTTGTTTTCGTTATTGGAGAAAAGTGGCTAACAAACAATAATACGTCACTAATGTGCACGTTTGATCAGGCGTTTACCATATATAGCAAACATTGGTGATGAATTTCTAAAAATCAACGCAAAGGTTGTAGAAAAACTATAGCGATGCTTGTTAATGTCATTTTTTTTAAATATTCACACACCTGTAGAAGATATAGTAGGCATGTTTATAGTATGTTTATTATGAAAAATTAATATTTATAAATAGGTTAATATAAATAAAATGTTTATTTGTGCCTAAATAAACATAGTATAATCAAATGTTTATTCGTCCCTAAATATGTACAGAACCTTCGCAGTCTTATTAATACTAAAAAGTATTTTGCGACTAATACCGCGTGTTGATAAAATAACTTCGCGATCGTAGCTAAATCAACAAATATAACATTATACATGAGTTTTCAGTGTATATACTTATTGCATATTTATTATTTGCTTAAAAATAACTTAGGTTTCACAATACTACAAAAATTAAGGTTTTATGGTTTCACAATACCATACAAATTATGATTTTATGGTTTTTCAAAAATTATATACTTAGTTTTAAATAATTGTGATCATTCTACGTTGTTAATTTGATTAAGTTAAAGCAACTTTCAAAACTTCTTATTTTCTTAAGATCTCATTGTCTTCAAAAAAGTCTATTAAATAACAACATTCTATAATTCAGGTTATAGGCGAAAAATATCCTTAAATACCATATCTACTTTTCCCCTTTAGCGATGTAAGATTTAAGATGGAAATTCGAAGGTGGAAAACTATAAATGGAATTTTTCCGCCAACAAATAAATCAACGTCTAAAAAAATTTAACAAGAAACGCATAGAAAATGCGTAATTGCAACTACTGATGTACATTCGATATACAGGCGTAATAATATGTTTTCCGAGCAATATATTAATTAACAGATCGTTATATGGTTATAACTTATAAAGTTACTTTCTGGACGTTCTAAAGTATCAAATTACATAGTTTCAGTTTTATAGGTATCTTATAGTGTACAAAATGTTTAATTAAGTTCGCAGATAACAAGAAATTATAACAACGTGTAGCAGATATATTTATAACAAGCTAACGAGAAAGAAAAAACAAACAAAAATCGAAAGCATGGGTTGAGAAATATCAAACAAAAGAAAACAGAAAATGAAATGTACCCAAAGTCATTACATATTTCTACCATACATAGTCGGCGTTATTTTTCATTCTGAGAAAATACTCAGGTATTTTTGCAGAATGAAAAATGTATTTACATACATATACTCAATTACGTTATTATTACAGGTGAGAATATACAGTTGATCACTATTTGATCAACTGTATAACTGTGTACGCCCGTTTCTGTTCAACTGCTATAAGCCAACGAAGTTGATAATTAAGTATTTGAATATTACAACGCAAATTTATTTATTTATCTACTTTAATGTATCTAATTTATACAGATGGCGTACGGCTCTACGTGAGAAATATTTTACAGTCAACCAGACCACCAGTCCAGCCCCGCTCGAATACAATCTCGAATACAATTTTAAAACAATTTTTAGCTGTCATCTAATCACCATTAGTGTCATAACAAGTAGAATTTATTAAGAGTAGAAATTATTTTAAGTTACTTGAATATATTCAGTGTCTTTATCAGCCCAAGTAAGGATTCTACTATTGGAAAACATGTCGTTTAGTAAAAATAAAATAAGTTTGACACACAAGTCGTCAATATGTTTAAAATCTAAGAAAAATGTTTTTTTCTAGTGTAATAACCGAGATTATTATTAAAATGTAGTGATAAAAAAATTGTGTACCGTATTATATTTTCATAATTTCAATATTTTTTCACTTAAAATATATCTAAGAAAAATCTTTAGTTGACAATGACTTATTTACCAAATTATTATACCGAATCTATATCTCAAAGCAAAAAAACTGTTCATACTGTACTACGCCTCTTTTATCTTAAATCAAACTCAATAAGAATATAAGTACTGCCCTAAATGTGTGGATGGAAATATCATGTATGTGACGCAAATATTTCCACTAGCTGTTCTTAAAGTCAAGAATTTTGCTCTAAATCCTTCTCAGCTACACCATCAATCTTCAAATTTTACGCCAATCTTCCTTCGTTTTATTTCCTAGTAGTTTTGTCTGCTCTAAAAAGGGTAGATACCATTAAAACAAATATCATTTAAGACATGCCAAAAACATTGTTTGTCTTCAAATATTTTGACTTAGAATTTCACCTGAAAAATGATCAAAACACCTTTTCGTATTGAACGATTGTCGTCATACTCATTTATAATGACCAAACAACAATTTTTGCGAGCTGTAATTGTATTTTATTTCGTTAAATATAAATTTGCTGTAATTCATTTTGTTAAATATAAATGAACCACGTTAAACAGTCCCAATTTAAAAATAAATTATGGACACAATACAAGCTTTACCACTGACATAGTTTCATAGGTCAAGGGGGGAGGTCTCACAAAATGCGCTTTGCATACATATTATATAGCCTCTTTAACGTTTATAGGTAAAAAAACATGGACGCAAGGTAAATCTAAAGAACTTGGCCTGGTACACCAGCTAAATAAGAAATATATTTTTTACAAAATAAAATGTTTAATTCTGTTCAGTGACATTAGAACTTTGGGTGTACCAAATTCCCTCTGCTATTTTAAGTACATTTTTCCAGTCCGCTTTTACTTGATGGGATTTTATAGAATAGGACTGAGATTTAAATTCTATAATCGCTGTCCAAGTTGATTTCATAAAGTGCACAATGATGCAAATTACTAACTATTCAGTTCAGGGCAGCTACTGTAGTATAAAAAAGATACGTCGATGGCAGCATTAGTTATAGAGATGAATTTCGTAAAATATTTGTTTAATTATATCGCTTATAATATTAAGGAAACAATATTAATAAGAAAAAGTGTACGAGAGGAAAATATTTTGTATTTAAGTTATTCCAATTTTGCATTGGTACTTCGATTTGCATAAAAAAATACGTGGGAATTATTTTTACGAAACAATACAGCGTCAGTTTCTAGTAAAAAATTTGACAAGTGTAGCCACTTATACTTGATAAATGTAGCTACGTACAAGTATTTCGATAGCGAAATCTAATTTAGATGGCGAACCTACGTACACGAAACCAGAAAAAAACTAATTATTTATTAATTACTGGGATTTTGATCAACGATTGATTTCATATTTATCGCAATGTTGATCAAAATCTCACTAATTAATAAATATTTAGTTTTTTCTGAAATCAAATAATATATATGAAAACTATTGCCACTGCTAGAAATTTCTGAAATCGATACCAAGTCGACGCTTCTCTCTTCTTTCACGTCTTGCACAGATGAATGTTACATTTCATTTACATCTGAGTGTTACATTTCTTTCACGTCTTGCACAGATGAGTGTTACATTTCATTTTTGTGGACGTTCTAAAGTATCAAATTACATAGTTCAGTTTTATAAGTATCTTATAGTGTACAAAATGTTTAATTAAGGTCGCAGATAATAAGAAATTATAACAACGTGTAGCAGATATATTTATAACAAGCTAACGAGAAAGAAAAAACAAACAAAAATCGAAAGCATGGGTTAAGAAATATTAAACAAAAGAAAATAGAAAATTAAATGTACCCAAAGTCAGTACATATTTCTCGCTGGCAGTCAAAAGTCTCAAAGTCAGTACATATTTCTCTCTGGCAGTCAAAAGTCTCAAAGTCAGTACATATTTCTCTCTGGCAGTCAAAAGTCTCAAAGTCAGTACATATTTCTCTCTGGCAGTCAAAAGTCTCAAAGTCAGTACATATTTCTCTCTGGCAGTCAAAAGTCTCAAAGTCAGTACATATTTCTCTCTGGCAGTCAAAAGTCTCAAAGTCAGAACATATTTCTCTCTGGCAGATCTCTGGCAGTAGTAATATTTTGCAAATGTATTATATACGGAAATAACATTGTACGGTAAAAGTTCCAACTAAATTCTCGTATTTTCATTATTTTCTACCTTCAGTGCGCTTCTTATTCCGTCCTCATTGGAAGGCGGTTAAATTATTTGTAAAAAAGTTTTATTTTTTTAATTTTTAGTACCCACGATATTCTATGTTACTCAGAATTTCACAAACTTGCGATGAATTCAATATGAATAATATCAATTTACTGAAATTGGAACGGACATTTGCAGCATTTAATAAAACAAAATATATTCGTATATATCTACATGCATAAACGCATGTCTAAACACACGTATATTTACATACATGTGGACATATAAATCACATTGTCTCTTTTGGTTTCACCATAGTCAGTGCTTTAAGCCTGTACATACCTACTAATGTTTTAGTGGTTTAATGTCTTTATATGTACCTGTAAACATTCAACTCCCTATTAATTTTGGTTATATTCTTACTTACATCAAGACAAGTGAAACAAGTCTAAACTCGATAAGTTTATTTCTTATCATCACTAAAAAGTCCTGTCGCCACCGTTTGACTTCATCATTGTAAATCTTTCATTTAACAAAATCAGCTTAATGACAGATTTATACAATCATTAGTGGTAACAAAACTTTCGAAACATTATTATCATAGTATCATTAGACTTATATCATTCGACCTAGATCACGTCCAATTTTTATTGTAAAATGATAACATTTTTTTATGGTACTGTACTGGAGCCATTCAAATAAAAAAATCATCCAAATAGGATTATTAATTCGAGAAATAGTAGTTAACATTCACAAAAGAATACCACTGCTTCATTAGAATGAGGAATTAGAATATCAAGTTTAATAACAGCGTCTCTCCTTGAGGTCCACAATACTGATTTAAAAACAGCAGATCAAGTCTCAGGATTTAAGCAAGTAGTACACCCGTAGCATCAGGGCCGAGAATTGGAACCTAGAGTTCAATGGCAGAGTCACTTCTTGAGATCTACAAGACTAATTTAAAAACAGCAATCCCTCAAGTCTCACTGATTAAGCAAGCAGTATCTTGGCAAGATTGAGAATTTGAAACCCGGGGGGAGACAGCAGATCCTCAAGTCTCACGGTTTAAGCAGACAGTACTTCTACAACACCAAGACTGAGAAGTTGAAACCTCGACTTTATTAACAGAGTCACTTCTTTAGACTCACAATAATAATTTAAAAACAGCATATCCTCAAGTTTTATACAACGCATAAAAACACATGTAGATGTTAGAAAAAGATAGTCGTATAGAGATAAATAATACACCATTTTTCCAATTGACTTATACTCTGCGTGAACAATTCACAGTTCGACGTGTAAAAAGTTTAGTGGCACCATCTCACATTGCAAACCTTAACTACGTAATGCGTTACAAAACTAAACGCTGTACAATGACATATAAGATGACAGCTGTCAAATATCTTCTGGCTTTCTTCAAATAATTACTTAACACGATTTCATAAATAAATTTAAAAAATGTATTTTAATAAAAATGAGTTTCATATTAAAGAGAACTTTCGATTTGTTTTTGCTTTTGGTTTATTTCTTTTTCCATAATTTCCCTACTTTTTCTTAAATATAAAACCTAAATACATAGTTTCGAGGATGTGTTATAAAACTGTGAAATAATAATATCTTTCTAATACATTATGTTCATTTATATCATACCGTTTGTTCAGCGTACGCCGACAAAGTAGCCGATCAGCTCATTTGTCATCGACTTTACTTACAAATTTAGTTATTTTGTACAAAATCTTAGTTAGCACCCTCAAGTAAATGATGTTAGTCATCGTGTTTTCAACAAGATACACTCTTTAAAATGTCTTCAAAATTTTCTACCGACTAAAACGAAATCTACCTTTGTCAAACACTTTTGTTACCGCTAATTCATTATGGAGATGTATGCTATCCTCATCTTAATGAAGAATATTTGTACAGTTGTCTTCAAAATGTATGCATCCGGTACATCTTCGGCCTTAGAAAATATGATCATATTTTTGAATACAAGTCACTTCTCAAATGGTTGATCGACGCCAACTTCATATACTTACACTTCTTTTTAATATATTAAAAAATCCTCAGAGCCCAAATTATCTTACTGGAAAATTTAAAGATTTATCTGCTCATGGTCTTGGGCTACGATCTAAAAGTTCACTCACCTTACTTATTCCTAAACATACCTCTACCACTTATGAAAAATCCTTCGCCGTCCAAGCATCAATTTGGAGTCACCTGGATACTGACATCAGGAAAATCACGTCCCTAAATATTTAAAAAGATCAAGTGAAAAAGTCCTGCCTCTCCTGAAACACTTTTCTTTGTGCCCTTGTCCTTTCTTCTCTTTCCCATCCCAAAGCATGTCAATAGTTTGTATTGCTTATACTTTAGTTTTTTTTTATTTGTTTTTGTTTAATGTACTATAAAGAATTTTCATTGTAAAATCTCTTACTTGTTGACTGGAAGAGATTGTTCATGTAGCAATAAGTCCGTCATATGTACTATGCATAAAAGAAGATAAATATATAAAGTCCAGAACACAATAGAACATAGCCTATTTTCCTTCAGAATAGTGTAGTGTTGATTGTCCAGACATAGTACGTTTTATTCTCTGTTGATGGTTTGATGAAAATCACGCTATTTAATTAATGTCTATTTTTTCTGACATCACTTAAGTAGGTACACCTGAATACACCATTTAATTTAGATACATAGATACAATCATGCAAACTCTACCAGTTTTCTACTAATAGTTAGAGTTGTTTTATCTATGAAATAAAATAAAATTTAAAATGTATAAAAAATTTATTAAGCTTCTACTAAAAGACTGTGATGAAGTGTTTTTCGCAATTTTTTAGCAAACAAAGTGTAAATTTAAAAGTGATTTTTAGAATAACTTAATTGAAAGTATTTATTTCTCTTCATTATACATATTTTTCTTAACTATATATGCGAGAGATGAGACCAAAAACCTGCCAAGCACGAATAAAAAGCTCGCGTAAAGTTCCATACACATTTAGGAACTTATGACATTTCAGTTCATTAAATGAAACTACGTTATGTAATATTAAATGAAACTACGTGATGTAGTATTAAATGAAACTACGTGATGTAGTATTATTTCTACTTTCTTTAATTTCTTTACCACGACCTAGGTTTCGTTGTATTACAACATCTTCAGGTGGGTTATTAGCAAAGATATTCACAAATATTAATTTTACACAACGTAAATTTATCGCTTTCCATGCCTTTAACAGACCTGAATACATGGTACATTATTAAAAAAAATTCAGGCAGAGGATTATCGCTATAGTTTCCAACAACCTATCAGACTCATAAATGTCCTATTTTTCTTCTTAAATTTATGTTTTTAAAATACTTTTGGAAATAAGGGGTGAGAGGCAAAGTTTTTGCATACTTTTCATTATATATTTCTGAAGGTAGACTATAAAAAATTACAAAAAATATTTTTATAAACTTTTTAACCTGCCAATAGTAGCTTCGAAATGATTTCAAACACTATTAGTACAATGAATATTAAACTCTACTATTTAGTTTGCACCTCTAAAATTTCCATGTGAATATTTTACAATTTTAGATACCCTTGGGTTAATACGTATTGCTACTATGAAAAATTTCAAATTTCTGCATCAAGCGGTCTCCGAGAAATACGTCTGTGGCAGACAGGCAGACATACGAGTGTTCTTGTAAAGGTTCCCTTTTTCCCTTTTGAGGTGGGGAACCCTAAAAACTACGAAGTTCATCTTTATGAATCCCACTTGTCATAGGTTTTTTTATGATCAAAACTATTTACAAAAATAGATGAATATTTTAAATCGCTTTAAAAGTACAACTAAAAGAACAAAAAACCTCCATCGTAAATATTCCGAAATACACAATACTTCTAAATTATTTAAGTATAATTATTACAGTATAAAGGTAACGTACCATAAAATATACAGTATAATATACAGTAAATACGTAACGAACCAAAAAAATATATAGTCAATACTTAACGTACCAAAAAATATACAGTATAATATACGGTAAATACGTAACGTACCAAAAAATATACAGTATAATATACAGTAAATACATAACGTACCAAAAAAATATACAATATAACATACAGTAAATACGTAACGTACCAAAAATATATAGTATAATACACAGTAAATACGTAACGTACCAAAAAAAATATTTTATGACAATACTACTTATAAATGTTATTATGGTTGTTTTCGTTATTGGAGAAAAGTGGCTAACAAACAATAATACGTCACTAATGTGCACGTTTGATCAGGCGTTTACCATATATAGCAAACATTGGTGATGAATTTCTAAAAATCAACGCAAAGGTTGTAGAAAAACTATAGCGATGCTTGTTAATGTCATTTTTTTTAAATATTCACACACCTGTAGAAGATATAGTAGGCATGTTTATAGTATGTTTATTATGAAAAATTAATATTTATAAATAGGTTAATATAAATAAAATGTTTATTTGTGCCTAAATAAACATAGTATAATCAAATGTTTATTCGTCCCTAAATATGTACAGAACCTTCGCAGTCTTATTAATACTAAAAAGTATTTTGCGACTAATACCGCGTGTTGATAAAATAACTTCGCGATCGTAGCTAAATCAACAAATATAACATTATACATGAGTTTTCAGTGTATATACTTATTGCATATTTATTATTTGCTTAAAAATAACTTAGGTTTCACAATACTACAAAAATTAAGGTTTTATGGTTTCACAATACCATACAAATTATGATTTTATGGTTTTTCAAAAATTATATACTTAGTTTTAAATAATTGTGATCATTCTACGTTGTTAATTTGATTAAGTTAAAGCAACTTTCAAAACTTCTTATTTTCTTAAGATCTCATTGTCTTCAAAAAAGTCTATTAAATAACAACATTCTATAATTCAGGTTATAGGCGAAAAATATCCTTAAATACCATATCTACTTTTCCCCTTTAGCGATGTAAGATTTAAGATGGAAATTCGAAGGTGGAAAACTATAAATGGAATTTTTCCGCCAACAAATAAATCAACGTCTAAAAAAATTTAACAAGAAACGCATAGAAAATGCGTAATTGCAACTACTGATGTACATTCGATATACAGGCGTAATAATATGTTTTCCGAGCAATATATTAATTAACAGATCGTTATATGGTTATAACTTATAAAGTTACTTTCTGGACGTTCTAAAGTATCAAATTACATAGTTTCAGTTTTATAGGTATCTTATAGTGTACAAAATGTTTAATTAAGTTCGCAGATAACAAGAAATTATAACAACGTGTAGCAGATATATTTATAACAAGCTAACGAGAAAGAAAAAACAAACAAAAATCGAAAGCATGGGTTGAGAAATATCAAACAAAAGAAAACAGAAAATGAAATGTACCCAAAGTCATTACATATTTCTACCATACATAGTCGGCGTTATTTTTCATTCTGAGAAAATACTCAGGTATTTTTGCAGAATGAAAAATGTATTTACATACATATACTCAATTACGTTATTATTACAGGTGAGAATATACAGTTGATCACTATTTGATCAACTGTATAACTGTGTACGCCCGTTTCTGTTCAACTGCTATAAGCCAACGAAGTTGATAATTAAGTATTTGAATATTACAACGCAAATTTATTTATTTATCTACTTTAATGTATCTAATTTATACAGATGGCGTACGGCTCTACGTGAGAAATATTTTACAGTCAACCAGACCACCAGTCCAGCCCCGCTCGAATACAATCTCGAATACAATTTTAAAACAATTTTTAGCTGTCATCTAATCACCATTAGTGTCATAACAAGTAGAATTTATTAAGAGTAGAAATTATTTTAAGTTACTTGAATATATTCAGTGTCTTTATCAGCCCAAGTAAGGATTCTACTATTGGAAAACATGTCGTTTAGTAAAAATAAAATAAGTTTGACACACAAGTCGTCAATATGTTTAAAATCTAAGAAAAATGTTTTTTTCTAGTGTAATAACCGAGATTATTATTAAAATGTAGTGATAAAAAAATTGTGTACCGTATTATATTTTCATAATTTCAATATTTTTTCACTTAAAATATATCTAAGAAAAATCTTTAGTTGACAATGACTTATTTACCAAATTATTATACCGAATCTATATCTCAAAGCAAAAAAACTGTTCATACTGTACTACGCCTCTTTTATCTTAAATCAAACTCAATAAGAATATAAGTACTGCCCTAAATGTGTGGATGGAAATATCATGTATGTGACGCAAATATTTCCACTAGCTGTTCTTAAAGTCAAGAATTTTGCTCTAAATCCTTTTCAGCTACACCATCAGTCTTGAAATTTTACGCCAATCTTCCTTCGTTTTATTCCCTAGTAGTTTCGTCTGCTCTAAAAAGGGTAGATACCATTAAAACAAATATCATTTAAGACATGCCAAAAACATTGTTTGTCTTCAAATATTTTGACTTAGAATTTCACATGATCAAAACACCTTTTCTTATTGGACGATTGTCGTCATACTTATTTAAAATGACCAAACAACAATTTTTGGAAGCTGTAATTGTATTGTATTTCGTTAAATATAAATTTGCTGTATTTCATTTTGTTAAATATAAATGAACCACGTTAAACAGTGTCAATTTAAAAATAAATCATGGACACAATACAAGCTATACCACTGACATAGTTTCATAGGTCAAGGGGGGAGGTCTCACAAAATGCGCTTTGCATACATATTATATAGCCTCTTTAACGTTTATAGGTAAAAACGGACGGACGCAAGGTAAATCTAAAGAACTTGGCCTGGTACACCAGCTATATAAGAAATATATTTTTTACAAAATAAAATGTTTAATTCTGTTTAGTGACATTAGAACTTTGGGGGAACTTTTAAATACATTTTTCCAGTCCGCTTTTACTTGATGGGATTTTATAGAATAGGACTGAGATTTAAATTCTATAATCGCTGTCCAAGTTGATTTCATAAAGTGCACAATGATGCAAATTACTAACTATTCAGTTCAGGGCAGCTACTGTAGTATAAAAAAGAAACGTCGATGGCAGCATTAGTTATAGAGATGAATTTCGTAAAATATTTGTTTAATTATATCGCTTATAATATTAAGGAAACAATATTAATAAGAAAAAGTGTACGAGAGGAAAATATTTTGTATTTAAGTTATTCCAATTTTGCATTGGTACTTCGATTTGCATAAAAAAATACGTGGGAATTATTTTTACGAAACAATACAGCATCAGTTTCTAGTAAAAAATTTGACAAGTGTAGCCACTTTATACTTGATAAATGTAGCTACTTACAAGTATTTCGATAGCGAAATCTAATTTAGATGGCGAACCTACGTACACGAAACCAGAAAAAAACTAATTATTTATTAATTACTGGGATTTTGATCAACGATTGATTTCATATTTATCGCAATGTTGATCAAAATCTCACTAATTAATAAATATTTAGTTTTTTCTGAAATCAAATAATATATATGAAAACTACTGCCACCGTCATATGGAGATGCCATATTATGCCATATATATTATATTATGGACGCATATGTATAAAATTTAAGGTGTTTGTTTGGTTTTGTTTTTTTCAATAAGTGACGGCCAATTTCTTTTCTGACAGAAGTTATAATACTTTAAAACTTCTTTTCGACCATGTATCACTTGGGTAATTTTATTTTGGGATTATATTTAGCGTTTTTTTACATTTTAACACTATTATGATAATTTTGTTCGTCTAATAAATTAATCCAGATTTTTATCTAAGCTATTTTTGTGCAAAGTTTCACCCCTATTGAAATAATCATGCACAAGACATTCACCCCCTGAAACAACCATACACAAAAGGATTATTCACCCCTGATAATGAGTGTGATAAGTGTATAGAATCGGGATAATTTAACCTTAAAACAGATATAAGTTAAAATTAATTATATTTACTTAAACATGTATTTTTTATCAACCTTTAGTTTTTATGAAATTAGCCAACTTTTAGATGAAGAGCTACTAACCTGTAACAGTCTTCGACACTTCTTTTTACAATATCCGCTAAGGATTTATCACATTTTATGAAACATCACCGTAATTTCTCTTTATGACTCCCAACAGATGCTCAACAGGATTTAGGTCGAATAACTATGGGGAACCAATCGAGTAGCTTTACATAATTTTTACGCATTGCTTCCGTTGTATACGCTGCCTTATGACATGAAATATTGTTCTGCTAAAATTTGACCTTACAGACATACGCATCGCCAAAAATTTTAAAACTTAATAAGCGGTTTCAAATATTTTTACATATTTCTGGTTGGCCATTGGACCATCGAACGGCACCATTTTTCTTACACCTTTTCTTATTTTCATGGATGACTACCCCTGAAGCATTTTCTTACTTTCAGAGGGTGACTACCCCTAAAGCTCTAGATCCTAATGTTGCCTCCATCGTTCTTGATAGCATTACATACATCTTACGTGCGTGTCGCCGGAGGTTGCCAAACACCTAAACAAAAATAAAAAAGATTTCTTCATTTTATTGAACCCTTTAATACACACCCAGTGACATATTATTTTTTTATTATAAGTAAAAATGGTAAAAAAACGTACCTCGAGTTAAGTTCATAATACCTTTAACCTTTTTCTTCCTTCTAATTTATTTTTGTTGCGAAATCCGATCCAAATTTGAGAACCGATTCTGAGAGTCGTGGCTTCTTTTCGGTCTTGCAGACTTTAGTCCAATTTTAGAAAATCTTCTCAAATTATTTGCAACCAGAGATTTTTCTTACATGTTAGTAAAGCGATAGCCAGATAGCAAGCCCAGAAGATACTTCTTTGAGGTTTTCCAATTATTGTGTAATAAACAAACGGTTTTCTCAGGGTGTTATTATTCTTTTTTCACCAGTTCATTTTCATGAGAACTAGTCAAATGCAATCAATGCATACCGCATAACATTTAAATATATGGTGCACAGCGTGACGTGGACACTTAATTTTTAGGGTTATTTGTACATGAACGTTTTCTTGTTTGGAAAACAAAATTATCTAGAAACACTATTCTACGCCGAGAGTTTCTTGTTCATGTTAAGCATTACTGACACAAAATGTATTAATCTTTAAAAATAGGTTACCAAAAAGAAACTCCGAAACGTATATTGTCATAATAACGGGAGAAATGGCTGTGCACTGATGTCCAAAGCAAAAAACCTGTTAAGCGTGACTAGAACTTACACTACGAAGATTTCCATACATATTTAGGCAGTTATAAACATTTAAGCGTACATCTATTAAATCGTAATTTTATTAAACTGTATATAAATATTAATTTTCCCAATGTAAATATATTGCCTACTGCATCTATCACAGGCGTTAAAATATCGTACATATTTCAAAAATGATAAGATCTAGGATAATCACTATAACTTCTTATGAAAACTCAAAAAGTTTTTTCGTAATTTTAAATAGAGTAGTTTCAGAAACAAGAATGGGACATGATATCTTTTTGCATATTTTTCAGTACATCTCTGAAAGTGAACTTATTGATAAGAGAGCAATCTCTTACAGACAACCATAAATTTTCCCACCGACATGAAAAAGATTCAACAGGGTTGCGAAAAAAAATTAACCTTACTTCACGTCCATGCGTAGGTACAAAAATGATTTATCAATATTTTTCTGCATACTAATTGAAATTTCCGTCTGAAGCCAAATGTGATTCAAAATGTCATATAGATAAATTTGACGTAGTAGGAATTCTTAGGACGTTTCACGCGCATTAATGAATAGAGCGACATAGTAAAATTATTAGGGTTCATCAATAGTATGATTGTAGTTGTCAATAGCAGTGTTCGTCAATATTATGATAAACAATTTAGTTTTTCGCAACATTTTTCGGCATTATCATTTTCTTGCTTTACTCCAAAATCCTTTTTTGTTCTGCGATCCACTCTGAATATCGTCCGCTCGTTCGAAAACCCGGCCAATGTAACTTAACCAATACTTGACGCGTTTAAACTTGGTGAAAAAGATCTGACTGCAAGGTTATTTTTATTAAGCAACATACCGTTCGATACTTTCGTAACATTTCTCAATAGCGACCTCCGGCATTAAATGATGCAACAGTCAACGGCTGGTCATTGCAGATTTGGTTCCATTTCAGACTAACTTGAAACATTCGAGAGGCGACGACAATGGACTGTATAATGACATTCGTCATATTGAATTTCACGACAGTATATACAAACATTTTATATTTTAGTATCTCAACATTCAACAAACCATTTCGAGCGGAGCTCGCATTACAAGGCTTTCTTACACACACAGTATGTGTATATATATATATATATATATATATATATACAAACACATACATATATAGTTAATCCTGAATATAAACATTTTACATGTGAGTTATACAGGTTGAAAGCATACAAACATTTAAAAGTGCACAGTATTTATATATTGTTTAAAAGATAAGGTACGTAGTATTTGTATTATTTAATACTAGCTGTGCCGACGCGACTTTGTTCACGTGGTTTTGTATTTTTTTTATTTTAATTTTTTTTTCTATCAGAACGCTATGAGCATAAAGTATACTGAAAACGCTAAGAGATGGCATTGGTGGATGAATGATATTGGTACTATACCAACATCGTAATTTTCACGAAGTCGGGGTATTTTTTGGATCTGTAATATCCAGATAAAAGTATCCTATATATTTCTTGAGGCTATGAACTACTACTGAACCAAATTTTATAAAAATTTGTGTAGTAGATTTTGTGTGATTGAGGAACAAATTAACACAGACAGACTAAAATTCTAAAAACAGGTTTTCAGGCTTCTACTATCATTTTATAACACTGAGTCAATCACTCCTTCTATAATATTTTCCACGTTAGTATTCATTCCGTTATGATTTTATGTACATATATATATATATATATATATATATATATATATATATATATATATATACATATAAATAGATTTATAATAGTGTCATTATTTTTCACTATGGAAATGTATTGTCTAGTATATCTTTATCAAATAACTTGAGTGCCTGGATCCAAAGGTGTAGCTGAACCAGGATCACTAGGGATTAATCCATTTGATGTAGGAACTTGCAAATTCTTAATTGCTTAACACTCAAAAATATTGAAACAAATATTTTTAAGGGGGGCGAACAAAGTATTTGATTTTTTTGTTGTTTTATGTATAATGTGAAATATCAATTGAATAACCTAGTTGTAAGAATTCCAATTTTTTAAAGCATTTTATGTAAAACAGGTCTTGAAATATTGTTTATAATTCCAGCAAAGAATATTATTCCCTCTCTTCGAAACTACTCGCTTTAAAATTATGAAAACACAATCTTACTGGGAAAATAAAGTTTACTAGCAAATTTTACCAAGGCTTCTAAAGCTTCTAGTTTTTAAAATTCATAGTATTTTTTCCCCTGTAAAAGGATATACTAGGTAATATATTTAAAAACTGAAAGAAATTGTATTGTAAATTTTAAAATTTTAATACAATACAAGTAACATTTAAGGATGTATCCTTAAATGTTTATATATGTCTAATTTTTAATTAAACCCCTTAATTTTACTCGTCCTTAACAAGCTTTAGTCAGATTAATTTCCTTAGAAATATACTTGATGCATATGTTCTCACTTTTAAATTTTAGATTAATTTCATTGTATCTTCGGGACGGACTGGTGTTCTGGTTGGCTGTAAGAGATTGATCTCGTAGTAATAAGTCCACCATATGTATCAACTATATACATTAATAAATAAATAAAAGTGTTCCGTAAACACTTAAGAGACATATAAATATTTACCACCATATAAATGTGAAGCTTTATACAGGCGTAAAAATATTCTTATTAATCTCTCTAGAAATATCATTATTTTTTTGATAAATATTAGGTAAACTTCTAGTAACACTGCTTATTTCATAATTTTGACTTTAGCGGATACTAAGCGGGGTGGAGGGAGATGTGTGGGGAAGATTATATTTTTATAAACATTTTCAGTAATATTTCAAGAACTGTCATAGATAAAATTTAAAAAAATATATTTGTGAAATCCTACATCTCGCTCTTTCAAATATTATATTCGACCTGATATATGAAATGGAAAAAAATGTTTTTGGTACTCCACTTGCCCACTTATAATTTCCATACAAATATATCTGAGGGATATATTGAAATATATACGGATTAATACATTTTACCATAACGCCAAATTTATGTATTAAAGGTCAAACAGTTTTTCCGTTTTCTTTTCGAAAGAAGGAACCCTAAAAAATTGCTAAAAACCTTTCGAGAAGAAAACGGAAAAGCCCGGCACGGAGCAAAAAGGACATGCGGAATTAAGTTAGAAAAAAACACCATTTCCTACTGTTCCTAGATGATTTTTGAAAGCTGAGCATTACTGAAGCATTTCCTCTACTGGTATCTAAAATATTTAAATACTTTGTAGAACAAACAGAGAAAAAATATTCATAAAACAATGTTTTGGACTGAGGAGTATCTGTATGTTTTTTGAATGTATACCAAGCCTGTGGACCTATAAGTCCATGAATCTTACTCAAATGTAAGGAAATTTACATGAACCGTCTAAAATATTATGAAGTAGTAAAATAATATGAATTTTGCACTAAACAGGGCATACATTTATTAGCGACCATAGTGTCACAGTAATAAATTTTCCAGCACAAATATTACTTGCTTAGTAACCAGTTATTACGAAACACTGTTGCCAAGTATGATGATAATCAATCACAATACAACTAAACTAATATTTTTATTTGTTGTATTGACAACAACCTTATAGTTTGAGAATTCGCGTCAGATATTTAGAGTGTATTGACAACAGATAAAAATATTAATTTAGTTGTATTGTGATTCATTATCATCATACTTAGCAATGGTGTACTGTAATAACGGGTTACCAAGCAAGTAATATTTTTACTGGAAGATTATTGCTACGACACTACGGTCGCTGATAATTATATATAAAACCAATATTTTAAATAAACGTAGAGCGCCAATTTCAATTATATCCTCAGTTCTTAGCTATCATCACGAATTCTTGAAATTTTCGCATCTATAAGGTTATAAAGAAATGTTTCTATCAATAACGTTGCTAATTATTTAGTTTCTATTTTTCTATCACAATGGAAAAAATGCGCAAAGTTTTTGTTACATTGGTAGTAAAATTAAATTCAAAGAAATCCAATTAAAAAAATGACGGCTTGTAGGAAAGATTTGTTTTAATAGTTTTAGAGTTCAATTGAAAATTCAAAACAAGAGCTAAACAACTCGTTTGGTGTGCAAAATATTTATTGAATCTTTGCCTACAGATGCAACCAAAAAGAACAGTTCTTTTAAATATCAAACTCTAATTATCTAACGTGAATTCTCAAACTATAAGGATGATATATTTTTCTGTTGCGAATATCACTAAAATTAATAATTTTCCATCTGGAATCAGAACTGTTTTGAATTTTATTAAACATTTAAGTAAGATAGAAGACTAAACATTTAAAACTAGTCAATATAGCATCTACGATTGAAAAAAAGTCCTGAAACTACGTAAACAATTGACACAAAGAAATAAATGAATTAGTTAAAAGTCTTAATCTGTTTAAAATTATTCTTTCTTTTCTGAATTAGATAGGTTAATGTTATATAAATATATTCTGAGTCTAATGTCTTCGATTAATAAAAACATCAGAACTTTACATTACGTTAATGATATATTCTTTGAAGATCGGCGTTTATTTATAGATTTTTAGAAGCGAATTGTTGAATGGTTTTTTTTTTAAATAAAGGAAGAAAATTTGATTCCCTCTCTATTGCACATACCACCAAATTGACTATTCAACATTATTTTTAGTGAAATAAATGACGAGGTTACACAAATAATTGGAAACGTCGATTTATTTTATATCAATAAAGTTGTAATAAAAAAATTCTCAAACACGAGTAGAACTTACACTACGAAAGTCCGGTACCCAATTAAGCATTTAATACTTTTAAGAATATATAGTATTTTTATTAAATTTGCACGATTACTCGATTCATATTGCTTATAACTTTATAAGCACCACACAAGTTACATCGTCAATAATATTATGAATAAGTATTAGATATACTGCAAAAAAATATTATGCTTAAATTAAAAAAATATTGAATAAATATAAATTCAATCGAAGCCGCTTCGAGATTGATTAAGCATCCAGTTTTCAAAACATTTTATCGCTAGACTTTATCAATTAAATTAGAGTAACGTGTCCTAAAATTTCCTCAATCGTAAATATTTAAATAAAAAAATATAATAAATGTAATGATATTTTTAGATGAATTTCTTTAAATGTAATTTTACTACAAATGTAATAAAAACTTTGTGCATTTTTTCTGTGATGATACCATTGTGACAGAAAAAGAGAAATCTAATAATTAGCAACGTTATCGATAGAAACATTTCTTTATAACATTATAGATGCGAATATTTCAAGAATTTATGATGATATAATTGAAATTAACGCCCTCCGTTTATTTAAAATATTGATTTTATATATATCTATATATATATATATATTAGCGACCATAGTGTTACAGTAATAATCTTCCAGCACAAATATTATTTGCTTGGTAACCAGTTATTACGGTACACTACTGGTAAGTATGACGATACTCACAATACAACTAAATTAATATTTGTATCTGTTGTCAATACACTTTAATTATCTGACGCGACTATAAGGATGTTGTCAATGCAACAGATAAAAATATTAATTTAGTTGTATTGTGATTGATTATCATCATACTTAGCAATAGTGTATCGTAATAACTGGTTACTAAGCTAGTAATATTTGTGCTGGAAGATTTATTACTGTGACATAAATGTATGCCCTGTTTTGCGCAAAATTCATATTATTTTACTATTTCATAATATTTTAGAGGGTTTATGTAAATTGTCTTACATTAGATTGAGATTCATGTACTTGTATATCCACAGTCTCGTATACATCCAAAAACAGCAGTGATATATTTTTTTAACAATAATATTGCACAATTAAATGAAACTACGTGATGTAGTATTATTTTTACTTTCTTTAATTTCTTTACCACGACCTAGGTTTCGTTGTATTACATCTTCAGGTGGGATATTTGCAAAGATTCGGATATTAGCATCTTTGCTAATATCCCACCTGAAGATGTTGTAATACAACGAAACCTAGGTCGTGGTAAAGAAATTAAAGAAAGCAGAAATAATACTACATCACGTAGTTTCATTTAATTGTGAATAATGGATTTCTACAAAATTAACGCCAAATATATTCAAAATAATATTGCATCTAAATTTTAACTGTTGTTTTTTTTCTATATAAGTATAACGGATTTTTCCAAAATGTATTATATTATTGACGTGTTATATTCAGTATAATTCAAAACTGATACTACAAAAGCATATCAAGTCCTGATTATGAAATTTATAAATAAGCAATAGAATAATTCAAATGTAAATGGTACTTATGTTGTGACTGAGTTAACTTATCAAGAGCTATGGCTCTAGGTCACAAAACATTGTTTGAGCTAGAACAGTGATGAAGTTTAGATTTAAACAGTGGTACTCCTCAATAATGGCAGTTAATTGGATCACAATACGTCATGATTATATTAATTTACTAGAACTAACTATATTCTTAATAAAATGAAACAAATATGATGTACTAAATCCTGGAAGTTTACAATGGTACCTTAAGGGTTAATAGTATTATGATGGATACTATCATCAAGATTGCGTTAAATAACTAAGGCTGATAACCAACAACTTCTAGGTTATTCTAAGAGTTATTCCTAATCAATTTTAGCATAAGCAGATGATGATATCTGGATGCTGATAATATACTCCTACTAACAAGATACATAAGGGAAAAGGAAAAAAAAGAAAAAAAATTCTCATTAAAATAATACATTTAGATCATAAAATTTAGATTGTTAAAACATGATTTCACAATAAACTGAAAATTAATTTCCTTATTTTTTGCTTTTCTGAAGTGGATTATCATAGTATATATAGTCTAAACTCTGAGCACCATTTATGTACCACATAATTATTCAATATGATATGAATGACTTCACATATATTATGAGAATTCAAGAGTTCAACATAGAAGCTCCAACCTTACGAGAAAATATTAAAAATCGGCCTTAGCAATAAAACATGTTTACAAACTTTTAAATTAAATTGAATTGTAACACAAACGAAGAAACAAACCGAGTAACCGCCTAATTTAACTTCCGTATTTTATCTGGCGGAAATATTGGTTTATTGTCTACAACCGTATTCTAATTTTGAGAGTTATATTGAAGGCGGAAATTCAATTAATAAAATCACTTCCTCCCGTGCCTACTCCGACACTTGTTTCCGGTGACGCTGTTACAATGACATCATCACAATAAATCAGTTGCGTTGCGTGTATCCGACACGCAATTGCACGCACACATAAATTAGGGTTTCCTACTTATATACACACACATATATATATATATATATATATATATATATATATATATATATATATATATATATATATTATTAACAGTGAATACATATACACAATTTTTTTCCAATTTACTATATGTTTACATTATATAATATTAAACATATAGTAAATTGGAAAAAAGTTGGTGGCAATACTTTAATAATGAAATCCTGTTAAATACAAGTAAGTACGAGGGGTTCGTACAAACTTGCACTACGAGGGGTTCGTACAAACTTGCACAACGAGGGGTTCGTACAAACTTGCACTACGAGGGGTTCGTACAAACTTAGATAATGTGAATACATAAGGTTACAGAGCATTTCTATTAATTTATTTACCAATTACGTTACTTCCACCATGCAAATATATTGCCTAGTTACCAGGGGTAATATAATAGTTATCTTTAACCGGGGTCAAAACTTCGTAAATTGTTTAGAACCCGTAATATTTAGAATAGCCCCAGTAGTTTCCTAGTAAACTTTAAGTAACCGTCAGATAACTTTGTACGTTTTTATTATATATGTAACATACTAATTTTAGAGATAACATTGAAAACGTTCGCAAAAGCTAATATTATTTCACAACCTATCAAAACTATATACACAGATCATAAAAATTATATATAATCTATGTCCACAACATAAATTTTTATATCGTTCAGATACGTATTTACATCTATGAACCGAAATGCTCCGATAGTTGAACATGCTATTGAGATTTCTTCTTTGTTTTTTTCTTCTTTTTAATTAACATGGCAAAACAATTTTTTTATTTATCTACGTACTTTAATGCATACAAATCATACACATATTTATTTTGTTACTCGACTGAACATGTTCTCTAATAATTTCCATCTGCGTTATTTCTACGTAGGTAAGATGTTTTTTTTATAATTCCAATATCGAACTTCATCAGAATACTCGAAGTAATTTCATTGTAATTGCTCATCAAAACCTATTTTTCCGATTTTCGTTCAGATTTTTAAATTTTGTGTGGAAGTGGGAGGGGCACACCTTAGAAACTATTTGGGGCTTGATGCAACGTAGACAGAGCAAACAAATAAAAACTAGTAAATAGAACATAAATTTTATTTTAAAAGACCTTTATAACGATACTCCACACAATGGGGTGTGTTAATTTTGTTCATCCCCATTTCCCACTTCTCACTTGCTTACATATTTACTAAGACTTTTACCTAAAGCTAATTAGGTCTAAAACTATGGAAACTACGAGAGATTGTGACAGACGGACGGATACACATACGAATATGACCAAATTGTTAGAGTTCCGTGTTTAACCACGAGACCCTCAAAATAAAGTTAAATTCGATTCGTACAATATTACAATTGAAATTTATTACGTATATTTACTACTGATAACTTCATTAAACGTAGACCCCGACACTTGTCATCTTGACTTTGATTTTCAGTTTTTTCCGACACTTTTTTATCGATATATTCATTTTGCAATACTGTTTTATTGTTATAATGTTCATAATTTCTTCTTCTTATTGGTAATACTTCATCTCTTCCACGTTTGCAACTATTATATTTTCCATTATCTGTTAACAAAATAAAATTGGCAAGCGTAAATTGAATTCACTAAATATAGCACAAATAACAATACACTCAAAAATGATTGTTCAAAAGGCAATTGTTCCTCGGGCATATATTTTACACTTAATTTAAACTTAACATTCATTCTTAACGAATGATGAAATTGACCGTTAAGTGTTAAATTTAAATAAGCCTCGCCATATTACGTACTTCTTTTAACATTCAGATAATTCTGTTTGCCATTAAATTTTAGAAACGTATTTTTCCTTACTTGTGAATTTCATAATTAGTAAGTGTATATATATATATATATATATATATATATATATATATATATATGTATTTGTTTATTTATTTATTTATTAATTCATTTGGAACTTCATATATAGAATGAAATTTACGTTGGTTATTTACAAGAAATGGATCGGAAAAATGATCGGAAGAGCTGAGTTTGAATAAAACAAAAACACTGAGTTAATTTTATAAGTGCTACATTCTTCTAGAACATTAAGTTGATATGGAAAATAATACGATGCGATACAAAAAAGGAAACACTTCCTTCACTCTGCATATATTTTTATGCAAATCTGTAAATCAGTAGTACGTAAAACGAAGGACGGATTTAGGATTTAACAATGAATACATACACACAATTTTTTTCCAATTTACTATATGTTTACATTATATAATATTAAACATATAGTAAATTGGAAAAAAGTTGGTGGCAATACTTTAATAATGAAATCCTGTTAATTACAAGTAAGTAGAACTTGCACTACGAGGGATTCGTACAAACTTGGATAATATCGATATATAAAGTTACATAGCGTTTCTATTAATTTATTTACCAATTACACTACTTTCACCATGGAAATATATTGACTAGTGTGTCTTTAACCGGGGTAAAAACTTCGTAATTTTGTTATAACCTGTAATATTTAGAATAGCCCCGGTAGTTTCCTAATAAACTTTAGGTAAATTTCACATAACTTTGATTTTTTTTATAATATACCTATGCAATATAATAATTTTAGGGATAATATTAAAAACGTTCACAAAAAACTAGCGTTTTCAACATTATCTCTAAAATTACATATGAAATACTGTGTTATATAAAATTCTGAATATAATAGTTTTGGAATCCTTACAGCAAAATAACGTTAGAATTCCATGTAGAAGGTTTGAATTTAATTTATGTTATTAAAAATATACCGAATATTTGAAATTAAAAAACTACTGAATATATGAAATTAAAAAAATACCGAATACATGAAATTAAGAAAATACCGAACACTTGAAATTAAGAAAATACAGAATACATGAAATTAAAAAATACCGAATACATGAAATTAAAAAATACCGAATACGTGAATTAAAAAATACCAAATACATTAAATTAAATAAAATACCGAATGCATGATTAGCTCCTTTTAAAATTTCCCTATAAATATTTTTGAGTTGAGTCAAAATACTTTATTATTTTACCAAACGCCAAGTTTCTAGTTGAAACGATTTCAGACTTATGCGACCTTTCTTTTGAGATACGGAACGTTAAAAAAATACCGTACTAAAACAGTAGCACGTACATTTCATAAAACGCACTGAGTTTAAAATTTTCGATTTTCTTAATCAAATTCTATAAGAAAAGAAGCTGCGAAAATATATGAAATGAAATACCGATTACAGCAAGGAATATGAAAAATCATTATTTATCGACACAATCTCAATCTGAGAAGTCTTTTTTTTTAAATAACTTTTACTTTAGTCCAAAAAGCCTAAACAAGCCGAATACATTTCTGAATTATAACCTTTAATTCAATTGCAGTCACCTTAAAATAATCTATATAGAAATTGCAGTCAAAATAAAATATAAATTTCTAATCATGACAGATTGTGGTTAAGGACATTACGCAATAAAGACTTTGTAGTTGCATCAACATAATGTAAAATATATTTATACAATGGATTAAAACATTTATAACACACATAGAAAATTATAAAGGATTGTTTCTTATAAAATTATTTTCATTCAACTAAGTTGGATAGTCCCGACTAAAGTACTGAATCAACAACTAAACTGTTAAGAATAATATTAATAATTAAACCGCTTAGAATTATTATTCAAATAGAAATTATTAAATATCGTTCAGTCTTAGGTTCCTTTTTCGCCCGAGCAAAATCTGAACATGTCTTTTTTCGCCCGAGCAAAATCTGCACACTCATAAATTTCTCTGGAATACTCCAATGCGAGAAAAATCTTTACTTCCAACCAAAGAACCATCAAATCGTTTGTGAGATTTCAACCGATATTTCTTTCTGGCATTACGCTGGAATTAATGCAATTTTGAAATATTTCAATGCAATTTTTGAAATATCTCAAAGTGTTGATTAAGATATGATTCGAGTGGTTGAAAACAAGAAAATTGGAATGAGATTATTATTCTACACAATGTATGTGTATATTATAACCTCGTGAGCCAGGTCAAGACTTTGAATTCTTTTTGTATCGTCACATGATATAATCTTATTTATCAAAAATGCTCAAAGATAAGTGCAGTTTA
The DNA here is from genome assembly GCA_039881145.1 of Druceiella hillmani. Lineage (NCBI taxonomy): Eukaryota > Metazoa > Arthropoda > Insecta > Lepidoptera > Hepialidae > Druceiella > Druceiella hillmani. Next base: position 13,027,390 of record JAYKKI010000054.1, on the reverse strand, counting down.
CCGGTCTGAGATAATGCTCGTAACAATCCTAGATTTGTGAATCGCTGAATTCATGAAGAATATGACCTGACCGTTTTCCAAAATTTGATCAGCTATATACTCAGGATGAAAGAAAATAACCTCATTTCAGACAATCACTGCATGACCTAACCTAGTCTCGACGAAATCTGTAATATCAGCAGTATACAAATATACATATAGAAAGCAAAAATTAAAAGTATTAGGTATTGTTTACATTACAGAAGAACATTAAAGCTGATTATTAACTTGTTATTAACTTTTTTGCAAATCAATCAACCTACAAATAATAAAAAATTATGTTGACGATAATAATGCAGATAAAAAATAAGACACAGTAGATAAATTCATCAATCTTTTCACGATCATGTTGTTGCATGGAAATTGCCATGGTTGATGGAAATTCACTTATTCTCAATAAAAATGACAACACTATTTACGTCATCTCTTTATCATTTTATTGATGCTGTGTGTTTACAAAACGTTGAAACGTGATTTTATTTCTATTCAATCATCATGATATAAAACTTACAGTTAGGAATCTGCAAAGAATTCAACCGAGATATTGGATAAATCTTCATCTATACATTCAAAAGTAAAGAGTTACCTATTAAAGGCAAGCAAAGAGTTAACTATTATTCTCGGTTTGGAAACGTAGCTTTTACTTCTAAGATTTATTTAATTTAATGGATTGGTCTGTCATAGTAAGCTCCAATATAATAATAAATGGTAATTTCGCGTAAGGTGATATCGCTTTTATGTTACAATCTTCCTCGTCTTTAATTTTTAAATATGCCCTTAATTAAAGTTATGTTTAATGTAATAACGAAGTTAGAAATATAAGAAAAAAAAGGAGCATTATTCATCGAACTCTAACAGTTTAATCACACGCCTAGATCGTAACACCCATCAACATGCAACATGTTTGTAGACTATACGAATAATCTGATAATTGCTCATATTACCGCCTCCTGATGCAATGCAGAAGCATTTACGTCAAGATATACATATTTATGGATTTACAATTTATGTTTAACTATAAATATCAAAGATGCAAGTAGTAGAAAGACAGTGCATAGCGTAGCAATGAAAAGTATCCTTTTATTCGGTTAATCGACACGCCTTTAGCTTGGAATGTAATTCTTTGTAATTAGAGTGACATTAAAAACTGATAACACAATTTTTAAAACTATACTTAGGGTAGTAGAAATATAAAAGGTGGTAACAACCAAAGCAATTTTGCAGATTATTATTCATCATATGTCATACTGTGGTGCCTGCGTGGGCAATAAATTGCATTATTGTGAAATCCAAACGACATTATAAAACCAATATGTTAATAAGAAGAGCCTGGAAGATCTGGACTATCAGATAGTAGTAAAACGGTGGTAGTTTGAGAAGTTTTTGGAAGTCCAAATATATTATTGTATGAGGTAGCAGCTATTTTAAATTGTCGCGTAGGACTATTTAGCGGCACTTATATCAGTTTGGGCTTAAAAAAGAGCTACCGAAAAAAAACTCTACTAAATACACCCGAACAAGAGGAAATATAATTGATTGAAGGAAACAAATTTTATATTATATTCAATGAAGACCTTCTACATATATTTCAACAAGACCTGACTCAAATATATATTTGATTCAGGTCTTCATGGAATATGGCGTATGTTATCAGGACGCAAAGCCTTCCATTCGAAATCACGAAAAAAAACTTCATATTCTCCTGTGGCCTGGCTAATCGCTTAACCTGAATCCGACAAGATAATGTATGGTATGCCTTAAAAACGTATATTAGTAAATCAATACCTAAACCATCAAATAAACTGGAGTTGCAGAAAATATTATTCCAATAATGACAAAACATTTACCCAAGCGCAAATCAATGTTTTAATTGAGGATCCGCAATATCAAAGCATAAAAATAAGATTAAATAAAATAGTGGCTTATTTATACATACTTATCTTATTATATGTTTCTAAAACTATTTTTTCTTAAAGAAATGTTTTGAGCTATACTATGTTTCTGTATTCTTTTGATATAGTAGTGACGGCTTTAAATTACTAATTATATTTTTGGAGGTGTTATCATTATTTAACATAATGCTCTCTCTGAGTCTTAAATTCAAAGTAATTTAGGTTATTATAAAGTACCTCAAATTAGTTGTTTCCGTAGAAGTTATTTTATTAGTGAGGTTACTTGTTATCATGGAATTATTTTATATCTTTCATATATATTGATTAAGATTTATTTTTCCAAAGTCTGGGATACTATAAAGTTAGTACTCTTAAACAATCAATTTTAACTACATTAATTTAATTTCAAATATTGCAAAAGTGTGGAGTGATGACGACATGGCCAATCAACTTAATATATTTTTTAATATTTGTGTAATTATATCTTTTCCTAATTACAAATTTTCTCCAATATTCTTCAATTCTTCTCTATGAGCTATATTAACTCATATGTACATAATACAATTCAGATTTAAAATCAAGGACATAATCTTCTTTCCGGGTGAATCGAGACAAAGTAGACAAATTTTTATTAAATATATACATTTCAATTAAATAGTACCTTTGTAACATTAACAATATATAGCTAAGTTATAGCTGGTACATAATATGAAAGTTCCTGAAACGAGTATATTAATTACTTATGGTATGCATAGATTATTACCATGCGACTCTAGGCATGTCAATGAAACTTATCACAGCCGAATTGTATATTAAAAAAATTATTTTTTCTCAATTCTATAAAAAATTTTTGCTAAGCGTGTACTCTGTATTATGTGTGTAACTCTAGTATAATTTTTATTGTGTTATTTGTGTGTATTAGTTGTGTAACTCTAGTACAGTTTTTAATCTATTATTTGTGTGTATTATTTGTATAAATCTAGTATAACTTTTAGTGTGTTCTTTATGTGTATTATTTGTGTAACTCTAGTATAATTTTTAGTGTATTTTTTTTGTTATTTGTGTAACTCTAGTATACGTTTTAGTGTGTTATTCGTGTGTATTACTTGTGTAGCTCTAGTATAATTTTAGTGGGTTATTCGAGTGTATTATTTGTGTAATTCTAGTGTAATTTTAGTGTGTTATTTGTGTGTATTATTAGTGTAACTCTAGTATAATTTTAGTGTGTTGTTCGCGTGTATTATTTGTGTAACTCTAGTATAATTTTTAGTGTCTTATTTGTGTGCATCATTTATGTAACTCTAGTATTATTTTTAGTGTATTATTTGTGTGTATTATTTACATAACTCTAGTATAATTTTTAATATATTACTTGTGTGTATTATTGGAGTAACTCTAATACAATCTTTAGAAACTATGTGCAAATTGGTTATTATTTTGCATAATTATTGCATACGTGTAGTGACGAGAAAAAGTATCGACAGTAGTATCGACAGATGGAACGATAGATGACATCGGCATAGTCTCATATCTCGTCACTTATACAAAAATCGGTTCATATTTGTTTATTTTTTTCAACTTAACAAAGTCAAAATTTTGAAAAGAAAAGAAATAATTCGTAAAGCAGAAAATGTAACCATTCGTTCTTTATATCATATTCCTACGCGCGAAACTTGTACTTAATTACTTTGTTATGAAAGTTTCCTTTCATTAAAGAACTCAACATTCATTATATTATAATAAGTAGGTAATGCATGCGAATGTTACAACGTCTCAAATGATAAGATTTAGTGACAACAATCTAAAAATTTTAAATGATTACTATCTAATATTTAACATGCACATCTCTAATTTTACCTTGCCTAATAACAAAGCAGCGTTTCGTAAATTGCTTACGGGGCAATACCAATGATCCATTTATAGTTTACACAGCAGAATATATAATTTTAATAACGACAACAGAATGAAAAATATTAAGAAATACGGAAAAAGAATTAGGACAATTGCCAGTTACAATATAGAAAATTTAAAGCTCCATAAAGTTCTTAAATCTTTTAAAACAATCATTAATCCAAAATAACCAAACTAGAATATTTCGAACTCCGAAAAGTTATAGCAACTTAGAAGTGGACAATTGGAGGCGCCATTGAAAAGCATTCGTTTGAAAAACGTCAATTTGAAACTGAATATTTCGCAAACAGAGCTTACAAATAAAATACTTGATTATAAATGGAATCTCCATTTCATTATAAAAGACCTATTTAAGGGTACTCAATCCAAAGCTGCTAGACTGGATGGGGATGAATAAAAAATAAAATTTCGCTCTAACTTGATTTGTACAGAGAAAACAAGATTTTTTTTAATTATATATTTTTCAAATTCGCCTATTAACTAAGTCCTCCAGATAAAGTATCTACTTGCAAGATTTTGTGACCATAACTCTAAACGTATAAAAATATCTATTTTGCGAAAAACAGACAGATGGATGGACGGACAAACGTTACAAAATAAGAAGGGTTCGTTGTTTTACTAAGGCACCATAAAAATAAAGATTATCTGACACATCTTGCACTTTTATTTTTTATTTCACGCAATCTGAACATTCTCGTAAATCGATTTGTCATGTTTAACGTTTGCTTATAGTCACATGTTTAAGTTAATCCTACAGATAATGATTTAAAGATAAAATCTTATAAACTTTTTTATCTATTGCATGTCCTATCTCAAGTCAAATTGTTGACCCAATAACGTCACTCTATTGTTAGTAAACTTTACATGTGATAACTAGCAACACACTTATGATAATCCCTCACAAGTAAAAATGGTTGTGCATATATATATATATATATATATATATATATATATATATATATATATATATATATATATATATATATATCTGTGTGTGTGTGGGTGTAGGTGTGAGTTTGTGTGTGTATAAAATTAAAATAGACAGACTATCTTACATTATCCATAGCCAGACATTTTAATATTTCCCAATAAAATAAAAAAAACTTAAATTAATTGAATCTGATTAAAATGTGAAAGAAAATTATATTTATTAACCTTGTTGTTTTATTCTTCCTTTGTATGTAAATATAGACAAGAATTACGATTACCTATGTACCTTTTCTCGTTTCCACTTAGCTTCTGCATAATCCACAGCGTGCCTTCAAAAATCGATTGAATAAAGATAAAAACAGAATCCATAACATAAGTACGCATGTAAAAATACATTATAAACACATATAGTTCTTAATATATTGACATAATTTAATGGCATTAAAAGTTTAACACACAGCTACGTGGTCTGTTAATGCTTACACGTGTAATGCAATTATAAATCGTACCTTATGTACCCCGTAATTGAAAACCTAGAGAAAAACCGTTAAGTGCTACTGCGTTACCGCTTCTCTAACATTTCCACAATTGCATCCTAACTACTGCTCAAAGGCTATTCTCTCTGATATTCCGACCCTATACAACGGAAGATGTAGAAAAATATTTTCCATTTCCGCCTATACATGACGTTTATTTAGCCACTGCTAAATAAACGTCATGTACTACTTAAATATTTAGTCTATCAACCTAAATCTTGGCTATGAGACTCATTTAAATTCAAAGGATATTTTTGTGCGACCGAAATATTACAAAGCCACCACGCCACTATCATTTCGATTCAGTTCGTTACTAGATTAAATCATTTAGCGGGTTTTTAATTCTACCAGAAAAAGTGCATAATGAGCCCTTAAAGATTGATATTGTCCTCTCGTAACTACTAACAAATAATACGAAGCTGAAAACAATATCTAGGAAGCAAAAAATATTGTTTTGTACGTCTAATAGCAATTTTACATCTTGCTATCTCGAACAGATAGCAATCATACCTATTATACTTTGGCCTAACGATTCTACCGTCATATTCTATTTCGTATTATTGACGTAAGAGAGTCACTTGGTATTAAATGTCACTCACTATTGTCTGTGAACTTATATTTATAGCACATAAATTACAAATAACCTGTTACTATTCGTTTATGTGTGGTTATTACTAACCACATGTATTGATAACTACATGTTTTCTCGAAAAACAAATTTCGTATCCTACAATGTCTATGGATTTTGTTTGATATAAATTTGATTTTACATCAGATACTTACATGGCCTGGAGTACTTATTACTTAGTTCAATTTTATCGAAACTCCTATATCAACGTAGTGGTGAGTTGCGCTTGTCATAGGCTTACGACTTTTAAGGGCACGGCTCACAGGGGGATTTAGTATTGTATTCTAGACCGCTCTTCGAGCTGGGCTAGACTGGTATTTTGAACATTTAAGCAAATATTAAAGACTATGATAGACCACATTGGGGCGAGAAGCCACTCACTGCGATAGTCAACCTGCTTTCCCAGCGTGGCGATTTTGGGCATTGACACGTGCATTGCAGAGGCCCAACATGGATTTTGACAAGCCGTTGATCGATATTGACGATATCGACAAAAGTGGTAAAATTTAAGAATATTTACGATAAAAATTTTCTGCTTACCCTTACCGTCGACCTAGGGTATTTCATCTGAATCATGAGGTATATATTAATTCCGGTTTTAGTTTTCGTAATTGATGTTTATACATAAATGTCCATAGAGAACAACTGTACTAAACAATGTACGTACGTGAGTTTAAATTCATTCAATTTAAATTTATGTAAAAAAGTACTTTTTCTATTAAAGCAGATGTACTTTCTAATGTGAAATTATGACAGAATTATTCAGCACAACCATCAAATTTTAAATCAAAAAGCAACACATCACGTTTAAAATCTATATTTGAAAAAAATTAGGTCTTCGATCAAAAAAAAATTAAACGAACTAATTTTCTCTTTGAGTAGTTTTGGAATCCTTACCTTAGTTTCGGAATCCTTACACCCTACAAGTGTCCAGTATCAACCCTTTCAGAACGTAACCTGAGTATGCGCCTACAGTTTTAAATTTATATAATTTTTTCTCTTTATTATGTTTTGTATCACCTTCCATAAGGTTTCTTTATTATTAACCCCGCCTTCTTTGCATCTCCGAGCCCTAGCTAAAATTAATAGCAAGAAAAAATGAAAAGCAAAACAGGAAATACCACAGACAACCATTACTTGCAGCAGTACTACTATAAGTGTTTTTACCATACAAAATTATTACAGTTTTCTGTAATGTCAATTGTTTCTTCCTATAACTCACTTAAGACGTCTTGGAAATGGCGCTTCTCAGTGATTTGATGGGAGCCGCATCGCTTGTAGCTCATATGTTAATGGCTCCTTTGTAACAATTTACGTCTTCTAAATAGATACTTAAACGTTTCCTTTTTATGATCTTACCAGCAGAATCACCCGATATTGTTCAGATAAAAATTTATATTCATACTTATGCAATGATTTTCAAGGGTCAATAAAGAGTAAGCCTCTTGTTTTATTTCATGGAACCGTTGTACCAATTTCATTAATTCTACCGAAGTGCCGTCGGTCACCATATTAGCTGAAGTTTCATCATTACTGAGAAGAGTACGATAAATTTGTGACGTCTTTTAAAGTTATGAACTTTAACGTTAAAGCTGGTTACTGGTCATACTGTGGTCATACTGGTCATAAAGTTTACATTTTACAAAATTTGGCTAATAACAAAACCATTTCTCTTTGTTCCTTTTATAATAAAACTACTGAAAGAAAGTAATTTTATTACAAAATGAGTGCAGATAGTTTATATGTATATATATATATACTAGCGTGACCCGTGCGAAGTCTTCGCATTATTTATTCCATTATGAAGCTCAGATGACAGATCAAACAAATATTTTACTAAAATTGACAAATAGAGGCGCAAGTATCAAAAGCATTGAGCTAAAGCGCCACTTTATTTATACGTGAGTGGATCTGAAATTAAACAAAAATTTTACCGACCGTCAATCATATTGACGTTGAGCCGTTAGATGGCAGCATTGCTGTTTTGTGTATATAATTTTAATAATTAATTAATTTGCAAAAACAATAGCAATAATAAATTTGATGCCGGTAGAGCAAGCAATTATCTATAAAATGATATATAATTTATGTGGATTAGTTGTGAGTTTTTTTCTAAAAAGGGAGTGTAACATCTTAACCTTAGCGTATTAATATATATGATGATGATGATGATGATGATGATGATATGATGATGATGATGATATATATATATATATATATATATATATATATATATATATATATATATATATGTGTGTATATATATATATATTTTTTTTTCTTCTTTTATTTATTTTAGTTCATTTTGTGATAAAGTTACTATCAAGGTACAATATAATTTTTTCCAAAGTCCTCCCAATAAGTTACGCTTTTGCGATTCCATACTGCCAATGCTCTCTTCTGTATTCCGTCAGCTTTCTTTCCATCGTTATCTAAGTATATTTGTCTATTTATATGTGTGAAGAATTAAGTGCCTCTTTTAATATTCTCAGTTGCCTAACTAATTTCTCCAACTCCTATCAACTCCTATAGCTTATTCATCCACAGAACAATCACTAAAAACGTATTATGTCCGTAGATGCACTCAAAAATGATGAAAAATTAAATACTAACTCCTATAGCTTATCCATCAACACATCAATCACTGAAAACGTATTACGTCAGTAGATGCACTCAAAATTGATGAAAAATTAAATACTAACTCCTATTGCTTATTCATCCACAGATCAATCACCAAAAACGTATTATTAAAAATTTCCAACTTATTAAAAACAGTAAACGTTCACGTAATTTTTATTTCCTTAAAAAGTAATTTGTCAGAATATGCTATCGATTGTTATCTCAACCATGTGAACATTTCATCTCCAGGGGTAATCCGAGCAGACGGCCATCGCCTACTGATCATATATATTCTTCAAGATGAGGACTTTCATCATTATTCACACACACGTATTGTGTTTATGACCACTGAGCGAAGACGCGTAAGAAGAAAACGAACTTTTGACTTCAAAGTGATAAAATTGTCACGGACTAAAGAAAATTAAAACGGTAGCAACAAATGGATGATTGGTGAATGTAAATATCCTCAAAGAATATTTAGCAATAATGGTGGCATCGAAGGAAACGAACAACGGGTTGAATCTTGACGATGTATTGGAGGAAATAGGTCCGTTCGGAAAATTTCAATGGGTTACAATAATCCTTGTGCTTTTTCCAATGATCTTCTCTGCTTATCCGTCCACAGAATACGTGTTTGCTGCTAGTAAAATATCCACAAGGTAAGCCCTACTTTTCTGGTATTAGTTTATTTACATTTGAGGTATGTTAACATCAGTGTTATAATATATTTTTCCAGAAACACCTATTTTTTTTATAAATCACTAAAAACGTAATTGGACAGCTAACAAAGAAACTATCTGTAATTTTTTATATTTTACTAGAAACTATAAATAATGCTTTTATCAGTTTTAATTTAAATATAGTTAATTTGTTTAAAAATATCACTTTACTAATTTAAAAATCTGCCTTTTAGTTACGTGCCAAGTTAACGTTATGACAAATGGTAATTTCTTAATCAAAATTAAGCCAAAAATAAAATTTAAAGAAGAAGATTAGGAGAAACGTGTTTAACTTTTGAAATTATATTATTTCTTTATATGATCTGAACCGTTTATTTTTGTATATTTTAAATACAGTGTAAATTAGGTAAATTAAATCCCGCGATACATTGGCTATTGGTTCGTAAATTTAATATTCGCACTTATATTGAGCTATCTAATACAGTATATCGGTATTTATCTATGTAAACAAAGTGTGTGCCATATAGTTGCGTAAAAAATGTAACTAGATTTGACAAGAAATTATTTTATTAATCCATTTATTATGTGAATAAATGCAAATAAAACTAAGTTTTGAAAATTCAAAATTCATGTCAATATCCAAACTACAAATATTATTTGTTTTTAGACGGTATGAAAGTGAAAACCACAAAATTACAATTAAAAAAAGGAATATTTTCTTGAGTATAATATGGGTCTATATTACAAATTTATGAGGTTTACTTACATGTTTATTTCACCGGTTGTAAATACGTCTATACAGCGTGATGTTATTTGAAGTTTATTCAATTTAAATAGAGGGAATGCTAAATAAGGTATCTGATGAGGAATGAAAATTTGTTAATGACAATACTGAATTGTGATATAATTGATAATGCCCATTGTTATTCTACGAGAGCAAGTGAATTATAGAGACATCTCCATTATATCTCTACCATTATATTTAGAAATTAGTAGCTCATTACTAGCTTAAATTTAAATAATTTTTTATATTTGTTTCATTATTGATTTTTAATTAACCTATATTTTCATGATATTTTGCTAAAAACAGTAAATGTGAAATAGTCAACTACCTTATTGTGCTAAATAATTACATAGTATAAAACAAATTCCTTCCCGCGTCCGTCTATCCTGTGAGCTTAGATCTTTTAAACCACACAAAGCAGTTTAATGTGGTTTTCACTGTCATTCAGATAATTTCTTCCGAAAGGTTTATAGGTATAATAAATGCATGTTATATTTACATAAAACATAAAAAGTCAATATTTCGTAAAAAAGTAGAATTTTAGGCGCTTTCATTGCTAACGCTGACTAAACTTTACGAGATATATCAAAATGTTGTACTATGGAATTGTGCATTTGAAATTTTTTGTGTATTAATATCTGTGTATTTAATATAATTGTGTATTTAATATTTACAAAAAAGTCCGTGATGGCGCATATCTATATCCTACGGATAACCCACAGTGACCTTTTCTATTATTTTTTTTATTTGTGGGTTATAGTTTCAAGTTATATTGATCAATATTATATTAATCTTTATTTATTGAATATATTTGGCATTAATTTTGTAGAAATTCATTATTCGCAATTAAGTGAAACTACGTGATGTAGTATTTCTACTTTATTTAATTTCTTTACCACGACTTAGGTTTCGTTGTATTACAACATCTTCACGTGGGATATTAGCAATGATAGGATTAGGAAAGATATCTTTGCTAATATCCCACCTGAAGATGTTGTAATACAACGAAACCTAAGTCGTGGTAAAGAAATTAAAGAAAGTAGAAATAATACTACATCACGTAGTTTCATTTAATTGTAAATCTTTACTTATTTAAATTATTGGTTTCGTTGGATATTTAATGTAGATAAAATGTGCTCTTTACAGAAAATCATTATTTTTAATATTTTAAAAGACTAACACATTTAAACTTACCAAAAATCAGTATTCGCAATGCCAATGCCGTACACAGACAGCGGCGGCGGCGCGTGAATGACAGTAATATTTTTAATTGTTCCACAATCACTCCACATTAGTAGCGACATTGCACCCGTGCGAAACCGGGACGGGTCGCTAGTTATTTATTAAAAAACATTTTATACGATAATGCTCCTTTATAATTAATTGACAAATTATTAATGTTTCTTACAAGATAAAAAACGAGAGTGCTTTAGACCATACGACTGAAGTAAAACTTCAAATTCACAAAATATGAACTTTAAAATTAATTTACAATTTTATCGCATATATATATATATATATATATATATATATATATATATATATATATATGTATATATTTCATGCACTGGCTATGAGGGTAAGAGAGAAAGAAAATGTGCGCGCGCACTGCTCTCTCTTGCTCCTACAGTGTGATACAGACAATAGGCTTGCACTGTGTCTTAGATATACGAAACATAACTGGCTATGAGAGAAAGAGAAAAAGAAAATGTGTGCTCGCACCTCTCTCTCTTGTCCCTACAGTAATATACGAAACATAACTCTCTCTCTTTTTGTCTTCACTAACTTATGTCTCCCTCTCAACTTCCGTTCGCCTCGCCCGATCACACTTTTCGTAACGCTCTCGTCACGCATTCACCAGCTTACTCCCCAAGTCAAGCGTGCGTAAAGAAGTTTTACTTCAATATGGACAAATTTTGATGCATTCTATTTCTATAGCATGAATTAATGCACCATATGAATACTAGACAATCTCTACATTGGAGCTACAAGCACCATTGTATACTTTCTCTTAATATATGTGAAGGCTTACCATTTCATAGTTTTTATTTCAATCAATGATTGTCCCGTTAAAAAAACTCAAGTTATATTTTTGGAATGGGAAAATATTTAATCTCAACATTTAAAATGATTAAATTATGCTTCCGATGACATGAAACTTAAAAATATTTACAGATATCTCTTAATATTTATTGTAGGATTAATATTTACAAATATTTATCATTTTTAATTAATTAATTTATTTTATTATAGAAACTTGAATATGTCCGCTTAATGTGTGTATAGGTAAGATTTTGCTTCACAAATAATGCCTTTGACTCAATTAAAATATTTAGTATTGAAAATAGCGGAGAGACACAGGATAGCTCATGCCATAGAAGGATATAGTGATAAAGAATGATAATGGAAATACCTTTTTCGAAATGACGCTAGACACCATCATTAGGGCTCTAAAAGTGTTCTCTAAAATATGATAAACTATCATGAATTTACTTAGCTGTCATTAATATGAATCTACCTTATTTTACAAAAATATCCGTCAAAATGCCTTCCTACGTTAGTGATAAGGAATGATAATAGAAATACCTTTTTCGAAATGACGCTAGACACCATCATTAGGGCTCTAAAAGTGTTCTCTAAAATATGATAAACTATCATGAATTTACTTAGCTGTCATTAATATGAATCTACCTTATTTTACAAAAATATCCGTCAAAATGCCTTCCTACATTATAATAAATTGAATATCGAATTACAGGGCTACCGTCAAGAAATAATTTTTCCACGTTCCAGATTTTTTCCAAATTCAAAATACCATTTTTCCCATAAATATATATATATATATACTTTTTTTTTTATTTGTTTCAAAATATCTAAAAGACAGGAGTGAGATAACAATATTAAGAATGCAATATTTAGAGCAGTGTCAGCTTTTACTATCTAAAGTACCTACTTGCAACATTTGAAACACAAAGATCTCAAAAGCGTAGAAAGAATGAGACCGGGATTGCTTATCAAATCATATCCATTAAGAAATTATGAGGGTACTTTTTTTCAAATTATAAGGGTTAATTTTACAAAGTTTCGTAAGATATTTTTTTTATAAATAAACAATTTTGTAACCTAAGAAAAAATAATAATATATTTGACATATATTTAACTTTGTAAAAAGTGTATCCGGTTTTACTTTCCACTCTATAACTTAGACATTATCAATCACTTAAAAAATGCATGTTACCAAACTTATAAAAAATTTTCTACTGTATAAATTTTTATAAACTTTTAATGAAATTTCAGGTTTAGGATTTAGGAAACGAGATATTTGAAAAAATCTCGACTAGCGGACACATTAATTTACGAAACTTTTCAGCCCACATTGAAAACTTCGAAACAAAAGTCTATGCAAATTTTCAACTTTCTTCTTTCGTTCTGAGGTTTAATATTTATTTTTTTTTATTTGACAGTACCAATATGCAAGTAAATAAAAGACGAATGCTTTTAAAAGAAATATAAAACAACACTATCAAGTAAAGGAAAAAATACATGGCAATTTGAATTAACAGGACACTAACTTATTATTTACAGTAAATTACCGAAACAACTCCATAATAGTAATGTTGAATTAATGAATGGAACAAAAAAAATGAAAATTGGGGGCATGTCAAATGAAAAACAGGAGAGTACAACACATGTTCGTGCGCGGTCTAAACGATAATTTCATGTGTGATAATTTCATACACTCAATTAGCAGCTACTGGCTATATTAAGGCCAAGAAAACTGAATACCACCTAATGTAATAATAAAACCAAAAACTTAGCGGTTATGAAAATATGCGTTAAGTTATTTGGAAAAATTAATGATCGAAATAAATTTCCGTTGGAGTTATAGGAACCTATATTTGGCGGTACATTTTATAATTCACAAATATAATCAATTTGTTAACATATTCACATTTGCATACACACTAAATTACTATATTCATTTCAAGAATACTGCAAATTAGAATTTGAACAAAGTTACAATTTACTCTTATTATAGTGCTCATCCGTGATCATAACGAAGTCATATACATATGTCACACTTCTAAACGTAGTTCATTGCATACAAAGTGGGCAAGTATGCACATCTGCATCATCAGTATATATTTGCTCAACTGGAACATAACTGAATGCTCAAACACCATTGGAACGCTAGGTCGATAATATTGTATATCTATATTGAAATACTAAGGCTGTCCGATTCATTGGGATAATGAGGCGATCTGAGTAGCCACCCTCATTTTTAAAGCCGAACTTTCGAACCAAAAGCAACGGTCAGTGATGAAGACGAAATATTTATCATGGTGAGAAAGAAGAGAGAGACTAAAATACTAAGAAGTTAAATACTTCTTCAATCTGAGTAGATTTGTACTCAGCTATTAGTATGAGCAATTTAAGAACTACATTGTTATAATGAGATCATAATATATATATATATATATATATATATATATATATATATATATATATATATATACATATATATATATATATATATATATATATATATATATATATATATATATATATATATATATATATATATATATATATATATATTCATAATAGACGCGAAGCCGTTGCAAAGTGGGTTGAAATCAATGTTCATTTATTTTTCCAAGCATTTTGATGAAATAATATGTTCTAATATGTTAAAATGTTCTAATTTGTTAATATGTATGAGTCAGACATAACTTACAATCATTTAAAATGTTCCAATTTGTTAATATGTATGAGTCAGACATAACTTACAATTATTTAAAATGTTCTGATTTTACATCACTTTTCTTTCCAAAAATAATTTAAATTCCTTTTTAACTCTTCGTATTTTTGCATACAATGAGAAATTCGTATGTACAAAGACGTAAATCAGAAGTGGAACAAACATTTTTACTTACTGCTAAATGGTTCATAACTAATAGTTATTTATTCAAGTTTGATTGGTTAATCGGGATGAAGAATTGTTGTATTCCTAGCGCATTGCTCTTGAACTTGTTCAATAACAATCTGAAAACAATTTCTGGTATATTATACAGTCTGCGGTAATTGTTCTTTTACTTTCTGAAAAAAAGCTTCGTAATGAACCGTTCATCGGAAGAACATCTTTTTCCATCACTTATCTTGACTACTGTAGGGTATTCTACGCAGGCCGCCATTTAATTTCGGATTAATAACAATTTATCCCTTTTCATCACAGTACCAATATCCAATACATCACTTGAGGGACCTCCTTCAATTTTTCCTAACATTTTACGCCACCAATCAACGTAACGAAGTTTCTGAACTTCAGTGCAATTAGAATCCTCCGAGGCACAAAACTTCCTGGTACCTAAAGGTCCATGAAGAATTTTTTTATATTTAACTCATGCCGATGCGAATTTACTCTTAGGTTCTTATCAATTTTTGTCATGACCCATTTTTGTCATGCACAGCATTGATCCCATCTTCACTTGACTCAGCTGTCAGTTGTCTCTTACTAAGAGTGTTACGACCAGGCTTGAACTCATTAAACCAGTGATGAATAGCAGCACGCAATGGGGATTCACAATAAATTTCCAATCGAAGTCGATAATAATTTTGTTATGATTGAGACCACCGTGAACCAGAACCGAAGTGGCCAAAGCAGAACTAGTATTTTATCGGTCAATTATTTTAAACTACATGGTACTTAACATAAATTATTTAAATTAACGTGAACATAATTATTTTACACAATCAAATGAAACTACGTGATGTAATGTTGTTTCTACTTTTTTTAAGTTCTTTACCACGACCTAGGTTTCGTTGTATTACAACATCTTCAGGTGGGATATTAGCAAAGATCTTTGCTAATAGCCCACCTGAAGATGTTGTCATACAACGAAACCTTGGTCATGGTAAAGAACTTAAAGAAAGTAAAAATGATACTACATCACATAGTTTCATGTAATTGTGAATAATGAATTTCATTAATGCCCAATATATTCAATAATTAATTAAGTTATATAACATTAACAAAAATAAAATTGGAATTTCCTTCATTTGTAAATATTATCTAAGCACATCCCTAATGAAAGGGACAATGTGATCGTCATATTTTATCTACGTTAATAAGTTTAGATCAGTTCCAATCTGAGAATAATTTAATAAATTAATATATGTAGATATACATACTTACACACGCTCACATACACACACACATACACCCACGCACACGCGCACCTGCTCGAGCACGCGGACGCGCACGCGCACGCGTACACACACACACACATGTGTGTGTGTGTGTGTGTGTGTATGTATCGTTTAAAACGCTTCTTTCATTGAGGCTTAGTACTCAAAATTCACTTAAAAGCAAACTAGTGTGAGTGTGATTGGCGCATGAAGTGTTCTCTGCCATAATTTAACTTAATGATGCACGCTTAGTCTTTTTCTTCATGCTAAATCCCTATCTCCTATCCTTCTTCATGCTAATCCATATCTCCCATTTATTTGCTTTTGCTTTTATAGAAATAAAGGTAATGGATGCCTTTTTATAAATGTTATTTAGGAATAATATATAAAATTATATTTCCAAATATTCCATTTCACAAGCTTTTATTTGGTACTCTCACGTGATGAAGAGAAAAAGTAATAAAACACTAAAAATTAATTTGAAGAAAATTCCTTAGAATCGTAAATTAACATATAACTGTTTGGTTACTTATGGTTGTCGGAAAAACAATGTTAAAATTTCGCTCAGATTAAAGAATAGACGGAACACATTAATAAATTTAATTTAATAAATATTTCGTTTTTCCAGTTTTATACGGAATATTAAAAATATATAATTTTATATTCATCCATTTTTTATATTAAATGACTGAATATAAAAGAAGCTATTTCATTGAGTGTTGTCATTTTTATAAGTAATGTTAATTATTTTATTGAATTTAAATTTAAATAGTAGCAATATAAAAATATATTTTCTTAAATTCATTATTTTAAACTATATTTAAATGCGAAGTAATTTTTCTGTAATCCAAGATTTTACACATTTATTAGCATATCATTATTTGATAATATTATTATTTAATAAATTGCCATACAATTATATTTGATTCCAGGTGCTTAATTCCTCAGTGTGAATCAGCAGACGACTGGGAATTTCAGCCCCCGTGGCTGAGCCTGGCTCTGCCGGAAGCGAAAACCGGCTACGACCAGTGCAAGCGTTACGCTCCACTAATTAACAGCAGTGTCTGTGCCGCGACTTCCTTCAATACGAGTGACATAATACCCTGTGACGCTTACGTCTACGAGCGAACAAATTCATTGGTTTACGATGTAGGTTTGAATAAATTATTTAATTATACAATTATACTTGACCTAAACATAATTCCATTTGTTTTACAACATTTAAGAACAGGTATATAGCTAATTATTTTAACAATATTGAACAGTTCGTGTTAAAAATTACTTTATGCTATTGAAGACAAAATTAATGTTGTCATACAATACTCCACATTGCACTGTGAAATCTCTGGATGTCTCTTATCCTAAAAGGTTGCCGTTTTACTTGGGCCTCAATAAGAACTAACGATTGAAGTTTAGTGCCTTGAGAAAAGTTAATCTAAAAAAAAATTAAACAACCTTGTTAAACGTTATGTCTACAATAATTTTAGTAGTAAGAAGAAAATATCCTTCAAAGAAATATATGTATCCAGACATATACCAGATGTCCTGTCCCATCGTCAAGCGTTGACTATTATATAAGCTACAATAACATTGTTGGTAGCAGCTATAAAATAATCGGCCAAGTGCGAGTGAGACTCACGGACGAAGGTTCCGTAGTGCCAAATAATATTAAATTTATAAGTTTGTATTTCTCAAAGACACTGAAAAAAAAGTTATCACTGCCCTCGGTACGGAAAATATCCCATAGCTCAAAAAGTATACAACATATTTTAATTTCGAATATACTTACATTAATTTTTATTTACTTATTTTAATTTCGAATCGAATATAAGCATACATTACCTTAATTTTTTTTAGAATATTACACACTTTAATTCAAAAGTTAGAGGACCTCCTCTAACACTTAAATAAAAAAGTTTATTTTGCCCACAAGTCTGTGGGCACTGGATTTTTTGGCCCCCCAATTACATATATGGAGTGCCACCCTAATTTTATTTTTTCCACAATTCTACTATTTTTTTGTATAGCGATTCATAGAAGACATCTACCATCCAAATTTCATCTATATAGGGAAAATAGTCTCCAAGTAAAATAGCTGTGACATATGGACAGTCAGACGGACAGACAGGAGGAAATTATAAGGGTTCCGTGTTTGCCATTTGGCTACGGAACCCTAAAAAAGAAGCCGAAGTTCTGTTAAACTATTTCGTCAGATTTAGGAGCCAGAACCTCTTTTTCAACTTGAACCTCTTTTTGCCGTTATCATTATACTTAGATCTAAGCTCCCTTAGACCTGTAAAAAAATTGACTTTCTAAATCTCACAATGAAGAACACTAAATATTGAACATATTTGGAGTTAATCTTGTAGAAATTCATTAATCACAATTAAATGAAACTACGTGATGTAGTTTATTTTATTTGATTTGACTCGGGTTTTTTCGCGGTAATTATATATTTAATGAGTGAACCTAGATATTATATATACTAAGTACTCACTATGTCCCGACGTTTCTGACTGGTTGCACAGCCTGTGGTCACGGGAGTCTTCCCGTGACCACAGGTTCATTCAATATCTAGGTTCACTCATTAAATATATAATTACCGCGAAAAAACCCGAGTCAAATCAAATAAAATATGTGTTCGAATCGCGAAAGTTTGAAAAAGTCTACGTGATGTAGTATTATTTCTACTTTCTTTAAATTCTTTACCACGACCCAGGTTTCGTTGTATTACAACATCTTCAGATGGGCAATTAGCAAAGATATCTTTGCTAATAGCCCACGTGAAGATGTTGTAATACAAAGAAACCTAGGTTATAGTAAATAACTTAAAGAAAACAGAAATTATATTACATAATGTAGCTTCATTTATTTGTGAAGAACATTAAAAATAAGACGGTTTATGTCGGATATTATGACACTCGCAAATAAATCAAAACCTATGGGGTACATTCCCGTTGACCTAAAATTATGAAATTTGGCAAAAAGCAAGGTCTCACAGAACAATTAAAGGAAAAAATTCGGAAATTGTTAATATGTAGTTATATCACATAAAAAACATATTTGTTTCTAAATAAAGAAAAATATATAGCAGGCAAGATATTTTCATTCTAAAAAATTAAAATTTTATAAGTAATTTAATAGGAATATCATGTACCATTCAATGTTTACAAATGCTTAAAAGTATATATATGTGTGTGTATATATATATGTAGTTATGTTAGTTATTGAAACTCTTCGCAACTATTGGTGACTCGCTTATTAAATTCTTTTATATTCCCCAGAGTTATAGATTGGTGAGGGCTTCGTAGCTAAAATGGGAAAAACGAAATCCTTATAGTTTTGTCAGATTCGCTCGTACGTTAGGCCGTTTCTCTCTGTCACATTTTTCGTTTTTTCTTTTTTCAATTTTAGACCTTTGTAAATAAATAAAATTTTACAAATTTATACTTCATATGGAGGTGTCAATTAATGCGTAACAATATATTAAAAAAAACTGTTTTCCTTCCATTCGTTTTAAGCGAAAGCGAATTTTGCACATGTCATTGAGGTCGATATCATTGGATAGTTTTTAAAAATAAAATTGAGGTTTAATGTACTATTCTTCATTTTTTATCCCCAATTGGGTTTTCATTTTTTATCCCCAAAAGCTAGCTGAAAAATAACCAGCAGTGTGCCCTTCTAATTTTCCAACTGTGAGTTTGACACATTTCAAAAATTCTGAATATTAACATTTTATTTGATAAAGCACAAAAGAAAACAATTGAAAACCTGAGTGAAATAAGTTGTAACATGACGAAAGTTAATTTTGACTAATAAGAGGTTTAGAGTAACCAATCTCTTGACGTTGCTCACAATAAAGTAGAGATTTCTTAAATTACAGCCCTAAATTGTCTTGAAAAAGAAAAAAAGATGATTGGTATCATAGAGAAAAATAGAAATATAAAAAAATGTATTAAATATACTAATTATATACCAATAGATATCATACAAATCAGTGTGTCCATTTTATTTGTACACGTAACACAGTACATGTTATCCTAAATAAAAAAAGTTATAATAAACAGTAGACACTATACGGTTGAAGTTTGGATTTGATCAATTTTTTTCTATCCAAACTAGTATGATATAATAATGAAGTTTGAAACGTTTTGAAAAAAATGGATATATTATATATTTATGTGATTTAAAACAGTTTAAGGGAGTCGACAATTCAAATTGCAATTAAATAAACGTCACAAGTGTCCTGAAGAATTATAAACATATTAAGAAGAAAATTATTTTCCCTTCACATGTTTATTACAGAATTTGATATTCCATTTATATATTATCACACAAAAGTGAGAGTCTAGAATAGCTACGTGGTTAAAATGACGTCACTAACTGTTACAAATTATCTGCGGCTTAATCAATAGCTACCCATTTTCTAACAGCCGCCACGTGGAAAATTGGTTATCGATGCCTGCGTAGCATATCAAAGATAACGGACACTGCAATTTATCGACAGCATAATCCGTTACTCAATACGGCCTCGAAGTCTTATTGAGTAACCGTTCGGCGTACGTATACTGTTGAATCTGTATTGTTTTAGCAACGACACCAACTCTTAATTCCATACTTAGATTTATTGCAAATGTATTTATTTCTTGAAACTCATCTAATCGTAATTATAAGATCAAAAATAAAGATTGCACCTTGTAACAATATAACTTCATATTTTATTTTTATTGTCCACTTTATTTATTTATTTATTTATTAACTTTTACGTATAGTACATATGGCGGACTTATTGCTGCATGAGCATAACAATTTGTATTGAACCTTTTAATTCCTCTTTAAATCTCTTCCAATCAACCATAACAATTTGTATTGAAATTTAATTGGTGGACAGTAAGAGATTTTACAATGAAAATTCTTTAAAGCACATTAGACGAAAAATTTTTTTAAAAAATACAAAAGTAAAGTAAAAAAAAAAGACTGACATGATTTGGGATGGGAAACACAGGAAAGGACAAGGACACAAAGGAAAAGGTTTCAGGAGAGGCAGGACTTTTTCAATCGATCTTTGAAAATATTTAGAGACTTTATTTTCCTGATGTCAGTATCCAGGTGATTCCAAATTTTTGTTGCTTGGACTATGAAGGATTTTTCGTAAATGGTAGAGGTATGTTTAGGAATAAGAAGGGTGAGTGAACTTTCAGATCGTAGTCCAACGCAGTGAGCAGACTAATCTTTAAATTTGCCACTAAGATAATTTGGGCTATGAAGATTTTTTAATATATTGAAAAGAAGTGCAAGTATGTTTTTTTCCATTTTCAATACAATTTACAGTGTATTGAAAATGGTTGTTTTATTTATTAACTGCTGTTTCCCAAGTTTTATTCTTAGCGGTTTTCCTGCAGCTTTATATTTTCGAGTCCGCTATTATTATAAACTTTATACCATATTATCAATTAGAAATGGCGTATTGTAAGCAAGAGAGACATATACTATAATAATAAATATGTCAAAGTAAATAAACTACCTTTCCAAAAATTGTATGGTAGGAATTATGTGTTTGCTTATTTCATTAAACTCTAATAATTTCACTTAATAATCATTTTAATACTTAAGGGGAGACTAATAAATAAAATTAAAATAATAAAAATTTTGAATATAATAATTTAATAATACCAACATGACTGACTCCTCACCAGAACTTTCACGAGCTTTTAAGTGAACTTATTTACATTGAGTATGTTCACATTGAAAATTTTAATCCCAATATTTTATTCAATGAATAATTATATTAAATAATGAAGCCGTCGTTTATCGGTATTTTAATTAGAATAGTTGTATATTGTCAAAGCAGGAAATAATAATATCTAGCGCTTTTTAATACCATTATCTTTATCAAATGATAAAAATTACCGTGAATGCAAAAGCGCAATAAGGTTCAATCCACATTATCGGTCCACTTTCAGTGCGCTCTCGGTCCAGTAAAATGATATTCACACGGATAAATAGACTTCAAGCACTATAACCTTTACATAGGGATATTTTTGTCATATAATATAAATTAACTTTCACGAAAAAGAGAAGCGTTAGCGCAATAAGGTTCGATCCACATTATCAGTCCCTTATCGGTCGCTCTCAGACAATTAAAATGGTATTCATACTGATAAATAGACTTGAAGCACTATAACCTTTACATAGGGATATCCTTGTCAAATAATATAAATTACCGTACACGACAAAGAGAGAGCATTAGCCTATTAAGGTTCGATCCACATTATCGGTCCGCTAACGGTTCGCTATCGATCCAATAAAGTGGTGGTCAACTCGATAAATAGATTTCAGGCATATTTCAGTCTGAAATCGTTCGGGTATGGGATCGTGCATAATTTGTTATCATTAATTGTAAGAACGGAATTTTTCTATAAATAGGTCCCTTTCAAGGCTCCCTCTTAAATGAAGATATGCAAGTAAATAAAGGAAAAAAATGTGGCAAATATAACACGTTTTATTGCCATATAATAAAAAATTTGCTCTTTACCTTCATCGTGTCTATTTCCTATCTGTGCAGACTATAAATATTGTATAATAAATAATCTGTTTACAAAAATTGGCATATTCGCAAATCCAGGAACGGAAATTCAGTTGCATACAAAGTAGAAATATTTTCCACGTTGAAGAAAATTTTTAAATTACATATTAAAATCTAGAACATAATTCAGAATATCCTGGCATTTGAAAAAGTCTAAAAATTGCTTCGTGTAGTTTAGGCGTTATTTATTTCACAAAACTAAAAATTATAAATTCAAGTGAATTCTTGATTGATGGGTCTGTTGATACCAATTTCGTAGATTATTATTGAGTAAAAAAAATTATTATCCAAGTAGAGATGATTAATTTATATTTAATATATAGATATCAATTTAAAGCTGGTTTTTAAGATTATTTTTTTTTCGAAAGGTGTTAAATATTTATGTTAATTTAAAGCTGGTTAATAGCGCCTCGTGATTTCATTGTAAAATTGTGATACCTTTGAACTCTTCCAATTTCAGTTCCACTTGGAATGTAAAGAATGGCTTCGGGTACTGATCGGAACTTTTAGTAGTATCGGTACTCTCCTGGTGCTACCTTTCACGGGCTACATTTCGGATCACTACGGGCGGCGGGTGGCGTTTACAATTAATGCAATCAATACGGCAGTTTTCGCACTCATCAGGGCAGGGTCAGTCAACTATGAAATGTATCTGCTACTACATCTGATTGGTACCACTTTGGGAGCTGGAACTTTTAGCGCTGGATACATTTTAGGTAAATAATAAATGTTATACTTTTTATATTTAATATTGAATACAACAATTAGAAACATCGTATTCTAAGCAGATGCATAAAAATATTTTGCACATATAACTATTAACAGGTATATCGCTCTTAATTACAATTAAATGGAAAAGACAAATGGAAACGTTACTCTATGTATTAAATGCAAAATAGTGGTCTATTACTTGGCAATTATCATCAGATTACATTCAAAAATAAAAAGAAAAAATGTTAATAAAATAATCCATATTTATTAAGATACTGTTGAAAGTACTTGTTAAGTAGTAATATAATAACTAGATTTTTATGATAAAAAGTTTTTAGTATAACAAAAAATTTACGTACGCACAAAAAATTTAGAACACAAATATTTTCCAAATGATTTACATCACAATTAAACGAAACTACGTGATGTAGTATTATTGTAATACAACGAAACCTAGGTCGTGGTAAAGAAATTAAAGAAAGTAGAAATAATACTACATCACGTAGTTTCATTTAATTGTAAATAATGAATTTCTACAAAATTAACGCCAAATATATTCAATACATGATTTACATCAATAAAACTACAAAATTCACTATGATAAATTTTACACTATTTTATTTAAATTCAGAGAAAATGTTTTGAAAATGAGGCAATTTTTTCAATAAACTGTATCTGTTGTAAATGTTCAAACACACTTTACAAATCAACAAACATAAAATATTTTCTTTTCGAAAATGTTCGTATGTCGATGACTTGCAAAAAATAAGTAAGGAAACTATTGCACCGGACTTACTCAGCGCAGGAGCGCTGAACGGTACATGAGCGTAGATAGAGGCTTATATCTTTATCAAAGTTATCTGGCGAAGTGTGCAACATAGAATCTAAAAACACGATAATTTTTTTTAATATTTTTTAATAAATAAAAAACTATTTAATATAAAAAGTATTATTTAAGTCACTATAAAAATATTTATTAACTCAATGTAATCATTACTTTCAGGCAGGCGGAAAGAATTGTAAATTTGGAATATCATAAATACTTGAAGTATTTAAATAATCTAGTGAAATAACTCTAAACTTTTAATTTATTCCAGTAATACTCTACGCTATTACTGAAAAAAACCGTTTTTACCTTATCCAAATTTGAAATAAATATATTAATTTTTTCTTTAATTTTCTCTTTTAGACCTTATAACATAATCATATTATAAAAATATAAACTTTAAAGCTGGTGCACTTTGAATTTAAATGTAAATTAGAAATAAAGAAACTAAACGAAACTTTATTCTTTTTCATTTCAGCTACAGAACTCGTGGGTCGCAAATGGCGTGCCCTTGCCGGTTGCCTTACCCAGATCTTCTTCGCCCTTGGCCAAGTAATCTACGCCTTCATGGCCTGGGGCATCGCTCCTTGGCGGATAACGATATTGGTTGCTTACGCACCGCAGCTCTTTGTCATAGCCTACTTCTGGATAATACCCGAGAGCGTGAGATGGCTTTTGATCAAAGGCAGATTCAGGCAAGGCGAATCTATTTTGAGCAAGGCTGCAAAAATTAACGGCAAAGAGTTGAGCAAAAAATCGCTGAATGCTTTGGCGGAATCCGCAAGAAGAGAAATAACTTCAGAAGAAGAGAAAAAGAAAAGAGCGAGTTTGTTTAAAGAACCACTTTTGATAACAATTATATTCAGATCCCCAGTTATGTTAAGGCGAATGTGCACCCTGCCTATATGGTGGATAACAGCGACCCTCGTTTATTATGGAATGTCCATCAACGCTGTAGGATTATCAGGGAACATGTACCTGAACTTCATAGCAGTTAGCCTTATAGAAATACCTGGCTACTTACTAGCTTACTTTGGTGCCAACAGAATTGGCAGGAACAAGACTCTCGGATCAGCCTACTTTACCTGTGCGGTTTGCTCATTTATATTTCCTTTCGTTTCTTCCGGTAAGTAAAAGGAGACTTTCTCATTTCTTAATATTAATAATGTATGTATTTTTCCTAAAATTGCTTTACAACCAAGAGTAAAATTTGTCGTCGCCGTGGTGCATTGGGTTGCTCACAAGGCTTATGGCCTTTGGCGATGCGGCGCCCCGCGAGGACACGGGATCGATTCCCGACTGTTCGTCGAACGGGACTGGACTGGTGTTATTGTTGGCTATGAAAGATTGATCTCGTAGTAAAAAGTCAGCCATATGTATCAATGAGATACATTAAAGTAGATAAATAAAATAAAATTTGCACTCAAATTAAAACTGTTAGAACTTGTTCAAAAGGTTGTATAATTTCGTCGATAATGTAATTATTTTGCAAAGTAACAACTACCAGTAACAAATATCCTTTATCGCATTTAATTTACTACCATCCGTTAAGGAGTTTCATTATTCAACTTCAGAACTCACTATTAGACCCTAACATGGTTGATGGTGTAGTCATTTTGCAAAGTAACAACTATCAGTAGCAAATATCTTGAACCATATTTGATTTGCAAACATTCGTTAAGGAATTTTATCGTTCATTTCGGGTCTTCATCGTCAGAACATCATGATGTTTATATGGGTCTACCTCTAAAGTATCCTCTTTTAAATAAAAAAAATCATCGAAATCGGTCCCCTCAGTAGAGACTTATCGCTCAACATTAATTAAAAAAAGATTCCGACGTATTGAGAATCTCCTCCTTTTTTTGAAGTCGATTACAAAAATAAATTTCTCCAATAGAAAAAGAAGTAAAACTGTTCGATGTGTTAGAAAAATTCCCAAGGATTATAGAATATTTTTCTTTATTATCAAATTATAAAATGCATTTGGGTTTACAGCTAAGTTAATATAGTAACGACGAATATAGTAAAAGATGAGATTATAGAATATTTTTCTTTATTATCAAATTATAAAATGCATTTGCGTTTACAGCTAAGTTAATATAGTAACGACGAATATAGTAAAAGATGAGATTATAGAATATTTTTTTTTATTATCAAATTATAAAGTGAATTTGCGTTTACAGCTTAGTTAATATAGTAACGACGAATATAGTAAAAGATGAGATTATAGAATATTTTTCTTTATTATCAAATTATAAAATGCATTTACGTATACAGCTAAGTTAATATAGTAACGATGAATATAGTAAAAAATGAGATTATAGAATATTTTTTTTTATTATCAAATTATAAAATGCATTTGCGTTTACAGCTAAGTTAATATAGTAATTATTAGATAAAATCGATGTGAAAAACGCAGTCAGTATCCTGGTGACGATCAAGAACTTATGTAATGTAACTTTGAATATTTCTCCAAGATGTAATAAACATGATTTAAAAAATTAATGACCTTAAAAATAACTTATATAATATTGACTTCTAATTAAAAATAGCAATGACAACCTTACTTAAAACAACAGCAAATAATAAAATAGAGAAATCTATAACGCATTCTGCGAAATGATTAAATTAATTTTATGGTCAGTAAGCTGGCAATAAGTACAAATGCACACATCCCGACAATCAATGAGCACTGTGTCGGGTAAGAGGAAAGACAGTCAATTCAATTATTTCAACTTTTGAATTTAATTATTTCTTAACTTTTGCTTACGTAATTTTGATGAAACAAACAGCAAGTTACTTGTTCAAAATTCAGAAACAGATATATTCTTTGAAAAATGCTAACTTTTAATGCCAACGTTTTACAAATATTTAGACAGTTAAACTGGTAGACATAAATTCTAAAAAATTATGTCGGAGAATCGTATAAGTCATCAAACATCTAGAAATTAAGGCTAATCAAGTATTGTAAAAACCGATACTACAAATTTATTATATTTCTAAGATTAAAATAGAACGAATGAACTAAACTGTTCTATTCGTTGAAATCAACACATTATTTTATAAATTTCTAACGTTTTAGTCCTTACAAATTAGTCATCAAATTGTAACGATATTTCTATGTAAAACGAATCAGTTATTATAAGTTAATTTCACAGTCATAAATAATTCCAGTTCGCACCGCCCATTTCAAAGTTAAAGTTAAAAAAAAAAAGTTAGTTAGTTCAAGCAGTTCGTATTCGTTTCAAGTACACCGTAACGCATTGAAAAACAAACGATTAAAAATGCTCCCATAAGGATCCTCAAAGTTTCGATTTCTTACACAATTATTCTTATTTCTGAGTTTATCGCAATAATATAAATTATTTCAGATATGGCATGGCTTTCAATGACTCTGTACTTAACCGGCAAGTGCGCCATCAGCGCTGTTTTCAGCGGTGTGTACGTTTACACCGCTGAACTCCTGCCCACAATACACCGGCACTCGCTGATGGCCTTCGCATCCATGGTGGGACGCATCGGTTCCATTACAGCTCCACTTACGCCAGCTCTGGTAACTATTCAACCCTTGTATGCCAAAAAACAAAATAGACGAGTTGAGATTCATGGTAAAATGTTTGAAGTCGTTATTGAAAAATGCAAATTTAAGTAAAATTAATGAGGTAAATTTATTAAACGAAGATTTGATACGCTGTTTGTACTTTTCTTTCGTGGTATTAAATTATAAAGTTAAAAAACAAGAAATTTTGTTTATTTTTCTATAATGTTTTTGATTACTTTATTAATATTAATGCACAGATAATATATTTTTCGAAAAATTACGATACCATTAAAAATATAAATTCATATTATTTCATAGGACCTTCTAAAATGCATGTGGTATGTATAGGTATATCTAGTTCACTATGTATATACGTGTATACATATATATGATTTATATGTTTTTCTTTCCTTTTCTTTATTTTAAAATGGCATCTAGTAAATTTAATATTTAATTTATTATATGTAATTAATTTAATCAGTTCTTCGATCATTTAAGAACCTCATCATCTATCACTTACCGCCGACATGTATGCAGAGGTAAAATTACTTCGTTGTAAAATTCTTTGGGCATTTGATAGAAAAATTGGATAAATTCAAACTTAAGGTGGTCTGCGCCTCTATATTTTTTTATCACGTAAATAATTAGATAACTCTTATAATAATATACTTTAACCAATCTTGCTATGATGGGAACAGAGTAACTCCATGTACACATCTATACTATTCTGACACTGAAAGGATACCCAAATAAAATATTTACACTTCTTCTCGAATGCATGATATTATTTTTCTATAATAATACGAGATCCTAAGGGTAATTCTGTCAGATAACAAGAATTTAACCTAAGATCTATTTCAATAAGGTTTTTTTTCTCAATTTTTCTGAAATATCCCTAGATGACGACAATAGAAGTGATCAAAATTTCCTTCTTTGTATCTTCGTCATAAGAGAGAATACACCTTTACCCCTCCTTGTGTATATACTTATATCATCTATTGAATTGCTCAGTTTTTGCCCTAAACGATGTTCATGAAGCAAGTACTACACTATACTCAGTTCCCTTTGTGAAATTTCCTTATTTTATTATTGTTAACTAAACAAAGATGTCGATTTTTATTCAATTAACAACTGAGTTAACAAATGTGCTAACGAATATCTCTGGCTGGGTATATAAACTACACTATATATTTACCCAGTCAGAGATATTTGAGAAACTACTCAAATATCTCATCTCTATTACATTCCAAAAATCGTTTCAAAAGGTGGTAAGATTTTTAACAATTAACCTAATCATAGCAATCATTGTTCAAGATATTTTGACTTTGGTAATGTTTGAAGGAACTTGTTTTTTAAACATTTTAATTACTAATCGAAGTATCGAGACTAAATTTTTATTGAAATAAAGAAAGACAGTTTAATGAAAAGTTATTTCTTTCTTCAATACCAATTATTAATGCTTTTATTCATTTTACTCTCTCTTAGTCAATATGACAAAAGAAATAAAATTTTTATTTAAATGAAGAAAAAACAGTTTAATAAGACGTCATTTCTTTAATGAATGCCAATAATTAATTAAGGCCTTTAACAATTTTTCTCTCTGAGTCATAATTTGAATAACAAAAACAATTAATGTCTAATCAATACATGACACCACTTTGCAAATATTTAATACTTTTTTGTATATTGTGTTTGTTCAAATATTTAGTTGTTGAGAATTATTTTGAGCAAGGAATGAGATTCTTTATTAAGGTGAAATAAAGTATGCAAACAATAAAGTTTACAAAGAATTTCTGCTTAGTTCATACCAATTCCATAAATTAAAATTGCAAATATTGCTATAATATGAAGCTATAATATAATTGCTATAATATAGGTATTTACCTTTGACTGGGTATCTATATATGTGCGTTTATGCGTATGTATTTTTGGATCAGTAAATATTATTGAATAAGAAATATAATGAGTATAATAGCTATATTACTAAATATAACCTACTTTTAATTGTTTCCGTATTTTGCAGATGATACACTGGTCTGGAATTCCATCAGTTATATTTGGCGTAGCAGCCTTAATATCAGGATGTCTTGTCCTAACGCAACCAGAAACTTTAGGAATAACTCTGCCCGACACCATCGAAGAAGCCGAATTGATAGGGAGAAAAACATATAAATAAAAAAGCGTTTTATGGTGGTGTGGCATATCAAAAATTCAAGAGACTGTTTGAATCTTATTCCTAACTCTTTTGCGGTAGTTTTAGATTTAGTTTTAACATTTTCAATATATATATTTTTTTAATAATTACAATAAATTTCGTTACAGTTAGAAGGTATTTTATTTATTTCAAATATGTTAGTTAATAATATATTTACAAAATTAACACGTAATGAACGCGTTGTTCTCATTAAATCGGTGAAAAAATAAATTGAAAAGAAATTTCTTTAAGTGCATTGAGCGATTTTTGGTAGGAGAAAATCTTATGAGTTTGCGTCACCGACATGCCAATGTTAACAATATATCTGTGGCTATGAGTATGACGTGTCGCGCTTGACCAGCAGTGAAAACACACACACACACACACACACACACACACACATATATATATATGTGTGTGTGTGTGTGTGTATATATATATATATATATATATGTATGTATATTTATATATCTATCACATCTACTGCTTCTGAGCAGTGGTGTCTGCACCAGACTGACGCACGCGTAGCTGACTGTGCACACGTATACACATTTATATAGACCAACATATTGTATATACTTGAATGTATGATGTACGCGTTGGATGCTTTTCGGATAGGTAAAATCGTGTGAGTCAACGTCATCGAAATGCTGTATATCTGTTGCTATAAGGGTGATTTGTTCTGGAATATTAGTAATATGTATATATATACAAATAAAGTTAAATTGACTACGTCGAAAGTTTAATGAATGTACACTGTGCATTGTTTAAATTGTGTTTTAGTTTGATTATTATTTTAATTGTTTACTTGTAAGATCACTGTGCGTTACAACAGGGCGTAATAAATGTGGTAATATTTTTATATAGAAGAATAAATAACAAAAACAGAGCATTTATTTTTAAATATTTCCAATATTCCTGTCGATATTTGCGTTTAAAAATTTGTTGATATTTGCGTTTAAAAAGTTTATAATTTTTTTTAACTATACAATACATCATGCGATTCATAGTGGCTTAGGATTATTTTACTAGCATGGTAAAACAGTTTTCTAGTTGTTCAATAATATTTTTGTGATTTGTAAGGTAGTTTTGTTTTTATTTTCGGTGGGATTAATATAATGGTTATTCGGGATTAAGGAACAAAATTAGTATCAGGAAAAATTAAAATTCAGTAACTAATACTTGAAAAATCGTGGTAGATGGCAATTATTTAGATTTTTCTAAAAATACATATAATTTTAAAAGTACCTGAAAGTATTTTTTCTGATTTTTTCAACAACTGTCATAATCTGGCCTATACCCTGTTTTTGGCTTGACGTTGAATGTTGGGACAGCCTGTGTGTGTATATATATATATATATATATATATATATATATATAGAAGACTTATTTAGATTTCGCCCCGTGCCTCTTCATCTTTATAAAATACAGCGGAGCTTTTCTATTTCTTACATTATATACAATAGAGCTATTTTATTTTATAAAGCCATTTTATATTTGATATTTGCAGTCATTAAGTAATGTGAAGTTATTTTTCGACTAATGTATCCTGATCTTAAATTTACGAAACTTCCTCAATTTTCGAAATTTATACTTAAAAATTTACAGGGAGAGTTAGCTTTATATTTAGTTTAACATAAGAAAAATAAATTCTATTCTATTTTTCACTACCTTAATTATGAAACCTAAGCCATCATAAATATATGGGACATCTAAATGGAAAGACGAAATATAAGATAATTTACCACACCTTACAACGAACTATTTTTTAGTTACTATTTCATATGAAAGTGTGTTACCGAAAAATCTCACTACATTTATAAAAAAAAATTAGAGTTGACGTCAAAAAGGATTAAATGAAAAAGGAAAAACTCGAGAAAATGTAGGGAAAGAGAAGGACGATTTTGACACGCGAAACTCAACGGCACTGCCAAAAGATGCCGCTACAAGTGATTCAGAGTTGATGCTTTAAACTTCATTAAAATAATTAATGGAATACGCTGTATGATATTGACGAAAACGGCGCAGTCAAATTTCAATAGTTCAGGCTATTTCTTTTATTTTCTTCCAATCATTATTACTTTTACCTAGATCAAATTGCGTTAGACAGGAAGAAACGTACCACAAAAATAAAAATGTAGGCGAGGAAAGTTACTACTTAGTTAAATAAGCTCAATATTTTGGTTAACTAATTGCAGTCTCTTGCTAAAATATTTTCTTAAAAGCATGTAAATGTAATTAACTATCATAAGATATATTTTTCGACATCGTTGATCAATAAAAAATGCGAGTTTTCCAAAAATAATTTTGAACTCCGATAACCTTCTTCAAATTTAGCAATGAAAGCCAAAATTCTAAAAACATTTGGCGTCAATGAAATTACAAATATATACACTATTTTTAATAATATCTGAATCAACATATATTAGAATCAATACAGATAATTCAAAATGAAGAATATATATGCCATTCTGAATTTTAGCTTTTTAAACAAACTTTCCAATTGCTTATTCGATTATTAAACAAATTTAATATTCTATACCAAGGAATTGTTAATATAATATTTTCTACGAATGGATTACTAACAAATATAATAGTATGTACGAAAGAATTTAACTCGAAAACTGCTAAATCCATTGACATGAATTTAATAAAGGTAATAATGGATAGTAGCGAAGATAGTAACTTAATTTTATAATGATATCTCAAATGATTTCGAAGTTGTGATGATGTTAGTAAAGCATACCGTAAAGCAACGGATTCGCTATCTACTCTTGTAGGCTTTAGTATCGAATGTACATATTGAGTGGCCCATATTATATGCATATAATAAGCATTCATACAGTAAATCTAGAAATCTTCCCGGTAAAATTACTTTACTCTTTGATCCCTACCTAAAATATTTAATTTTTTTTTCTAATTTAGTTTATATAGGATTTCATATTCCATAGGATAACATTATATTCCTCAAGGCACCATCTATGATTTCAATGTCATATAATAGAACAGTGATAAAAATAGGAGAAGTGAAAAGATATCGAGGCCAACCTGCTGTCACCTGGAAGAGCTGTATTGAAAAAGCGTCTCAAATTAATGGACATGATTCAACGGGCAACATAAGATAATCTTCCTGGTACGAAAACCAGGAAGGCTGACCCCAAATTTGATATGAGACCATAGCCAGGAGAAAAAAGAAGGAGGGCGCCATCTGTGATGCAGTATCGAAACCAATTAGATAAAGCGCTATCTATGATGCAGTGGAAGACACTTTGATCAACAGATTTCTCGATGAAATTCCGTAGTGAGCAATCCATAATGCAGTCAGTAGCGAAAGCCTTGATGAATTATTGGCATCCATACTTAATTTTGTGTTTTTTTTTAAATGGCATATCTTAACAAATCCAAAGTCCATGTGAAGGTATGCACAGCTTGTAAGAAAAAAGACACAGATAACTTTTGATCTAGAAATCACACTGATAACGACAAGATGTGTCGTAACCAAAGCAATCTTTATGAGCCCATTAACCACAACTTCAACATTGATATCACATTTCTCAAGTTTTTATTCCTCTTAATTTATTATGGACACTGTCTCATGTTCATGTTAGTATTTAATTTCTATTGAGGTTTCAAAGCCCAACGTTAACAGTATCGTCACTTTCTACACAAACTACTTTATAAGCAGGTGATTCAGAAAAATTATTCTACAAATTTAAACTAATTCAAATTGGAAGAGTTTACTTGAACTCAACAAGGTACATCAAATCGAAATAACTAGAAGATATTGAGTATGAGTATTTCTAGACATACGATAGTTAGACCACATTGATGCTACATTTCACTTCAAATTGTTTCAGCCCGATCACACATCTAAGGAAACACATCACAGAAGAAAATAAAAAATGGGAGATATGTATAATTAGTTATATAACCTTGTTCCAACCAATATATACTCGCACCCTTGTGTAAATATATTACTGAGAACAACATCCATTTAATTTATTACATACACTTGAATGCATTGCGTTGTATAAATTCATAGAATAACCACAATTAAATGAAACTACGTGATGTAGTATTATTTCTATGGTGGGATATTAGCAAAGATCTTTGCTAATAGCCCACCTGAAGATGTTGTAATACAACGAAACCTAGGTCGTGGTAAAGAAATTAAAGAAAGTAGAAATAATACTACATCACGTAGTTTCATTTAATTGCGAATAATGAATTTCTACAAAATTAACGCCAAATATATTCAATCATAGAATAACATAAATTTAATTTATTACCCTCACTAAAATACTTGTACATTGCATAACTTTCGAAAATATAATAAAACTATTAAGGTAAAAATTGAGAAAAAACCCACTTCCGCTATTGTTTTGTATAATATTTAAATGCTGTCGGAAGTTTCTACGAGTTATTCTCTTCAAATTGTCTATATGAAGATGTTGTCATACAAGGAAACCTAGGTCGTGGTTAAAAATTTAAATAAAATATATATAATAAACATGACGTAGTTTCATTTAGTTGATTCCAACTATTAATTTTAAAATCAATAAAATTAAGTGATAATGAATTTCTACAAAATTAACGCCAAATATATTAAATAATTTTAAATTTTAACTGAAATTTAATAATAATGCATTGGATAACGATTTATATCAAATGTATAAGTATATCCTTTTCAATTCGCAATAGAAAATTCTCAAGTTTGCTTTAAAGCATCATTATATGGTTGGATTAAGAACAATGATGACTTGTTTGACTGACTTTTGTAATAGCAACAACTCCAAAAAGAAAAATAAAAAGTAAGGTACCCTGAAAAAATAAAATAACAAAGATGTTTGTTTACCCGTTATGTTTAACTTACAACTATTACAATATATTTTTTAAATAGCACAACCTCGACGACCTCTTAAATCAAAGTATTGTGTTTGACGTTTCCTTATCTTCAATAAGTTGAAGTGAATCTTACAGAAGTTGATTTAGAGATAAAATTTATGAGAATTTTCCGCAATAACTTTATCATATCTCAATCTAGATATCTAGATCTAGATAGATAAATCTAGATATAAAACAAACTCCTGACTTAATTACATCACTCTATTGTTAGTAAACTTAACATGCAATAACACAACACCCGCAATTTACTTGTATTCAAATTCACCATATATAAATATATATATATATATATATATATATATATATATATATATTGATATATATATTGATATATATATATATTGATATATATATAAATATATATATATATATATATATATATATATATATATATACATACATATCTGTACATAAAATAGATACGACTAAAACATCATCTGATGCAGCTAAACTTTAGAAAATTTAAGTCTTTTTGAAATATTTAAATAAGAATTAAAAGTGTAAATAAACAGACGATATGAGAAAAGAAATCAAAATGCTTACCTACATATAATCAAACAAGAAAAAATGTTTAAAAAAAAATAAACCGACTTCAAAATGTAGGTAGTTGCCCACACCACTTAAAATAATGGAATAAATAATGAATAAAAATACGGTTAAAAAAAAGGCATGAATAAAAAGTATAATATGCACAAAATTAATCCAAAATACAAATCAAAAGTAAGTATTAACCTAAATAAATATTTTAATAATTTTTTTTGAAGTTCGTGCTAACCAAAACAAGTTTTTTTGTTTTATTTTGTTATGATCTGTAGTTTGATATTACTTAGCTGGCACCAATTTTTAAAGGTAGCAAGAAACACTAGTAGTACTTAATTTTATATCTATATATTAATACGTAAAAAGAAAATGTTGTACCCCTTTTTAAGCATATTGCGCGCACAGAGCAGTGTGAGATTTGGCATAGTTAAAGTTTATATGGAAAAAAATATATATAATGAATAATATTTGTTACAAATACATTAAATTTTACATTACACATACATTGAAAGATTCATTGTTTACATTTATTATATCATTATCAAAAACATAATAGTATGTGGTTAAATAGTCGCGTAGAGTAGAGATTGTGGCCAAACAATTTTAAAATATTATTCAAATCATTCCTTTATTTAAATTATTCCTTTTTCGGTAGTCTATGGAGTGTGCATGAAGACAAAAAAACGTTTATTTTATATTTTGTGTAATAGATATCTGTGTTTTATATATTAGTAAAATACAACTTGCTTAATCACCAATAATACACCTATTGCAAAAGGTATATTACAATAATAGCATGCGGTGCATGCAATAATACACCTATTGCAAAAGGTATAACACAATAATAGCATGCGGTGCATGCAATAATACACCTATTGCAAAAGGTATAACACAATAATAGCATACGGTGCATGCAATAATACACCTATTGCAAAAGGTATATTACAATAATAGCATGCGGTGCATGCAATAATACACCTATTGCTAAAGGTATATTACAATAATAGCATGCCGTACATGCAATAATACACCTATTGCAAAAGGCATAACACAATAATAGCATACGGTGCATGCAATAATACACCTATTGCAAAAGGTTTACTACAATTGTAAATAATGCCTAATATACAATTGTTACAAAAGAGAAATTTTGTAGCAGCAACCTGAATTGACTTACTCTCCTAGCTACCTATTAGTGTGAAGAAAGTGAGTAGATATGTACATTACAGTTGAATTTCGTCTACTGGACGACCACTGGTTATTAATCATTTGATAGCTATAGTTATCTCATGTCAACCATTGAAAAATAATATGTAATATTAATCATTAAAAATATAAACTAATAAACTCGATTTTTCTAAATTATACTATAATACCGTAATTTTTGTTAAACTATTATGTTATATCACCATGTATATTATTGTTATTGAGAATTGTGAGAATTGCACCAAAAAATGACAATGCGCATGTCAAGTAATGTCTGGTAACACACATAACGGTTACTTAAAAACTGCTTCATTGATTTTGATGAAAGTTTTGCTGTATCTTGATTGAAAGATACTAAAGTCAATAAAAAAATGCAATTATAAGTTTCTGAGAAATACGTAGATAAATATAAACACATACATATATGCATACATTCGGTGGTAAAAACTTCTTCCAAAAGCTTCTGTCCTTCGCTTTCCTAAGCTATACCCTCCCTAACGGTTTATCACGTCGTCACTCCACCTTTTATATTGCCTTCTCTCCTACGTCTTTTGTCTGAAATGGACCAGTATGTAATGTTCATGACCATCTTTCGTAATTTTCTGAATATGTACTGCTTATTTCCACTCTACCGCAATATTTTCGCATATTTTGCTTTTATTTCATCCGCTGTCTTTCACAAGGTTTTTGAGTTTTATTTTGATATAGCTTCGTTACCTGATATACTTTTGGCTTCTTTAGAGTTCTCTGAGTTATTTTCTGGGTCTAGCTGGCATGAGCCAACAAAGTGTGAGACAAATGTTGTAACTTTCATCTTCAACTTCATTAATTGAGATCGCTTAAATATTTATTTCATAGTCCAGTACTTATTCCAGTTCTTTTTTCCTATATTTATTACCTTTTCATCTTTCATACAATCTTGAATGAAATGATATGGCTGCGACATTCTTGTACATATAGACGCATTGGATTAATAACAATTGGCGTTTTGTTTTTATTTGTCATCACCTTGCTGCCTGTGGGATAGGCAAAACAATAATTGGAAATATTTCACATCTCGGTGGAGTGCATTTAATTAATTTTACAATATTTTACTTCATAGTAATCGTTAAAATTGAATTTTCATAAAATGGCGACCATTCCGAGGTATGATCTAATTAAAGAATCATGCCTTTTTTTGAAAAACTATAATGTTTGAAATAATCTTATTTCAACAGGTTTAATTTCATAACAAGAATCAGAAATATTTCAAATATATACCGTATTCCTTGTTCTCATTGTAAAAGGATGGCGCGGACCGCGGAGATCATTTGTGGTGATCGCAAAATTTTGATATGGTGGCTACCTAAACCAAGCTTCGCCGATTTAGAGTCTATAAATAAAATTTCAACTGTATGTAGCTTAAAAACCATATAATTTAATAAAGATATTTGTGAAATGATAGAAATGTATATCATTTTATGATTGTTTCATCCTTCATTCCTATGGAAGATGGTAAACACGGAGTAGAATATTAATATAAGCTAACATTTAAGTAATTAACTTGTCTTCCTTATCTCTTACGTGATGCAGTGTACGCCGTAATCGCTTCGAAAATCTATGAAATTAAGATAAAACTACCATCCACACGGCACGTGCCCAAATAAAAAATGAATTATCTGCTGCACAAAGATGTTGCTCATTCATGACAGTTTTGAATGAGCATATAATGTTCTTGATCTGTTGGCATGTCCAATGAGATAAAAATTTGATAGCAAAAACGTGATTGATGGTCGCGGCTGTATTGTTCCTTATGACGTATTTTCACAAGGTGTAATAATCACCTTATGAAAATTATTGAAAATAAAAGGAAGAAAAAACAAAACATTTAAAAATTTGTTTTGTACTAAACTCGTTTTTTTTATTTTTCTTATTCATAATAAAGTGACGATAGGCGTCTATCATAAAAATTTCGAAAAATCATCATGTCGATACTACACAGATTGCTAACAGATCCTATTATCGATATTTAATTTTGAAAGGAAGGTTTTCTGCAATTTTGAAAACCTTGTTTTTTGTTAGAAGTAGGACTTGATCTAATAAACTTACAGTTAAGTAAAAGGTTAGATATTTTACATTCGCTAAGAATATTTAACATTCAGAATGATAAAAATCGGCTTTATAAATATTTATGGTGGAGAAAATCATACCTACTTGCTTGACCTTATTATGACTTTAGAACCCCTGAGTATGGCCCGTCGTTGAAATAATAAAGGTGTCCCAAAATTCTCGCAAGATTTGAATTTTGCGCCATTTGTGCGGTAAAGTGTTGCCAACCAAAAGAAAAATACAGCGTGACAGCTGACAGTTCAGGGTCATTAAAAATGGAGCGCTATACAAAAGAACAACGCATTTTTATTGTGGAGCAATATTTTTACAATTTTTAATTATAAACCTGTGTTTTTTATCAAAATTACTTCTTGCGTGAATTTTGGGACACCCTATATAATGAGAAAAAGCGTTAAAATGAATTTTAATGCTTTTTTCTCATTATTTCTTCCTATAATTCTTCCAGCCACAATATCATCACAAAACCTACAATCTGGTACTTCAAAACTGTATACTGGAAAATACTGAAAGTTTTTTTTTTCTACTTTCTATAATATGATATTTGTTCCCCTTCTGTGGATTCACTTCCCGTATTAAGTAAAATATATTTAATTATAAAATAATTAGTATGCATTATAGACAGCGAGGAACAGCCAGTATTCAGAATAAAAAAAAATGGCTACACCACTCAACTATGACATCTAACTCTAATTCACAATCTCTATCGTTTTTTGCTAAATTCTTTAGTAAATTCTTCGTTGAAAATTTCAAAAGTAAATGTCATGGTGCCATAGTCCTCCATCTAAATATTATATTATATACCAAGCTATATTATATAGAACGATAAAAGTTCTCAAACTCTCTACAAAATCTGAGAGGTTTTATTGAGTAAAAATCCAAAGCTAAAAATTAAATTGCCCATTATTCTTTCTATACACAAAAAAGTACTATCAACCCTATCAACAAGACTCACGAATCACTCAGTCCCATATTACGGACCTATTACAATAACCTTTACTGTTATGATGCTCACGGTGAAATGAAGGTAGAATGTTGAAAATAATTAGTATTGTAAATAATTAGTTCCTGGCCTAGTTAGCATTCAAGAACCTCTTCACATTTTTCCCAAATAATTCTGTCACACAGTTGAATTTTTAAAATATATCTCACATGAGCTAAGAAGGATATTTAAAGAATTTGACAGAAAGAAAGTCGTTTTCTATATATTTTAGTAATTCTATGGACTAAGGGACCACGGCTTCTTAGGTAAACCTGATTATGTGTATGTTGTAGAAGGAAACTATTCATCAATAATTTAGACAGACGACTGATGTCCCACAAAACTCGGAGTTACCTCTAATAATCTTGCTGCTGCACATTAACGGTATACCTACGGCTATAAGACGCATACTTGCAAAACGTATCAATTGTTGGTTCAGAAATATACACATACTATATGCTATATGCACATACTTGTAGAGAGTGTCATTTGTAGGAGTGTCATTTGTAGGTACTTGTAGAGAGTGTCATTTGTAGGAGTGTCATTTGTAGGTACTTGTAGAGAGTGTCATTTGTAGGAGTGTCATTTGTAGAGAGTGTCATTTGTAGGAGTGTCATTTGTAGAGAGTGTCATTTGTAGGAGTGTCATTTGTAGAGAGTGTCATTTGTAGGAGTATCATTTGTAGAGAGTGTCATTTGTAGGAGTGTCATTTGTAGAAAGTGTCATTTGTAGGTAGAGAAAATTCAACTCGTTATAAAGTGTAAAAGCAGCAAATTATTAAGAAATTGAACATTATATTGGAGCCAACCCAACCTTAAAAATTCAATACAGGAGAAAAACTTGTTCTATCTATCACATTAAAAAGTACCCAGTGAAATTAGGCAAATGTTGATAACCCAAACAATCATCAAATGTTCATCTTCTGGTTACAGTAAATGAAAAAATTAGAACTGCCACTGCTTTCTTAAGTTTAATACATAATCATCAACTAAAGAACCAAATACCTTAACATGATCCAAATATTCACTTTACTCTAATGCCTAGAGTTCTAAAAAGCGCAAACAATACCAGTGATGAAACATTCCGTGCAAGATTTTATTTTGACGAGTGATTTCTTTCGAAAAATATATCACCATGTATTTAGTCACATATATAGGTAACCAATTCTAATTGTATAGAATCGCTGAATATTTTTGCGAAGTGACATTTGAATTATCAGATATTCCAGATATTGGTATGCATTTCCTGATCTCGAAACTTTTCTCGAAAATGACTGATAATTTCATTGCACTTTCATAAAACAAAAATGTAAACTCAAACATTTGAAGAACCAATGGAGCATTATACCTCACTATCCGCCCTATGCATCTTATATATATATTTATATATATATATATATATATATATATATATATATATATATATATATATATATATATATTGAAATTAATAATGAGGAAAATTAACAATAGGTTGGGTGCAAAGCTATTCCTATCAAAACTGATGCGGAGCCGAACGTAATTCGCTTTACAATAATTAACGACGTTAGTTGGGTAGTTTCATTCAATTCATGATATAATTATAAGAAAGATTTGTCTATGTCAACTTCTATAACATATTATTATAAGTAATAAATCCGCGAGTAACTTCTGCTTGCGGCTTCTTCTGAATGTATTTTTGATTCAAGCAACGGTATTTAAATGCAGATTTGAGCTCTCGATACAGATTCGAACTCTCGAGAGATATACATTTAATGTAATAATTAAATTTTGACATGGTTTAGTACTATTTTTTATCATTTAGATAAAAATTCAGTGTTTTGTCCTACAGAAATTATACAATTTTTCTATTTAAAAAGTAGCCACTTTTTTTAAATTTCAATCAGGAACTATAACATTACGTATTAACATTATATATATTAACATTTACGATAGTCTGTCCCACCGTTGTATACATGGGCAAAAAACACCCAGACATACTTTTCACAATATTACCATTCCAGGGACATAAAGACATTAGTAACTACAAAATTTTGTAGCTACTCATTACTCAGTTGCAGAGTTATTATGTTAAACAAACTGAAAATTAACTAACTTGTATTTATAATTTTACGTAGAAGAGAATGAAACCATAATAACCGTAAAATTCATAAAATAAGTAGAACTATTGGAAAGTAAAGTTATTTGTTAATCTATTATACTCGCATCGTGTGTGCGGTACTCCATTTTTTAATTGCATACCAAATGAGTTGCAAATCGGTTTGCAACCAAGTTACAGTTTACTAATAAATTGAGGCTTAAATGATTTATCGTAAACCCATCCAGTATGCTCAAATATTAACCGATGGAGGTAATAAGTCTCAATTCAATTCAACTTAATGAAAAAATGTGCCATATATTTTAAAAACAAGACTTACCAAAAACGTTTCACAAAATTCGCAAACAAATATTGCTGGATATTTTTGAGACAATACTTGCTTTACTTAGTGTCATATATTTACTACTGTTGTTTTGAGAAAATTGTTTCTTGCTTAAGAAAAAACTGACTTAAAACAATCAGCCAATAATTAAGAAAATATTCTAATAACCATCATGTCTTTTCATTTTTGGCTGACTCTTCTGGAGTTTTATCTCCAAATACTACCTTGTGAAGAACAAATAGTTCGCTAAGAGAAAATCAAAATTCTGCAATTCAGTAAAACACAAATTGATCACTACCTTGATCATATCAAAGTTAATATATGTAGCATATCAGATATAAATTCCTTAATTCATTCATGAAAATCAGCCATAAAGATTTACTCGATATGCCGCTCGATGGTGTAACCAAACTAATTTTTGTTGCATTACGAGGGATATCTTTACACTTATATAACGTGCTATTAATGTCTTGAAAACAAATTTTAGCCGCTACATTTTACATAAAACTACATTTGGTGACATCTTAAAAAATGGTAAACCAGAAATTTTTTCTCATAAAATAGATATCCTTTTCAACGTAAGGGTAGAGAAAGATTAAGTTAAGATAATTTAGCTCAATCTTCAAACAGATACGTCGATTCAGTAATTTTTTGAAGCAAAGACATCTTTTGACATACCCTATTCGAAATTGTTTGACGGAATTTTGCGACACGTCACAAGCATGGTGCACTTCGTATATACTCGGCAGTAAGTCGAGTATAGCCGAATGGTTCGACGCTCTTCGGATACGATCAGCGTTAGGCTAAGTATGGCCCAATGAGCTGTCGAATTAACAAGTATATTTTATTTTTTTATTTTATCAATTTGCCCTGTGAATCGATGCAAAAAATCACCGGATTACGTACGGACACGACAAAAGTCTGAGTTCGAATCTTGGTGCTCATGTTTTCGTCTTTGATTTTATTTTAAAAGTATTTTTTTTTTGTTAAATTTAAACCAAAAAGATTTTTATCATATAGTTATTGAATATTTATTTCATTTTATATCAATAACTATGTATATTTAGTTTTTTCTTATCTAGATATGGCTTAATGTAAAAAAAATTGGTCCTTCCGCGGCATTTGTTCGCATCGCTTTACTCAAATTTCTTTGTTATGTTATTTAATAAAAATATTGTTTCTGGCCGCATTACCAGCTTCGCACACGTATATTTGTTTACCAGCTTCGCACACGTTTTTATTTCTACATTTGTTCACTTATATTTTCACATTTATCGTCACTTCGCCTTAAATTTATTCCATGCACTGTTTCTCAAATTCTTTTAAATCTCTTTTCTCTTTCCTTTTCTATTTCTTCTCTTAATGCCTTCTTCCTATTGTTAGAGATTTTGTGAACACTTTTTTAAGTTTTAGCACTGTCGTTAAACAGAAATTATAAACTTAAAAATTATAAAAAATATAAAAAAGGGAACAAAAATTAATTGTAGTCTTTCTTTTTTTATTATCTATGATCCTTTTTGGTGCTAAAATAAATAATAATTGACGCGCGCCCGAAGTTCGTCTTGTATACCTTCGAGTATTAAAATGTTAGAGTAGAGCATGCAAAGTTTATATTTCAGTACATTCTTGGATATCCCGGTCTATTCGATATTTATTGGCGAAAAAGAGGATTAAGTTGAGAAATCGGGAAAAAGGGTTTATTTGAGAAATCTACCATATTTCAGGACATTGAAGAACCTCCTAGAAATCGTAAAACTTTCTATAAAAATGGAAATATCCGCAGTAAATATTACGTAACGTTATACGTTCTTGCCATCGACACCCACTCGCGCATAGCACCGCTACCAAACCTTACTTAACATCAATTGGAGACCAAGAGTTTTCTATCACAACAGGCTCGAGAAGCAGATCGCAAGAGCACAAGCAGATAAGTTTGAACGTAAATATATTTCACACAAAAAAGCAAAAATGTCAAAATCACGTGAACGTCATGATTTTCACATTTTTGTTCTCTGATTGCGCGTAGCTGTGATGATGATGCTTTAAAATCATTTTTAATATCTTATCACCAAGTATCGTGAACGCTGACTTGCAAAATAATATACAATATATATGTGTGTATATATATATATATATATATATATATATATATATATATGTATATATATATATATATATATATATATATATATATATATATACATATATATATTTATATATTGAGTAATATTTTTTCTTTGAAAGTCTAAAATCATAAAAAACAAAACCAAAATATTGAAGATCAAAGAA
Source organism: Druceiella hillmani (assembly GCA_039881145.1). Classification (NCBI taxonomy): domain Eukaryota; kingdom Metazoa; phylum Arthropoda; class Insecta; order Lepidoptera; family Hepialidae; genus Druceiella; species Druceiella hillmani. Next base: position 12,982,877 of record JAYKKI010000054.1, on the reverse strand, counting down.
AAGTTAATTTTTATTGATAAGTCTCCAGGACTCAAAGTAACTCAAAGTCAAGGCAGCATAAAACGCAACAATCAAAAATGTAAACCCATGAAAAGAAACTGTCCAACTTATTTACTGCAACTCATGTCCAATCGTCAATGAGGTTTGCTTTCATCAAAAATATTTACTACAAATGAAATAAACTTAATCAAAATTATGCAAACGTGAAATGTATAAACGTAAAACAAAGTACGGACCATTTTTTTCAAGAAATTTCAAAATTTCTTAAACACCAAAATAATTTCTGATACAGACAGAAATCATTATTTATGTTTTGTCATAAAAATAGAAAACTAATTAATTAATAATGTACATAACACGTAACAAAGTAATGTACACAACACGTAACAAAATAATGTACAAACGTAATGTACATAACACGTACATAACACGTAACATGTCAATAAACAAAGGGCTAACTAGCATTCAAACATGATCCTTAACTACACTTTACTAAAACTCCTGTAAAACTTTACCAATGTTCTCATCTTAATAAAACAACAAAGGTTTATATAAAATTCTTGTCTTCTTGGTCCAATATCACTTGTCATAAAATGCTGTCAATTGTTATCTTAACCATTTAAACATTAATCAGAAGGTGATAGTCATCTACACTATCACCTACCGATCAAATACATTCTTCAAGACGAACACGACTTGCATCATTATTCATAAACACTTACTGCGTTTATGACCACTAACCGTAAAATGGCATATTCAACAAAAAAAATAATGAACTTTTTATGGACATTATAATTAAACTAAAACCCAAACTTGGTGTATGTAAATAATCTCATTAATTGGTGATTATATATTCAAAGAAAACTTCGCAAAAATGGTGTTGAAAAAGAAAACGAACGACGGATTAAATCTCGATGATATTTTGGAGGAAACAGGCCCATTCGGAAAATTTACAATAACCCTTTTGATTTTTCCTATAATATTTAACGCTTTTCCTTATTCAGAGTACGTGTTTGCTGCTAGAAAGATTTCTACAAGGTAAGCCATGTTTTATTATTATTTTACTTTAGTTGACGCATTTTTTAAATAATTTTTTCTTTACTAGCTAATAATATGTTCTTTGAGAAATAATAAAAAAAACAAAATTGTTATAGAAATAAATAAAAGTTTAATTGAAGAGCTGACGATATAAAACCATATTTTATAAATTTATTCTAATATAATGTGTAAAGAATCATTCTGCCTACTGAAACTAGCTCTAAAATAAATTTACTTAAATCTAGCCTATTAATATTCCTTAACTAAATAGCGGAAAATGAAACCTCTGGTTGTTTTTAAACCTTAGTAATTTTGTCACTAATGTAAAAACAAAGAAATAAACTAATGATATCCCTCCATATGTCCCAGCATCATAATTATCAATTTAAGTCCAATTATAATAAGATTGTTCACAAATATACGTAGATTAAATATCCCAATACATAAATGAAACAACTATAATTTTCGTTTGTTTTGACAGACCTACCTTTATGTCAAATTTGGGAATAAAAAGTGTTTTTTTCGCAGACTTCATCGAGCGGGGTGTCATATAAGGTGTTTTAAAATATATTAAACATTTATGGTAAAATATGATATAAATATTATAGTGATCGCTATATATAAATCTCCAAAATATCGAAATACGTTTCTACGTTTTTGACTGTTCGTTTGCAAAATAAAGAAAGTACGAGTATATATGTATACTAAATATATATATATATATATATATATATATATATATATATATATATATATATATATATATATATATATATATATATATATATATATATATATATATATATATATATATATATATATATATACATGTATGAGCAAAATGTGTGTACACTGTCGACCAGCAAAAATGTCTGAAGTTACAATGTATTTTTATATTAATCCATCCCTGATGCAAATCTATGCAAACAAAACTATGTTTTAATAAGTTCAAAACTGGAAAGGCAAACAACTAATATATTGTTATTTTAACGAAATATAATTTATTAAAAATAAAAAAAGATTAAGACTGTATCGAAGTAATGACTATTTTAATGAAACGAATATGAAGGAGCACGTACAAAGTTGAAATGAGATTTTCAGTGATATAATCTTATATCAGTGACAAGATATCATCAATGGACTGACATCGATCAGTTTCATTCTCAAGTAACAAATATTTGTAATAAAATAATATGGAAGAATGCTAGCCCATCGATTTCGTATATTATTCAGTGCTCCATATTTATTTAAATTTTTAAACCGCGATTCAGTTTAGGATATAAAAGGAGGAAAAAAATGTTTTTTTTCGAAAGCATTACGCATGGTATAAAAAACAACTCAGTAAAGACAAAGTTCACAATTACAATATTTAATTCCAATTCTCAAATTTTTCTGTGCCCATGTGTAATGCGACTGCTTCATATTTTCCAATCGAAGGAACTTTAAGAAAATTATTAAATTTCCCTTAATGCTTTATTTATATTCTTTTTTAATCCTTTGACATATCCCCTAGATTTATATATACGAGTACCTAGCATATATCTTAAGCGAATACATTGATTCTCATGCCATTACTTCAAACCCTGATGACCCTCCTTTTTTTTCCCCACAGCCTCAACTCGACAACCGTCTTACACCAGAAATTATGTTTGCAGTCTACATGGCTGACCTATTCCCACTTAGGTTTTGCTATTCGTTTGACAACGTCGGTGATTTTTCTTAATTGTTACAGCCATATATTCGTCTTACTATCGCGCTCTTTAGGTCATACTCAGTTTGGTGGCGCATTCTTTGGTGAGGATTCAAGTTTCAGATTCGTAAGTGAAAATGTTTGTCGAATACTCGAGCTTTATGTTCAACAGTGATATATATTTTCAAAGCAAATTCTATTCGCTCTATCGATAGTAATTTGATTCACTTTGATATTTGTAGAAGTGTTTGTAAAACTGGTCATAATTTTAGTTTTTTTCTTTTTTTTTTAATTTTCTTTTCAGGGAAACATCGCTCAAATATTGACTCGCTCAATTGATTGGTGGGATTATCAGTAAACAGAACGATATAATCTGCGAACCGCAAAATGGATAAATATTTTTCATGCTGTATGCAGGTTAAGGTTTTCCCATAGGAGCCTGAATGCACCTTCCAGTATCAGAAAGATTGTTTTACAGAAAGAATCTCATCTTATTTTACCTTTCTTGCGCTTTTTAAACCCAAGTACCCATGGTACATATAAGCGTTTTGCAGTGAATAAATAATTGCCAATTACACTGTCAAATGCATTCTTGTAAAACAAAACAGTCAAAGCGATATTTGATATTTCGTGACTTTTTTTATTACAATTGTCATAACCAAAATACAGATCATGGTACTGAATCTGCATTAGAATCCGGGCTGTTCCTTAAGTTCGTTACTGAACTCCAGTTTGTTACTGAACAGTATATATAATATCTTAGTCAACAATTTGTAAAGTTGTGATAAAAACAAATCGGACAGACCTCGTTACCTTTTTTAATAAGTAGATTACAAAACCCAAAGAATAGTGAGTGCGTATAAGTCGCGCACACGCTTTCCTTTTGGATTGTCTCTTCTTCAAGGCATTTTTGAAGAGTATATTAAGGAGCTAAATCACTGTGCTCCCTTCCGCTTTAACCATTTCCATCGGTACTTTATTGAAATGCCTTCTTGAATACTTTACATTTTCCGTATTTCTTTATGATTAGGTAATTAAAATGAGAATAAATTTTAGAAGCTAAATTTTCGATGAATTTTGTGTGCTTGATTTCAAATTATTTACGTGATTAAACAGTAATAAACGTAGGTAGTGAATACGTGATTGAGAATATAGAAACGTGAATGAGAATGTGAATACATTATTGAGAATATAGAAACGTACAGCTAAGGCTGTAAATACCCATTCAATATAAAACAGACTGAGAAGATTATTCAAGATATTTAGAAGATATGAAGACTTAAATTGATTAGTATTATATGTAGTTTGTAATAGCGTCATTTTATTTTTTATCTTAAGTAATAACGTACCTCAAGAATACGTTATTGTACATTTATACTCAATCTTAATAATATTTCACAGAGTCATGAAAGAAAATAAGACGTTCAAGACCAAAAATTACACTATAATGTTGAAGTAAAGCAAACTAGACTGAAAAACTTTTTTACTTCATTATATACTCAAATATCAATACAAAAACCATAATGTTTAATACCAGCTGCGTAAACAATAAGTTATATATATATATATATATATATATATATATATATATATATACATATATATATATATATATATATATCTATAACTTTTTAAAATTTTTGTCTATTTCTTAAAAGCACTAAATGACTTCATCCATTTCGAAAGTATTATGGACTAAAAGGTAAAAATGTTGTAAATGGAAGATACAAAAATATACCCCATACCATATAAATTGTATGAACGTTGCTTGTAAATTTGAATACTAGTATTTTTATAGTTTCGATGATATAATTGTGAAATTTGAGGTGGTCATCCATAATTAAACTATGATCGCATACGATACATCCTTCCTACTTTAGTTTATAAATTTCAACTGTTCTCCACCCACTACTGAGTGCAAATCCCCTCTTTTGTACGCCAGCCCAACTAATGTTGCACTTTCGACAGCCATTTCTTTCCACCATTTCCGATCAGACGCCCCTACTTTCGGTCCACGATCTCTACTCCAAAACTTTTTTACCCCATCTGTCGTGTATTCTTTGGCTTACATAATCAGTCCAACGCCATTTTCTTTGTGTTTTACTCCACCTCAAGTAGTATGGTAGGTCTTCAAACTTCGATATTCCGTTTTCTGTTGCAAAGAGTAATCCCTCACATGGTATGCTCTGTTTTCTTTTGGGCGATCCACGTTTCCCCTCCATAGGTAATAACAAGAAGGTTACACTATCCAGAGACTCGATGCTTGAAGTTTATTGACTTATTTTACTCTTGAATGTTTTGGACTGTTTATTAAAAACACCCTACCTCAGTTTAATACTCCGCACCCCGCCTTATTTCACATTTTTCCCTATTCTTCTCAAGAGTAACAATATTCTTAAGATAAACCCCTTCGACGACGCAGACTTTCGTTTTATTGATTGAGCATATTAATTATTGTAAATATTAGCTTAAAATAATTAGTACTTATTTTTTTAGTTTACGACGATGATTCTAATAACTCTTCTAATGGGAGTAACACATCCCGATTGTAAACTTTCTTCTGAAATGTGATTTGGGAGTATACATCCCTGATTAATGTTGTGAATTACTCTCTTTCCAGCGAAATATGTAGATTATTTTAATAGATTGAAGTTGAACTAATAGGTAAACTACAGAAATTTAATATTGTAAAATAACTGTGGTAGAATTGTTTGTATCAATCGACACCACTTTCATCACATTTAACAGCATTATTAATAAATTCTTACAATATTGTCGTCGCCAGATGCTTAATACCTCAATGCGAATCGGCAAACGACACGGAATTTCAACCCCCGTGGCTCAGTCTGGCTGTACCGGAAGCGGAAAATGGCTATTACAAGTGCAGTCGTTACGCTCCGCTAACCAACGATAGCGTTTGCGCCCCGACTTCCTTCGACACCAGCGTGATAATACCCTGCGACTCGTACGTTCACGAAGGAACCAATTCAATTGTTTACGATGTAAGTTAGACAAAATAATTTTAATTATACGTATAAATAAAATGTAAACTATAAATAAGATCTACCGTATAATCCCCGCAATATCTAGGTATAATCCCTATATATATATATGTGTGTGTGTGTGTGTGTATGTATACAATCCACAGTGTATTTTTATATTCCATACAATATCCATTTAATGTCCATGTATAATTCATACAATAACTCCATATAATATCCGTAGAATCTTAAGTCAAGGACCGCCCGATGTTATTACCAAATATAACCTATCTTTTTAAATAAAATATTTCTAATACTATACAAACATACGGATCGGTATATAGCAAAAAATCCCTATCAAAACGAATTTTTCCACGTTTTAGAAAGCTATCATTTGACTCTAGTAACGTCACTATAGAAAAATAAATGAAATGGAAAACTATATAATTTTAAATTTCTGATGACAAAATGTTCCAAATAATTGCATTTACACATATTTATTTATATTTTCAAATTATTTTGAATAATTTAACATTATGGGAAATATTCATTTAATTATTTTAATTATATTTGCGTACAATTTGGAGCCATATATCGTTACGAAAATAATTACCAGGTTAAGATATTTGAAAACTCGTAATTTTGGAAATTATAACTCTTTAGTTTTAGTACTCAAAATTATGAAATCACCATTTTGTGCAAATTTAAAATTACGCCTTTGCGACAAACTTTATTTTCTCGTACAATACTTCATATTATATTACGCACCATTGGGGAATCTGTGAGTTCAAGAGAATGCTTTTGAATTGCACGGGATAAAATAAAAACTAATAACTTTAGCTTAGCGACTCGAGAAAAGTTGTTCCACGAGATTTCGAAACTTATCTTGTCTTGTCTTATAGGTTTAAAAAGATCAGACAGAGTCATGACAAAGAAGTTTGAGACATGTTTAAAGAAGTTGAGTTAGGTGATATGGCCACGTGGTTAATGGCAATTGTATCGAGCATTTGTTCTCTTTGGCGGTGTGACACTTTAAATTTTAAGCGATTCCGCCAAGTCTATCGTTACTTAGCATCAAATATTCCGACTTTTCGGATTCTCCATCCTCGATTTTTATTTCTATTAGCGTCTTCTATAATTATATTTGTTCAATAATTTTTAATGTTTCTTATGCATATTTCAGATATTTTCATTTTGTTAAATTTCTGTAGTTTAAGGGGTGATGTCTAAATTAGAATTGAATAGAGAGATTTTATTTAATCATTTGCCTCAATTTTGCGTTACGATCGCAATAGCCAGTAACGTCAACGTAGTGTCGATAAGTATCTAAAACATAAGTTTAATACTTTACTGAATGCAATATCGTTCAAACATTTGTTATAAAAACGAGTGTGCTTTAGACCACATGCCTGAAGTAAAACTTAAAATTCATAAAGTATGAACTTTAAAATGAATTTAAAATTTTAGTCACTTTAAACGTAGAATATTTAATGTATTGAACAAAACAATAATTTATAAAATTGTTCAAGAACGAAATGAAATTACAAAATAATAAAAAAATCACCGTTCCCGTAACGTTAGCAAACTCGCATATATATATATATATATATATATATATATATATATATATATATATATATTTCATGCACTGGCTATGAGAGGAAGAGAGAAAGAAAATGTGCGCGCGCACTGCTCTCTCTTGCTCCTATAGTGTGATACGGACAATAGGCTTGCACTGTGTCTTAGATATACGAAACATAACTGGCTATGAGAGAAAGAGAGAATGAAAATGTGTGCTCGCACCTCTCTCTCTTGTCCCTACAGTAATATACGAAACGTAACTCTCTCTCTTTCTGTCGTCACTTACTTATATCTCCCTCTCAACTTCCGTTCGCCTCGCCCGATCATACTATTCGTAACGCTCTCGTCACGCATTCACCAGCTTACTCCCCAAGTCAAGCGTGCGTAAAGAAGTTTTACTTCAATAAATTTGATATTGTTACATTTTTACTAAATTATTAAACAAATTACATATTCGCCAATTAAATGTGGCATCCTGGGCTCGAAACATATTCTACATTGAAACTTTTACAATCTAGTCTCCGACTAGATTATAATTACCACCAGAGATGTACAATAAATATTTATTACGTAATTTAAGTGTCCTATGAATAACAAAAAACCATCCTCCGTACCAAATCTTACCTTTGCTTTCGTAAATGTTTATCATAGCAATATTCTCGAACATGGAATATTAGCAAAACTGCATCCTTTAATGGCGACTTTGAAACGCCTAAGTTATAGTTAGTATAATGAAATTTACTTAAATTCTTTTCTATTATTTTCTATGAAATATTTAAAGAAGGCATCTAATATTTCGTCAATAGTTTAATATCGACATTGTCAATATCACTTGTTTTTCGTCAGTGATTAGTTAGATTATTTGATCTTATTATAGACACCTTCTTCCTTTGTATTCTATGGATTATAATCTAGTAAATAATAGTATACGCGCAAACCAACAGATTATTGCATAAATGATCATAACATTGAAAGAAACATTTACCTTTCATACTAAAAGCTAACTAACCACTAATTAACTACATTTTAAAACTAGCGTAGAAATCTACAAAAATATAATTGAAAAAGGATTCTGGCATTTGAAAAATTCTAAAAATTAAATTGTTTAATATATTTTTAAAGCGTCAATTGCTTGATAAAAATTAGAAACATAAATTGAAAAAAGTTCCTGAATGATTTGTACTACGGTGACAATTTCCCAAAGAATATATTATTATAAAAAATATGTTGTTACCCAAGTAGTCGTAACTTTTCATTTTACGTAAATAGATTAGAATATTAATATAAAGCCGATAAATTGGAATTTTCCAGAAGGACTTTTAAATTTTGAAGTGATTTGACTACATCTTCATCGTTTATGGCCTCCAGATTCCAAATCCAAGGAACGTGGAAAGTTTACAGTTTTATGTGTGCGTTTATATATATATATATATATATATATATATATATATATATATATATATATATATATATATATCTATATATATATATATATATATATATCTATGCAACTTTCAAAAACCACGTTTCCTTTTCTGTCAGGATGAAACTTGATATAAAAATAACTTGGTTAGTTTCGAAATGGCAGCGGTTCAATGTATACACTCTTAAGATATTATGTGGAAAAGTACACATAAAGTGCATTATCAAAAAGATGTTTATAAATCCTAAAGCTTTTGCGTATAAAGTTTTTTCCGTAGCTTGTTAATCAAAAATTAATTATTTCATGCAAACACTGCTTAAATATCTATTTAAAATCGACTTTTTTATCTAACAATTGTCAAAAAAATTTCGACATGTCACTTAAATCAGCTCCTGGTTAAATAGGAACATTTATTACTTTGTGCTTTATAATTTCAAACTAGTCAAATTTTAGTTCCATTTAGAATGCAAGGAATGGCTTCGGATATTGATCGGCACTTTCAACAGCATCGGCACTCTACTGGTGATGCCCATCACGGGCTACATCTCCGATCACTACGGGCGGCGGGTAGCATTGACAATAAACGCTATCAGTACGGCAGTCATCGCTCTCATCAGGTCTACGTCGGTCAACTATGAGATGTATTTGCTACTGCAACTGGTCGGTACCACTTTGGGAGATGGAGCTTATAGCGCAGGGTTCATTTTGGGTAAATACAAAAGTTCCATCATTTTTATATATGGATATGATTTCCGAATACATTCACAGAATCATAGAATAAGTAAGTAATAGGGTTCTACATTTGTAACTCTTGTGTTAACAAGTCAAACTACCACTTTTTTCAGCGATTTTTAAAGTATTAATGAAAATTGTCGAAAGTCTAATGTAGAGTATATACGACTTATATTTAGTTACCACCTGAATTTTGGGATATAAAGAATGAAGCAACCCGGAATCAATATGATGGGTGAAGTTCCTGCGATACGATCAAACAGTGCTTCCAAAAATTCAAAGAAGAAAATTTGATATCTTTGATAATCCTCATATTAGGTGACTATTAAATTTAGACAAATAAGAAGCCTTATTGAAACATATCGCAAGTTAAATTTACATTATACTAAAACTGTGGTAGAAAAAATACTTCACGCTTTGAGGAGTAAGTGGAATTTTTCTGTTTATGCTTCCACTTAAGGTACCTTTTTCCTAAATAGGGCCGACATATCCATGGAGCTAGTTTCCACCTCATCAATAATTGGTTAAAGTATCTTATTACAGGAAATAAAAATGTATAACAAATACTATAATTTTTATAAGTCATTTTTTGAAGTCGCTTTTAAACTTTCAACAAGTGAAAGGTTATTGTATTTTTAAATGAAAGTACTCGATTCCATATAGTAAAAGTGATTGATAAAAATATCAGCGCGTAATAACATATTTAAAAAGACATGCCATCCTATGGTTAAACATATCAAAATTTTACCAGTTTTATGTGAAAAGCCCAAAAGGGTTCTACACGAAACAAATTTTATATCTGTATGAGCGCTGGCGACAAATAATGGATAAGGATGGCGCTTATTAAAAGCTGATTTTATTAACTACCTTCTAATATTTTAAATCTGTGTTAATTACATACAAAAAGAAAGGTGCGTGTACTTATGTACGCGCGTGAGAAGTTATACTTCTTTGGCATCATTAAATAATACATACGGATAGATAACCTCAATTATATTGGAGCACTTGAAAAAGTCTATAAACACAATTTTTTCACTAATATTTACGAATAGTAAATATATTAATCAAAATATTGAATTTAAATCACTACTGAATATGATTTATCAGCACATATATAAATCGCACTTATATGAAACTAAAACACGTGTGTGAATGTAGACACTAGAAACATGTGGATAAATACTATGAATATGAAAACAGTGAACAGAAGCGACGATGGTGCCAATAGCTTTTGTTTCGAGACTGCAACCGCTGCAACTTCATACTGTAACTTTTGTGTGACGAATCTTAAAATTTCACTCTCATCATTTTTTCATAACGCGCCTGAAGAAGTATAACTTCAAAAAATAACTGATATGGCAGATTTATTATTGGCCAACCTAATATTAATTAGTAATTTTTCAATTACATTTAAATAGCATTGATTAATATTTTTTTAAGAATATATATAAAAATATTATGTGACACAACAAAATATTATTCTATATTTAAAACAGTATAATGATCACAAAAAAATCACAAGAAACCATGCCAACTTATGAAACATTAAACTTACCAAAAGATTAATTTCCATTTCACGTAAATTCTCGTTTTGCTAATATTATTTGGTCATCAAAATCAGTGACGCAACACCATTGAACCATCCATTTACACTTCGATTTTGAGTATTTTATGAGTTTAAAATGCTCGTTATAAAATTTAGGTTAGTTTTTTGTATGAATTTCCAAAATATATTAGAAATATTTCTCTGTCCGTCGAAATCGTGAAATCGAGTACTTTTTCGTCATTGATAAAACTTGTCTAACTTTCACTAATCTTTCATTGAGATTGCTTTCCTTTACTATCTCCTCTATGACTACTTTTCCGTCAGTTATAATTCTTTAGTCAGTCATTCTTTCCATCAGTTATAGCTTTTCTTACTTCTAATTACTGCTTCTTACTATAAAAATTAAAAAATAACTTTTTTGTTTTGAAAGCTACCAGAGAGTAATGGTCTCCGTGACTGGTCTCCGCAACAGTCAATTTAATTTGATACAATAGTAATTTTGGCTAAATTCCGTACCAGAGTAACATCGACATTTGAACCAATTTTCATTTTGGGTTAGTTCCATATTTTTTGCCTGTAAGATAAACCCCAAAGGCAATACATTGTATAGGAACAGATAATATTCTTGATATGATGGCTGGAAACTTCCAGAGAAAACAATAGTTTTAATTATCACCGCCCTCGCCTTGAAGAGTCCTGGATATAAAAGAACTTTAAGTATGTCAAGCTATCTAATGCGTGCATTAAATATTTATAATATGGTTATAGGCATATTTTTTTGCAAAACATTAATTTCTTTAAATATGATTTGAGTGAACTTGATATTTTATGTCCCGCATACAGGTAAAAGAAATCTCAACATTATTATTATACAGACTCTGCCGTTTACGCGGATATTTGTTCAAATACTATTAATTTTTGCTCCAAATTCTCAACGATTAGGACAAAGTTTTCGTTGATAATTTTCATAAAAAAATTATTTAAGTCATTTGACTTACGTAAATTTTTGTCTATAATAGTATTTTGAGGTAGGCATATTAATTCATAAACATCAAAGTTTATGAATTTAAATGTTAAGGGAATGTTGTGTGAGTGCTTTGAACTTTTGCACTTAACAATATGCGTGAAAAAAAAAATATCCTTCATCAAAATTTGAGACGATAATATTAATAAATTTCCAAATTTTCCATTTTATATCTTAACCTGCAAAGCAAAAAACTGTAATAAATCTCTTAATTGAGAACCTTCCATTTAAAACATATATGTGTACATTAAAACTGAAGTTTTTTATTAGATACGTTTATTGGAAAAAATAAATAAACAAAATTTTGATATTTTTAATTTCAGTAACTGAACTTGTGGGTCGCAAATGGCGTGCCCTAGCTGGTTGCCTGACTCAAGTCTTCTACGCCCTTGGTCAAGTAATCTACGCCTTCATGGCCTGGGGAATCACTCCTTGGAGGATGACAATGCTGTGTGCCTATGCACCCCAGCTTTTTGTCATAGCCTACTTCTGGTTAATACCCGAGAGTGTAAGATGGCTTTTGATCAAAGGCAGGGTTAGACAAGCCGAATCCATTTTAGTTAAGACTGCAAAGGCTAACGGTAAAGAGCTGAGCAAAAAATCGCTAAATGCTTTAGCGGAATCCGCAAGAAGAGAAATAGCTCTAAAAGAAGAGAGAAAGAAAATAGCGAGTTTGTTTAAAGAGCCACTTTTGATAACAATTATATTCAGATCCCCAGTTATGTTGAGACGAATGTGCACCCTACCTATATTGTGGATAACATCGACTCTCGTCTATTACGGAATGTCCATCAACGCCGTAGGATTATCAGGGAACATGTACCTAAACTTCATAGCAGTTAGCCTTATAGAAATACCTGGCTACTTACTTGCTTACTTCAATGTCAACAGAATTGGCAGGAACAAGACTATTTTCATCGCTTACTTCATCTGTGCGGTTTGCTCGTTCATATTCCCTTTCATTCCTTCCGGTGAGTAAAAACAAATTGTTTCTTTTATATTAAAAAGAGTAGTATTATTTCTACTTTCTTTAATTTCTTTACCACGACCTAGGTTTCATTGTATTACAACATCTTCAGGTGGGATATTAGCAAAGATTGTCTTTTTATTTTCGTTGTATTACAACATCTTCAGGTGGGATATTAGCAAAGATTGTCTGTTTATCTTTGCTAATATCCCACCTGAAGATGTTGTAATACAACGAAACCTAGGTCGTGGTAAAGAAATTAAAGAAAGTAGAAATAATACTACATCGCGTAGTTTCATTTAATTGTGAATAATGAATTTCTACAAAATTAACGCCAAATATATTCAATAATTAAAAAGAGTTATATAAATTTTTCTTTAAAACATTTCTCTTCCCAGTAGCAAAATTTATTAAATATTTTCAGAAATTTACATTAATGTTAGTTATAATGTATTAAACCAATAAAACTTATTTAAAGACAAGCATATTTATTTGATGTAAAAACATAAATTATTACGTTATTAATATAAGAGGTAATTATTAAGTTTTAGGTTATTTTTTATGAAATATAAGTAATAGATTATTCCTGTGATAAATTAATATAAATGGTAGATTTATACTCCCATAATTAAAAGGGTTCATTTAAAATAACAGATTTTTTATTAATGTGTAATAATATTTTTCTATTAATAAGGGATTATTTAAATTATTAAGATGGACCGAGTAAATTGAACTAAATACTCTTATTCGCGAATCAACATACTATTAGATAATTATTCTGACTTCAAATAATAATTTATCTTTTATTCAGAAAATTATATAAATTTTTCGTCAAACCACTTCACTTTAAAAAGCAAAATTTTCCTTCAAATATACCGTTGCCAGAATTTATTTATTTAAAAACTTTGGTATTTTTTAAATTTTAATTACTTAATGGAATAGTTATTAAGTAATTATTTACTTTTAATAATCATAAACGTCGGATGTTAGTTATTATTTTTTCTTCATTCAGTGAGGTTCATTTTAATTTACACTTTGTTTTCTTTTACCACGCCTCCAATTCCAAACTAATTAAACGATTTTAACAGATTTGGGAGGAAGATAATTGGAAATCTTAAGAAGAATATAGACTATGTGAATTTATCACGAATTTATTATAGCAAATACTATCCTTTCTATTTGCGAACCTTAGCACAACACAGAACCAAATAAAATGCACAAAGAATGTTAATTTTCGGTTCACAATACTGACTTATTAGCTTTAGTTTTGATCTTGGTAACGTTACCACAGTCACATAACTGCTTTATTTCAGACATGGCCTGGCTTTCTTTGATCCTGTATTTAATCGGCAAGTGCGCTATCAGCGCGGTTTTTACCGGTGTGTACATTTATACGACTGAACTCCTGCCCACAATACACCGGCACTCCCTGATGGCCTTCACATCGATGATTGGACGTATCGGCTCCATTACAGCTCCACTCACGCCGATTCTGGTAACCCTTTAGCATTGCATACCAATAAACAAAATCGACAAAGTTAGAATTCGTAATAAAACCGTTGGATAAGACAGTGATCCAAAAACAAACATTAAGTAGTTGTTAATTAAATTAATTAAGTTACTAATATTAATGAATGGATATAAAATGTTTTAAACATTTTCAAAACGATTTATAGCTGGACAAAAAAAATTTTCAAATCTAATTTTTCTAGATTACCAAAAATTAAAATGTGAGAAAAAAATTGATAATGAATAATTGCATGAATCTTTTGTTTTTATATACATTTAAATTATTAACCAAAGTATTAAATTTATTATAATGTAAAAAAAAGTTTGAACAAAATAATGTTTTTATTCAGTGTCAACAAATAATACCCTAAATAATGTTAAGGTCTCTCACTCTCCCTGAATTATTAAATTTAACAATAAAAACAATAACATTTTCAAGTATATGATGGTAGTCTGCAAGTGTTTAGTAGTTTATTGTGTTAATTTGTCGATGTTTAATGGCTGCAAATTTAAAAAAAATATCTAATTATAACTTTCGTCCACCTTTAATTCATATTTATAATATGAATTAAAAGTGTACAGTTTAGACGAAAGTACCTAATTTTAACTTTCGTCTAAACTGTGCACCTTCAATTCATATTTAAAATATGAATTAAAGGTGTATAGTTTAGACGAAAGTACCCTTTAATTCATATTTATAATCTGAATTAAAGGTGTACAGTTTAGATGAAAGTTATAATTATGTCTCTGTACCGACTTTGTAAATTGACATAAATATTTTTGCCATATATCTGTGCACGTATATGAATACGTGTGTCTCCGTGTCAGCATATATTACTATAATAATAATATTACCGTTATGTTATAAACGAATTTATATTTAATTTCTGTCCTTTATTTTGCAGATGACATACTGGTCTGGAATTCCATCCATGGTATTTGGTGTAATGGCCTTAATATCGGGATGCCTTGTCCTAACGCAACCGGATACTCTAAGTATAGCTCTGCCAGACACAATGGAAGAAGCCGAAATGATAGGAATTAAAATATAAAAGAGAAGTGAAGTGTTTTGCGGCGGTATGTCAGATCATGAAATTTCAAAAATCCCGTGAACCTCATATTTTTGACAGTTTGGCGATAGTTTTAAAAATTAGTTTAAACATTTTTGTGTCATTTATTTTTTAATATTTATAATATATTTTTTTGCAATTACACAGCTTTTTATTTGTTATAATTTAATTATTCTGGACTTTAATTTACTGGAAGAGATGGAAAGGATGAACGAATTTTAATGGATTGGAATTTAATTGTCTAGGAGAGATTGCTCAAGTAGCAATAAGGCCGCCATATGTACTATGCATAAAAGATTATAAATAAATAAATAAATAAATATATTCTAGAAATGATACCAATATATCCTTGCGTACCATTTTCGTTAAATCAAAGAAAGTAATTTCCTAACTTCAGTAAATAACTTGAAAGAATTACTTTTCTACAGTACTTTTATTATTATTTAAAAAATAATTTGTAATATTTTTATAAAAGATATTAAAAAAATTAAAAGACAATAAGGCATGACATATGTTACTGAAAAATATTAATAATAAAAAATTAATTGTCTCTTATTAGAATGAGATTATTATAAAATTGTTGTGTGAAACGAAATGAAGCCTTATAATAAAAATTATTAAAAGTAAGCTTTTCTTTATATAAATCGCTCACAAAAATATTTTAAGTCATGACGAAGTACTTTAAAATTTCAAAAACAATTTTTATAATATTTTAAACAAGCATTTCAAATTCGTTATTAATCAATTATTTATGCACTACATATTAAATTTTTTTTCGTTAAGAAAATTTTTGCTAGGCTGCATTGACTTTTTATTCAGAGAATTTTTACGTTTAACAATAATAAGTGACCCGAACAAAAACACGCGTTTACGACATAATGCTCTGAAAAGCAAAAAATATTTATGGAAGCTGTTTTCTCTGTCTACTCAGTAAGGACTTTAATGTAAGCCATGTCTGTTATTGAGTATAATAGTGTAAATGCACTTTGTCTTGGAATCTAACAAAAATTTTTAAAATGCCTTTGACGACCAGCTCCCAGTCTCAGCTTAACTTGGATAAAGAGTCTATCAACCATGACTCTTTTAAGTAATTTTAAAGATTTTACTTAAATGCTAATTACGAACCATTAATTTGTTTAATGTATTCTGTAAATTTATTCTATTTTGTAATAATAAAAATGTTATCAATTCACGTTTCCTGATGTGTTATATATTGCCTATAATTTTGTTTATAATTTAATGATACCGATCATGCTTTAAAATATACAGTAAAAATGCATTAGATATTAAATTATACACACGTTACCAAAAAAGGTTTTGCATATCATTTTTCTATTAGAATACTACGAGAGAATATGACTCTCGTGAAAATGTACAAAACAAATAAAACTTTTATCATTATAGGAGGAGAGAATGAGACACTTAGTAGAAAGTATTTAGTAGAAGCCAATGTGATACTAATCAGACCAGTTATATTATCGAATTCTGCTCAGTTACATTAAGCCCCCCCCCTCCACTCTTCTGTTATGCTGGCCATTGTCGGTTGCATCATTTGGAGCGGTTCCATTTAGCGCATCTCCAAATGGAAGGGCCGGAAAATATCAACTATATTCACGTCGCTCCGTTACGCTACACCTCTGCTTTCCATATAATATGTGTGAATTTTTACCCACGGTTATAAGCCATAATATGAAAAATGATATTTATCAAATTGCGGCGAGCTCACGACAATTCCACTAGTACAAAGCATAGTGAATAGATGACTCTATTTAGGTCGCATAATAATTTAAATTGACCATCTATTTAATGTACAATTCCATACGCCGAAAGCGCCATGTAGGAGCAGTAGATTTTTGAACAATTTGGAAATCGCAATCCTATCATAATCCAACTATCAACTAACGATCGCACAGGGTGAATGCAAGTGAAGAAAGTACTATACTCGTCAATGATATTGACAGATCGCTTAGTAGTGTGTTGTGAAAATTTTGTACTTTTTCTTGTACACGCAAAATTTAGAGAAAGGGAAAAGGCAAAAAAATACCACTGACACAACAATGAACGATACCACTTCTGAACCACTGAAGGAAGTTATCGAAAATGAAATTGAAGAAAAAAATAAAAGGTTGTAAATCGCGAAGAAAACAAGAAGAGAAAAACTGAATACAGGGACAACGTTAAAAAATTTGTATTCCCGTTATTTTGTAATTTTACATGAATTATTAAATTGCTTTAAACATAATTAAGAGGAACCTAATCAATGGCAGATGAACAGATATTTTAAGTAAAAAGTGACTATCTTAATGACGAGTGACTTTGAAACTTTGATATTTAAAATCAACCTGAAGATATGACAGGGTGCATATATGCCAGAAAGTATACAAGAAAAGAAAGCCCGAGATGCAATATTGGTTTTGTGGTGGGTGGTTACATAATGATTGTTCTAGTTATAACTCAACGATTCGGTAGTACAAATGCAACTTCTAAACTAAAAATTAATCTATACCTAGCAGACTTCTTTGTCATTATATAAGTAATGATTAATTAGAATGAGAATAGTTTAATTAAAATTTAGATTTTATTAAAAAGTTTGCTCTTTGTGAATTTAATTGGTAGTATTTTGGCTTCTATTTCCCAACATACATTTCCCACATTGTTTTTAAAAGGTGATAATATGAGTCAAAACTACTTTTTGAAAATATGAACATTAGTTTGTATTTATCAATTTGAGGGAAAAATACTTATGTCACTTTGAAATTATTTAGTTTTAATTTTACGTGTTTTCGGGAAAACGATTGCAATTAGTTAATCAAAATACCTAGTTTTGTTTAAGTTATTTTTGTTGATTAGAAGAAAATAGAACAAATAGCCTGAATTATTAAAAATGAAGCAGACCAATTTCTTTAGTATCAGACAGCGCTATCTATTAGTGATTTTACAGAAGTTATAATATGAATTTCAAATCATTTGTAGCGTCATCTATTGGCAATATCGTTGCTTCTGGTCTGTACTAATATCTTTAGCAGGAAGCTCCAGTAAGTTCGTAGGAATAGGTTGAACCTGAGTTATAGGTCTTTTTTTCAGTTTTCACTTTCTTTGCCAATTGTCCTGTGACCTAGACGTACTGCCATCAATGTGTTGAAACAGATGTTTAATGACAGTTCATTTATATGTAATAAACAAATATTCCACTGTGTCTATCCAATCTTTTTTCTACCATCCGTATAATACCGCCGTATTTTCTAACATTTGCATTAGTGTCATCACAACCGATTTCAATCAAATAATACACTGATATATCCGTAGTCAAGAAAAAATTGAACTGTGTAACATAACCTAAAAAAATGAATTGTGTAACGTAACCTAAAAACTTCAAGTTAGTTTCTTTTATGAAAGAAATATGCTCTTCAAGTATACATCGCCTATACTTTTTTCCATCTTTTCCAGACTTAATAAAAGTTTGTTCTTTTTTCCATCGAAGTATAATGCGGGTATTTGTGAAGCAGTTTATTGTAAAATTATATTTTCTTTAGTTTTTTCGTTCCCGGCGCAGTTACTTTTGTCTATTACTTGTGAACTCAACACATGCAGAACAACTGATGCGATGGCTGCTACTGTCCTGTCTGGCACTCCAAATCTACCGCATATTTTTGATAGTAAAGCATAATTAACTGCAGTTGTAATATTACTCTCTCATTAATTACACGAAGTTTGCAACTAAATTTGGGTTGGTTCTTCACAATCCAACTCGGACACATTCGGATTCAGATGTGCTACTCAATGCTTTTTGCCGTTTGCTCTCAGATTCTGTATACCAAGATTTCACTTATTATTCTAGGTATTAAACTGTTTAAATTGTTCCTCATACCTTACTGTGGGTACGTCAACTTTAATCTTGATTAACAATATTTTGCTATTTCTCGGTAAGGTACTTTTGTATGAAGCTGTGAAAAACTGCTGTTTGTTTTAAATGAGTATAATCATATTTAATTTTTTCTTGCCATTTTGATATTCTATCTAGTACTTATGACTAGCGTATAATGAAGTTTCTCCTCAGACATATATTTAAATAAATAATTTTATATTTGTTTTCCCTAATTCTTATTAAATAAAAATTTATTAAATTCTATCTGAAACGTCGGAAATTCAGGAAGCTGCGAAGAATGGAAAAATTTACTAATATCACAGCTGACCTACACACTCATGAATGGTCCTTGACTGGCATCCAGAGATAACGACCTCGAAGCCAATATTCTGCAGTACCAGTGACATGTCACTGGTTCACGAGTTTTCTACTGCTTCTCTCCATTTGTTAGAAACCGTAATTTTTGTTTTATATAAGTCGTTTCTTTGTTTTTAAGATCTATCTCAATTTGTTTCCACCATGTTTTCTTCGGTGCATATCTGATGAATTTTATGTTCGATGATCGGTTGATTCTTATACTCATTGTCAGGATTGGATGTCGTAATTTGTGATAAGGTCACAGTTTGAGACTCTCAGAGTCTGTCGAAGACATTCCATTTGGACTTCAAATTTACTGAGATTCGCTTCTAGAAGAATCCAGATACTGAAAGGAAAGAGGGACTGTAAAGAGGTACTGGTAAGATGAGCATCGAAATAAGTCGAATCTCATAATAATTGAAAATACTGTTCTCTAGTGCATACATTAAAAATGGCTTAAAATACCCTAGATAAATTGATCATATTTTCTTTATAATTTCGAAATATTATAAAGTTTACTGGCTGAACTTAGAGTAAGTTTTAAATTTTCATTATTGTTCAGTATATTGTGATATTGTGTTTTTTTAATAAATAGACACGTATTGCGTTCTGTTTTTCTCTGACAATCGAGCGACAATAACGAAAATCCGCAGAGGTAAAATATTTCAATTGAATATTTTTTATTAGGTTCTACATATACTCTTCATAATTTTCATATTTTCAATGGTTTTACGATACAGCAAACATTATTTTCAACTGTTGGTGGACTTTAATTTTGTAACATATCCTGAACATCTTTACCTTCCCATGCCCGCACACTGGTCTCTCTGACAGAAGAATTAAATTTAAGCTTACTTTTTCCCTATCTAAAAAAAGACAAGTGCAACCGTGATTCATGTAACTTCATAATACGTTGATAGGAACAGATTAGCGTATTGCGAGTGCTCGTGTCGGAGGCAAGTACCCCATTTCACGAGCCTCATGGGTCTGTTTGTGGGACCGACGTGGATTTGCGTGTAACAATTGTGGGTAAGTACTATAGGTGACTCTATTTTTTACGTAATTATTGTATTTTACAGATTTATTTATTTTTGTACCGTATTTGAACCCATCAAAAGCAGAAGACCTAATTGGTTGATTGATGAAAAATAATAAGCGTTTTGAGAAGGCTGCGGCTTTAAGAAAAATAAACATCATAAACGCCTAATCAGTAGAGTACGAAAATTTACACTTTTGAAGATGTTGAAATATTTTACCCAAAAAACATGGGCTTTTTTGTTGGTTAACAGCCAATCTCCACAATACCAATAAATTCAATTATACGTCTTAGTAATATAATTCACATAACTGGTCGAAAAGTTACATGTGCAATTTTTTAACAGCATTGCCTTGCGATACTGGGGAGAATTATTATGGAATTATTTAAAATTTTAATAAAACTGAGTATCAATAGACTGAATTAGTTATACATTCTGTTGAGAAGCGTGTGTATAGAAGGTTAAATAACTTTTAAATCATTTAAATACACAACATTAAACTTATATCTAATCCTTACTTGTTATAAAATGCAACGTCTATCTTACAAATTGCTAACTTTGAGTATTACCCGTAATGATTGCTTTTCCAAAATATTTTCTTAACATCTCATACTAAGTAATCTAAATTTAAACATTGACAATCACAGGGTATATATTTACATCAAATCTCTGTTTATGTTCATAATTAGAAATCTGTTTAACAATTTTGATAAGCAACTTTTTTTTGTCTGTTATTTCATCCTTCCAATTGATTAAAAAAAATAATTTTACTTAAACCACGTAGTGCAGATAGGTTTATAAATGATTATTATGGGATGCAATCGGAGCCCCTGGTAAATGTTCTTGTTTACTTGTTTCTATAATGTTCTCTTGTGATTATTGAATTTACCTTACGTACACGTATGAAAAATTTAAACATCTCGAAAAAAATTAATACATCTTGAAAGAAAAGCTTAAAAACCTTAAAAACAATTGTACATTTTTGACATGACAGAGAGTTATCTTTTCATAACTTTATATTCATTAGACATTTTTATAACTTTATACTCTTTATACTCATTAGTTGATACTCATATAGACACCGGTTTAAATTGCAAATATTTATGTATGTTGAAATTTAAACAATTAATTCAGTTCTACAGTACTTAGATTCTATCTAATCTACCCCATGCTGTAATCACAATCGAAAATCTGATAAATAAAGATAAAAACTCCAACACTACGAATAGAATTCGCGCACCACAAGTTATGTACCCAAAACTTTGAGGATTGCAAGTAGTTTATTTATTATTGATTTATAAATATTAACTTTAACTATTTACAGTGATTTGAAAAATTATTTGTATACTGTATATAATATTGAAATATATATTAACCATGGTTGTCACGTCCGCTCAATAATTTTAACAAACAGTCCATTTTATTTAGAAATGTGTTAAATGTAATATATTTATTAACGTATTTATTTTCACAATTTTATTTTTGTATTAATTATGTGGTTTATAGATTTGTTGCATTCTCATTTCTTAACGCATTTTATCTTTACAATTTAATTTTTGTATTAATTACGTGGCTTATAGGATTTGTTGCATTCTCTCGTATTTAAATTCCCGAAATAACAATGCAATATATTAATTTAAAACTATTATTTGTTGCGAGTTTGTACACAGTCCTATACAAATGTGACAATATTTTTATTAATTATTGCGCTATAATTACTTTATTGATTTTAATTTCGCTCAGTACATATTACTCAGAGTATTTTTCTACTTAAGTCCCTTTCGAGATGAAAATAAAGCAGTGGGCATCTGTACATTTCACATTCCGGAATACGAAAAAAAAGGAAATAACAATGCAATATATTAATATAAAACGATTATTTGTTGCGAGTTTGTACACAATCCTATACAAATGTGACAATATTTTTATTAATTATTGCGCTATAATTACTTGATTGATTTGAATTTGGCTTATAACATATTACTCAGAGTATTTTTCTACTTAAGTCCCTTTCGAGATGAAAATAAATCAGTGGACATCTGTATATTTCCCAATCCGGAATACGAAATTCTACTAACCTGTTACACTAATCATATACAGAAACAAAAATCAAACACGATGACAATTAAATAAGAAAGATATTTATAATAGCGAGAAAACTAAACTAACTTGTGAGATTGCAATAAAATACAAGTCGTATTCAAAAAGACAAATCGTATTTTTACATCTAATAGAATCCAAAAAAATCACCTTGCGTGCAACCACGGTTTACGATCTCTGCCTTCACTTCTGCCTGCCTACGGGTTCTCTGTCGCTCACATACAGGCGACAAGTCTGCGTAAACAAAAGAATCCGTGGCGTGCGAGCGCGACTAGAGTTCGATAATTAGATCATTTATGATACAATAATAGTTTTATTTAAAAGGTATGCTATACTATCTTCAAATTGTTATCTTGTCCTTTTCTATTAATATATTCATATTGTTAAAGGTGAGAGTGGGAGTGGATTAAAACATTTTTTTTTCTTAACATGTAGGTGTCGGAAACTTCCTTTCATTTTTCCGATATTGCATAAAACGTATTCTCCCTATCCTGAATTATTTTAGATTTTTCGGCTTACTAACGTCAGTTTTAGGAATATTTCGTGAAGAAAAAGTGGTTCTGCACACATTTTTTTATTCTTTTGTCATTCGTTTTATTGTTTTTAACTCAAAAGTGCAGCATAAATTTCAAATAAAAATACATTGAACATTCGTAAGCAAAGCCATTTCATAATAGCCAACTTAACCATTAGTCTCACTTTTGAAATTTCAGCCCCTCATCTCATTAAGATTAAAATA
Source organism: Druceiella hillmani (assembly GCA_039881145.1). Classification (NCBI taxonomy): domain Eukaryota; kingdom Metazoa; phylum Arthropoda; class Insecta; order Lepidoptera; family Hepialidae; genus Druceiella; species Druceiella hillmani. Next base: position 12,959,218 of record JAYKKI010000054.1, on the reverse strand, counting down.
TTTCGAAAACGGAAATAGATACAGATGAGCAAATTTTAAAAGTGTGTCAAATTTCAAGTCGATACCAATAGAATTTTCTGAATCGATGCCTAAACTTGCAAAAATCTGCAGATAAGTTACTCTCTTATCGGTCTTTATCATGAATCGCACAGCCTTAATGTTATCTCCGGTTGTCGCTATTTAGGGATGCTCATCACGCAGATCATATCGATAAAACCATACTGGAACTCGCTAAATCAATTATAAACAGTAGCATAAGATGGAACTTTATCGTTAAATGTCAACTGAAGTCGATTGTAACTTTGTTGTTGATTGATACTACGAAAAAAGTCGCATAAAATCATCGAACAAGAATTTCTAAATTCATGTTGACGTTACCCGAACAATTTTTAAATTGCCTCTGATTTGTAGATACATATGACAAAGTCAAGAAAAGTACCTCAATGGATTATATTATTATTTATATAAGTTGTGTCTGTTTGTGAGTGTGTGGGTGCGTGTACGTGTACGTGTGCGTGCACGTGTGCGTGTACGTGTGTGTGCACGTGTGCTTGCACGTGTGCGTGCACGTGTGCGTGTATGTGTGCGTGTACGTGCGCGTGCGTGTGCATATGTGTGTGTGTGTGTCTGTATGTGTGTATGTGTGTATGTGCGTATAATTATTTTATGGAGTGTACAGTTAAAAAACTGACGCATTTAATATCAAACCGACTAGATGATATTTGAGAGTGAATTTTGATTGCAATTGTGTTTAGCTACGTGATCTTTTTGAACTTTTTGTGACCTACATTTAATAGCTCATTTTTAACTACAACACTTATGTATTTCTATGATACTATAAGAAGTGAAAACGATAAATGGAAATTGCGAAAACTTGCATTCGAATAGAAAAGATAATATTCAAAAGTGAATTTGCTTCTTTCGTTTTATTATGTGTTATCATCAAACCTTGTAATTCCATTTGACCCACTCATAACCGACTGATATATGCAGTTCCAATGAAAATAAAATACTTTAAAGTTGTTGGCACCATGTATATTGACTTGTTTTACTTATCTCGCTTAGTAGTTTCCGTCAAGATGTTGCTATCAACCTGTGGAAATGAAATTAGAATGACTCCACAATTTAATGAATGAAACTAGAAAAAGATAAATGTGAAGTTTCACAACCCCTGTTAAAGAGATAGGAAGCATATCGCTCTACTGCTTCTATACAAACAATACCATCGATCATATAGAAAAAGCAAAAACGGAAATCCTTAACGGCAAATAAAAAATATCATTTTAAAGCTCAATTTACATGTTCTAAGCTATGTTTACCTATATGGTATCATTGATCTGAAAGTAGAGGACGTAGAAAAACAAAGGAACTACTCGACGCCAAAGAGCAAGCATTTCGTGGTCGAACTCCTCTTACTCGTTTTGCTGAGAAGTTTCTACCGGAACAATGGTAATGATCTCATTGTCACACAACAAAAAACACATTATGTTGCTAGTTTTATTTATTTTAGTGAGTGATTTTTACCAAAATAGTGACACTGATTTGGTGATAGATGCAAAAGTACTAAACATAAATCTTTACAACCAAACAGTTTAAACACATCATGCTAGGGCTTGTTTTAATTATCTCGTTTAATAAATTCTATTACGACTGTACAATAGCCAAGTCAAGATGAGTACATGTAGTGTTTAATTTGAAACAGAAGCTCAAGAAGAAGAATTTATTTGAAATCAGTTAAAATATACAGTCGCGATTTTAATTTCTTTACGCATTTTTTTCGTGCTACCTAATTTTGTTTCCGTTTCCCTTGACTTTTGCAATAAGGTAACTGAGGTAAATTTGTGAAATGTAACTCCAAATTAGTGCCAAAAGCACTTATCAATAATGTTAATAATAACTATAATGGTGATGGAACTTCTCAAAGAAATGTGTATTCAAAAACAAGCCATGAATTCTATACTCCAAAAATATTGCCTGGTGAATTCTTCTGGAGAAAAAGAAAGGGGAAATAATAGACATAATAATAGTAATAATAATACCATATATTTACCGTCAAAATCAATATATATTAATATTAAACATGACAAGTGAAGTGAGTCAAAATCGGCACTCGAATTATTCTGATAACGATTAAGTCGTAAATTCGTAACAACATCGTAACATGTTAAAGATAAATAAAAAGGCAATTCGGTATACGCGAACTATCGGAAAAATAACGTGACAGCTGATTTACAACATACATTATTTATGTATTTGTTTTAAACTATGGGCATCACCGGGAAAAAGCCCGGTATACTATTTCACCACAATAACCAACTTGGTGCAATTTAGACTTACCGCAATCAAACTGAGTATCTGCCCCAAAAAAAGTTTTTAGGGCAGATATATTCACTAACTTCAATGAAAACATATCTATATTCATTCCACAAGTAACACTCATATCATCAGAATATACATTTGTATTCGAAAATCTACCATTTTCCCTAGAAATGCAATTGCTAATAACGATGAATAAGGCAATAAAATAAAATGAAATTGACAAAAACCCAAAACACTATTTCTACTTATAAAGCTTGGTTCTAATTTTATATATTTAGTTTAAAGCTCATCATTATAAACTTCCTACTCAATATCAAACTCTTTTAAATTTAACCAGAAAAAATGTCTACGCAATATCAATCCCTCCAAACTTTAACCAAAATTTAGGTTCATATTTACATTAGTGTCATTTATTTACACACCCTTTTATAATTTCTTTTTAGTTTCGACATATCTTTATGTCTTAGCCGATTTTAGTAATTTAACGATATAAAAAGTGACAAAATAAAAAGTAAATACAGGCAATACCGCAGACAATACTTTACAGCTTATTAAATCTTTTTAAACAAAAGTAATACTACATGTTGGTAAGGATTTCATTTTTGTCTCCATATCTCTTTAGACACGTGTACGATAAACCTCTAATGAATTATGTGCTTAAAACGTCTTGACAATGGCATTCTTCAATGACTTTATTGGGGCCACATCGCATCTTGATGACTCCTTTGTTACATCTTACGCCTTCTGAATAGACACTTAAACGTTTCCTTATTATGATCTTACTAGCAGTAACACCCGGGCAAGACCCGAGTGAAAATTGTCTTCATACAATTACATAAACATTTTCAAGTATCAATAAAGTAGAAATTCCCACCAGCTTCATTTCGTGGCACTACTTCCATTGTTTTTCTTGTATTACGATTTATTGTCTAATTATTTAAACTTTCTAAATGTATAGTAGCACCTTCGATTTTATTAAATGCTTCTAAAATAAATAAATTCTAGAGCTATCTGATAACATTATCTATGGAAAATCCAGTGATTCATTTGCATAAAAAGAAAAACAATTTTCTGTAGTCTTCTCTAATTTTGTGTCTGTTTATTCCATTACCAGATCCTTTCTATCCTCTATAATAAGTTAAAAGTTCTAACAGTATAAGTTGCTACTGCTAAATTTCTGAATGATTTAAAAATATGATAAAATATTCGGTCAATGTGCAATTTCATAAATCATGTGAAGAATTATTGTTCATATTTCCATACTATCATTGCTTTTTTTCCATATTCCTACCATTAAGTATGTTTAGATATGTACTTATATAGAATTACGAACTTCTTTTCGGACTTCACGGTTACCTACAAAGATTTATATTGAATCAACAAGAAAAAAAACAATCAAACATTCATTCCAAAAGGAAAGAAAAGAGCAAACGTACCTTTTATATTTATGGTGTTGATTTTTTTGGAAAGTTTATATTTCATAATATATTTACGCTTATTGACCAAAGTAATAAGGTACTTTTGGACTTAGTTAATGCTTATAAATACAACAATTCAAAATACAATCCTCCAAGCTGTTGTTACCTGACATAATTTAGAACTATGTATGTACTTGGGTCTCGCGTCTTATTTGTTAAACGTTAGTTAATATCTAATTACTAGGAATATAACGCAAGTTTGTTTTAATATTGAGTAATTGGCCATATACACCATTTACAAATGATGAAAAAATTTGTAACGATGCGCTTATAAATGATGAAAAAAAACTGAACTCTAAATTGTGCGTTTAGAAATAATGAAAAAAGTTTGCATACAAACAATGCGCTTGCAAATTATGAACAAAATTCACTTACCTTATTAAAGACATGAGTCGATTGGGCAATTTTTCAATAGAAACAAATAAATTAATGTTATGTGAAATATATTCAAAACAATCATTCCTTTTTTTACTGCAATACGTAATTTCGAACTTATTTATCGATATTTATAAAAAAAAACAAAGCTGAAACAAAGTTTTGAACTTATTCACAAAACAAGAAATATTTAATCAAACTTCTTATCTTCTTGTAGTATTACTTGTCGTAAAACGCTATAAATTATTATCTCAACCATCTGAACATTTTACTGTCCAGGGATAAACAGAGCAGACGGCCTTTACCTACCGATCAGATAAAATTCTTTAAGATGCGTGCGGGTTTGACGTTATCCATTCGCATGTATCGTGTTAATGGCTAGTGAGTGCAGAGACGTAAGTGAAAAAAACTTCTAAATTAAAGTGATAAATTTAACAGGGACATTAAAGTAAGACCTAAACACAAATAACAAATGGATAATTGGTGAAAGCAAATATTCCCTAAGAAAATTTAGCAATAATGGGGACCTCAAACGAAGCGGAAGATGGATTGAATCTCGATGAAGTATTGGAGGAAATAGGTCCGTTCGGAAAATTTCAGTGGTTTACAATATTTCTCGTTCTTTTCCCGATGATATTTTGCGCTTTTCCACCTTCAGAGTACGTATTTGCTGCTGCTAGAATTCCTACTAGGTAACTATTATTATTATGTGAATTTAAATATTTTAGACTAAATTAAGATCAGTGGCTTACCATATATTTTTAGAAAAATACTTTGAAAGTCAAAGTGAAACAGGTACTAGTTGTTCTTTAATTGTTTTGTTATACTCTGAAAATAAGGTATTTATTATTATTTTTATACTTGTTGGTTTTTATGTTGTTATACAAAATAATTATTAATTAGAAAAATTTCAAATATCAAGGAAATTAAAAAATATATATATTAACCCGCTTTTATTAACTTTTAGTATGTATGTAACATCGTAACGGAATCTTTTAACTAAATGTTCACCCACTTCCAGGGGTCCGAATTATTTAAAAGTCTGTACACATATCAAGAACCGATGACAACACGATAATTAAATAAAAATAAATTATAGTAGGTAATAAAAAACCTATAAAAAACACGCTTTTTAGTAATATAAATTAAAAAGTAAAAAATAATCTTCAAATATAAAGATTTTTGTCAAGAGCTAATGGATGTTTCTGATGACAAAGAAATAACTTTAATTTAAAAAAAAAAGTGGGATGCTTGATGTCAGTTGTAATTTTTTTGCAGTCAATTTTAACACTAAAGCTGATTTTTCATCATCAGAGACTTTATTATGCTCTTAACCAAAACTTTTATACTTAAGATTATTTTTTACTTTTTAGTTCACATCGTTACGAAAGCGTGTCTTTTTTTCTTAATTATAATTTTATTTTTATAAATATTTCGTTGAATTTGTAATAATCATTAATTATTAATCTGTGTGCCTGATAGAAATAAAGAAAAACTAGCGATTATTTATTTCATAGGTTTATCATTTCAATTGTAATTGGCTTATCCGTCACAATAGACATTAACCTGTTTGAAGAAAGTGTGTGACAGTGTAATACAGCAAATATAATTAGATTTGATAAGATAGTGTTGTATTAATCCATTTCTGACGATAAAATAGATAAATTAAACTAAGTATAAAGATGCAAATACTAAGATATATTGTACCACAAAGTTTAGTATTTTTAAATGAATGAAAATTTTACAAATTGTAATTAAAAAAATAAATGTGGGTTTTTCTAGTTATTATTCTATTATTTATTTTGTCTCTTCATTATAATTTTGATTTATGATATATAAGTATGTAATTATCCGACTTAGTCGTTTAGGATTCCGTGTGACAAAAGAAAAAAAAACAGAATCCTTAAAAACCGAAGGCTCGTATGTTCGTCCGTATGTCCGTCAACCGCAGTTGTTTTTTTTCAAAAACTATTTAACGCAAATACTCAAAATTGGACTCATCGATAAAGCGTATCAACTTGCATTTATTCCAATAGTTAATACTCAAATATATTTGAAGCACCGAAAATATTCTCGAAATTTATTTTTTACTTTTATGCGTAGGGTATTATTTGAAAACGTTAGTAATACAAATTCTAAAACTATATTTTATAGAATATTACGGAATGTAGCTCTTGAAATATGGTTGAAAATGTCCAGAAAACATTTTACCCGATTTCGTTATCTGTTACAATGTTACCATAAAAACAATGTTACTGAAGCTTGATTAAAGTTTCCTAAAATATTGTGATGCTTCTGAATTACATAGTATTGTTTTCGGGAATTTATGGTATTTTAGGCATATGAAGAATAAATATATTTACATGGTAAGAATAATATTTACATTTTTGAGTAGTTTAATTGAATTTTTTTAGTAGTTCCAATACCAAATCTGGGGTTAATTTTGCAGAAATTCTTTATTCAGAATTAAATGAAACTACGTCATGTAGTATTATATCTACTTTCCTTAAGTTCTTTACCACGACCTAGGTTTCGTTGTATTACGACATCTTCAGGTGGGCTACTAGCAAAGATTTTTGCTAATAGCCCACCTGAAGATGTTGTAATACAACGAAACCTAGGTCGTAGTAAAGAACTTAAACAGAGCAGAAATAATACTAAATCACGTAGTTTCATTTAGTTGTGAATGTTATGTCCCTTAAAAATGTTATATGTTCGTTAGTTACGTCCAGGTTTTGTTATTTGGATTTCTGTTTCTTTTTTTATTATAATTATTAAAACGAAATGTCGATCACAACAAATGCAAAATTGTTTTTATAATTAAACACAAAATAATATTACTCAACAATTTCATCTGTTTCTAATTTGATTTTTTCTACGGTTCTGTATGGTTGCATCTGTATTATTTAGCAATTTATTATAAATGTACACACGAATAACAATTCAAGTGCATTAATGTACAAACTACTTACATTCTATGGTCAAGTATTTATAATAAATGTATTTAAGAAATTAATTTTAATTTTTAACAAAATTTTCATTAAAATAAAGGACTTCTCCTGTATCGATTTCATAACGAATTAATTACCACTCCATATTTACATTTGGTAAATATATGAAAGCTTACCCTTTCAGCATTTTTATTCCAAAATCGCTAGGTTCTACGAAATTCATTCTTCGAATATGAAAATTTGCAGTATCTTAAAATCTTAATGAATAACGTAGAATTAAAATACTTCTTGCTTTACGAAATATTTATTTTACTTTTCAGTGAATTTCTTCCGTGGTTAAACAGTAAATACAGTGATAAAGTACTCATAAGAGACACAACATTTGAGAACATGAAATAAAAATAGATTGAAAACATCATTCAACGTTCTAAGCAATTAAGATCATCAATCGGCAATCGAGATAAGACAGACTGAAGAGATTTTCCAAGGTGGCAAAGAGATAAAAAGATAAATCGAACATCCGGTGAAACAAATGATAATATCAATTTATTAAAGAATTATCTAAGGATTCTAAATTTCGACTGAGAAAGATTAGAATTAAAAGATTTCACAAAAATTGACAGATTGAAGAAAATTAAAAGATTTAACAAAAATTGACAGACGTCATAAAAATAGATTTGGTCATTGTTGCACTGGATGCCAATTACGCATACTTTGTAATATAACAATTTTATTTACATTCACGATACGTATTATGTATGATTATATGCTTCGTATATGACTATTATGTATAATTCTAAATAGTACCTAATCATGTTATTTTAGTATTTATGCAGCGTGACTACTTATATCGAGAGAACTTTAAAGCTAATCACGAAGTGTGCATTTCGTAAATCGTATACTCAAATTGTATGGTCAACTGTAGTCATATTTAATGGATATACAAGGACTGTGTAAGTAAATAAAACATAAAGCCAAAAATAATAATAACCTCAGGTTTAAAAAAAAATAACAAAAACAAATTCCATTACGAACTTAAAATGTTACATTATTAAAAAATGTCTTAAATAAACAACTCTCAAATTGAATTTTAAAATGATAATAACTGCGCGGACGTAAAAATTATCGGGTACAAATAATAAAGAGCTTTTAAAAAAACAGGACTTAAAAATTTTCATTTAACTAATAAAATACATATTTCAAGAAAACGACGTCTTCTCCGAATTAAAGACACTGAAAAAGTATCAAGCTCAGAAAAACCTTATTTGAGAAAATTAGTGGTAAATAACTATAACATCTCGTGTCCAGTAATTGTTTGGACATTTTTTATATCAGTGTAATCATCTGATTGTACTGCTTGTAGACCCCATACTTTCCCCCATATTCTGATTTATTACACGGTAATAACCGAACTAAGGACATATATTAATAATTATCAAAATTATGCAAATAAAAACCAGTAAAATGGAGTGAAATAATAAGAAAAAGAAAGAGACGATATTCAGATGGGACTTTGAATTATCCACACATGTCACTATTGTATTCCCCAAATCATAAATCAAGCAACAAAATAGGTGCTGTAAACTACGATGTTTAAGACAGAATCATACAATTAGATAAACGTTTTAATATAAAGGCAGCTGATAAAACAAAATACACTATTAACTGAAACTGCGATGGATTTTCAATATGAAAAGCCCGATTTCTTTAACTCTCTTTTGAATAGTATCTCAATATATTCAACTAAACCAAAAATATATTACAATAGATAGGAACAACATCCATGTTTTTATACATTTTATTTTATAAATGTTTATTTTATATAATAAGAATAGTATAAAATAAAAATGTATAAAACTTAAGTTAACTACGGGAAAATACGAAATGAGCTTTAAGAGAATTTGCATGCGATATACTTATCTACGCATATTTAATTAGAAATAATAAAGTGAAAAATATTCATGTTTTTCCGTAGTCGAAGACTTATTTACATTACAAGTGAAACACAATAGTCAAGCTATGGGAAAAAGAAATATTAGCGAGAAATGTTTTCCATTTCATTGTTTATTTTTTTAAGATGTGCAGAAAGTTTATTGTTTGCAAAAGTTCTTAAAACTTGTTTCATATTTTTTCGTTTATCGGATTCTTGTTTATTAAACTTTTATTTTTAGTAGATCATTTCTTTCTAATCAATGTTGGTACCTATTTCACATTTCCCCCATGAAACTGAAAGTTCCATTATCCGCAGCCGTATTGATTATACATAGAGTATTAAAATAGTGCACTTTCCTTGTTGCTTCGCCATAGACGAGTAATAAGAAAAAATATTGTTTTTTTTTGTTTTTCTTTTCAATTACTATCTAGTGCTTATCAATTTTGAGGGTAATATAATAAGTATAATTTTAGTATGCTCAGTCAATTAGTTAAATATAATATTTAGAATCACTTAATTATGTTGAAATTATAAAGCAAAAAAGAACTTTTCATATATTGTACTACCTTGTAATGTGAAATGTGATGCCGGCGTCCACCACATCGAGAATCTGTTCCGATGCGACACGCACCAGAGACTGACTTGTACGAATACGCCATAATACACGTACTTGGATAAAAGAAACCCATCAAAAAAATGTTATGTCAAAATAGTATATCTATATAAATCCCATTACTAAAAGTAAATTTTGTCTACCATAAAAGTATATTTAACAAAATCAGAACCAGTGATTTATTGGTTAGTTATTCAAAATTATCTAAACTTACGCCCTATGATATAGCAATTACTGCAAGTCCTAGCTCAAAGAAATTAAGAATTATTTTTTCTGTTTTTTTGTAAAACTTCATTGCACTATTATTTTGTAAACTTCATTTACACTGTTCATTTACATCGATTTTTTTATTTTCAATATAATTTTTTACGAATTCATTTACATCATTATGTTGTATACTTTATTTACACTATTATTTTGTACAATTCATTTAGACTACTATTTTGTACATTTAATTTACACCATTATTTTGTTTACTTCATTTGCACTGTTATTTTGTACACTTCATTTACACTATTATTTTATACACTTCATTTAGACTACCATTGTATACACTTCATTTACACTATTATTTTATACACTTCATTTAGACTACCATTGTATACACTTCATTTACACTATTATTTTATACACTTCATTTAGACTACCATTTTGTACACTTCATTTACACTATTATTTTATACACTTCATTTAGACTACCATTTTGTACACTTCATTTACACTATTATTTTTTGCACTTCAGTAATAGAATTCACACCATAATACAAACAAATTAGAACCAAAAAAGAAACAAAATTTAAAAAATCATAAAATTTGGATACATTTTATGATTTTTTTTTTAATTTACTGCATTCCTACACACAAATACGCACATATATTACTCAACATTTATATTTCAAGGCGACTTCGTTTAAATGATAGACGGAGTCGATGACGTGGGAATGGGAATGCAAACCCTGTCAATTGTATCCCGACATTCCTTTTTCAGATTTCTCTTGCTTTATATGAAATGAAAAATGATTTTTTTTCTTTATAGAAAAATGCTCCTGATCTATAAATCAGTATTATCCTTTGAAACATTTTATTTTACTAGCTTTCACTTAATACCTCAACTGATAATTTGAAAAAAAAAAACGAAGAAAAACTGGTAATTCCTTTGGACGCCCATTAAGTTAATCTTATAATTGTCAATTAAAATTTCGTATACTTTAGCCGCATGGACTCTGAAAAAATAGGTTGTGACAGACGATTGAACAGATAAACAGATATCGAATTAATTCCATAAACATTTTTTTTTTAAGTTTGAATACGGAACATTAAAAACGTATAATTTTATACTTTTTTTTCATTATTCTCCACTATATTTAGTCATATTTCGTCCTTTTTTTAAATATTACTTATATTTTAAATATTCTTTGTTTATCAAATTTTATTTTTTCCTGAATTTCTGGGAAAGAAGTTTATTATTTTAGTATTTACAAAATTTAAAATTCAAATATCAGCTCATAAATAAACAAAATTTCCTCCATTTAATATTTGAAATATACGTAATCACGGAAGACTTTTTTGTTGTGATCTAACACTAGGTCAAACCCCATTCGCCATTTTAATACAATCTCACAATATTATTATTTCCAGATGCTTAATTCCCCAATGCGAATCGGCAGACGACTGGGAATTTGAGCCCTCGTGGCTAAACCTGGCTCTGCCGGAAGCGGAATCTGGTTACGACCAGTGCAATCGCTACGCTCCATTAACCAACGACAGTATTTGTGTTGCGTCATCCTTCAACACGAACGAAATAATACCGTGTGAATCTTACGTCCACGAAAGAACAAACTCAATTGTGTACGACGTAAGTTTTGCAAAATTATTTTATTTTTATATACATATACAAATTATAATCCTCTAGCTTATATAGCTTAAAAATCTATAAATGTTTTTTTTTAATTTAAAAGTTTATTATTACAGCGCCAATCATCACTGACAAATTTACACTGAATATCTCATGATAAATCAAATTTTTATAATTATTTACTTCTAACTATATACCCATACCAAAAATTCTATACCAAATATAGTTGACTAGCACATTTTTTTCTTAAAATAATAAATGTGAAACAAAGTTCATTTTTCGGCATAAAAATTAATGAAGCCTATTAAATATGAGTAAAACTTACATGATAAATGTTCCATACAAGCTTACGTGTATAAACAAAATTTCAGGGTAAGTATGATTTTGTATTAAACAATTTACAAATATGAATTTATTTGTCAACATGTAAATGTATTTTATGACTTATTATATCTTTTAGAGATGTAAAAATATCTCGAATATGTCAAAAATTTTAATTTTCCGATAAATTTAGTAGACTTCAGCAACACTCTTTTTTTAATAACATTAATTTGAACATTTTCGAAAATGTAAAAGAAGAAGAATATTATCAACCATATCCCTAGAAATATTTTACATAAAATTCTAAAATAATAGTTTAGGAATACGGAGATTGTTAAATTTGGTGTGGGATGCCGATTTCTATGGTTCCTTCGATACAAAATAAGACAATTGTAATCAATATATTTTAGTATCTTACCTCGTTCTCGAGATACGCTATTTCAACGTTAATTAAAGGGTTAAGCATCCTACAGTGCTCGCACACCGGGCAATGCATGGCAACATCAAAGCGACGCCGTGAAATTCTTATGCGGCTTTAAATATTGAGCGATATGCGTATTATATCGCAGAAAGAAAAATTTATCATAACAGTAATTCAGTGTCTTTCTTTAAGTTTCTGGAAGTTCTCTCCATGATAAAAAAACGTTTAATTGTAATTACAATTCAGAAAACATGAAAAATAAATGATGTTTTGTAATTGAAAATATTTATTGTTCAATAATAAAATACACGTTTATAAAATGGTTCAATAATACAAAGCCCAACCAAAAAATGTTATAAATTATTTTTGTCTTATATTTTTGAGAGGAATACGAAAAAAAATTCTTGCTACGCCAATTAACTAACGGCCTGTATGATTGATATCCCGTATAATTAAAATAAAAGAAATAATATCATTTGCCCCCTTCCCCCGTCCTCCCCTTTAAATACTTTTATATCACATTTTTGGCTGTCGAAATATATGCGAGTTAATTTGCTCGATTTTAAGTTTAGTATCAGTTTCTGAGAATGATGAGTATTATAGGCAGACAGTCGAACACATGAGTGATCTTATGAAGATTTTCTTTCTCGTCTTTTGTAACATGAAAAACTTAAACGTGATAACTTCAGCAATTATAAAATTGACTTGAGTGATCTTATGACGATTTTCTTTCTCGTCTTTTGTAGCATGAAAACCTTAAACGTGATAACTTTAGCATTTATAAAATTAACTCGAGTGATCTTTTGAAGATTTTCTTTTTCTTCTTTCATAGCATGAAAGCCTTAAACGTGATCACTTTAGCAATTATAAAATTAACTATTTGCAAAGTCCTTACGATGTATGCATATAATCTATGTAATAAATAAAACAATGTCTACATGTTATATGTGCAATACAATATCTATATATAATCTGAATAAGAGCTCCAAGTCAAATCCATATAATATCTATAGAATTTCGAGTCTTAGAGGTAAGACCGCCCCGCGTTACCATCGACACCGAACAGTAATCTGTTTATATAATGATTTATTTCTAATACTATCCACCAATATAGAGACAAATATATAAACTATTTAAATGTATTCTTATCTATATACGGATAGTACCGTAATCAATTAATCCAAAGCAAATCGAATCGCACCACGTGTTAGCAACTGTCATTGGAATCTCGTCCCGTCATTTACAGAAAAATAAAAAATATTTTTTTTATTTCTATGATAAAAATGTTGCAAACAATTTTTATAATCTAAATTAATTTTGATTAATTAAACGATTGGAAAACTATTATTTAATGATTTTAAACCTACTTGCGTATCTATAACTTAGAGCAATTTCTCTCTACGACAATAAATACACCAAATGATACTGAGATTTCTTAGAACTGGCTACTTAGCCTAGAAATATTTAAGTAGTCTCTATTTTGTGAATTCAAAAATGGAACTAGTTATGTTTTGATATCCTTTCGAGATTATTTTGTATCCGATGTTGTTTTTTAAGTTTGTGGTAAATTCGTGTTTGGCATCGTGATGCTTATAAATTTGGTTTGATTATCATTTATTTTACATATTATTAAGTTTTTGCGACACACTAACAAAATACATATGTATGTATTGATCTATTCAAAATTTGCTGTACCCTAGTCTCTCCTTCTTTTACGTTGTTGGATGACATCTCAGGTCTCATAAAATATAAATGGGTACTTTACTATCATCTTCAACAATTGTACTACGTAGGATCTATTTCATTTGAAAACAACAGTTCAACCTTTCAAAACAACAATTTATCCTGTTAAGGACAAACCGAACGATTAACATAACAATTGCAGTTTCCTAACAATAACTTTTCAATAATTTATTTTTACAGAGTAAACCACCAAGTAATAGGAATAGATAAAAATAGAAAGAACGAATGTAAATTCAGGATAACGTAAAATAAATAAACCCACACATATCTCATTCGTCAATCTCTCTATAATCCATCTCATCTCAATTCGGAGTTCAAAGCTTTAGGATCTCAAGGCCTCATCGTTCTGAATCCCTCCTCATTCTCCTCATTCTTAAACATAATTTTGCCATCTATGTATACTCTCACTGTTCATGCTACCCGATCCTGGAATAAGCTTGATCCTAACATTAGAAAAGGCGATTTATATTTTCAGAAATCATCTGAAAAACATATTCAGATCTTGATATCCTGTCACTGCCCTATTCGTTCTTCTTCTATCCTGTCCTATCTATCTGTTCATATTCATCCCAAAATTATTTGTTATTCTGTCAATATTAGATTAATGTTTACTCTATAGTTACCATGTCTTTAATTGTTATATTGTAGCAAACAACTATTCTTATAATCTTTCACTAACGGGTTATTGCAATCTTTCACAACAGTAAGTTCTCAATTTCTAATGTTTTGATTGAATAGAAAAGATTATTTATGTAGTATAAATATGCCAAAAATCTTCTGTCTCTTTTCCTGTTTCATATCTAACACCCCATGTTTGAGACTACGATAATACCATCCTTTACTCTAACATTATCCTCCATTATCACTTTAGCAAAACCGACAAGTTTATATATTAATTTCTAAATCCCTTAATACCTAAATCATTTATCACCAATGTGTCCATTTTATTTGCACGTACGACTCTTTCTATCTCCTAACTTAAAAAAAATTTCGAATGATATTCGACATATTGTTGAAGTTCAAAAACACATATGTTTTCATTTAATACCTCTTTGAGTTGAATGTAATTATTAGGTATTCAAATAATTCGAAAAAAGTAAATGAGTATACATGTTATATGTCCATATGATATAAAACAACTTGGAGGCTTACAAATCGAAACTGTATAAGGGAAATAATTTTCCTCCCATTATTATAACACACTGAGATACCTCATTGTTATACTCATTATGTTATATAGTATAATATGGAAGTGAGAACGGGTTGTCTCACGGTCCCACCGGGGACCCATAACATCCCCTCTCATACAAAAAAGGGGACCTTTGAAGGTCGCCTAATAGTGTCCTGTATCTACAACCACAGCGCTTCCACCCAAAATGGTTAAGTACTGTCTCTATTCAATGAGTCATTTAATAACTCCATTTTTTTCAAGAACGCACTTGGCGAACGCTCTAAATGACTCAAAAATCTGACCATTCTCAAGTAAATCTCGGTGACTAATGATACCACGTTTTAAGGCTCCGCGTGTTTCTACTCTAATTTTAAGGCGCAAGCTCTCTATCGAAACTCTATGCGCATCCTCGTGCTCACTGCAGTGGAATAATACAAGATTTGTTTAATAATTATAACTTATTGAAAAAATAAAGAATAATTATAACTTAAAAATAGAAAGTTATATTAAATATAATAATTATAACTTAATCGATAATAACTCCCTATTTTTAACAACTGAAAGTAAGAAACTACAGTAGCTAATTGGTTAAGATAGTAACATTAACATTTTCCAAATATCAAAGTGCGGCTTAATCGTCAGCTCCCCATCTTCTATAGCCGCCACGTGAAAAATTGGTTATCGACGCCTACCGAGTATGTTAAAGATTATGGACGCTGCAATTTATTGATAGCATAATCTTATCTTTCCGCTTACCACAACCTCGACGTCGATTGAATAAACACACACCGTTTCAACAACGAAATCAACTCGTAAATTCGTACTTACATTTATGACAAAATGTGTTTACTTCTTGGAACTTATCAAAGGTTACCATATTAAGGCTCAGAATTTATCAAAGGTTACCATATTAAGGCTCAGAACTTGTCAAAGCTTACCATATTAAGGCTCAGAACTTGTCAAAGGTTACCATATTAAGGCTCAGAACTTGTCAAAGGTTACCATATTAAGGCTCAGAACTTGTCAAAGGTTACCATATTAAAGTTCAGAACTTGTCAAAGGTTACCATATTTAGGCTCAGAACTTGTCAAAGGTTACCATATTAAGGCTCAGAACTTATCAAAGGTTACCATATTAAGGCTGAGAACTTGTCAAAGGTTACCATATTAAGGCTCAGAACTTGTCAAAGGTTACCATATTAAGGCTCAGAACTTGTCAAAGCTTACCATATTAAGGCTCAGAACTTGTCAAAGGTTACCATATTAAAGCTCAGAACTTGTCAAAGGTTACCATATTAAGGCTCAGAACTTGTCAAACGTTAACATATTAAGGCTCAGAACTTGTCAAAGGTTACCATATTAAGGCTCACAACTTGTCAAAGGTTACCATATTAAGGCTCAGAACTTGTCAAAGGTTACCATATTAAGGCTCAGAACTTATCAAAGGTTACCATATTAAGGCTCAGAACTTGTCAAAAGTTACCATATTAAGGCTCAGAACTTGTCAAAGGTTACCATATTAAGGCTCACAATATGTTGCCATTTAGCAAGCGTTAATATAGTAATCTCCGAACTCAGTTATCTGTAGAAAATTTTATGGGTTATATGGTCAATGTTTACTAGCAACACGAAAGGTTTAATCATATTAAAATCGTTATTTGTGAAAATAATAAACATTCCTCAAACTTATTCTATTTACAGTATTCATTAACTAGAAGTAGTTATCATATTATTCTTGAGAATCATTATCAATAGCAACATGAAAGGGTAAATTTAAACAGTAAAAAAACCTTTTTTCTTAAGCAAAACCGTGAACACTTATATAATTGTATTATATATTTCTTGTGGCATATTCACATTAAAATGATTATTATGGTCGTATTCTTGAAACCTGTGAAAATATATAACGTTGAAACTCTGAACTAATAATTAATAGATTTAAAAAGTCATAAAATTGAAAAAGTTTCAAAAACACTTTAAAAACATGTTAAAAACACACCATTGATACATAGATGTTACGATTAACATTTTTTCTTCCCGAAAGCGATAAACGATACAAGATTAACCTAGAATAAAACGGAAAAAGCAGACAAAGTTAATGACCTTTAGTGGAAGATTTATTGATTTATTATTGATTAGTGGAAGATATGACTACTAATTTTAAAGAGCAGAATTTAAATATGAAAATTTACAGTTTTAAAAAAGTAAAACACAAGCTTTCGTAACCAAACGATTCAAAGACCTAAATCAAGGACACCAAAGTTTAGTCGGTTTACTGTTAACCATTGAGAAGTCCCCATTTTATGTTATGACGTGTAACCAAATTATGGTATTATCATTGGCATAAGTTTACAAACTTTTGAATTGATACGAATATTGGAAGTGGCTGAAAATTGACTTAATATTTTGTTTACGCCCACAGATAAATACGAATGAAGCTCATGAAAAGGCATTAAAAATTTAACCTAATGCTAATTAATAAAGAAATTCACACATTGACAAACCTTGGTTTGAACAAAAATAAGAATATTTAAAGAACAACGCCATAACAAAAAGGGAGAAAAACAATACAAACACTAACTAACATAATGAAAAACAATACTAACAAACATGACGTCAAATGACTCGAATCATATCATGTTTACACAAATCGAAAACTATCGATGGGCAATAAAAGTAATTATATAGATTATAATACGAAACGAAGACACAGTTGTTTTCCGCTGATAAATTTCGAGCCAATATAATAAAATGTATTAAAATTTACAGTTTCTTTGTGATACATTTGTCTATTATTATAATTATGAACAATTATTTCTCAATTTTTATTCTTGGAAGTATTACCAAAGCTTACCATTTTCTTCAATATTTGAGTAAATTTTTGTCTTAAACATAATTAAAAATAATACCTTACAAAGGCCTACAGTATGATATTCAATATGTCAGGTCTTTGCATAATACCATCCTTATCAATTCTTTAAATGGCACTGCATAAAACCGAAAGAGCATTAGCGAACAATAAATGTGCATGTAAACAACTAAGGTTAATAACCGCACTTGATAATGATTAAAATACATACTTGGCTATTTTTATTTTTATCAGTTGTGATAATTTTTGTGTTTTGGTTTATTTCATTTTTTTCTTTCGTCTTTGAAATATCCCCGTAATTAAAAATTTGTTACAGGTAAATAGCAAAATTCTCGAATTGTAACTTTGTCATGTAAGTGCATTTCGACCGCAATAACGGTAAATGTTATAATCTGAGCGTTTAGTCTATAATAGGGTAGCGGAAAAGATCTGTAAATGTTGTATGAAAAATATTATTTTAAACATGTGCAAAATGGAAATGTTTTCATCGTTAAATGAAACGTTTAAATTATATACTGAAAAATTATTAGATCATGTTTTTTTAAAAAGCTTCGATATCTTTACAAATGCAATTGGAAAAAGTTTCCAGCGTTTGAAAATTCCAATCTGTAAAAATTTTTGAAATTTCTCGCTAGGAAATTTTTTGCATATTTAGGAACATTTAAAAATACATTAATGCATCTCTAACGACATTTCTATAACTTAAAACAACAGGCCAAGAGCGTCTCGGATCCCTTTAGTAAGCCTCCGTAGTCATATATTAGGGTATAGATTGATTATAAAGATAGGCAACAAAGGTGATAAGAAAAGATAGGTAAAAAAATGTAAAAGACCATTTCGGAAAATTTTCGCTATGGAAATTTACAAATACATTTTCTAATTGTGTATCCATCGAGTTGTAACACGAGTTTGAAGCGGGGATGCATAACCCTCGTAACAAAAGTCACGCACCGCCATTTAATCACTGCAAAGGAAATCAAAGGCGAATTATTCTTATTTTTAAAACCATATAAAGGCGTATTATTTTTAACTAGAATAAGCGTAATTAAATGAAACTAAATTATGTAGTATTATTTCTACTTTCTTTAAGTTCTTTACCACGACCTAGGTTTCGTTGTATTACATCTTCAGGTGGGCTGTTAGTAAAGATTGAAATGTTCATTGAAATCAAATGAATCAAATGAATTAATGGTTTAACAAAGACTGAATCTTTGCTAATATCCCACCTGAAGATGTTGTAGTACAACGAAACCTAGGTCGTAGTAAAGAACTTAAAAAAAGTAGAAATAATACTACATCACGTAGTTTCATTTTATTGTGAATAATGAATTTCTACAAAATTACCGCCAAATATATTCAATAGAATAAGCGTGTTATTTTCCTGTAGCTAAAATATTGTATTAAAAAATTCTTGTATTTAAAAACTGTTATAGTTTTGTTGAAACACTTGGAAACCTGAATTACCTATATAAAACAAACATGGCAACCACAGTAATAAAATTTTCATATGCAAACTTAATGTAACTGCTATGTCTTTTATTAGCATCCAAAAATAATTTTTATTTACAATTTTGCAAGTTTGTACGTTTTTAACCAGGAAGCTGTACCCATTAACATTAACTTCTTAAAATATCGGGTGACACAGCTCGCATAGTTGTGAAGAATGGAGGTGCTTAGGGATGAACAGAACGCCTTTTTCTCACTGATTTGACTACGAAATTCTAAAAAAATATTGTCAACCAAGCGGTCGCAAATTTCTTTTTTATATAAAATCATTACACATATATGCCAAATTATTAAAACTAATTATTAATATATACTATAGTTTATTATTTTTCCGCGAGATTTGTGACAATTGTCATACAATCTGGTCAAGGATCCATCGGTAAGAAACCCTGTGTATACAAATACTTATTTTTGTTAACTCCTGGTTCAATAAAGATATTTTTTACTTTGTTTTTTTATGATTTCATTGTCAAATAATGCCTTCGAACTATTCCAATTCTAGTTTCATTTAGAATGCCAAGAGTGGCTTCGAGTACTAATCGGGACTTTTAACAGCATCGGTACTCTCCTAGTGCTGCCTATCACCGGCTATATCTCGGATCACTACGGGCGGCAGGTATCGTTTACCATTAACTCTATCAATACTGCAGTTTTCGCTCTCATCAGAGCTGCATCCGTCAACTACGAAATGTATCTGTTACTTCACCTGGTTGGCACCACTTTGGGAGCTGGAGCTTTCAGCGCTGGATATATTTTAGGTAAATAAAAAAAAATTACAGTTATCTCCCTTGTAATTATAGATATAACTTCCTAATGCAGCAATAAGCAAAATCATAGCCAAAAGAGATGTATAATATTAGTCTATATATAAATATTAAAATATAGCTTATTTGCAAGTATATTTATTCGGCAATTAGCTTCCTTGCATTATCATTATTTTCATCTATGAAAAGGTAATAATATATTTGACCTTATTGTATTCAGAAAATTCACTAAAAATTGAGTTAAAATAAATCCGTATACTTTATAAATCAAGAGACAACCAATTGGTCACATCAAAGTAAAAGTTTTTCCATTGGTTTGATTCTGCAGAATATTGTTGCAATATAACAAGACGAATGTATTTGTAATGAATATTTCCTGATGGGCAAAAAAGTTATAAATTTAGGTTATGCATCCAAATATTTAACTAATTTCGTGTATAAGTATGAAATTTTAAAAGTATTTTCCATTCATTGAATAGTTTGTTTTGACCACACATTGAGAGTGGAAAAAAATAGTTTTCATCCAAATTGTACATAGTGTAGTGTATATTGACATATATTATTTTTCCACTTTACTTCTTATTATATAAAGTAAGAACTCAGCTTATATAAACACGTCGTGAGCGCGTCATTTCAACCACTTGAGCAATTAAGCATGTGTAATCTGTCAAAATGTGTTTTTAGTCTGTAAAATAATGAAAGTATAAATTTTGTACAGTCATAATTATTATTCTGTGTAAGTAGCGTCAATTATCAGTTTGGCAACGGCTAACTTCTTGTCAAATGTACTGATGACACGTGAATTGTCAGTTTCACAGAATTATCAAAAAATATAATATGAAAAGCATAACGTGCATGCTTAAACCGGTAAAATCAACGAAGGAATTTTAGCAATATGGCTGCTCGACTATCAGATGTTAAATTATTTGCCTCTTATATAGAAATTCGTACAATAAGAATGGGTTATAATATTATTAGAGTTACATTATTAGATATTGTAACTCTAATAATGGTTTACATACTTAGTTAATTAAAGCAAAATGAAATAGGCGTGTCGATTCAGATGAAGATTATTGTGTTATTGTTGAAAGGTCTTAAATATCATTTCCAAAACCCGTATATCATTGACGTGAACGGCATACCAGAGACAGAAAATTAAAAGTATCTTCAAACAATGTCAATCATTTTACTTTCCTGTTAGATAACAATGTCGTGCTATGTCATTACCTTGCAAAATTATAAAAGCACGCATCCTTTTCTTTTACGTTATTTTCTTCTTCATTATTATATAAAATGGATTTGATCGTTCGACATTAAATAAATTCTCATTTACCATATGATGTTCCTCAACCATCCACCAAAAATCAATTAACATAATTCAGTAGTTACAGGAATAATTTTAAATGATTTATAGTTTCAAATACGATGTACGTAATTTCAACCACATCGACTTACTTTGTTACCGGCGACGACAAAAACAACAACCACGCGCCGTCGCCGTTTTCGCGTAACATGAGTATTGCAAATTGTGTTTATGTTTTGTTTATAATTGTTTATTTCACTACTTTAAAGTGTTTATGACAACTAGTACCAACTGAGTTTTAATTTAATGTCGAACAGTCAAATTCACGTGTCATATAAGATAGTATAGCGCTAGCGTCGCTAAGAGGGCCATTAACACATGATTACCACATTTCTTAGCTTTATAGGAATAAAAGCTATAGGTTGTTACATTTCCATGTTCATAACTTATAAGTTTTTAAATTTAAAAAGAAATGTCACTTAAAAAAATCGTGTACGGTAATTCATTCATGACGTCCTATTACAGGTTAAAGTGACGCGCTCATGTTTAAATAAACTAATAAACAAACTAAATACTGTAAACTTGCAGTGTAAATTGAAATGTTCAAAAAGAACTAAACAAAATTTTAAATTTCCATTTCAGCAACCGAACTTGTAGGTCGCAAATGGCGGGCCCTAACCGGTTGCCTTTTCCAAATATCCTTCGCTCTCGGCCAAGTAATCTACGCCCTATTATCCTGGGCAATAGCTCCTTGGAGGATTACGATTCTAGTTGCCTATGCGCCGCAGCTATTTGTCATAGCTTACTTTTGGATAGTGCCCGAGAGCGTGAGATGGCTTTTAAGTAAAGGCAAGTTCAGGCAAGGCGAATCTATTCTTATCAAGGTTGCAAAAGTTAACGGTAAAGATTTGAGCACAAAGTCGCTGGATGCTTTAGCGGAATCTGCGAGAAGAGAAATTGCTTTGGAAGAAGAGAAAAAGAAGAAAGCCAGTCTATTTAAAGAGCCACTTTTAATAACGCTCATATTCAAATCTCCAGTTATGTTGAGGCGAATGTGCACCCTACCCATGTGGTGGGTAACTGCGACGCTCGTTTATTATGGAATGTCCATCAACGCCGTTGGGTTATCAGGGAACATGTACCTGAATTACATAGCGGTTTGCCTCATAGAAATACCCGGCTACTTACTTTGCTACTTCGGCCTCAATAGAATTGGAAGAAATAAGACTATTGGGATCGCCTACTTTACCTGTGCAGTTTGCTCGTTCGTATTTCCGTTCATCCCTTCCGGTGAGTTAAAATTGATTATTAATCTTTTATTTAAAATAAACATGTAAATTTTGTAAAAAAATGCAGTTTTTGAGGTGAAAAAAATTAATCAATTTACAAGATATTTTTTATGTTTTTGTTTACTTTTAACAAATTATAACTAATGCTCTCTCATTCAAAAATGTTTATTTTTAATAAAAGATTTTTTTTTCATTAATTGGTAATACTATTTTTCTATTAACTATTATTTAAATTATTAAGCCGGAGGGAGTAGATCAAACTAAACCATCTAAGTCGCAAATCAACAGTTTGGTTGAAATCACCTGTTTGGTAAATAATTTGACTTTTAATGTTAAAAAAACTGTTCATTTTACATGAACCTTAATCAAAATCACATGCGATATAAATTTCATAGTTGTGACTAAATTAATATATTTATATCTGTTGTAACGTATTTCCGGTTCCTTAAATTTTTCAAAAAATATGGGAAAAAGATGATAAAGCCTATTTGAAATCCGAGTGTAAAAGTATGCGTTTAATTTTTCATGACTTGTGGAAAAAAGATGAAAAAGCTTATTTTAAAACCGAATGTGAAAGTAGTTACTTAATTTTTCGAAAAGTAGAGGAAAAAAGATAAAACTTACTTCAAAAACCGAATGTAAAAGTACGTGTTTAATTTTTCAAAACATAGGGGAAAAAAGACGAAAAAGCTTATTTTAAAGCCGAATATAAAAAAGCATGTGTTTAATTTTTCAAAACATGAAAAAAATATAAAAGCTTATTATAAAGCAGAATACAAAAGATGTACTTAACTTTTCAAAACATATGGAAAAAAGATGAAAAAGCTTGTTTTAAAGCCGAATATAAAAGTATGTGTTAATTTTTTCAAAAAATTTGAAAGAAAGACGAAATAGCTTATTTTAAAGCCGAGTGGAAAAGTATTTGTTTTATGTTTATCGTTACGTATTAAAAAAATAAACACGACGCAAAGTATCCGTCCAAGAAAATAATTACGTTTTATTAATAAATTAGTTATAAAAAGCGTTGTCGCCGAAATAAGAATGTAAAGAGAATTACATTATGTTAATAAAAATTCAATATTATTTGTTTTGAATTAACATGATTGTCAAACGATTTCAAATTACATTCTCTCCTTAAACATTCCTATAGTATTTTCATCTTAAAAATACATACGCATATGCAATGTCGTTTTTAAACTTTTTCGAAATGTAAATTTATCAAAATTATCTTATATTACTGGTTGGTTTATTTAAAAATCACTTGGTGTTCATACTGAATTAAGTTATATTAGAAATTAAGAGACTAGTAGTGTAATAAAATGTATATATTCGACATAAATTTGTATCGTCAACAGGAATTAAAAATAATTTGTTTCGAAAGAAAATCAGTTTTATGCATTAAAAAATAAATGCTTCTCTCCTTAAACGTGCGAATAATTAATTCTAATATAGTCTTCTTAAAAATTAGATCACATATTAAGAGGGATAATTCTGTACTTCGCTTGAAAATATTTTACAACTTTGTCTCGTTGAGACAGTAAATACCAGTTAGAAAAAGACAACACCTTCGAGTGTTAGTTTCGCACAGAAAAACTTCAGTTCGATTATTAATACTAGTACACCTTAAATTTAAGAACTTTAACGGGATAACTACATTATTTCAGACATGTCGTGGCTTTCTTTGGTCCTGTACTTGATCGGCAAGTGCGCTATCAGCGCGGTTTTTACCGGTGTGTACGTTTACACCGCTGAACTCCTGCCCACAATACACCGGCACTCCTTGATGGCCTTCGCATCCATGGTGGGACGCATCGGCTCCATTATAGCTCCACTTACGCCAGCTCTGGTAACTATTCAAAATTTATGACAATAAATAACAGCGGCATATCGAAAGGGTTGAGCCTTTAAAACAATCATTTAAAAATGCACATTGATTTGAAATCAAGTAAATCATAGAATTTGTTTAATGGTAATTTGAAAAAACAGTATCTTTATTTCTTTAAAGCCGAAAGCCTCTCATTTTAAAACTAAAATTAGGCTTCTGTTTTGATTACATTTTTATTTAATATTTTTAATAATTAATTATAATTGATATTCTTTTTTTATACAGTGAATATGTATCCAATCAAATTTTTCTTTAAAAAAACCAACTAATTTTTCTATATTATCAAATATTATTTTTAAAAAAACGAAAAGCGCATGTATATAGAGCGTGTATGTGTATATGTACTAAACGATGTTTTAATATTGCATCGATTTTATTGTTTTTATTTCTAATATCTATTACAATTAGGTTTCATAATGATGGAAATAGCTGTTTTTGGTATAAACATTTTAATCACATCTCAAAATATCGACAGTTAATTATATTTAATATGAGAAAGAAAAGTTATTAAAATTATATAAAAGAAAACATATTTCTTATAGTCGAGGCATGTAACCCGTAAAAAGAAAAACCTGGGAACACGCTTATTTTATTTTCATAATTTTTTTTTATTGTCTTCTTAAGACCACATATTAATAATTTTATTGTGAAAATTAACTGATTTTTTTTGAACAAATTAAAATGAACGACATATTTGTTTCAAAATGTAATAATTACTGTAATTGAGGTTTTTTTTTTTAATTAAATCCTCATAATATTTGAGGTTGCCAATTAAACATCTGCTGTCAAAAATTGAAATGTTTAACTTCTGATAGAAGGCGGCTGCCTTGTAACAATGCCTATAATTAATTAAAAGTAAATATATGTAAAAATTGTTGAAAATAATAAAAGATTATAATTTTATAATAAAAACAATATACGTATTGGCAAATAACATAAATCCAAAAATTATGAAGAAATAATTTTTATAATATCAATGTAAAATTAATCAGGAGCCCAATTTTCTTCAACGCTTCCATCTCTAGATCAAATAATACTCAAATATCCCTTTTTAGCTATTATACAAATTTATTTTCTATATATTTCCATCAATTTCGTTTCAATTTTGTACTTCTGTGCAAATTTTGGATAATTCCCTCAACATAAATTAGTTGTCCTAGCTGTTTTCTATGTATAAATATATCTTTACGGTGGTAACTTCAAGACTAAG
Organism: Druceiella hillmani; assembly: GCA_039881145.1. Taxonomy (NCBI): domain Eukaryota; kingdom Metazoa; phylum Arthropoda; class Insecta; order Lepidoptera; family Hepialidae; genus Druceiella; species Druceiella hillmani. The sequence continues at coordinate 12,933,213 of JAYKKI010000054.1, read as the reverse complement.
GTCAATCGATCTACCTTCTACCTACTGGAGAACAATAGAAAAGATTATTGTAATACAGGATTCTTCTGACAGGTGACATTCAACTTCCCTAGCGAACTAAATCTACTAAAGTGAATAGATTTTTTACGGTCATTACTAGCTCGCTACCATTTTGTTTTGTAAATGCAATCACAGAATTTTTAAATGCGTCTGTTGAAATTAATGAGAAGTTACGATGCCCAGATACAGTTTTTTTTTATCTTTTTCGTAAGTCTCTTCGCCGCAAAGAAAATACCATTCTGAAAAATTAAACAATAGTTCGCTTAAATGTTGAATTAAATTGAAGCCGGTTGAATTGAATCTGAAGATGTTCTGCGACGAGGAACTCCAATCTTCCTCTTCGACACTCTTAAGTGAAATTATTCCGCGTATATCTCATTTGTCCATTATTTCTCTCTTTACTTGTCTCCCTAACTCTGTATTCTACGCTGAACCATAAAAGTTTACGACTGCTAAAACACTTTCCGTCCGCTTTAAAACCACTTATATTAATTTCAGTAAAACATATTAATATTAAAATATGTTTAATACGTCAGATGTGACTACCATAGCAAGTTGTGCAAGATTGCTTAAACTATCGTCATAGTTGTGCAAGATTGCTTAAACTATCGTCATACAAATTAGCTAAGAGCGATAATAATGCAATCATGAAGTGCATGCAAAAACGCAAGTGAAATTTTTTCTCTGTCTTCCGGTCATATGCTTTTCAACATCCCACGGTGGTTCAGTCACAAAAGCCCACTATATACGCAATTATATATTCATCACTCAGTTCCTCTTTTCCAGCAGAAAAATATTTCAAATATATATTAATGCATGTTGTGGAATATGTACATATATATATATATATATATATATATATATATATATATATATATATTGATTTCTTCGTCCTTTACGGTATATCTTCGCAACGAACAATTGTACAGGAAAAGAACACAGAACATTTTTGGGGAGAGTTTTATGATCTTTAATTTTTATAATAATTATTTTATTCGAAAAATCAGTAATTGTCTAAATAATCCTGAAAAAAATTAGGGTGAACTTCGGGGACTTTTCATAATATCATTAGGATGTCAAAATAAAGTTCTCAAAAATTCAGCTGTCCTAAATTTCTTTTTGGATCCTAGTAAAAATCCTATAATGAATACATTAATATTAGAAAAAAATTGGTTTGTTTCAAAAGGAATTAAATATACATTAATGGCAAAAAAGAAATAACGACAATTTGCATGTTTTTTTTTCTTTCTTAATCTAAGGCTATTTCCTAATAATCTATCTTAGTTACTCTAAGCCTTTTGACTTTAGTAATTATGAGCTATTTTTTGCCATAAATAATTCAATAATTTCTCCAAGTAATTTATTACGTAAATGGGAGTAAAAAACATATTTCAATACTCAACCACCAATAGTTTATAATAGAGAACAGTAAACGGCTCAACTTATTCATAAAAGTAATTAGTGATGTTATGTCATGCGACATGGACTTAGGGTTCATTTCGCCATACCGACTTCTTAAATTTACATTTGGAATATTTCTATCATGTGTCTATGTTTCTAATTAAGTCTGTATGTTTGGGCGTGTGTGTATGTAGCTGTTTGACGTACGTGGGCGTGAACGTGTGAGTGTGCACGTGTATGCGTGCGGTTGCATGGACGTAAGTCTATGCGCGTGTGCGTGTACGTGGCGTATGCATTAGCGTGTACATATGCTAGCGTGTACGTATGCTTGTACGTGTGCGTATGCTTGAGTACGTAAGTTTGTACGCTCATGTACTCCCACACACACAGGAGTACGTGGATATGTGCGTGCACATACACTTGTGCGTATAAGTGCACGTGCGCCTATGTATAGGTCAAATGTGCATGTGCGTGTGCGTCTTCTAAATGTCAGCTAGTGCATGTACACGTACATCTGTTCGTAAATATGGGTGTTGGTAGGTGTGTGCGTGGTATTCGAAAGTATTATTTTAGTCAGATATATTGAGAATTATCCTAAGTTATTTAATACAATCAACTTTTAACTATCGTTCTACATTTTGCAGATGACATACTGGTCCGGAATTCCGTCAGTGATATTTGGCATAACAGCCTTAATATCAGGATGTCTTGTTCTAACGCAACCAGAAACTCTAGGAATAGCCTTGCCCGATACCATGAGAGAAGCCGAGATGATAGGAAAAAAAATTTACGAATAATAAACTGTTTTGTGAAGATGTGGCAGATCAAATAATTTGAGGGACTACATGAATCTTTCATTCGCGACTCCTTTGCGAAAATTTTATTTTTAATTTTAACATTTGAATATATTTTATTTCTAATAGCTACAATATATTTTGTTACATATTTTCAGCATTTCATTTATTTTAAATTTAATTATTCTGGATAAAATTACGTCTAAAACAACTGAATGTTACAGGCTTAATATTTTGTTTATCTTATATTTACTTATTGTGGATAGCAAACTATTTTAATCAAGTAATGCAAAATATTCTTTACTAGATAAAGTATTACTATTTACAATTACCTATTTATGGTGAGTTTTTGGCACATTTCCACTGTTTTTTATCAAGCAATTCGCAAGTTTTGCAGAGCTATTCCGATATAAAAACGTTTTCCATTTATTTATTTGATACCTAAAAACTCCGCGAATAAGCAATGAGTTGCTAACAAATTTTGGCATATAGTAGTGGGTGTAGCTTGTATAGTGGAATATCGCATCTCGTATATTCATAATGAAGGCAAACATGTAAAATAGCGAGATTGGAAGGTTGTCGTCATAGTCACCAAGAAAAGGATTTTTTAATAATCCCTACCGAGATTTTTAGTAATCCATTTCCGTATTTTCTTTTTTCACTATACGCCAATCTTCGGACACATAATTTCTTATGTTGAGAGTTATAAAACGTTATTTTCCAATTAAGCAAGTAATTCAGAAAGCTGGATGAAAAATATTGAATCGAATGAAAATTTTCAATGAGCGCCTAATCTCACCGTTTGAATGATTTTGTATTTTATAGCAAGTAGCATTTAAAAATAATTTTATCTTTACATACTCCACAACATTTTTTACGTATTATATATATATATATATATATATATATATATATATATATATATATATATATATATATATCTCATAACTAAATAACAAATTCAACGTAGGAAATAAATTTAATATATGAATATTGTAATACTTACAACAATATGCAACTAAAACTATTAATTAAACAAATGACAAAAAGAATATCTCTTCTGCATTGATTTTACGCAAAATAAAAAAAGCATGCAGAACCGAATTTCGCATTAGAAGATGGATGCCAAAATAATTTATCTTCTCTTTCCTTGAATACCAAATTCTCTCTCAGGAGGCACGGTAGTATACCCAATAAGTTGAACCAAAAATCAGCAATAACCATATCATACTTTCCTTGAAATAAATTGAATTGTAGAAAAACGTTACCCAGCTAAAGTAACGCAAACTTTAGATAATTAGACACCGACTAAGAATCATAAAATTATTTGGATATTTATCACAGTTTCTTTAAAAGTCTGAACTGTGTTATTTTCTCTATTTCCACTCCTAAAGGCGCAGCCACTCGCAGTGGTGAAAAAAGATTTTCTTTTAAAAATATTACAATATTGGTACATTATGTTCTAAAAAGTAAACTTGCATAGTATTATCACTTTTTATAATTACAAAAGAAGAAAAAAAACTACGTAAATAAAAAATTACTAAAATGAGCAGGTAGGTAACGGAATTTGAACTCACATTGAGAGAGTTTGTGTAAAGGCCTTATTATTTGCGGTAGGAACAATTGTTTATATGCAGGAAATTTGGGGTCTCATGAGGGATTATTAAATATGAAATTTGGGATGTGTACTCATGAGGGATTATTGAATTCTGAAAAATTATTGCACCGTATAATTTTAACAATTTTTTCAACTTTAATACTTAACAAATGCTTCAAACGATAAGCGGAGGGAAGTGATCGTTGCAACGCGAGGCGCTATGAAAAGTCCGTGTGATAGCGAGAATTCTCTCTTCTGTATTATATGCAAACTGTAAATCATAAAGTCATAACAACAAATCAACAATCAGTGCGAAGAAAATGTGCTTGATAGCCTTTCCACACCAAAGTACTTGATTGTGAAATTATCCCAATCAATTGTAATAAAAAATGGTTATGATTTTAATAAAATTATGAATTTTTAGGTCCAAGCTACTGTTGAAAAAATATGGGCATATATTTTACTGTCATTGAGTGAGTAATCCAGTCCTAATTGCAATTTATTTTTATATACTCCTGTGAAACTTAATAATAGAACTTCCATATTTTTCTCTTTTCGCGTTTTATAACAGACGATCAAATAATCAAAATCCATAAATATTTATTTAGATGGCCTGTCATAAAACAAAAAGGACTTACTCTAATACCGAGCTGATGTTACTAGTACCCATCAAAATGAACAGCATAAGCTCTAATATCTACTTCCCGGAATCTAATAGCTATTTTCCAGTGACAAAAAGCACTTTACTGTGCCGAGACTAAGAAAGAATTTCTTTTATATCTTGTAATTGGAATGCTAAAAAAATATTCCCAATGAAATATCACATGTAAACCATCTATCGCATCAGTATTATGACTGACCGGGAATAATACAATTCTTTAATATATTATATAGATGATGATTTATCATGAACTGTTGCAATCCAAACAAAATACCTGGATTTTATAATAAAAAAATTTAAATTTTTCTCTGAAATTAATTTTATATCTCCCCTTGACTGTCACTAATGAAAATATATTGGTCCTGAAAATGTAAAGCACCAACTGAATAGAAAGCGGAAGATTTTTTTATATTGCAAACAATTGTTTGTATTAAAGTTAATTATAAACAATATACGTCTATTTAAACCTTATTCTCTCACTGAAACCCCATAGCCAGTTAAGGATACATTCCTGGAGTAATCTTATTAGAATATGAGGAAAAATATTCCGGAAAATCATTTTTATCCAAATTTTCTTAGGTTTTAAAACGTATATTTTATATACAACGACTAAATAACATTTTTCAATTGTTAAAAAAAATGTGAGCCGTCATAGGATGGCTCGTCGAAGTGAAACATCTAAATTTGTTTATGTTTTTACAGTGAAATATTTTTATTTAAATGAATTGAAAGCAAAATAAAATCATGTGTGCCATTCACACGTGGTAGAAGTGAAACCATCAAAAATTTTAGATTTTAATTTTTAAGTTTAATATCAATTTTTAATTCTGATAAAAACTAAAATACTCTCATCCTTCTTCCCCCCTCCCACTCTCCCTCCACCACACTACACCTAAGACGCGAAGCTGACCGAACGAAGTTGGAAAGAGCTAACAAGATGTTGAGCTGACGGAATAGAAAGACGCGGCATGCCTTCAGAACGTTTTAACTCCCTTCCAAACGCGCCATTGGATGTTTCACATTAAACAATTCCGGATTTATTAAAAATGATTTTATTGAAAATGTTAATTTGATTATTTGCCAGACAAAATATTGAATTACATTTCCTTATATACAGACACTCACCGTCTTTACGTGCGAGAATCGAGCCCAAACTATTTTTTTTAAATACTATACCTACTTTTTAAACAAAAATATATTTATATTACTTGACAATTTATTAACTCACACGCTTTTAAAAAAAATATGATAAAAGACTGTAATCAGATAATCAAAATATGAAGTTTTCTGTGAGTGACTACAATTGTCTCCGATTACCAATAGTATTTTTATAATTTTATGGCTATTTATGAAATGTAATTTGGTCTGCACGAATGAAACAATTATTCAAAGAAAAAATAAATAACTCGAACTACAGAAAATAAACCGCAATCTTCACTATAATATAGCGCCATCTGTTAGAGATTCACGTCACCTTAAAATACCCATTCTAAATCGTTCGTTACGCCATCTATTGGTAATATACTGCATGGAGTTCGGGAAGCAGACGTCATTTTTCAATTTGAAATTTTGTTATTTTTAGAATTACGAAACAACGTTTTACAATTTTCTGATAACATACTTTTACATTTAATTATGCCATGAATCTTCTAAACGAGTCCATTATCTACTATACTTTATATAGAAAAGAGAAACTTTATAAAATTATACGTTAAGCTAACGAGATGTCACAAGTGTCATTTATGCACTCTGTGGTCATCGGCCATTTTGCTTGTAGAAAAAACGTCTCTGCCATTTGCAACACATCCACGAAACGACGCACATGTGAGTTCTTACAGAAAAGTGACATTTCTCAAAATAGTGCGTTGGTACGTTTACAAAAGGTAAGAAATATTTAAAGAAAAACGTCTTTTTTTCAAAAAAGTACGTTTAAACTTTAAAATGGAACTTAATTTCTCTGTATACTGTTTATAGAATAATGTCATTTTTTTAAATATGTCTACTCGTTAAGAAATTAATTTTTGAGAGTTCCTAGTGATGACAAAAACAAATCTCTGTAGTTGGATTTCCTAGGATTTTTACTCTCGTCCAAGATTAATTCGGAATTGATTTGTTTAATGAATACAGAATTCATTTGTTTCATGAATGTAATTTGTTGTTAAATAATGTTCTTAAGAAACGTGTACTTTATGTGTTATTTTAAGCAAAGGGAAGTCAACTGTGCCGACTTTGACCTAATATAGAAGCCAAGCAGAAAAAAGAGTTCACAAAGCAAAAGCGGCAGCGGATGGCCACCGGCGGAGGTTCCTTCAAACGATTTTGCCCAGCAATTTATTCGCAGCAAACAACGTCTGTAATATAATCGAGGTAAATAAGTGTAAAATTAATCTTCTATTTATAGTGCTTTTAGAAACTGATTAATATAGCGACAGGGTACTGCAATTTTTAGACTGTAAATTTTATTCGAATTTATATTTAATAGTAAAGAAACAATATTACAAAAGAAAGTAGTTTGTAATTTAATTACCTTTAAAATTACAACCTTTCCATTGGACTTTTATTTTATTTTCTTTCTAGTGATATGCAAAAATGTATAGAAATTTAAAATTTGTAGTATTCATGGAATGATATTGAATTAATTAATCAATTATCTACAGATCCGTCTGAACAATAATTGACGAGCAGAATAGAAGTTTTGCCGAAGCCGCGGAAACATCGTTCGAGGCAACGAAGATGTTCCTGCTTGGGGTGAGGTATAAGAAACCATGTCGGACGTGGACAGGAATGTACCAATACGCGGGAGACACACCAACAGCCAGCATTCGGATATCTGGTTCACTTTCAGCCAACGTCAGCTGCTTTAGACGGAAGAATGAAAAATAAATTGCATGAGACATGAAATGGAACAGAAACAAAAAAGTGACGACTAGCTCCTTGAAATTTGCAAGAAAAGTCAAACTTCGTACTGAAGTTGCAGAGAGGAAAGTGGAAAAAAAAATTGGAGGCAGTCCTGAGGACTGCTGACAGAAGTGAAAACTTAAAACTGTATTTTGAAATTTCAAATTGATTGTAATATTAAAAATAACATAAAATTATTAAGATTAAAAAGTCTTAATAATTTTATAATTAATATTGCTTTATTAGTTGTCGACCTAATATTTTATATGAATATATATATATATATATATATATGTATATATGTTGGAAAGAAAGTATTATTTCAAATATAAAAAAATTATCAATTCTATTTGCAAAAAAACTGACTTTCGTCATATCGAAAATGGGAGAGAGGTGCATATTTCTATAAAATTCTATGAAAACTTTCCATAAGACTGAAAAAAATCCTTTTAGTTTCAATTGATAATCCATAAGATAAAGAAAGTTTTTTTTTAAAACTGACTTTAAAAAAGTCGGTACTAAAAAGATAAAAATAATTGACTTAAGTTCTATGAAAACTTTCCATAAGACTCTGAAAAAAATCCTTTTAGTTTCAATTGATAATCCATAAGATAAAGAAAGTTTTTTTTTTTAAACTGACTTAAAAAAAGTCTGTACTAAAAAGATAAAAATAATTGACTTAAATTAGTTACCTACTCATTCACAATAAATAACTAAATCACTTATTTGTGAAGTCGCAGGACTGCCCATCAATTTAAAGAAATTTATAATTTTTACTTAATTTATAATGCCAATTCCAAATATTAACTTCCACCGTACTTACAGTAAAAATAATTTCATAAATATTATAATTATAATATAAAATTTTACGTTTCTTTAAGTTGATCGGCGATGCCGGCACCGACTTCAAAAATAAGTAATTTAATTATTTATTATACAGCTTTTTGGCAAACCGTGTACATTTCACAGGTTTTTATACATTTCGAATTAATTTGACGTTGACGTCTTTTATTTACTGTAGACGACTCCTCTTCAGTTATCTAAGCGTTGAATGGCAGCTGAACTATTTTTTGTATGTAAAATGCTCTGCTCAAAGTTCACTTACGAGTTGCAAAATATAATTAGGGCGAGAAATTATTTTCCCCGGTAACGTTCCGGTAAATTATCTATGAATTAATGATGGCGGATTCTAAAGTATTATAGAAGATTTTTACTGACTATCTTGGAGTTCCAGCTATTACGGTGAATTTTCGTGCCTTTGTTTTAATATATCCACGCCTGTTTTAGTCTCGTTATAAAACTGGACAATCTCAGAAAGGTTCTTTGAATCGAGATTAGCATTTTGATGTAGTGTACTCAAGGCAATGACATTTTTTCAAGTTTACTCTGTTACATGTTACATGCATGTAGCATGTAATATGTTGCTGATGCGAACCCATAAGATTTTCCCCTACCAAAACCGCTAACGCGCCTAAAGAGGTTTCACTTCCCCCCCGCCCCAAAATACAATATGTTTATGCAAGTGTTTGTTAAATTACCAAACGTGGGGAAAAAATACGTATTCAAAACTTCCTGAATTAAGGCAGTCACTGGCTTATATCATCTAGTCCAAACTAATTGAATGCACATTTTAACATTCTGGCTAAAGTTAACTTGAACATCCAGTGCAAACTAAGGGTAGAGTACATACTGAATATATTTGGCGTTAATTTTGTAGAAATTCATTATAATTTTATTTTTCACAACTAAATGAAACTGCATAATGTAGTATTATTTATACTTTATTTAAATTCTTTACCACGACCTAGGTTTCGTTGTATTACATCTTCAGGTCAATTGTAAAGATCTTTACAAATTGACCTGAAGATGGTGTTTACAACGAAACCTAAGTCGTGGTAAAGAAGTTAAATAAAGTAGAAGTAATACTACGTCACGTAGTTCATTTAGTTGTAAAAAATTAAATTTAATGCACATTTTAATATTCCAGCTAATTGTATTAATCCAAATGGAATCATGTCGCTAGTCAGAATGAATTTCAGTAATCGATTTTTTTAATGTAATCATTAAATGTCATTATGTGTGAATATTTGTTGTCTTCTATCTTACAAATTTAAAAAGTATATTTTAATTTTAACTGCTTAGTCCAAAGTGACTAAATGTTTTTAATTTTGTTGTATAAATTTGACCTTGTTCATTTGTGTATTACCTGAAAGTAATTATGTGGTGAACATTTTTTATTAAAGGATTTTCCATTTACATTTAGTGATATTGATATATATATATATATATACATATTTATATACAGTGTTACCTATTTTATACATTCCAAAACAATCGTACTTAAGGTGTAAACTCTAGTAGCTCGTCGGAGCTGACACGCACAATTTTTTTATTTTTTTTTATGACGTACATCCACATAATTTACTATATAATTTGCTATTATAAATACAGGTATTTTTAATAAAAATACATGCATAAATTGTGTTATAAATTGCGTGAAATTATTTTGTAATATGCTATTTTCTTAGAAGACAATGACTAATATAATATCACACAAATACTAAGCATGGCTTATCGATTAAACAATACTTGATCGCAGTTATGTACATTCGCAAAAGACATAGGTGTCAAACTAATATAATCTATCTTTAAATTTCTTTTAAAAACGAATTGATTTAAATATTATGAAAAATTTTATTGATTTTAGGATGAAGTAAGAAAATTTTAAAAATGAGTTTGTCTAAGGTTCTATATGAAGAGAATCAAGTAGCCAATAATTTTACCTTAAACAACAAAAATCCACTTGTCATATTTAAACTATAAAAAGTATCTGAATCCATGAAAGCGAATAATTCAGAGCCAGAGCTGGTTAATCAAGTCCATAACTCAGCTATACAGAATAGGGATTTGCCAAGCGAATCGTCCACATCTAAACCATTTGAGACTATCAACGTCGATCCACCGCCAAATGAATTAAATTCCATACTACTTTAATTAATTTAAATAGCAATGTTAATCCTATTAGCCACAACTCTTTTCTGAATTTACATCATCCTGGGCCGTGTAGAACGACTGAATTTGCGTTAAGTTATTTAGAATCAGAAAAAATTACTAACGTTCTACCTTTTGACAGTTCAAAGACTTCGTCCAATTTACTAATACCGTTATCAGATATTTCCTCAGAGGACGACAGCGATAATTCTTCCAAATCTCCACCTGACAGTCAAAAAGACTTTACATCTGACGACGTAGATAATAATTCTGTTTTTCGGCTCCATCAAGATATTGCATTATCATCGTCTTCAGAAGAAGAAACTGCAGCAATAAATGAAAACCAGGTAGACACGGTTGAAGACGGGAAATAGGAAACAAAAACAGAGTGAAAGAAAAAAGCTACACAAGAAGAATGGAGAAAAAATAAAGCAAAACTATTAATTAATTCTGGTAAAGCGTGTATATCGACATCTAAGTCACGAATAGAAATGAAAGAAAGACAAGCTACATGTACTGATAAATGTAAACTGAAATGTTATGAGACGATTAGTAAGGAAAAAGTCAAATTATTTTTATGAATGACTGGAATATGGGAGATTTAGAGAAGCAACATCAACTTATCAATACACATGTAACTGCTATAAAACCTAAGTATAGATATATTAGAGAAGGAAGTGCAAGAAAAGACTATAACCAACCAGTTCATTTTAAAGTAGAAAGGGAAAATATTCGAGTCTGTAGGACTTCTTTTTAAAAATACCCTGAATATATTCGACAGACCAATAAGAACATTAATTTCAATGAAAAACTCTATATTTGGAGATTTTCTGAAAGATGATAAAAAACCATGGGAAACAAAATAAGCATAATACTGCAATTACTCATGGCATTAAAAAACATGTCGATTCTATATCTAAAATTGAAAGTCATTATTGTCGAGCTAATGCGAACTGGGAATATATTGAAGGAGGTTTCTCTGTTTCACAGTTACATAGGGACTATGTTACAAAACGTAGTCGGAAAACGTCCCTTACGCTAGTCATCAAATATACGAGTACAATAACTTATTTAATAAAGTGTACAATGTTTTTTTGGACTCCGAAAGGGGATCAATATGAGGATTGCACAGCTTATAACAATGTAGAAGATAAACATCAGTATAAAACCAAATATGACTCTCCTCTCGACGAAAAAGATTTAGTAGGAAAGGAAAAAGAGCTGGATAAAGAAAATACAAATGAAAAATGTATATCTGCCGTCTATGATTTGCAAGCCGTAATACCGTCCCCAAAAGGTGATGTTTTCAATTTTTATTATATATGAAAACTTCATTTTCTGAACTTTACTGTTTACGAACTTGGATCCAAAGACGGATACTGCTACGTCTGGAACGGAAGGGAAAATTTAAGACGAGTTAATGAATTAGTATCATGCGCTTTAAGTTATTTAAGAAGTTTACAAGGAACAATTAAAAAATATTTTGAAGTAATATTTTACGACAACTGCTGTAGTCAGCGAAAAAACAAATATATGATTGTGATGTGTATCTACACTGTAAAAAATTTAGAAAATTTTAAATCTATCACTACAAATTTCTTATAAAGAGTCACTCATTTAATGAGGAAGACTCACCCCATTCCACTACTGAGCTCAATATTTCAAAATACCTGAAATCTACACTTATTTATGGACCAACTTTGTACATTACACTGATACGAACGGCCAAAAAAAAGGAAATCCATATAGAGTTCATGAAGTAGACGATAAGAGGTTTTTTGACATTAAAAAAATCGCGGATGACGTTAGAGGAAATTACATAATAAACGAGGATGAAGAAAACGTTAAGACAGGAGATGTCAAAGTTATCAGAGTAGAAAAAGAGTTTAATGATCGATTTTTTATAAATATTATTATAAAAAAATATATTCAAAACTTTCCTAATCAATACTCAAACCACCAAGAAAAAAATGAACTTGTGTACTGAATTACAACCACTTTACTCATCAAAATTGGGTGTGTCCAATTTTAAAAAAGCAGTACTTAGGCTTATAGATAAAAATATAATTCCCAGGTTTTATAAAATCTTTTACGCAAATCTATAAATAAATTTAATAATTTCATTTAATTTTTCTAGTATTTTGTGTTTGTAATTTGTGTAAATTTGTGTGCAAAATTTTATAGTTTTGTGTTCTTATTCAAATATAATGAGTAGATTTAAGTTTGATATCATTTATCTCAATATTGTTGCCATTGATTTAACAAATAAATAGATACTAGTTAGGATAGAGGTTTGATAATGATTGTAATTTTAAATGGAAATACATTACTTTAAATACCCCAATATTTAAAATCAATTTATTGAAATAAAACTATTAAATTTTTTTCTAATCACGTATTATTTTTTAAAAAATCCGTGTCACAAAATTTTTTATTTATGTAGAAAAATTACATTTCTTTCTAGAATTGCCTCGTTTATAAAAAAAAATATTTAAAATAAATACACCATCTTAACCCTCATATAAATAACTTAAAAATGACATATATAACACATATATGTTAATATCTAACCTTAAAGGGAAAACAAATTTTTTAAAACATTGGAAACTTTAAATGCACGTACTGTAACTTTGTACTTTTTCAATAATAGCACTTTTTCTATTTCGTCCCTTAAATCCCTTCCTAGCCCCTAGTCCCTTAATTATATATACTTTGTTATTTCTTACCCCAAAAATCCCTATTTATATTATTCTGAATAACTATATGAATTCCAATCTTGCGACTTTGTAAAGACATGTTTTTACACATTTTTTTTTTAAATATTCACTTTTCTACTTTGGTTTTTGAAAATCTACTGATGAGTAGTTTGCCGCAAAAACAAGAAACCAAACAAAGGGAATTATTATTTGTCCAATTATCTGCGACTTCAATAACTCAAAAAATACTAAACGGATAAGACCAAAATTGAAAATGTATGTATAAAATGTTCAAAGGTTTGAGTCCTTTAGTGATTAAACACACAAATTGTGTTTTTAAATATGGTGAGCAATGGTTACCATATTGTAGCTTACTAAAATCATTTTCCAGTACATCGAGAAGTGTGAAGTCCAATATTAAGACTATAAAGGAGTAACAATTATCGTTTCAAGGATGATGATTCCCACAAACCAACGAAACCTAGGTCGTGGTTAAGAATTTAAATAAAGTGGAAATAATACTACATCACGTAGTTTCATTAGGTTGTGAAAAATTAAATTAAAATGAATTTCCACGAAATTAACTACAAATATATTCAATATGCGCATTAAAAATTAGTTTGTACTGGATGATTAACTTTACCTATAACCAGATAGTTAAAATGTGCATTCAATTAGTTTGGACTAGATGATATAAGCCAGTGACTGCTTTAATTCAGGAAGCTATCGATACATATTTATTCTTCACATTTGGTAATTTAACAAACATTTGCAAAAACATTAAATCTTCCGACAAATTGAATTCGAGTACAAATAACAAAAGCTACAGTAGAGTACAAATACAAATTTGCCTACAACTAAAACAAAAACGTGAATTAAATTAGTTTGGACTAGATAATACAAGCCATTCTTTCATAGAGTTTCAACATAAAAACCATATTTCATTGGTTACTGAACTATTTCATTGAACATTTGTTTTACCAATCTCTCACCAAATTATAATGTATACTTATACGAGTATACCCTTAATAACAAAATTTAAATGTCTGTTGAGAAATTTAAAAAATATAAAATAAAACACAATACGAGCAGAAAAATTTATAAAAATGAAAGTAATGACAATAAAAAAGTATTTAAAGACAACATTTAAAAACACAAACTAGAATAGAAATGTAAATGTATAAAAATCAAAATAGTAAGAAAAAAACAATATTAAAAAACACAAACTAGAATAAAAACGTATAACTAAAAAAATTAATAATCTAAAAAGGTATTTCATTTATTTTTTAATTTCCCTTTCTGCAACTTCAGCACGAACCTTCGCTTCTCGAGCTTGACTTAACATAATTTCCTTGCGGATTTCATGGAGCTCGCCTTCTCTTCGTTGTCTCTGCTCCATCATGCTTCATGCAATTTCTTTTTAATTCTTTCATCTGAAGCGACTAACGTTGGTTGAAAATGAGCCTGATATCCGAATACTGGCTGCTGGTGAGTCTCCTGTGTATTGTTATATTCGTGTCCACGTGCAACATGGTTTCCTGCACCTCACCCCTATGCTGACCAGCAGAAACACCTTCGTTGCATCGGATGATGTTGGCAAAGTTTCCGCGGGTTCCACAAAAACTTCACTTCTACTCGTCAATTGTTTCTCACGCGAATCTATAGGCAATTGACTCTAATTAATTCAATTTTAGTTCGTGAATTTCACAAATTTTAAATTTCAATACATTTTCGCAAATCAGAAAGAAAATAAAATAAAATGAATTTTACAATTTCTAATTTAAAAGGTGATTAAATTACAAACAACTTTCCTTTGCTTCTTCAGTATTAAATGTAAATTCGAATATAATTCACTTCAAATACATCAACCTAAAAACTTTCGGTGCCCCGTTACTATATTAATCACTTTCTAAAAGCACTATAAATAAAAATTAATTTTACACTTATTTACCGCGATTATATTACACACCTTGTATACTTTTATTAAAATACTGGACAAAATCGTTTGATGAACTTCCACAATAAGCTGTGGCGCTGTTAGAGAAACGACGGGGTCAATTTAGATGTCGCTAATCGCGTTTCGTCCCCCGGTGACCATCCGCTATTCCCTTTCCTTTGCTAACTCTCTTCTCTGCTTGGCTTCATATTAAGTCAAAATCCTTTTGCCTAAAGAAATAAATAAAGTACACGTTTCTTAAGCACATTATTTACAAAAAAATAAATTATATTCGTGCAAACAAAATACACAATGTATTTATCAAACAAATTTATTCCGACTTCATCATGGACGAGAGTGTAGATCCTAATGAAATCCAACTATAGAAATTTAATTTGTCATCACTAGCTACATGGAGAAAAAGCGCTGATCTTATTATAATTATATAAAATCATAAATTCTTATGTGGATCGTCCCTATCTCCTCTTTTTACTCAACTTCAACACTCGACTCATATCGCGTATACCATTACAGAGATTATTCATTCTACAACTTTATAACCATAATACCTCTTCTTATAACCCAAATTCAAATGTGCCGATTACATAACAATATTGTTTCTCAACATCCGTCCTTAGATATTTTTGAACCGAAATTATTAACATTTAAAAAGGAAATAAAAAATATATTATTTATAAACTAAAATCAGCTACGATAGAATTAATGTTTTGTTCAGTATGTAGAAAAGAATATAATTCTAAGTTAATTCTAACTTAAATAATTTATCAATACATTGTATTATATTTAATAACACAAGTAACCCTTGAAAATGTATACATAAATACTCTAACCATTTTGTGTAAGCATAATTAGAGTTATAGTATAATTTTATACTCCGTTCTTTTTATTATATATCTATGTGACTGTTACTTGTTTTGTGAGACTTTCAATAAACTAATTGAATAAATTCTATTTTTATTATGTACGTGGACATTTAACTGTACTTACCCTTTCATTAATAATGCCACCAGCATTATATACCTCGGCCTTTTTTGTTATCTTCACGTTTGCTCCGTCATCGCGTTTATTTTCAATTACTTTTTTTTTTACTTTGTAAGTGACCAATATCTCTACTCTGTTTCCGTATAGTTTCTTTTTCTCGTATTCGTTTTACTACTTTTGCTAAATGCAATACAGACGATGCTTACAACTGTCAGTAAATAATTAGATAGATAAAATAAAGATGTGCCGGAAATTAGCTGATTACGCTTTCTTTTTTAACGCTCTTTCTTTTTTTTATCGTGATTAAACTTACTGATTTTACTATTCATAAAACTTTACATCGAGCGATATATATGAAAATCCATTCTTAAGGAGTAAACTCCAAAAATACCATCTTTTTTTAAACGTTTCCTGGCATTCCAGCGTCCCATTCACAGTTAGGGAATGTTAGGAATTTTCTCTAAAAATAAACAGTTCTAAAAGTAAAACACGAAAGCATATGATAATTGACAATTATTTAATAACAATGATTTTAAATAACTTTTCAAGTGATAAAGTTGTTGTTGATAATACATGTATTCTTATGTGGTCAAATAGAAATCCAATGTGGTCCTGACTTAGTCGGTATGTTTGTACATGTCTTCCACTTTAACTATTTCACAATAAAGCAATTAACAAATGTTTAAACATGTCGTATATATATATATATATAGACGGAGAATATTATAAAGGATACAATTTTTAAATTTTCTTTCAGATAAATTCTGTTTCTAATCTGGACCTTGTCAGCGCCAATGGTGTATATACCGGTTATTGGATAATCATTGTTGTAGCAAAAAAAACAAGAAATTATGTTTTAAATTTATTTTAGAATGTTGTATGTTCTTATATATAAATTTCAGGGTTATCTAGGAACTTGGCACTCATTTAGATCTCAATTCTTTAATATTGAACTTCGATCCCATTTTTACATTTATTTTTTTGATGGGATATCATTACTTCTTATAAAATACCTTTTTTTTCATTTAAAATAATATGTAAAATTAATTTTTTTACCTGCGTTTAAGCTGTATAGTTTTCTTTTTTGTGCTATTTTCTATATATTCTTGAACGTTAGAATAATTACACGTTTTCTGTTTATACTTTAATTGGCTAAGTTGGTGCGGTATAACGTTCACAGGTGGTTATATTCTACTATAGAGTATTCTTGAATTTTAATTTGACTAGGATCTAGATTGATGAGACGTACCCCGTGTAATGTGTTAACTTACTAATTACAATCTAATCTTAAATCAACTAGCACAGAATTTACAATGGGTATTATATGTATTTAGCAATATAACTGTTTTGTACTCTAGTGAATACGACAATTGAATATATAACAAATACCGTTATAAACACGAATTTTTATAGTAATTGTTTATTTATGGGCTATTTCAATTGTAATAAAATCTATTTAGTCGAATGACGAAGCATAGAACACAACCGTATAGATAGAGGTTCGAGAGACAACCGGACAGTATGGGGGCGCTGGCGCTTATGAGAGCGGCTCTCGTTCGCTCCGTGGCCTTCGCGTTAAGATCTCACCGCATTCCAGTTGCCCGCCCCGCGCACCTCGTACCGCGCGAGGCGCTGATACTCATCGTCGTGTCGGAACGAATTCAGCATGGATAATCTTACTTAACACAATTGTTCGCAATAATGTCAGATCGCTGAGCCGGCGCTGCTAGTTGCAGTTTGTGTTATTATTGGATGTATAATTTTGATAAATAATCTTGTATACAAACGATAAAAGCGACATTTCATCCTGCGAAACAAAAAATGTTTACCTTATTATAATTTCGAAAGTCGCTAGGTGTTAATAAAAATCGATTGGTTAGAAAATATTTAAAATCGTAAAAATTCACTGTTTTCTTACTTTTTTCTTCGTACACACACAATTACCCAGCTGGACACCAAATATCAAATTTCTAGGTCATCTGGAAAGTAATTAGGTTTTTGCTCTATATGTCAATCAGTTAGTCGGTCAGTTGCAAAAATACCAATTTTTAGACGTAAATATCTCAATAACCGTTTGGGCTGTATTTATAAAACTTAGGGTTCTAGTTAATCTAACGGTCATTAAAAAATAAACATGTGTCTACGTATAATATTTATTAGTATAATATTTCATGTGTCTACGTTAAATAGATTTTGAGTTATTAAGGGGTCAAAAGTGTTTCCAAATGGTTTGTGTGATATAACACACGGCTGCCGCCAGTTCCGTTTTCTTGGCTTGAACTTGACAGGCTACTGCGTGTCTAGATATTTACTTTTTCCAAATTATTAATGATTCATTTAAACACATAAAAAACTAGATATTTAAAAAAAACTTAGTTTTGGTTGCGATTATTTTGTTAAACAAAATTTATTGGATAGAATTACAATAATACCTCCATTTTTTTTTTGCAAAATCCTCTCACTTCTTTTATTTCAAATTTATAATTAGATATCACAATATATATTTTTAAAAAAATATGAATATGAATGGTGTTACTACGAAAAAAAGTTAAATAGGAGATTAATAAAAACTTCCAAAAAACAGTTTAAAAAGATGACTTTTATCTCACTTAATATTAACAAAAACATTAAATTCCACTAACCTTAAAATATATTATTAAAACTTTATACCATGATTTTTTTAAATTATTTAGCTCCTCTAACGAGTACGTTTTGCAACATGTGACATTGTCATGTAGAAAATAAACTCGATCCTGTTAACTACATAATGTGTTAGCTAATCGGTCCAATTAGTCACAGTAAATATCTGCATTAATTGTAGATCCCTCTGGATTTAACTCCCAATGAACTCCCTTGACATTCCGACAGCAGTTGAACATCACCTTTTTGGCACTTATTTCATGTTTGAATACTGAAACTCCTGTTTCACCGACACCCAGCCGTTGACGTTTGCGTGTATGGTTAACATATGTAACCAATTTCTCATCGCCAGTTACTAACTAATAGAGCTAGTTGAAGTTACATTTCAACATCAATAACAGCTGATAAGTACCAGCTCTGCACTGAAGGTGATATGATGACAACAATTGAGGTACCCGCATACCATATTTTTAAAATTGTCCAATTCGTTCAAATCCGTTTCTTTAGTGCCATGACTGCCGTGTAGCTCATCTGCCAATTGACAAGTCGTCAGTCAAGGATCCTCCTCAATTAGGTGTCGTAATCGTTGAACATCCAATTAGACAGGACGTACGGTACGGGATTCGCCCTCTAGATCATAGTCCTCATTCCTGAACTTTCTGAACCAAATTTTGCCGTCGCGTAAGATACTGTGGATTCGCCCATCGCAAGACATGTATTATTTGTAGCAGTCTTTGCATCGTGACCCAATGGAAATTCGTAAAATAATAGAATCCGTATTTGACATCGATTTAAATCCATTACCTTTTATATAATTCACTTAAAACTTCGGCGCCGACTGTTGCCAACTGACTGCACTTTGGCCTATTTATACCTTAGAGTAAAACCTTCTAGAAGTTTCAAGAATCTTTTTAGATAAATCCCGAAGTTGTGACTTAAAACTTAGTAGCCAACCTAATAGCAAAAAATACTTCGGCAGTAAAAAATAAAGATGTTCATTGTGAGTTAATTTTTTTTTAATAAATGTTTATATTAAGATGATCAGGACTGAGTCCCATTTTTTTAATACCTAATTTTTTAATACATCATGTATATTCTTTAACTTAAAAATATAACATGATTAGCTTACATTTTTTCTTGTCTCAAAGAAAGGAATACTTCAATGCAAAGTTACGCATGCAGCACGTTCACTCTGCAGAGAAAAATAAACGCACCTATAAAAATTTAGTTTTGGAAAACTTGATTAGATTTTTTCCACTTCTGTATCAATTTGTTACGATCAAAAACTTATCAGCGGGTGCTCGCATAAAAACTGAAATTATTCTTCATATTTCACAGTTCTCCGATAAATTATTTTTTAAGAAAAAGTATTTTCCAGATATCAATAATTCTAAACACATTATGGGTTCTGAAACCCATTCATTGTCACAATCATAAGCATAAATGCTGGTTTAATTATCAAGCAATAGGAAATATTGCTGGAAATATCCGTAGATCTTCAAGCTGATTTTAAAAAGGTGTCTTTAATTTATTTTTTAACAACAGACAAGAAGAATATCCTGAACTTTCACGCAATGCCGTAAATTACCTTTTGTTCTTCGTGACAACTAGCTTATATAAGAGAGGGTTTTGGCGCCTGGTCATGATAAAAACTAAATTGAACTAAAATCGACTCCATTTGCAACACCCATCACATTAATTAACAAAATATAGGTTTTTACGACTGTATTATTTTTTATTTAAATAAAAAACTTTATTTTCCTTAATACCAAGGTTTTTTTTTCAAAGAAGTTTGCTGTTGCCTGGTAAATTTAATTTGATAAATTTAATTAGAATACGTGGGACTACAGGTTAAGAAAGTTTGAGAAACCCTGGTTTAGAAATACGGAGAAGATGCATTGAATAAGTTATTGTTCAGTATTTTGTAAATTTTTAAATACAATATATGTTAAACGGGTTTTATTTTTCCAAACATTTTCACTAATTAACCCAAAACGACAAAAAGATAATTATATTTCTAATACAGAGGTTACAACTTATATCGAGAAAGCAATCATCACAAACGTTGAAAAAAGCAAAATATTCCGAAAAAGAAAATATAACACAGTAAATATTTTGATTTATCGCTGACACAATGAGATCTTATTGCGACATCTTTCTATAAATAATATTAAAGATTTAACTGATTTCATACTTATTTTTTACCTTCTGTTAACATGTAGTATTAAATTTATATCATTCCATACGAATTACGCTATTTCTGTAAGTAAAAAGTAACTTTTATGTCTAATTGAATCACAAACTGATATAGTTTGTGGCAACTTTCATGAAATTATGTTTAATCGTTTAAACGTGATTGAGTAACAATCATCTAAACGCTCTTTTCACGGTATTAGCACTTCTCTCGTGGGAAGTTGTGAGAAATATCTTATGTGTACTTCGCCACGCAAACCAGATATGCATCAAATTTGATAACGATTCCTTGTTTAATGATATATTTGTCAGGTATAAAAGAATTAATAAAAAGGAGTAACATTTGTTTATGAAAAATTTACAGTGTTGCTTCGATAATAATACAAATTTTCCCAAAAATTATATTACGATATAATATTTAAAATACCAGCATAATAAAATTTTATATAAATAAATAGTCTTTTAGTTATAACAAAATATATTGTAATTATTAAAATTATGACGTTAAAATGTTATAACTAAATATAACAAGTTTCATAACATAGGAAATTTTTAATATAAAATTCTATTTTTTATATCAAAAATTCATTCCAAATTTTTAATATTTTTAATTTAAAATTCACACACTCTCTTAAGCCTTTTGATCTTTCTCAACATCACAAAACACTTTACTATTATTGTTTTTTTCTTCCTATCATTTCGGCTTCTTCCATGGTGTCGGGCAGAGTCATTCCAAGAGTTTCTGGTTGCGTCAAGACAAGACATCCTGATATTAAGGCCGTTGTGCCAAATATTATGGTCGGAATTCCAGACCAGTACGTCATCTAAAAAATGTTGAACACAAATTAAATATGGAGTATATTGATTAAATTAACTATTAAATTAATATTTTATAATAATATTTTATGATACAGGTAAAATAGGCGCCCATATAATATACATACAGATACAGGTACACAATAAAAACATTTAAAATTTAAGTTTGAAAATTAGTATGGTTAACTAAATATAACTTCCACGTTCCGTGCAACCAAAGGCCCTTAATACATTTAAAGTTGAACCCCATCTTAAGGTAAAAGTTACCCTTAATACCTTAAGAACGGTTTTCATTGTAACGAACGCGCTCTTTTTTACTGTCAAATTCGCAACAAATGCTGCCGGCTTGCCAATATTTAGTTGTTTATTATTAAAACTAATAATTGAAAAGAAGCAATATTACTTGCAACATTAATTTTAATTGTTATGGAATGAAAAATAAAAAAAAATCCTAAGCAAGAAGAAATGTATGAATAAATTAGCTCTTCACTGATTACTACAAAGTTCAGTAAAAATAAAATAAAATGACCGTTTGTTGCTGTTTTAATGTCATTGTTTGTTGCTGTTTTAGGAGATCGATGAACTTTTTATGAACTTTTATTTTCAATGGTACCACAAAACGGTTCCTACTCTTCTTTTAGTAAATAAATAAAATTATTATTTTGAAAAATATTTCTCTTGAATATTTTTTCATTATCATTTTAGTAACCTGAGGAAAAAAATTCCATACTATGCTTACTTTTTTTTAAAAATTGCTTGTTCTTCTTTAAGGAATTAAAAACAAATAAAGCTTAACTGCACATATAGTAACTTTAAAACAATGGGTAAAAACGAATCTATGGTTATAAATGCTATCGAATCAAATATTTATTTAATAAAGCCAATCTTTCATTCGATTTGAATGTGCGTTTACCAATCAAGGTCTATTCCTACCTAATGTATCATTTATCTAACTTTTGTATCGTGAATATCATATATATAAACTTTTGTCTACGTATACATACCAATTTTTACAAAACGCTTTAACGAATTTAGATGAACCATTTTGTGTTGTATTAGGTATAATATCGCACAAATATCACAGTAATTTATTCAGGATTTAATCATGGGATCTAAAAATAGGCAACAAAAATCTTTAGTAGCAAGAACATAACTTGTATAAGATGGTGATGATACTTAGAAGTCAATGAGAGATCTCCTCAGTGATAAGCAACCCATGCATTGTGATTAAATTAATTTAATATAACTCCTAAAAAATGACCGAGGTGGTGACTGATATTAGGATCAAGATTAGGTTAAAAGATTAAGGTAATATATTATAACTCAGGATACTGGGACATTTATGTCGTAAGCCGGTGATGAAATCTGCAATCCAACAATAGTACTAGTCATATATTAATAGTGGATACATAAGGATTGAATTAATTTATTAAAGCTGATGATGAATGTCTTCTAGGGTAATGGTACATTTCTAAAGAATCTTCTAAGTTAAGATTAGATAAGCTATAAAGCGTAATGATCAGTAATGGGTTATCTGTGGTTACATTAATTTACTAATGCCTCTTTAGATAACGATATTGAACAAAATCAATCTTTTTCTAAACTACGAGTTAACTAAATCTCTGCATTTTTTTAAATTTTTTCATCTTGTGATTTCTTCTGTAATTTATTAAATCTCAAAGTCGTAAAACGGTATCCCATGCAACATTTTCCTTCAATTTAAACTAATACTCGTATATACTTGCCCTTTAGTAATACATTATTTACAGTAGTCCCTTGCAGTTTACCCACCGTAGCGACCCAAATCGAGATCAGCGGAAGCCTGAGGTACTAAGTACAAACGTACAAAGTCGTAAAAAGGTTCAAAGGGTACAAAGTCGTCTCCTTTTTTTATCAAGTATGTCCTAGAAGGCACGTCTAGGTAAGAGAGGATAGAATGTACGATATTTGTAGGAACTATGCATGGGATGTTAGCAAATTCATATACAGCTAATTGCAAATAATTTTCCTTCAAACTTTCACGTCTTTTAGATATTTGTTGAGTCTAGAGGAAATAATTTTTCTTCATTTTCATTTTCAGTAGCTTAATAATTATCTTCATTCATTATCTCCAGGCCTTAAAAACGCTCTCCTGAAGCTCTCTAGTTATAAACACAAACTCAGTTGATGTTTTCTTTATTCTTCGGACTCATTGTTACAGCATTGGAGAATATTAAGCATAGTCGAAACTAATGTTGGTCTGAAGATTCAGCACTCTGAGGTTGGTCCAAAGATTCAGAGATTAAATCAAACTCGACGTTACTCAGCTGATTCATGACTTAGCAGTTGATGTGTCCCATCAATACATCAAATAATTATAAATGGAACATTGACACCAAATATTCATTCGGATTCCATTTTAAGAGTCTTGAAATTTGTTTGGAATTACGGTGTAGATTTTTAATTAGTTGATCATGCTTTTCTTGTCCATCTCTTCTTTTCTGTATTTCTTAAAGGGAGCATTTCCCATATTGAAGATATCTTATTAAATTCAAAAAGAAAAACCTATCAACCATTTTCATATTCATTTGGTATTTATAAACGTTTAAAGGTACGTGGTGTTACTATTAAGTTATTTACGAATATTTTTTCACAA
This sequence comes from Druceiella hillmani, assembly GCA_039881145.1. NCBI lineage: Eukaryota > Metazoa > Arthropoda > Insecta > Lepidoptera > Hepialidae > Druceiella > Druceiella hillmani. The sequence continues at coordinate 12,908,914 of JAYKKI010000054.1, read as the reverse complement.
TGTAAATTTAACGCCTTTTATATCATTCACAAGCTTTAAAACATGATACAAGTTTAAAAGTAATAGGAGCTAGGATAGGAGAGGCCGTTTTTAAGTCCGCGGAATGGAAAGTGAGTAGTGAGAATAAAAAAAACAATTTTTTTTCAATATATTCTCCTGCTACCCTAATACATTTTTCCGATCTTTCAATTAGCTTATGTATACCTTCATAAAAAATGGTTTGTCTTTGTCCGAAAAGTAGACTGAAACTGCATCCTTCACTTCATAATCGCTTGAAAATTTCTCCCCATTAATATTATCTTTTAAATTTGAGTCGAGATAATAATCGCTGGAAGCCAGGTCGGAAGTGTGATTCAAAATATCAAAGCGCACCTTTTTCAAGTCAGCCAACGTAATACGACTGTTGTGAAGAGGTGCGTTGTCGTGCCGAAGAATTTAAAAAATAGTTATATCCAATATTCCAACCATTTCCACGAGCTGTTTCTTCTTTAGTCTAGCATCTTCCAATATTAATTTCTCGACTATTTTAATGATTTCCGGAGTTATCACTTCGATTGGTCGTCCGAGCCATGGGTCGTCTACAAGTGATGTTTAAAGATACCGCGCCATTTATAAATCATGATTTTATCCATGCAAGTGTCCCCGTAAACGAATGCCATCTCTTCCAGTATGATTTGAACCGACTTTTCTTGCTTGATAAGGAATTTTATAACAGCGCGGTACTCTATTTTCTCCATATTTCTCACTTTCTTCTCTATTGAGTCGCTTGGTCGACGATAGTTCAAAAGCTAACGGCTCAATTAAGATAACACTTGCTATTTATACCAACAATAAGTCAATGAACTCTTATGGCTTAATAACGAACTTGAAAACACACCCTAGTGTGTGCTATAGTTTCCCTACAATCTTTGCGTAGGCTTCTAAAATCCCTATTTGTCCATAGCTTTACGTTCAGTAGTTTCAGAAATGCAGTAAAGTAAGATAGATACTAAATTATGAAAAAAAAATATTTGAGGCCCTTATTATTAACCCTTTCAAACGATACCCACACTATACATGGAATTCAAAAAAAAATTTAATACTTAATTTGCCCGCTCCACCCCCTACGATTTCCGTGTAAATATTTTCAAGTTCTCACTATTTAGATATATGCAGATTAACATGTTTTATTAGTCTCAAATTTCACAAATTTCACGTTTCTCTCATATGGTTTCACAAATTTTACAAACTTCACGTTTCTGTCATATGGTTTCACAAATTTTACAAATTTCACGTTTCTGTCATATGGTTTCACAAATTTCACGTTTCTTCATATGGTTTCACAAATTTCACGTTTCTGTCATATGGTTTCACAAATTTCACGTTTCTCTCATATGGTTTCACAAATTTTACAAATTTCACGTTTCTTCATATGGTTTCACAAATTTTACAAATTTCACTTTTCTGTCATATGGTTTCACAAATTTCACGTTTCTTCATATGGTTTCACAAATTTCACGTTTCTCTCATATGGTTTCACAAATTTTACAAATTTCACGTTTCTGTCATATGGTTTCACAAATTTCACATTTCTTCATATGGTTTCACAAATTTCACGTTTCTGTCATATGGTTTCACAAATTTCACGTTTCTGTCACATGGTTTCACAAATTTCACGTTTCTGTCATATGGTTTCACAAATTTCATGTTTCCGTCATATGGTTTCACAAATTCACGTTTGTATGTCAAATTTTACGTTTCTATGGAGGCAAAGAAGCAGGTGAGTGGATTTCGTTTGTCCTTTTGAGACACGGTACCTTAACTATACTAAAGGCTTAATGTGTTTAAGTGATCAATGCACAGATAAATATTAGAATCTAAAATTAACTTTCTGTTAGTGACAAAGGAAATTTAACAATAATTACATGTTTTACTAAATAAATACTGACTTCAGAAATGTAATAATAATGGCCTTTCGATATTAATTTTGTTCGATATTATTTTCTTTGCCGAGTATAAAACGTTGAAAATTAGTTCGGAAAATACAAACTAATTTTAATTATTTTCAAGTATTATTACAATTTTTTTAACTCTGCATTAGACAAAAGTACAAAAAAAATTGAAATAGCACTTACCATTAAACTAAACTATATTATGAATTTAGCCCATTTTGGGAGTTATTTTTAATTCGTATGTCAGTATGCAAATAATCAATTATTCTCAATTACAATTAATTATAATAAATTTAATAAACTATGCAAAGGCTTGCGTCTAGCTGACTCAACAACGTTACCAACAGGAAATATTTAAAGAACTTTTATGAAACTAGCCCTATTTTTGTTTGGCAAATTAGAAACAACTGCACAGCATCTAGACGCTCGTGTGAAAAACGTACGGTTGCCGTTTGCTTAACTGAAAGCTTGAAATATTTTTTTCCTCAATCATCCCCATAACACTACAGAGATAATACAGAAGCCCTCGACTCGTGCGAATTAATTGCTCTTTATGATATTCACAAAGTGATTTATAGGACTTGCGCCAACTTAATTCTAGTAAAAAGTTGTGTAGGATTATAATAATGATGTATCAGTAATTATGAAATCCAAATTTCACCATTTTGACTTTTGAAATAAGTTTGTTTTGGTAATATATTTCGTGAAATATTAATTTTAATAAAGTTAAGAATCAACCAAAAATATTTTCTTTGTTTATGATACTTGAATTCGTTGTTTTTTTATTACAAATTTAATTAGCTTAATTAAACAAAATGTTTATCCTAAACGCTGAATAATTACCAGAGCCCCCGTAAGAGGAGCTGCGATGGAGCCTATGCGTCCGATCATGGATGCAAAGGCCAACAACGAGTGACGGTGTATTGTGGGCAGGAGTTCAGCCGTGTAAACGTACACTCCGGTGAAAACAGCGCTGATGGCGCACTTGCCGATCAAGTACAGGATCAAAGAAAGCCAGGTCATACCTGAAATAATGTAATAAAGGCATTATACTCAACTTCTTAAAATTAGAGCGCTACGTATTAGAAACCGAAACTTACCTCTATTCGTAAAAAACGAAAAAAAATTTTTGAGTCGTTAGTATTTTATGACTTGATGAGATGAACTCACGTTTTTAAAAATTTAACTAATACACTCTAATATTTAAATAATACACTCTGCGACAAAACTATAGGGCACTGAATAAATAAATTTGACGATTTGTCTGACCATATCTGTTTTTATCTCAGTAAGATATTATAGACTGTACTTCATTTATAATGACATTTTATTTACTAGTATAAGCCGACGTTTGACACTGTCGGTATCAGCGGTACACATCAAAGAACGATTCGGCACATCGACAAAACTATAGGACATACGCATTTTCTTCCGAAAGTGAATTACGCGCTTTGGGTTTTTTGGAAAATCCGTACTTAAATCTGTTTGTTTAATTGAGTTAAATTGAGTCTGCCTCTTTTTAATATGCCAAGGAAAAAGTAAAAATTTCTTAGTAAAGTTAGTGCTATCAAAAATTTATATAGAAAAAAGAAAATATCTAAGAAAGCGACATTTTGAACAGAATTAGTATTGGAAAGACCGTTCAAGAGGCATCAATGATAGAAATAGACGTGCGATATTAAGGATCGCTTCGAATTCTTCGTGGACCCTTGGGCAAATCGCAAGGAAACCGATATTAATACTAATATTCGTAACATTCAATACCTGCTTAAGAATGACAACCATCTTAAACGCTAAAAACTACAACGAAAACCACCACCAAGTTAAAGACAATAAAGCTGCAAAATTTCTAAAAAAATTGGTGAAAAGTAATTTTTTGAAAAGAAGAGAAGATCGGTGTGGATGGCCCCGATGATTTTTTATATTATATCTATAATTTGAGGAAAACATTTTTCAAAGTTTCGGAGCCGAAAATAAACTTTGGTAGGCAGAGTGTGATGGTGTGGGCAAGGTAATAAAATGTTTTATCTTCATAAAAGTTTTGCACTAAGTGGCATAAAGTACCTTTCTAACCGTTTCATGCCATGTATTAGTACACTGGGAATAGTTAAAATCAAAGTTATAAGCGTTTATTACGTCAACCTATCTAAAAAGATGATAAGGAAACGAAGGAAAAAGATGGTATATTATGGACCCGTATATTATTTATTCATACTTCAACATAAGTATAACACATACGTTTGGCGGACTTATTGCTACAATTTCTTCCAGTCAACCACATTGATTAAATATAAACATTTTGTGATGTGGATTACTATACAAGATATTAATAAAAAACGAAACGTAGGACATAACAAATAACAAAAAATGGTATGATATATAAGTAAGCAAAACCAAGCTACGTATGAATACAAAACAAAAAAATGGTTAATTATAAAACTTGACATGGTTGAGAACCAGAAGAATGGAGAATAAAATTGAAGAACGATAGGACAGAAGGATTATGGGAGGAAGGAATTTTTCATACTAACTTTCAATACGTTTAGGGAGGGTGAGTTCCTGGTATCCGTATCTAGTCGATTCCAAAGCTTGGACAGCACTGTCCAAGCTTTATAGCTTGGACAGCGAAGGACTTTTCATAAAAAGTGGTTGTATGTTTGGGAAAAAGGATACTGAGCTGGTTTTCAGAGCGTAGCCCTTTATCGTGTACAGATAAACTAAATCTGCTTCTGAGATAATTTGGATAAGTAGCATTATTCAAAATATTTTTTAATTAGCTACCCGTTAATAGATATGAGTCATATTATTAATATATTTTAGTCATATTCAGCCATTTTATACTATTTAGTGTAAGATTTTCATGAAAACAAAATCTTTTTATATAATTTTTAATTTATTTATACCATTTTTTTACTTTTTAGTTTCCTTGTAGACTCGAGACTCTGTAGATTCAAAACTCGAACAGTCATATCTCCCAGAGTCTATGTAGAAAGAAAAGATTAAATAAAGATATGTGCCTACATCCCGAGGATGTTGCGCTCTTGGCACAAATCGTTCAGCCGCCCTAATGTCATACAATCCTCGGCGCGCTACAAACTTCTACATCAGTGGGAAGCTAGTATAATTACCATTTAACCTTAACTAGACTCCTCTTTGAAAAGAATTAAATGAACTCAAACACGAGGGTTTTACTACAATTCATTTAATAGTTTCCTTGACCACCTTTTGTCTCCATCATAGCAGATTAGCTTCGTGCTCCATGATATTGTAATGTTATCGGAACTATAAAAGTGTGTAAAATTTCGACTCTCATCCATTAACCGTTAACGGTTAATGGATGAGAGTTAAATTACAAAATTGTATTGTTAATTAATTATTTAGACTAGTATTGCTAGACTTTTTATAGTCGAGGTAGGTTACCAGCACTGGGCCTAGAGTTAAATAAAATTTAAAAAAAAGTAATTTTTTAATAAACCGTTTAAGACTGTAAGATCACGATTACTTTTACAACACACGTCGCAGTTTCTCATATTTTTTGCAAAATGTGCCATTGAAAAGTGGTTAAAAACACATTATAAATAGTTATATATTCATAAAGTGTCATTTTTATGACACTTTATGAATATGAAATTATGAAAATATGGAATTATGATGATATGGAATTATGAAATATGAAAATATGGAATTATGAAATTATGTGAGAAAGTCCTTCTGTCAAAAATTATTAGCTATCTGTATAGTAGAATTAATTTTTTTTCTGCGATAACGCTGTTAATACAGCGTCATTAACTAATATATTATAATTATTTTGCGCAGAGATATCATTTTGTATCCACTTTTAAAAATGTAACAAATAAACTTCATCAAAATAACTTCTTAATAATATTATTTTTGTTAAAAGTTTTTATAAAGCAAGAATAAGCATCAAATAAATAGTACAAAATGCAGAAAAAAATTTATAAATTACGACCGTAAAATTTATTTGTCCTTTTAATAGATTATGGTATCTATTCTAACTAAAATTAAATAGTAATTAAATTAAATTAATTACCCACTGCATGCCTTTTTTAAATAAAAGTTTAAAATACTCACCAGAAGGGATAAAAGATACCATGAAGGAACAAATCGCACAGATAAAAAAGGCGGTTCTCATAGTCGTGTTTCTTCCAAATCTATTAAGACCCCAGTTACCAAGTAAGTATCCAGGTATTTCTATGAGTGCAACAACTATGAAGTTTAGGTACATATTCCCTGATAAGCCAACAGCATTGAAAGACATTCCGTAATAAACAAGAGTCGTAGTTATCCACCACACAGGTAGAGTGCACATTCGCCTCAACATGATAGGAGACTTGAATACAAGCGTTATTAAAAGAGGTTCTTTAAATAGACTTGCTCTCTTCTTTTTCTCTTCCTCCAAAGCAATTTCTCTTTTCGCAGATTCCGTTACAGCATCTAACGATTTCATATTTAAATCTCTTTTATTAACTTTTGCAGCCTTTATTAAAATAGACTCGGCTTGCTTGAATTTGCCTTTAATCAAAAGCCATCTCACGCTTTCAGGCATAATCCAAAAGTAGCCTATAACAAAGAGTTGCGGCGCATAAGCAATCAATATCGTAATCCTCCAAGGTGGTATTGCCCAGGCTATCAAGGCGTAGACTACTTGGCCAAGGGCAAAAGCGATCTGAATTAGGGCACCAGTTAAGGCCCGCCATTCGCGACCTACAAGTTCCGTTGCTGAAAATAACAATAAAATAAAAATCTTAGTTTAGTTTTATGTTGTGTCCTTACTTTCTTTAAACTTAATCTAAAAAAAATTGGTGGATATATGTTATGTAATTTTAAATAATAGCTATGAATGTATTAATACTTATACACGTGGAATCCATTTATACATCACAATATCTATGATTCACCTTATGCTTGCATTCAATTGTTATTTTGAAAGTTTCGTAGCCAAGTGGTGCAAAATGAAAAACTTACAATTTCTTCATGTCTGTTTATCCGCCCGTATGTCACGGTATCATAAATCTTTCAATAAAAGTCCCATCGTAGAAAACATTTTTAGCCACACGTGCATTTTTATCATACCAATACTTAAAAATAGAGACTAAAATTTGTATTAATAAACCTCACAGAGTAGAGTGCCATAGAAAAATACTTTTAAAAATGCAATTGAAATTGCCATCCGTATTTTTTGATACAGTGTATCCTTCGCGGAATACGATCTTAAAAACTTCAAATAACTTGTTTCTTGTCTTATCTATTTTTTTAATTAAAAAAAAATTAAAGTGATCACTGCAACGAAAAATTGAGATGATCAACTTGAATTTATAAATTGAATATATATGAACAATTCTGTTATTTCTACAAAATATGCACTAAGCGATATATTTACGTACTTAAAAATAATATTATTAAATACAAAATCCTCAAAGTCCATTAATCGATACTTGAAATATTTATTGTAATAAAACAGATCGTTAAAAATGGTACAGTTGTTTATTTACCCAAAATGTATCCTGCGCTAAAAGCTCCAGCTCCCAAAGTAGAACCAACCAGGTGGAGTAACAGATACATCTCGTAGTTAAACGATACTGATCTGAGAGACTAATAACTGCCGAATTTATTGCGTTAATTATAAACACCATTCGCCGTCCGTAGTGGTCTGAGATGTAACCTGTGATGGGTAGCACGAGAAGAGTGCCGATGCTGTAAAAAGTTCCGATCAATACTCGCAGCCATTCCTTGCATTCTAAATGGAACTAGAAATGGAGTAGTTTGAAAGGATCAATGAAAATCTTAATTTGATATTGAAATAATAAAGTGCTAATTAATAACATTCTTATTGAAGGACGAGTTGTTTAAAAGGAATTGTTGAAAACATAAGCTTTTGTGCTTAATAGTTTACAGGTTTGCTAGACATTGTAGAAAACCAAAATAACTAGAAATAAAAAATATTTGGATGCGGAACGACGTGGCATTACTAATATCAATATTATGGGCAATCAGTTCTCCTAAACGCATGTCATAAATAGTTTTATATTTATATTTTGTTTGTATTTTACATAATAATTTCGAAACGAAACAAAGCATCGCTACAAAATATAGTTTGCGTTTAGATCGCATGATGATGTAGCAAAAGTACAGTACAGGATGCTGGCGTACAGGCTGTAACAAAGAATGTATCTATTATTCATATAAGTGATACTGAGCCAAAAACTAAGAGTATTTAGAGCGTTTTCTGTAAAAAAATGTAAATTTTTTCGTCTTGACAGTAATTGCGACTTTAACAGTGATTTTTTTCAGAAAAGATTGAGAATTTTTTTTGCACTGCCTTAACTTTTTCTACTCAGTTTGATGGACAGAATACCTATATGAATAACAGACACGTTTTATTACACTTTTATAACCTGTGTATTTGACCGTTCGACGTTAAATGAAAACGCAGTCAGTACCAGTTGTCACAAATACTTTAAAATAGACTTTTTTTTTCAAATAAATTAAATAGGATTTTAATATAAACAAAACGTAAACTCCGTGTATTTATGTTACTGATTGTAGCAAAACAGCTATAGCGCGAGGTCGTAATCAAATCAAACAAAATTAGTTAAAATTACACATTCACAATTCAAACTATGTTTGAATATATAAATCGAAACACACTTTTCGCTGTCATGAAGAACTTGTATCGTGTTATGACCCTTGTGACACAGGCATAATATTTTTTTTTCAACGCAAGCATAATTATTTGCCTGTAATTAAGAAATAAAATAAATTTACAATGAAAATATATCAATTTGAAATTACAAACCACTTAAAATTATTACTGAATTTTGTCAATTGATTTTTGATGTACGGTTAAGAAACACCGTACAATGTGTGAGAATTCATTTAATTCGAACGGTTAAATCCACATTATATCTATTATTTATGGAGGTTTTTCTATTCATCAAACTGAGTGCATTTGGGGTACTTTTTATAAGAAAACGTAATTTTTTTCCGTTGAAATCGCAACTTTCTCAGTGATTTCTTTCAGAAATTGTTGATAATTTTAATTTAGTTCCTAGACATTTGCTACTCAGTTTGGTGCACTTAATCATCTGTTTAAATAATAGACATGTTCTTTGTTACAACCTCTATATACACTACAACAAGCGCTTTCGCTCAAATGGAATACTGATATCATAAAAATATGTTTGAATATCTGTTAGTCGAGCACGCCTAAACAACTAAATAGATTTTCTTGAAAATACATGTATTCAAATTAATGCAAATTAATATGACGATTCGAATTAATATATTAATTAATATATTTGCATAATTTTTTATAAAATGTAATAGCTTTTTTATTTAATAATAAAAGTTTCGTACTACGACATATCAGAGAATGGTGCAATGTATATATTCAATATGTTCCTTGCGTATTTCGAAAGCTTTAAATATACATGTAAGGCATTTCAATAAAATCTAAAATCCATAATTCCATAAATCTAATATCCATAATTCCATCCATAAATTTGAAATTTGAGGCCAAATTACACATATTGTTCACGTGTTTTACTAGACTTTGCAAAATTAAAAAATCGAATCGAATTACTAAACTTAATAAAATAATTCCAAAGATATTGTTAAATACGTTTTTAAACAAATCTACCCTCCACGATCACAAGAACTGCTACCGCCAATGTTAATAAAATATAACGTTACTGGAAATGTACCTAAATTTTACAGGAAAACTACAGCAATGAATCTAAATGACATAGTTTTCTAAAAAAATTACGACATTTTTGCGCTTGTGAAAATATGCTAAGCAATATAACTTGCAAAATAGTTAACTTTATATTCTTATGTCCCATGTGTACGAAACCCTCATATTAAGGGTGCTATTCGCATATATAACATTTTATACTTAATCAATTAAAAAGGTTGTCTTTGAAAAGCGTAGACATCTGCGAGTTCCTAAGCTCTATAAAATCCATGCTCTGTAAGTAACACGGACGTGGTTAACAATGGAGTTAATTTACAAATATAGGTATTTAAAAAATGTTTGGTCAAACTTACATCGTAAACTACCGAATTGGTCCGTTGATGAACGTACGAGTCGCAGGGTATTGTCACGCTGCTGTTGAAAGAAGTCGGGGCACAGACACTATCGTTGGTTAATGGAGCGTAGCGTTTGCACTGATCGAAGCCGGATTCTGTTTCTGGCAGCGCCAGATTGAGCCATGGAGGATAAAATTCCCAATCGTCTACTGTTTCACACTGAGGAATTAAACATCTGCAATCAATAATAATATGAGGTTTTATTTGATCGTAAATGAAGATGGATTATAAGAAAATATGGATCCATGAAGGTTGTTATGTGAACTCTAGCTCCAACCAAATTTATCAAAGCGCTTAGACGATTTTCTTAAGCTAAACTTTTATTGAATACTAAGATGCTACGGAAGCTATATTTTGATTGATTTGTATACGATGATTTGTATAGTTGCTTAAACTTTTCTCTAACTATAATCAAGCTCGAAACTCTAAATAATAATTATATAAAATAATATTCATGTACAAAATAATAATTATAATTCAATACAAAATCATGTACTGTAGATCTATTATATCTAATATACAACATAATTCATTAACAAGAAAAATATATTAAAGCTACTTTCAATCATATCTAAAATTTTACTATAAATCATATATTCCATCGCATAAGTTATTTTAATTAATTAACCGACCCGCACACATATCAGTCCATATTCGTAAAAGATTGTCTGCTAACGTTAAGTCGTGTCAAGGTAGAGGGGAATCTTCAGATGTCACACTACAGGATTATATAAGATATTATGCAACTTGTTGGTATTCATGATTTCATTACAAAAAGGTAATTCTGACAAAGTTTATATAAATTATAATAAATAGGGTGATTGAAGATAGTATTTTAAGTTTTCATTCATTTCTCATTATAGTAAACAATTTGCCTACGGGTGCTAGTATCGCACATTGATTTCATTCGCTGACGATTTGAAACTATTTTTGAATTCACAGATTCAATTCGATACTGATCTCCTATAAAGTAATAACGGTTCAATTCTCCAATAAAAATATGCTTAGAGTAGTAACATCCTTGAGTGATCGCCTAATATTCCACAATTTATCATAGAATCTCTGTAGAATCTTATCAAAAGGCATACATAGGTATTTTTCCATAACATCAAATATATTTCAACTTTGTTTGCAAAAGATCTTCCTATAATATCTTTCTATGAGATGTTATGGTTATTTCTCTTTTATATTATCAACTAATATTCCTCTGGAGGTGTTGTCTCCGCTATATGCAATTCTGGGGACATTTCGCTCTTATTAAATTTATATGCGATTAATTAACTGAAAAATTCCTTATTTTCGAAAGTACTTTTATTCTTTGTACCCGGCATTTTCTTGTGCTTGCGTATTAGTCTTATTTTAACAGGTTTCAGAAAGAACGAGATTCTCAATTCAATGTACATATATTTTTTTTCGTATATGTAGAATTGTAACTCAGAAACGCGCTGACCAATTTTTATTATTTTTCTTTCATTTGTAGGCAAATGGTTTCACAGAGGTCCTATGTAAATATGACCATGATCTGATAATGGACTCCGGAGATATCCTAAGGAACTCTTCAACAGAATAGCGTACAAGTCCTTTCAGAAAATTGATACCGACTTTGAATTCATTTGGCACGTCTTTATAAATACTTTATTCACCGGTGATAGTCATGGTATGTTGATTATCGAGTTTAAGCTCATTTAATTTATCTTGACGAATATATTGGCTGCAAGGATCTGATGATGGGTTGGAAAGTAATGACAGGAACTCTTTAATCATGAATAGTAAATTCATCATATTTGAACTCGTCCAACCTTTCTTGACGTATCTTTTAGTAATAGATAATGACCAGGGCCTTATGATGGAGGCGAAATGTACTCATCAATGGTCTCACCAGTTGTGTCGAGTTTAAACTCGTTTGGATTAAAGTCCTTAGATCATAAATAGTTTTCAAAATCTGATGATGGAGTCAGAGGGTGGTAAAATAAATTCCTCAGTGACGAGGAAAAAGTACATTATACTTGGGCTCATTTAAATTTTCTTAACAAGTTTTTCTGTCACAAGTAGTAGTAAGTAGGATGTTAGAGCCAAAATGTGATAACAGTACTCCTTAATAGCGGGAAATATTTCTAACGGGTTTAAAGTCGTTTTGCTTATCCTTTCTTACCATAAATCGTAATTAAGGTCTGATGACAGAGTCGAAAGATAAGAACGGGGACTCTTCAATAGCGAGAGATATATTCATCGTGTGTGAGCTCGTTTCATTTGTCTTGATGAATCATTTGGTCACAAGCAGTGGCCAAGTTTTATTACCAAAGCTGGTGAAAGAAACTCTTCATTTGTGAGGAGTAAACCTGAAAAGTTTGAACTCATTTGACTTGACTATGTTGACATAGGCAAAAAAGCTACAATTTAAATAGGTAGTTATGTATGGGCTATCGGCACTATATGGCATGCATTACTTATACAATACCGATACAATGCCATGAAGCAACTAAAATGTTTATATATAGGTAAGCACGTAAAAAAAGTATGAGCAAACGTGAAGCAATTAGGATATTAAGTAGGTAAATAATTAAGTAAGTATTTACATACAGATACAAAGGCGTCACGTAATTAGATTTCGCAGTATGTAATAGGAAGAAAGCAGTGTAATTCCATAAAATTATCTTTCCATATTTGTCAAAGCTTTGCTGCCATGTGCTCTGATAACAATCTGGTGCTAAATCTGACAGAGCAAAGCCAGATAAACGTCATCTGTTGCTGAGTATATAAACTTAGTCAAATGATATATATCACTCTACAATGGTGAAGCCAAAAGAGGATAATGTTATTGACATGCCCATTAGTAGACATTTAGGTGTATTTATAAAAAAGCAAGTATGTATGTATGTATGTAGGAAAATAATAATGTTCATTGAACGTCGTAAATGCCTGGCTAGATTTTAGTATTTGTGGTATTATTAAATTCTTCGTAAATTCGAATATTCTGGGCTATAAAATATATTATAAGCACTAAAATCGAAAAATATAACGTTTTAGAAATAATTGAACCAACTTCAAGTAACCGCTGAAAAATAAACGAACGAAAAATTATAAAACAATTAAAATACTTGTAGTAATTGGAACTTTCACGGTTAAATAACGTTTATGATTAATACTTCTTAGTATTTTTTGTTTTTTTATGCTTTCCACTAGTACTTTTCATAAACTGAAATCACATTTTTGGAAATTATATCAGCAATCTATATATCTCTCATCGGCATCTCTCTCGTTGGCATTTTGAAGAGTCTCCCAACATACCTTATATTAAAGGCTGATTGACGGCCTTGGCTATCTATGATCTTAAACGATGTTTCGAATCCGTTTATATTCCATGCTCTTTACTATTATGTCACCTGTCAATGCTTATTCACTGTATTTACTGTCAGATTATGGAATAATCTTAGATTCTGATGTTTAAACTACAACTTCAATTTGCATATTTATATGTATTTCAAAAAAGGTATTCCTGTTTTTATTCCTCACTTTTATTGTCTTAGTATCACATCCTATTCTGACTTGTTATAATATGTAACATAGTGTTTATTTATTGATACAACAAGATTTAATTAATATAACAACCTTTTTGTGCTGTGATATAAAAAATAAAGAAATCAACAATATTTTTGAGTTGGGCCTTTGTTGAAATATTTTTATTGTGAACATCTCCTTAATCATGATTATAATTAAAACTTGCATTATCATACACAAAATTCTCGTATAAGAAACTTAGTAACTACGAAAAACATTACATTACAAGTATAATCAGTATTTCTTTCTATGAAGTAATTTCTATGTAATTTTTAATGGTGACATACGGCACCCCTTGTGCATTGTGTTAATGTTAAACATCCAGAAAGTCCAATAGTTTCCGAAATAATCGTTTAAAAAAAAAATTTGCCAATTTCTATTAGAAAAATAATGTCTTATATTAATTACATCGAAAAGTCATTATCCAAATTAATTATAAATAAAAAAACAGCTTATGATCCGCAATATCTATATGACATCATCTATGTATTTATCCAAGGGAAACGAAACGCAATTATTGGTGGCAATAATAAGTACAGATCTTTAAATCGATATAAAGTATGGTCGAGATATGTTCTATGTATCAAAAAATATCGGCGTTTTCAATAGTGTTTTAATATAATATAATTAAAGGTTTTCCAATAACCATCTTTTGAACAAAAATGCCTGCCGGTGACATTAATTATTAGGTATCAAAGACAGCTGCTAACATTGTTTTTTAATAAGTCAAGAATATTTGTGTTTCATTAATTTCCTCGTGTGACAGAATAACCATGCCGCTCTCCCCCTCCCCCTTTCGCCCTCCATCCATTACCTTCATCTTTTAATAAATGTTCATGAGTTATTTTATATAAAATGTAGTCAATATGAAGTATTATACCTATTCAAAAAATAAACTTTATTTTATTTTACACGGTTACACCATATTTTAAATACTATTAGGACGATTGAATGTAAAATATTGGCAATTAGCGATAATTGTAAAAATGGCTGAATCATAAAATCTATCAGAAAAAGTTACACAACCGAATCGGTTATACAACCAAGAGCGAGTTAAGCGGATGATGCATTACATAAAGGAATATTAAAAGAATCCAAATTTTTAGCTCCATTTTTATTTTAATCCAGGGCACTATTTTCTAATAAATACACCGATCACATCTCTATAAAACAAATCCGGTCTATATTTGAAAAAAATTATAATTTTTAATGAAATAATTTAGGAGAAGCAGATTACTTTGACAAATTAATATAAAATAATAATAAAAAAGAAACCTCACCTCGTTGGTATTCTACTAGCAGCAAACACGAACTCTGTTGGAGGAAAAACAGCAAACGCAATTGGAAAAAGCACAAGGATTACTGTAGTCCACTGAAATTTTCCGAATGGACCTATTTTCTCCAATACATCATCGAGATTCAATCCTTCATTCACTTCCTTCGGTGCTGTCATTATTGCAATTTTTTTTATGACCTCAAATCATGCACATTTATCAATTATTCCTCGTTGGTCGCGTTCAATCTCTCTTACTGTCTTTGAAAAAATTATTACTTTAACTTGTTAAGATTTTTTTGTAAGCCTCTTTACATTTACTTTTCATAAACACAATACGTGAATATGGATTATGTAAAAACGTACACTTCATCTTGAAGAATGTTATCTGATCACTGGCCATGGCCGTCTGTTCTGTTTATCTCCGAACAGTAAAATTTTTAGAGAGGTAAGATAAGAATAACTGATTACACTTTATGACAATTTACACTGTAAAAAGAAATAAAATTGTTTGTCTATAGTTTCTTTAAAAATTCGAATATTTTTTTTTAATAAACCACACAAATTTCGTAAATATAGTTATATATGAGTAATTTGGGAAACAAAGAAGTCAATTTTAATAGAGGATTTTGGACTTCGTTTTTTATTTTATTAGTCTATTCTACCTAGTAAATTAATATTTCCGACTGTCTTTATATCTGTCGAATTGGGAATATATGAGATGCCAAAATTTCCTTCTTTGAATATTTAAAATGAATGCTGTGTCT
Organism: Druceiella hillmani; assembly: GCA_039881145.1. Classification (NCBI taxonomy): domain Eukaryota; kingdom Metazoa; phylum Arthropoda; class Insecta; order Lepidoptera; family Hepialidae; genus Druceiella; species Druceiella hillmani. The sequence goes on along the minus strand of JAYKKI010000054.1, from coordinate 12,893,276 downwards.
TATACGAGTACGCGTTTACCCATCGTCGTGCAAGTATTGCGTTTTGCTTCGCTCGTTTTTCATCCCAACCAGAGTTCGTGAATCACGAGCACTCCAAATTCTCTTGGTAAAATTTCATATTTTCTTTGTTCTTTACTAGATGATACTCAGTTGTTAAGTGAACAGAAGATCGAACGCCGCGCTCTTTATATGCTTTATCAGAACGTTGGAGAGGTTTCGGTAACATTCCCAAAATCGCTGAAAATATTGGCAGGCTTATTAGTTATCAATCTAATATTATAGGGGCAAACGATAATGAGGAGGGCGACGTAACTCTCTTACACTGTGGGTAACTACTAGTAATTTTTGTTGTCTACGAATAAACATTGCTGGTAACCAGGAGCTACTTTAGATTAATAAATAGCAATGAGGTATAGAATCTAAACATTCAACTCTGAATTCCGCCGAATTACAACACTGTCTCTGACAAAGTGAAAACTAAAGCTACCTATGTCTTATACTCCCTATTATGTCAAACATAAGCGAATAACTAAGCTAAACAATTAACACTAATTGGTTCCTAAGCGAATAAATTAAAACAAATATATATATGTATATATATATATATATATATATATATATATATATATATATATATATATATATATACATACTCTTTTGCATAAAAAACAGGCGGTTTTGATTTTGTCATATTATTAACAAAATATTATTTAATAAGAGGTTGTATTAATTGTAATTGTTACTGGCAGGTATGGTGTATTCTGGCACATAAAAACGAACGTTCTAAATTTGAAATTTATTCTTTTTGAATGAAAATTCTCTTTCACTGACAAAAACGTATTTTTTGGCGGTAAATGAAATCCAACTCTTAATAAGTTCTTTTTCATTTGTTTCGTTTTTTATTTTAACGAATAAATTTTAATTAAATTTCCGCTGTTTGCTGCAATAGTTCACTTCTGTTTGCTGTTCTCAATATGGTTGAAAACACGATAAGAGCTAGTAAAATTATTGGGCTGCTTGAAGAAGGCTGTAGCCAATGTTATGTGTCTCAGCAATATAATATGAGCCGTTCCACCATCCAAAGGACCTGGTAACGATACCAAGAAATGGGCTCCGTCAGTAGAAAGCCCGGTTCTGACAGAAAACGGTGCATAGAGGTACACGAGTAAGCCTGAAGGAGACTTCAGGCCGTCAATATACATAGCTATCGCCAGCTCGGGGCTCTACGTTGCTCCGTGGGCATCGAGTTGCCAGATTGAGATTCGCTAAACATTTTTCGTCATGGACTCAACAAGACTGGAATAATGTTTTATTCTCCGATGAAGCTCGTATATCGATTAGTGGTGAAAATCGACGTCAGCAAGTCTTACGAAGACCTGGAGAACGCATCGCAGAAGTGTGCTTTGAGGAAATCACCCCTTACCGTGGAGGCTCTGTAATGATTTGGGCTGGTATTAACTCAGATGACCGTACATGCCCAACCCGCATTAACAGCAGTTGGAGGCGAGTTCATTTTTATGGATGACAACGCTCGCGCCCACCGCTCTAGAAACGTCGATACCTATATGCAGGAGGCCGGAATTCGTCGGTTAGACTGGCCAGCTAGAAGTCCCGATCTCAATCCGATGGAACACATATGGGATAATCTCAGACGACGCGTCAGAGCCGTAAAACCAGCTCCAAAAAACATTCAGGCCCTTAAAAATGTGATCGTCGCTGAATGGGAACGTATACCTCAGGAAATGATAAAAAATGTCGTCAAAAGCGTGCCTAGCAGATTAAGCGCATTGATTTTAGCTAGAGGAGGCTGTACTCGTTACTAAATTTTCAAATTTTATGTTAAATTTATAAAAAATATTCAAAAATAAACTTTAGCCATTTTTAATGTACCAGTATGAAAACGCTCGTCTGTGGACTTTACATCGTTATTTTATTTATTCACATTTTTAATGACTGAAGTAGGTAAAAACGATATCTCAATAATAAATAGCAATATTCTCATCATATCGCCATATAAAATGGATCAAGTAATAATAAAACAACTCTGATTTGGTTTATTCCTATAAATGCTCGTTTTCTTGCAAAAGAGTATATATATATATATATATATATATATATATATATATATATACATATATATATATATATACATATATATATATATATATATATATATATATACAACTGTTCCGTATATAAATAGATCCAAGAAGAATAGAGACGGAATATGGAACAAAACACGATTTACATAATTTCATACTATCATAAAATTATGTAAAGCGTATCTTTCTTGGAGGACTCTAAATGTATAGTGATTAATATTAGCATATATTGATCAACTTTGAGCATGCTATGTAACGAGGATGGTGACTAAGTATTTAGAACATAATTAAAACCATTAATGTAGAGCTAATGTGTAACAGACTGTAGGAATTGTTTAACTTGTTATGGTAAAATAATGAACATGTAGACACGAAATTAATGTACACAACCGATAATTATTTTTTTTGTTTAAAAAATATTTCAGTCTTCGTCAAAAAACTAAATCAATTTTGATCTCGATTGTATGCCAATGGACAGTAGGATTTACTAAGTTTCCAATATTGTGATAAAAGTTAAGAAGCCACAAACAATTTTACAAGTTTAACGAAAATGACTGTCAAAAATATTTTAGAAATCGTTAAAGAACTGGTAAAATAATTTCACGAAATAAAGCTAGAGGTGACTTTTTACTGATCTTGAAAATTTTAATATAAGCGTATAAAAAAATTTTCCCATAGGCAATGGCAATGTATGTTATGGAATTAAAAGTTTAAATTAACATTTAATAGACGTAAAGTTTTACAAAAGTGCCATCACGAAACTATGTGGCCTTCATTGATCAGTTCTATTGCCAAGGCATAAGCTCAATTATGGAACAAGCTGTTCGCGGTTATAAGATAGAAAATCAGGTAGTTCCACAGTGTTGAAAAAATATTTATTCATAAAAAATACTAGTTTCCAGGGACAACAATCTTACTCTCTTTCAAAGTAGTCCTCTTGGGTTACCACAAACTTCTCCCAGCGATTCTGCTACTGTTTAAATAGCGATGAAAGACCCCTTTTGAGAAAGCTTTTAACTAGCCCATCCTATTCTGCATTATATATGACCAATATCCGGTCACTTTTATAGTAATTCTAAGCTTGAGGAAAGATCAGCAGTTTCATGGATCCATGTCGAGAGAGTAAGGAGCCTAACGATAACGCATCCATCTCTAATCTTATTTGACACAGAGTTCTGATCAAGTGTTTTATTTGACCAGAACTCCGTACCAAATATAAAGAATGCAAGTGCCTTATGGTGATACAGATGCCAATTGCCACTGTCCACAAGTCCGACCGTTTTCGTCTAACAGCGTCACAAAAACGACTATCAAAAGAGAATCTCTTGATAGTACTCCTTGGAGATGGCTATGCCATGTGGTGCGTACTCATAATGAAGCACGCCACTAGTATCAAAGATAACGCTCAGCAATACTTTGACATTGCTGTGGATCTACTCCTGCACAAATCCTAAATCGAAATGGAGTAGACGGATCCAACTCTGATGCAGGCATCATCTGCAAAATCTCTAACGATTATTTGATGGCCCTGCGTCACCAGGATCGTTACTTAGTTGCTTGGTGAATGATGATCTCATTTCTAACTTTTAAACCCTATTAGAACCCGCTTCACTCTCCACTGATCTGCAGTACCATGTTCGAAGCGGTTGCGCCACTCTTTTATCATTTCTTTTATTATTCATTTATTGTTGTGCTTTAATGTTTACACTATTTCCACCTCTCCAACCGCATTGTCCCAGGTCCCCTCCTGAGACCCGTAACGACCGCTTTAATGTATACAGTTGATACATATAGTGGACTTTTTGCCACAATACTAATCTCTTAAAGTATACCAAAAGACCGATCCAGTCCCGCTTCAAGAGCCAGCAGACGGCCGGGAATCGAATCCTGATCCCCGCCTGAATCTACTGATATGTTATCAAAACTCTACGCACAGCGTCGTACTCACTACAGTGGAACAAAACGTGATTCATGTAATGTGTCTCAAAACTACAGGGATATGTCGGGCTGTCTCTCAAAGCTAAAACAGAAAAAAACAAGCTAGTACAGAAAGCGTCATACTAGCGAAGCGAAGTATAATAGTCACTTTTGAGCCAGATTTTATTCAATCACTTACATACATCAGGGAAAAATAATATTGTGGCCTTGCCTTTGGAATTCTAGGGAGACCAATTAGACAGATAATGAGTATAGACGATCTCCAAAATACAATGGGTGATCAAATTATTAAAGCCACCTGGTAAAATTGAATTATTTGATACAAAACACATTCACAATTAAATGAAACTACTTGATGTAGTATTATTTCTACTTTCTTTAATTTCTTTACCACGACCTAGGTTTCGTTGTATTACAACATCTTCAGGCGGGATAATTGTAATACAACGAAACCTAAGTCGTGGTATAGAAATTAAAGAAAGTAGAAATAATACTACATCAAGTAGTTTCATTTAATTGTGAATAATGAATTTCTACAAAATTAACGCCAAATATATTCAATATTACAAAACACATTAATATTTTTGCTTCTATTTTATTATATTGTCACACTTTGTAAAGATCACAAATAGTCGAAACAAATTAGAGAAAGCTTAGTATGTAGTGTCGTAGTGTCCCCGTTGCATTTATGAATGCCTGATACCTTCTCGGCATGTTTTCTATGGATTTCTGGTAGTTTTTTTTTATTTTTTTTACTTGTATACCAAACTTTTATTAAGCGCTCGATCAGCTGACGGTTGGTGGTAATAATTTCACTAAATATTTTTTTCTTTATCAACTTTCTAAGATTTTCCACCGGAATTAGGTCTGGTGAATTACCATGCCAGCTGAGTGCCTTTGCCTGCTTATCAGCGAGGAGTTTTATAATAGTTCTTGCCTTATGACAAGGTGCGAGTCGTACATGAACATAAAATTCTTACTAGGGAACCACTCCTGGGCCTGAGAAAACATTTTTATGCAGCATTCTTACATTTAGTCCTGCCGCATCCAGTCCTGCCACATCGTTTCTTCAACGATCTATACTCCACTAGTTCTTTCACTGCTGATGATGGAACACACCATGATACTAAAACGGTGCTTTACCGTTCTCACAACACATTTAGCTTTGTATTTTTCCCTCACAAATTCAACTCTCACCATGACGATCTGCACGGTTGATTCATGTGAAAATCAAAACTGAAATATTTTCATTATATAGAAATAATAGAAAAATTGATAAATTTCAAAGTGCCTAAGAGAATCATCATGTTATTTGCCTGCTTCCAATCTTCAATTATCCAATTTTTGTGATCTTTGGCCCATTTTTCTTCGCGGCTGGGCGGATCAACGGCTTTTTTGTGGGGCGATACATTAAAAAAGCTAACTTTTTTATTTGCCGACAAGCTGTCATTAGTTAAATTTTGACGCTAGACTCCTGGTACTATTTTTGGTTAGTATCCTGCAAGGCTGTTTCCTATTTGTCAAGACAATATTACGAATTTTTATTTCATCTCGTGGTTTTGTGGGTTTTTCCAACCACATTTTTCTTTGCGCTATGGGACTAAATTCAAATTAATAATAATAATATATAATAATAATATATAATAATGAATAAACACGGAAATACCACGTGACTCGTTAAATTAAATAACCCAAATTATGACAGCACTGTCCGAAATTGACATCTGAGTTACTTATTTCCGCGCTAATAGTGTTGCCAGTCCGTTAATTGCAATTTCATATAGTGTGACGATTTAGTGACACAGAAACAAACATATTCTCTACAAACATTTAAATATATTTTGTAGCTTAAATATAAACCAATTTTAAACAAAAAGTTCAATTTTACCATGTGGCTCTAATAATTTCATCACCCACTGTACGTCTCTTTCTATTATTAAGGGGTTCATCTTCTAAGGACTCAAAGCATAACGTACCGGCGTCAAAATTCCTACCCTATGACAAAACGAAGTTAGCCGAGTCTTCCGCAATCGCAAGATCAGCAGTCAGAAGTTCCGCCTAAATAGGCAAGACATTTATTTATCTGTATGTATCAATTTTATCTTTGCTTCGTCCCCAAAAGAATCTTTCAGATCGTTTCAACTTAAATCGTCGAGTGTTACATAAAATTTAATGCAGTGGAATTGTTCATATTTTTCAAAAATGTTGTCAAAAAAGGAAATCCAAAAACGCCTTCTTATACTTCCTCACTCATCAGCCATATACCGATGACTGAGCTTTTTCAGACGGAAAAAAACAAGCATGAACATGAGAATCTCTTACGGCAATACACAACGTCTCAATTTCATTTGTTCACGCAGGAATAATTATGGTATGATATATTTTGAACATAATTTTATTTAACCTAATAACATAATTTTATTTTTTGATGTATCTAAGTGATTGAATAAAATCTGGCTCAAAAGTGACTATTATACTTCGCTTCGCTAGTATGACGCTTTCTGTACTAGCTTGTTTAGCTTTGAGAGACAGCCCGACATATCCCTGTGGTTTTGAGACACAGCATAGAGTTTTGATAACATATCAGTAGATTCACGCGGGGATCAGGATTCGGCCGTCTGCTGGCTCGTGGAGCGGGGCTGGATCGGTCTTTCGGTTTACTTTAAGAGATTAGTATTGTGGCAAAAAGTCCACTATATGTATCAACTGTATTCATCAAAGCGGTCGTTACGGGTCTCAGGAGGGGACCTGGGACAACGCGGGTGGAGAGGTGGAAATAGTGTAAACATTAAATGAATAATAAACGAAATGATAAAGGAGTGGCGCAACCGCTTCGAACATGGTACTGCAGATAAGTGGAGAGTGAAGCGTGTTCTAAAAGGCTTCAAAAGTTAGAAATGAGATCATTTTTTTGGAACTCAATTTTATTTAGAAGACCAAACTTTTTAAACTGCTAGCTTTGCCTGTGTTGATATTTAATGCCTTGATTTTTATTATGTAACTAAGGATAATACCTAAATTCGTCTCAGCTAAGAAAATACATTGACTCTAAAGGAATATTATAGAAAAAAATTTGCTGAGAACTGCAATAAAATAGTATGTATTTAAAATTAGGCTATACCCAAATTCAAGTTACATTCTGAAAATACTAATATCGGATGTGGTTGACACATGACATTTTTAGTGCTAAGCTTTAAAAAAATAATAGAAAAAAGGCAGCACTAAGTTTTGTACGGTATTGGTTCATCGTTTCAGAAGCTTCAAAAAAATTATATTTAAAGTTTTTTAAGTCGGTTAAGCATTAGCAGATTGCTTTATTCGTAGTTACCACCTAACATAGATTTAGAAGTATTTGGAGGCGTTTGAATTCCAATGAATATTGAATGAGTCGGATACGCGTGATGAACAGACTACAATTGGTAAAAATAACTGGTTAAATTTTTTAACCTTGCTAAATGCAGTCTCTTATCTCTCCATAATGAAATTATTAAAGATTTCATGAAAATATCTATGAGATAGAAGACCAAGTAGTTTCACTGAGTTATGGAGTAAATTCTGGTTATTAGATTGTCAGAATTCGGTCGCTAAGGGCCATATAATAAGCCAATGTTTTTTAAACCCGAGGATAGAAGTACGGTAACTTTTCACGTAGTGATTTTGTTTTGGAATCCCATATCTAATGTATCAGAACCCTGTCATTCTGTTTGTATGTCCGTCCATCCATCAAAGAGATTAGCTTCTAAGCTAAAGTGTTGATCAATATTTTAAGTCTTAAAATTAATCAAAAACGAATCGATGGTAGGCGACACGCTTGCTGGTATAACACCGCATGTTTCCAGTCGCGTAGCGGGTCAGAGAAAATAAAATATATTTATCTACAATGAGTTTTCCATCAAGATATTTTTTCCAGTGTGCTGCTTTATCAGATTGAATATACCATTTAAGTAGAAGCTGCTCACTGAATTAAATTATATAAATCAACACACATTTACTTTACACACAATCAACACGTATTTACTTTTCACCGTCAAGGAGTTTCTTCGTATTGCAACATAAAATTGAATAATATTTAGCAAGACCCGTCTCCTCAAGGTTCAGCTCCAGCACTTCGAGCGGTGTATTGATATAGTTCATTGTACTAGTATTATTATAGAAGCGACAGGGCAGTAGACGCAATAGTTAAGCGTGGTTTTACCTTACGGTTTATTTCTTTATTAAGTAAGTAATTTCAAACATTGGCCCAACCTGGAATTCCCAAATTCATAATTACCGTTCATTGTACTAGTATTATTATAGAAGCGACAGGGCAGTAGTCGCAATAGTTAAGCGTGGTTTTACCTTACGGTTTATTTCTTTATTAAGTAAGTAATTTCAAACATTGGCCCAACCTGGAATTCCCAAATTCATAATTAGATCAAGAATGGAGATAAACCTTAGGTACTTAATACTCGTGTAAGGCTTCATCAAACATGAAACTGTTCATCAAGTTTTATGTCATTAAAATATGTCAATAGATTAAGAATTACACGTGCAGATAATGTATTTTTGAAATGAGCACGTCGAATATCGACGCTGTTTTCAGCTTTATTAAACAGATTTCCGTAATTTCTTATCAGGGGCTGTGAAATATTTGGAAAGCTAGCTGGAGGCTAGGCTTAATCCTAAACTTACGTACATGTTTTTAATTGCAGTTTTTGTTTACTTATGAAAGAAATGTTGGTTTGCTGTAGTTATATGAAGATGACTTTTTATTACATTATGATTTCACTTAACATTTTTGCACTTAATTAAAAATGAAAAGTCACTTACTATGGATACGTATTCGGTTTCGATAATGCAAGAAACTAGAATTATCGAGCAAGGAAAAAAACCGATCAAAGTTTATTTAATGGATTTCTCGATATCTAGATTATTCATATAATCCAATAAGTTCTCAACGGTTACCGCTGACTGCGTTTATCTAGTTGGTAATCGGAAAAATTCACGAGCTTCTGGAACAGTACGAAGTAATTTATTTGGGAATATGTATACTTGTTTCAGGTGATAGAATTTGGAAACAAAAATACATTTCCTGACTTACTACATGTATTTACATAATATTACTTTTTCCTCACCTAAATTTATCGACGACCCCATTTCTGGATAAGGCATTTTTGGATAAATCAATAAAACCTATCAAAACCATGTGTTGATTGGTCCAAGTCCTACTTTCGTAGCCGCAAATACGTAATCAAAATTTCCAAAAAATTAATCAAACTTGACTAGATTCGTTGCTGACATACTTCACCATGATATTATTTTCCCATTTTATTTATATTTTGATTGATCCCTTGTTTAACAGCTGTCTTTCGACTATCATTTATATGCTGATGATCTTCAAATATACTCTCACTGCAGTGTCAGTAAAATTTCTTCTTGAATTGATATACTGAATAGAGACCTACATTTGGGCAGTCAGTAGATTAGTAAACAGGATCTTCTGATTAACCCAATTAATCACAGCTTATCATCATTGGAAATCAGAAACTTCTTTCAAAAGTATATACATCTGATAGACCAGAACTATTCATTAACGGCCTAGTCATTCCTTTTACTTCATCTGAAAAAGATCTTATCATACTAATTTACCGACATCTCACATAGCATTCTTTAGTAACTGATGTTAATCGTAAGTTTTCTTCAAAATAGAGTGTATCAACGGCAACTCAAACGGCTTCAAAATTATTTACGGTTTCAAACCACATTACACATTTATCAAACTTTACTTCTGCCTCTCACATACTCATTAGGGAATGTGTTTTATTTTAATCTAAATAAATATTTATTCAGTAAACCGAAACGACTTCGAAACTGGTATTCGAAAATTAATCATATAGATATATGGTAAACGAGTGTCGGTCAAGGCTTAGATGGTTAAAAATTCGGGACCAACACAATGTCCATTAGCTATGGTTTGTATATAATATCTTTAATGATCCCGTTATACCTTTAAAACGAATATTAAGACTAGTACTCTTGAAGTCAGATGTAGAATAGGATATAAGATGATAGAAATCCGGGCAAAGAATACTGAACGAATTTGTTACACCTTTAAACTGCCTTTTGATGGGCAAAAATTGTGATCAAAACTGAAGACAGCAACACACTAAATTTAAAACAGTGCGGTGCGACAGAGACGGACAATCACTAAGCGAGATACATCGTGGAAGCCCCTGCCGTCCGTACCAGAGGCTGAACAAAAAGTCACTACCGCCTACGTGCGTCCGTTTTCACCGCCGACCACCGAAGACTGCGGAGCTCTTCGCGTGCCGCACTAGATGATAGTTTCACCGCTCATACCGGACTCAAACCAAAGCGTTGCGATGCGCGGGGCTACAGCCATCTTTTACCGTTTGCTGACTTTATCCTCGAGTTCGATTATTTTGGGATTTGTTGTATGTTTCATTATTTGCAATTGTCTTTGTCGAGATAATCCTACACTTTAAAAATATGTGCTATCGTCGTTCGGTAGGTAAAGTAAGCATGGATATACCATCATACTTCAGATCTGGTTTCAATAATTGTCATCCCACAATCTTAAATTGCTTTCTAGAAACAAGTACACCCTCTTAATCTCTCAGCATAAAACTGAATTCTATGTAGAATCTTTCAACGTTTTATTTTTCAGATTGTGGAATTAACTGAACTCCAATATACAAGGTACCACCTCGTTGTGTGCATTCAATAGTCGTCTGATACATAATCAGCAGAATAAAATCCTTTCTGTAACCCATCCTTATCCAGTCCCTATTCCTAACTTAACATTTTTCTTTTAATTTTATATTAATTCTGCATATGCTTTTATTTCGTTTAAACTTATATCAATAGCATGCAAACTTATTATTATCTGTTTTATTCTGTAAGTATAATAAATTAGCGTACAAAAATCACTATCTACCACAGCACTTATTTTCTTCATTATAATTAGCTATAGGAGATTCCTTTTACATTAACTTAGTTTTCTAAGATTACAGTAAACTTAGATAAACAAATGAAAACAAAATTGTATAAAAGTTACTTAATGTTTGTCAAGTTGAGAAAAGACAATATCAATAATAACATTTGACACATTGTTTATTTATTCTGTAAGTATAATTAATTAGCGTACAAAAATCACAGTCTACCACAGCACTTATTTTCTTTATTATAATTAGCTATAGGAGATTCCTTTTACATTAACTTAGTTTTCTAAGATTACAGTAAACTTAGATAAACAAATGAAAACAAAATTGTATAAAAGTTACTTAATGTTTGTCAAGTTGAGAAAAAACAATATCAATAATAAAATTTGACACATTGTTTATTTATTCTGTAAGTATAATTAATTAGCGTACAAAAATCACAGTCTACCACAGCACTTATTTTCTTCATTATAATTAGCTATAGGAGATTGCTTTTACATTAACTAGTTTTCTAAGATTACAGTAAACTTAGATAAACAAATAAAAAAATTATATCAAAGTTCCTTAATGTTTATCAAGTTGAGAAAAAACAATATCAATAATAACATTTAACACATTGTTTATTTATTCTGTAAGTATAATTAATTAGCGTACAAAAATCACAGTCTACCACAGCACTTATTTTCTTCATTATAATTAGCTATAGGAGATTCCTTTTACATTAACTTAGTTTTCTAAGATTACAGTAAACTTAGATAAACAAATGAAAACAAAATTGTATAAAAGTTACTTAATGTTTGTCAAGTTGAGAAAAGACAATATCAATAATAACATTTGACACATTGTTTATTTATTCTGTAAGTATAATTAATTAGCGTACAAAAATCACAGTCTACCACAGCACTTATTTTCTTCATTATAATTAGCTATAGGAGATTGCTTTTACATTAACTAGTTTTCTAAGATTACAGTAAACTTAGATAAACAAATAAAAAAATTATATAAAAGTTCCTTAATGTTTATCAAGTTAAGAAAAAACAATATCAATAATAACATTTAACACATTGTTTATTTATTCTGTAAGTATAATTAATTAGCGTACAAAAATCACAGTCTACCACAGCACTTATTTTCTTCATTATAATTAGCTATGGGAGATTGCTTTTACATTAACTTAGTTTTCTTAGATTACAGTAAACTTAGATAAACAAATAAAAAAAATTATATAAAAGTTCCTTAATGTTTATCAAGTTGAGAAAAAACAATATCAATAATAACATTTGACACATTGTTTAAGGGAGTACAAGAAACTTACCAAATATGTAGCTAATCAAGCATGCGCGACCGTTCTTTGTACGCTTTGTACGGTACATAATGTATTAACGCCTTTCCAAGTTATTTATCTATTATAAAGAGACTTCTTACAAATATATTTCCTACTTCTCGTTTTTCCAATTTTAGGCAAGTTCTTTCGTTTTGTGCTTATTTAAATAAATTCTAACTAAAAGAAACTACATAATTATTATTCCGCAAATTACTCAAAAGTATTCGACTTTCTGTTATTAGGGCAACGTTATTTAACTCTTTTAGAAGATTCTCACAAAAACTTAAATACCTCTATCTTTCACTTTATGAAAATTAAGTTTCTCTTCTGAAAAAGCGATGACGTACCAAAAGGAACTTTTTTAATTTTACTTTCCCTCAAACAAAAGTATAAAGCAAGACTATATCTTACTATACCTCTCAATGTTAATCACACTTCTCACTGTATGAAAATTTCAAAAGCACTATGTTAACTGCGCGAGTAATTACACAGGATGTGCGGTTAACTACACATCCTATGCGATTTCCTGCAGAAAAAATGTATTTAATCCTTTCCCTACAGCTATGACAAACTAACTGCGATTAAAATGAAGATCAAACGTAAAATGTGTTCAATTGTATAACTGGTCGTAACCGATGGGGTCACCTGCCTTCCTTATCTACAGTGAACAACCGTTTGCACATTTTAAAAACGACAATGCCATCTAGTTAGAATGAACAAAAACATCAATATTTTATTTAGAAAAGAAGTACCTATGTATGTATGAAGTACTTATGTTTTGTGATAAAACAATGATCTATATTTCATTTTATTACAGATTATCTATCGATCGATATTAGATTGAAATGAGCTTAATTATATTTATAAAAAGTGATTTCTTAATTAGATACCTTAAATGTGTTGGTTCGGGTGGAATTTTTGATAAATCCTGCTAACCGGAGCGGCGACTGTAAAACAGTTGTCGTTAATTAGTTAAAGAATGATATATTGATAAAAGATAAACTTAAACTTAACACAAATGTTGATAGAATATATATATATATATATATATATATATATATATATATATATATATTACACAGTGTTTATAGAATATATATTAAAATTAATTTTTGTAGTCAGATTTTAATTTAAACAATTACCAAAACAAATCTTGATCTAACTAACTGGCAACAGGCGTTATTTAATTCTTGTATTATTTAAGATTTCCTTGGGTTAAAGCATTAAGTTGGTACCAAATTTATCTACTTAACGAAAAAAAATAGGTTACTTTCATCAGAAAGGAGGCAACTTCGTACTAATATTTACGTACTATCTAATACCATATATATATATATATATATATATATATATATATATATATATATATATACATATAAATGTATGTAGGTTTATAGTGCTATGCAACATTTACTATCGAACTTCCATTTAATTAATTTATTTTCTTCAATCTATCAGGTTTAGAAAATAATACCGTTGCTCGTAGGTAGAAAATGTTGCACACTTATTATATTGTATCAATCTGGCTATTCTAGCGACTCACCTATTTTATTCTCTTAACTTATATAAGCATAACGTCACAGTGTAGTAAATGAGCTCACAAACTAAACCAACAAACTAAATTTTCCATGTCACTAAATAACCAGGGTACCGACATAATTTTCAGCCTAAAGATATTCTACGGATTCACCAAAGGTCCTTTTGTTACTTTAGATAACTATAACGTCGCAATATGGTAATTTAAAAGCCATTTTAAACAAAACCTGACTTTTTTTCTAACTAACCTATTTGTATCGTCACAATACTCGTATAGTAATTTAAAAGCCATTTTAAAGAAAACCTGTCTTTCTTCTAACTAACCTAGCTGTAACGTCGCAATACGGTAATTTAAAAGCCATTTTAAAGAAAATCTAGCATTTTTCTAACTAACCTGTCTGTAACGTCGCAATATGGCAATTTAAAAGACATTTTAAAGAAAACCTGACTTTGTTCTAACTAACCTATATGTAACGTCGCAATATGGTAATTTAAAAGCCATTTTGAAAAACTTTAAATTTTTGCTGATTAAGCTATGGTTCTTTGTTACTTTAGATAATATTAATGTTAAAATATTGTAAATTTGCCTAACAAAAAGAGCATAGGTTCTTAAGAAGTGTAGTAATAATACGTAGTGTGTAGTAATAATACATAATGTGGCTAGCTAATTATTTAGACCAAAACTTGCTTAGGCAACCGTAAACTTTCAAATGAAGCAATGAAAGATTAATTGTTGGTGAAACAATATTTGACATCCTAGTATTTTTCCATTTTTAGGGTTGTACGTCAGTCAAAACCGTTTTTCTCAGAAAGCGTTTGACGAAAAGACATCAAATTTGGCATAGTAATAAGACGTATTAACCCGTACTAGCTAAAACCCAAACTGTGCTGTTTCAAGTTTTACAAAAAATTGTCTAAAAATATAAAAATGTAAATATACTGCTTACTAACACTTTTAAAAATGATGATATACAGCTTACTATTACTTTAATAAGGATAATATACAGCTTACTATCACTTTTAAAAATATGATATACTGCTTACTATAACTTTTAAAAAAGATGATATACAGCTTACTATAACTTTTAAAAAGGATGATATACAGCTTGCTATTACTTTTAAAAACGAAGATTTTCAGCTTACTATCTCTTTTAAAAACGATGATATACTGCTTACTATCACTTTTAAAAAGGATGATATACAGCTATCACTTTTAAAAACGATGATTTTCAGCTTACTATCACTTTTAAAAACAATGATATACTGCATACTATCACTTTTAAAAATGATGATATAATGCTTACTATCACTTTTAAAAAGGATGATATACAGCTTACTATCACTTTTAAAAATGATGATATACAGCTTACAATCACTTTTAAAAAGGATGATATACAGCTTACTTTCACTTTTAAAAACGATGATTTCCTGCTTACTATCTCTTTTAAAAACGATGATATACTGCTTACTATCACTTTTAAAAAGGATGATATTCAGCTTACTATCACTTTTAAAAACGTTGATATTTTTAAAAAACGATGATATACTGCTTACTATAACTTTCAAAAACGATGATATACAGCTTACTATCACTTTTAAAAATGATGATTTTCAGCTTACTATCACTTTTAAAAAAGATGATATACTGCATACTATCACTTTTAAAAATGATGATATAATGCTTACTGTCACTTTTAAAAAGGATGATATACTGCATACTATCACTTTTAAAAAAGATGCTATAATGCTTACTATCACTTTTAAAAATGATGGTAAGTTTCCAAAAATCCATATTTTTTTCATTTTGGTCACATTTTTTTTTCAAAATTTGCAATATATTTTTGAAAAAAATGATGTCTGAAATTATAAAAAAAATTATATTTTTGAGGCCCTTTTAACTAGCCCTTTTAAGCGATACCACGCACTATACACGAAATAAAAAACAATTTCGAGTGCTTAATTTACCCTCCAAACAATTTCAAATCAAAGTACATAGGTGTATTTTTTAAAAAATATATGTAACTACATACCATCCACTTTCCTAGAGTCGTGATGCGTGATGGACGAACATGTAATGTAATCTAAATGTTAACCCCATCTATAAACAAAAACCAAAGGCTCAGTTTCATTCAAGTAAAACGTGCTCTCCAAAAAACGTATCGCGTTGCAGAGGATTTTTGAATCTTCAAAAACTCTGACGGATGGACTTAAATATATTCTAAGTACTGTCACATAGCGTAAAGTATCGCGACGCGTCCGAGTTCAAAGTGATAACAACTACTTTCAATCCTATCTTACTGAGCAACTTTACGTATATGACAAAATTCTTTATGAATTTGGTTGCTTTTATTTACCCCTATTTTAATACGACAATGTAGATTAATATAGGGGTAAATTTGTTGGTTCTTGGTTCGTGATATTCTCACTTTGTCTATGGGGTGTCCCATAGATAAAGTGGGAATATCACGAACCAATACCAAGCATACAAATTACTCGATGGACACACTGTTGACCATCATCTCGATCTAACAAGAACGAAACGTTTTTTTGTAACGAGATCAATGGAAATGATATGATAACCAAATTAATCCATCAATGACATCTGTCGGCGAATAAAAGTAGCAAAATATAAAAGGTATAAGATGAAAATTTGATAACTAAAACAAAGCGTGTTTTAAAATTGATAAAGACCATTTGTCGATTAGTAGAATTACTAGCAAAGAATAAATATTGAATTTAAGGGTATAGATAAGAGTTTCAAAACCAATTAATTAAAGTTAGTTACTAATTATTTTAAACTGTATCTCAAAACGATATGAACAATATTGAATTGCGAACTGTAATTAAATTTACGAAGGTTTTTACTTATTATGTTACCCATAATAGAAAAACTTGACACGTTTTATTTTTTTATTTTTATATAATACAAAATGATGACACGCAATACATAATGGAAATTGATTTTAATTTATTAAAAGTACTGACTACAATTTCTACACAATTGGATACAGAAAACCAACTGTTTTCATAAAATGTCTCAATTTCTAAACAAGACTTAATAAATGTTTTCTTTATATTCACTACACTTCCAATACGTTATCTTAGACACAGTAGGCGTACCAGATATCAGGTTTGAATGTCTTCAGTAAGTGGCCATGTATGTTATTTTTTGTTTCTCTTTTATAAATGATTCTAAACTATATGCAAAAATATGGGATGATTACAATATCATAAAAAATCGAGTTCAATCCAATTTAATATTTCCCATTTCTGAACCAAATTATTGTGCGATGTAAATGAATTTTTCTTCCCCGAAGTATACAATTTGTTTATATCACCTTGAGCATAATTCCTATAAAACTTTATATAGCGAAGTTGTAGCACGATAATGTTGAAAATTTTCTTTTTTTTTTCTTTTTTTTGTTCAAAAAATTATTAACCCTGGTGTTCTGACACATTGATTGTATTCAATTCTACATTCACTTTGAAAACATACAGAATATGTGTAAAATGTTTTAAAAATATATTATAACAACAACTTGTTGTCTACTATCTATGGACAACAAGTACTATTTATACTATAATGGATTGTTATTTATTAATTTTAGTGTTCAGTATTAGGTCGTAAACAATGAGATTCTTAAAACATGTATAACCTAAACTTCAATATGAAAGAAGTCGGCTTTGACACGCGATTGTAATGTGGTGGATAAAAATGAACATTCTTGGTTTCGCAAAAGGGTTCTTGACTGGTAATTTTGTATTTTTAATCTCATAGACAATAAAAACTTACCAATCGTATGACTATCAATCGTCTAACTTCGTGGCCACCTCTAACCCATTAACATCAAAAATTATTTCAACATTTGTAAAGAATTTACGAGACACATCGATGTCAGCAAATGTTCCGCTACTTTTGGTTTATCAGCTGCGAGTTCTAACTTGTCCCGAAGTTATATAAATTATATATATATATATATACATATACATATATAATACATATATTACTCAATTTTTCCGGGATCGAATTACAATTTGTGATGCCACACGTCCCAATTTTTGTTAATTCCGTTACAGACGGTTTTGAGCAAAAAGTAATAAGTGATGTCGTGAAGGATTTTAACTTAACAGAAATTATTTCTACTTGTCTAAACACTTTTGACCGTAGTAAGGAAAAAGCAAATTTTTCAGAATCTTGCAATTCCTATTGCAAGATTCTGAAAATTCTATGACTAGCACGAGTCAATCAGCTTCATATAAGTGCGCACTGGATTTAAAATTAAATTTTTAGATAATAACTATTTAGTAAATCGGATTAATGAATGTACTCTATTTAATTGAAAAAGTCCCAAGAAATTAAGTTAGAAGCGAGATATTATCGTCATATGATTACAAAACTATATTTTTTTACAAAACAATATTTCAGATGTCTTATTAGCACCAGCATCAATAACTAATTCCCAAGATATATTTTACATTCGATACGGTCGGTAAGAAAGAGTATTAGTAGTAAATAATCGAAATAATACCTACAGTAGATTCCTCAATTAATGTATAAGTATAGTTTTTGAAAAATCAATACCAGTTACCTTAATAAAATCCAACCATAGTATTATTATAGTAGCAATATTTCTAACTTACTGCAGTAATAATCTTTATATCTTCACGCAAAACTGTCGTTCCCTTATTAATTAACGGTGTTTTACTGTTAATTTTAAAAATAAACCTACGGTAAGACGTGATTTTAATCAAAACAGAAGAATTTGAAACGGACAACATTAACTTAATACATGGAAAAGTTTGCGGAAGGCTTATACATAAGTTATATCAAAATGAACCGAAAATGGGGCTAAACTGGAACGATTTTTTTAGATCTTATCAGTCGAGACTTTAACTTATATTATAATAAAGATAACTAATGTTTAAATTATTTGAAAATTTTAATGAAATTTGAAACTATAATGAATAAATTGCGAACACCAATTCTGCAAGGAATTTATAAACAACGCATCTTATCCTTGAACTTTGATTTCCAAAACCACTTTATAAACAAATAATTTCCTAATAATAGAGCACAAATAAAAGCGATGCGCTGTTGACGTGCCGATATCGCGCTCAACATTACGTCAATAGCTGATAAGATAAGGACATATGCAGAGGTTCCACCACTATTTATATTTGGGTATATTTCGGTCGAATTATATCGCGATTCGATCAGTTCGATTAGATCACGTGCTATTTTTAAATACCGTTCAAATTACTTTTTATCACTTTTGGATATATGAACTAAAGCATAAAGTACTGATGAAACTATTATTTTCTTTCTTTCGCTTTCGTTATTCATGTTTTACCTTAATATGTCACCCGAAATATGAACAATTTTTAAAACTCTTTTATCTAAAAATTGTAATAAAAAACGGAGGTTAAATTTAAAGTTTTTTTCATGTTATTATTATCTTCATGTTTGTTCAAATTTTTAAATTTTCCGCTGGGGAAACTATTGTGGAATTTCGAGGCTTATATTTAACGAATAAAGCGACCATTCAACTATATTATGAGACTTAATTTATTGCATTATTAAAAATCTATCCAACGACACTCCTTTTGATGTGGTGCACAAAAAAATGTTACCCCAACATGGAAAGAACCGTATTTTTATAATTTTACTTCACAGTCACCTTTGGGTTACCTC
Source organism: Druceiella hillmani (assembly GCA_039881145.1). Taxonomy (NCBI): domain Eukaryota; kingdom Metazoa; phylum Arthropoda; class Insecta; order Lepidoptera; family Hepialidae; genus Druceiella; species Druceiella hillmani. Next base: position 12,873,743 of record JAYKKI010000054.1, on the reverse strand, counting down.
TAAACATATATGTGGAAGATGCTATCATAAAAGATTGTGGTATTATAATACTATGTTATGATAAAAGGTTGTGATTAAAGACAGATGGAACGCCCCTTAACACACCCCTTAAAATTGACGACCTTTTTAGTTACTTCGGAACCTCAAACCTAAGAGGTTTGAGGATCCGACAGAAAACTTTTAAAATTTCCCATCAAATGTTGAAATGGAATATACATACATATAAAGATAATGCAAAAACAAGACACTCGACTGCCGATTAAGGAAACAGACACAAGAATTTTCCTGTCATTTGTCTCATTTAAAACAGTATTTTAATTTTGTGTTACTTTCTGAATAGTAATTATTTCCTTTTGAATTTCGACTTAGTTTAAGTTACTTGCACACTGCTCTCTCTAAAAATAGATGAATTGTTTTACATACTATTATCTTTAATAGAACCTGTCCTCTTAATCTCTTTCTATCAATCTTGATGTAAAGCTTTAATAACTAAGTTCATGTCATATATATATATATATATATATATATATATATATATATATATATATATATGATGTTGTTCGATTATTATAAAATAACACGCATAAAAACTATTCTACTGCTGCCGAATGCCAGTAAGCATATGATTACTGTAAATAACCACTCAATTCGAATTTATTTTCACAATTTCCTGCTTGCATGGTATGGCAATGGTTTCCTATTAAGAGCCCTATAGTTCTAGTGAGCGCGTTTACAGTCTAAATGGTAGAATTGTTATTAGATTGTAGGGTCCATATTTTTTCCGATACATATTCAATTTATAAATTATAATATCAAATCCTCAAGGAAGACTTCGCGTCTTATAAGAAGACTTCAAGTCATTAAAAAATATGCAAGGATCATTTGAAAGCAAATTCTGTAAACGAAGAAATCTACGCCAACAACTGTAATTCAAATATAAGAAAAAAGTTACTAACAATTCAAAATAAAGTACAAAGCCGAGTGCAGGTATGACTCGACCTTCGAATGGTCTATACTTACATGTTCTAAAATCATATACACTTTGATAGTAAATAATAATTAGTCATTAGTAAAACAAACATTGTTTTTATCATCAAGATACTTTATATTGTTCTCATTTTAAGAAACTCTGTAAACACATCAATCTTTTTTCCATCCACTCGTTTTTCTTAAACCCTACACTCTATTTCCGGCCAAGGATGTCTCAGTCAGTTTCCACCATTTCGACCCATCTGACGTCACGGATCTCCATCTGGAGCCATATGCTTTAGCCATTTTTTCACGTTATCCAGCCATCTCATATATGGTCTACCTCTCCCTCTTTCGCCTCTGGTTTTTGGAAACTTATTTTTGTCACTGGGCTCTCATCCTTATACCTTTAGACCTGGGCAGCCATCTTAGTTAAGAGGCTCTAATTACATTAACTATATTTCGTTCTCGGATTTATACTGCTATTCATTATTATATATTATTGCCCGTACTCCATTCTCCTCCATTGCTTCAAAAAAATTTCTCTAGATTTTTCTTTCAAAAGTCTTTAATTTATCGTCATCTGATTTATTCATTGTCCAAGCTTCACTTCCATATAAGACTATTGATCTTGCTAATATTTTGTATAGTAGTATTTTTGTTGCACTTCTTAAATATTTTGATTTGAACCAATTTTGCAATTCATAGTAGCATCCGTTAGTAAAATTGATACGATTTTTGATTTCACTTATAATATCATTATTGTTATTCACTTTTGTACGCAAATATTTAAATTACTCCACTTTCTCAAAAAACTACCCATTTATTTTAGTGGTATTTGATCTTGTCTTTTGTTTGTCACTTCCATGTACTTAGTTTTTTATCATTGATTTTCAGACCAATGTTTTTGCTGCTTTCTCGAGTGCCCAAAATACTCCTACTATCTACTCTTATTTCTTCCCACAATACCAATGTCATCTGCAAAGGCTGACAACTATGCTAACTTTACTGTTTACTGTGCTTAACTGTTTTTTTTGTACATAATTACACCGAGATCCCCATGGATGGAATGAAGCTTTTAAATATAGCTGCGTTCAGTTCATAACTACGTACAAGGAGGAGTATGTCATCATAACACATTTGCTTACATTAAAATGTAGCTTGTTGCTCAGACTTCATTGGAACACTGAGTGATATCGACTGTTGGAACAGCTCACTATCAGATTGCCTATTAACACCCAAGAAGAGTTTTAATTCTTCAGCGAAGAGAAGGCAACGACTTGTGCTGACAACTAAAGGCAAGTCGTTAATCATAATCAGAAACAGAAGTGGACCTAAATTACTACCTTGACTGGCCCGAAAGTAATTGACGAAAAAATTTACTAGATCAAAAGATATTCCTGCCTCCAATAATTTCACTAGAAGAATATCATTGTCGACCTGGTTAAATGCCCGTTTAAAATCAAAATAAACTGCATCGACTTGACGACCTCGATCCAATTCTTCAGTCACATAATCCACAAAATTGGTAAGATTAGTTTGGATGGAACCCACGCTGGCGATCCGTTAACTGGGATTAGATATGGAAATAAATACGGTCATGCAAAACAGTTTCGAATACTTTGGCGGATGACAATAAGACAGCTATAGGCCGACAATTTTTTACATCCGACCTAAAATCGGTTGTGGTCTTCCAAACAATTGAAGAAATTTCAGAACATAAGAAAAGATTTATTATGAATGTAAGCGGTTTGACGAATATACCGTAACAGGTCTTGATGGTAAACCATCAGGTATAAACCATAAAGTTTACTAAAAACGCTAATAGATGGCATTGGCAGTACCAATATCGTAATAGTCACCAAGTCATGGTATTTTTTTTTATATCTATGATATCCAGATAAAAAGTATGACATATGTTTCTCGTGGATATAAAATATTATCATTCTAATCCATGTAGTAGATTTTGCGTGACTGAAGAACAAATTAACACACAGACACAAATTGTAAAAACAGTTTTTTTGGCTTATACTATCATTGTATACGCTAAATTAATAACTCTTCTTAAAATATTTTCATGTAGAAAATTCGCACTGTTATAACTTTATTATATGTATAGATTAACTTTAAGAACTAGGTGCCGTTGATACACAAACCTAAAAAACTCCTCAAAAAAATAAAAACTACACTTTAATGTCAATTTTATCTCTATGTATAGGTGCACACAATAAACACCGGTCTTATAACGTCTTAGATATGACACTTCTCGATAGTTTTATTAAGACAAATAATACGTCTCATCAATATTTACCAACATTTTTCTTCATTCAATTTTTATCCATCCATTTCTCAATTTAGATCTTTTCCATAGTGTTCCATGTTTATTTATCTAGAGCGAACCACATCGAAAATTATCCGGTTTTTATTTTAATGCAAACCTGCTATCACCCGGCTTTACCTAGATGAAAATTGTGTTTGCCAACTTATGTTATGATTTTCAATAATCAATAAAGAATAAGCCTTTCATTTTATTCGATTATTACTTCTGAAGTATCATCGATCGTTATATGAGTTAACCTGAGCAGCATTAATAAACTATTAAATTTCAATATATGTTCATAAACCAACAAAAATTGTGTTTGCCAACTTATGTTATGATTTTCAATAATCAATAAAGAGTTTGCCAACTTATGTTATGATTTTCAATAATCAATAAAATTGTGTTTGCCAACTTATGTTATGATTTTCAATAATCAATAAAGAGTAAGCCTTCCATTTTATTCGATTATTACTTCTGAAGTATCATCGATCGTTATATGAGTTAACCTAAGCAGCATTAATAAACTATTAAATTTCAATATATGTTCATAAACCAACAAAATCCTGGGTCAACCTGATTCTAATAACTATTGAGAAATTACTCATTGAAAACAATGCATTTTTGTTAATAAAGATAATGAGTTACAAAATATAGTAATAAAAAGCTGATTTTCTCCTATAAATTTTCAAAGCACTAACGAAGATAAATTCAACCATAAAACTCTGGGTGCGGCAAACCCCCAAAGTTACTTCTGGTGGTTTACCCTACTTACAATTAATAGACTAGAACCCCTACGAATTTTGTCAGTGGAAAGTTATAATTGTTTTATCTAAAAGTACTTCTAGTTCTAGTTCTCTAGTACCAAGCGCAAGAATTACGTGCTGGGTGTATTTAATCCAATATTTCTCATGAGGATCAACTATGCGTTAACGAAACTTGCGTACTTTGGATAATAAACAATTGGATAATAAATCCAATATGCGTGCAACGTGTTAAAAATTAAAAAATATGCAAAACTCTTATCTTCCAGATGCCATCGAAACCTATCAATTGTTATCTTAACTAGATATTTTACTATTCAGGGCTAAACAGAGCAGATGACAATTGCCTGCCGATCAGATAAAATTCTTCAAGATGATTACACTTTTCTACGTTATTTATATGTACGTATTGTGTTTAGGACTAGTGAGTATAAAGACGCATGTAAAGAAAACAACTTAAGATGTCAAAGTGATCAATTTATCGCGGACAGTAAAACAAAAAATAAAAGCAATAATAAGTGAACATAAATATAAAAAAAGTAACAAAGTGTAAAGTGACAAAGGGGTAATAAGTTAATGTAAATATCCCCATAGAAAATTTGGCAACGATGGTGGTGTCAAAGGAAGCGAACAATGAACTAAATCTTGAAGACATATTGGAGGAAATAGGGCCGTTCGGAAAGTTTCAGTGGCTTACGATAATCCTTGTGTTTTTTCCGATTATATTTAATGCTTTTCCTAATTCGGAGTACGTCTTTGCTGCTAGTAGAATATCTACAAGGTACGTTTTATTTTATTGTTATTATTTTGTTTTAACTTATAAAATATTAAAGTAGTTTCCATCAATATTTAGTAACATATTTTTAAAAAATGGATGAAAATGAATAAGTTGTTTTTTAAGCCATTGACTTCAATTAGTAAAATTGTAGTAAAAGTTGGCGAAATAAATTAAATTTTAATTTTATTCCCTTATGTTGAAATTTATGAAAGCCATTTTGTGAATTAAAATGAGCTCAAAGATTTTTTTTTAAGTTATTTCCAGTGCTGTATATCAAAAGAAAAAACGAAATCTAAGGTCACTCATGTATCCTTTTGCCCGTCCAGCGGTTAATGTATCACATTTTTCTCAGAAACCATGTGACGTGAAAACTTGGAATATGGCTTAGTAATTAAGCATATTAACCCACTTATATCTAAGTTGACAAGAAAATATATTTAAATAAAAATTTTGACGAACAAGTAAAATACTCAAATTTTTGTTTTTTTTCTATTTCGTGTATGGCGTGGTATATCAATTAATAAATTTTTCAAAAATGTTTTATTAGAATTATATATGACATTTCTGGAGATACTGCTGAAAATATTCACAAAGCTTTCAAGAAATCGTTCGACGTACAAACTTGGAAACTGGCTTAGTAATAAAGCATGTTAACCCACACACACACACACACATATATATATATATATATATATATATATATATATATATATATATGTATATATATTATATATATATATATATGTATATATATATATATATATATATATATATATATATATATATATAATTTAACAAGCAAATATATTTAAATATAAATTTTGACGCGAGCAAATAAAATATTTGAAATTAATTTTTTCAATTTCGTGTATCGTATGGTGTATCAATGTATAAAGCTTTCAAAAATATTTTATTACAATTATATATGACATTTCTATAGATACTGCATAAAACATTCACAAAGCTTTCAAGAAACCGTTTGGCGTAGAAAGTAGAAAGTTGTCATAAGGATAAAGGTTTAGGTAAACCAAATCCAAATATATTTCAAGTTATAAGGACACCAAAATAATTTTTTTCGAATTTTGTGTAATACGTCTCTAATATTGTTAAACACGTTGGATTGTAGTTTACACGTTGGATTGTAATTTACATGTTTATGGACCTATAGCTACAGGAGTAACATTATAGTCATAACAATAAGTCCGGGAAAATTGGTTGGTCGATTGTGAGAGATGTTACGATATAATAGGACACACAAAAAAGACAAATATATGACATAATATGAGTGAATGAATAAGTGAATAAACAAATATAGATATGAGTGAATGAAAGAAAGAAATAGAAAGAGGGCAGAAGAAATGGGATTTAGGAGAAGTAGAACTTTTTGCTCGATAGATTAAGCTTTGAAAACGTAACCAAGGGCCGTAAGCAGGCAAATATTCAAATTCTCAATAAGATAATTTGGATTCTGAGGATTTTTTAACCGAAATAACTGCATTTGTTTTGAGCTTGTCCCAAACTGATTAGTTACTAACTACAAACATTTTAAAATACTATGTCTTTTGCTAAGATACGTGTGCGGAAAGAAATCATCATTACTCATTTGTTTATATTAAAATATACCTTTTTCCTCAGACTTTGTTATAATAGTCTACATATAATACCTTGTCTTACTCCAGACTGAGTAAAAACAAGATACAATATGGAGAACAAGGTACTAATTTTATAAATACTTTCAAAGCTACCTTGCTCTGACGAAATTAACTAGACTTCAAAGTACTTCACAAGAAGATCCTTTGAAGACACATGAAGCATGTTTCAGTAACATCAAAATCCCGCCCTGAAAAAACGCGTGGAAGTCCTGATTCCTAAGATCTTGTATACTAATAAATAATCGCACGGAAAAAAATATCATAGAAATACTCTCTCATAATAAACGAATGCAATTAATGTCGTTTTCCATACAAATATTTTATCAAGTCAAGCTACTTATTTATAACAATTGGTATGTCCCAATTATCATAAAACTTAAAAATAGGATTGGCAAAATCTAACTAGAACATTACGGGAAAACTATGGCGATTAACCTAGACCTTATCATTTTTAAAACAGAGCGCCGTGTTTTTACGCGTATGTTTATATTGTGAAAAAGTAAAGTAGCCAATATGTTTATACTATGAAAAAGTAATATTTTATACCTTCGTAGTGCAAGTTCCGTTTGTAATTGACAGCTTTTATGAAAAGATTCTTTAATGGGAATAATATATTTACAATATTCACAATATCTTCTCGAAATACGCACTTCGAGGAGGATACTTGACAACGATTTAATATTAAAATTAATCGAATGCGACTCGAATTCGTGCGATAAGTGTTCCGTACGATAATTGCATTTATTTATATGCGTATATGTGCTGCTGCCAATTTCTTTTCTTTAATACTAACCTCATCACATTTCTCACGATTTGTTTATAAATTTTGACGTTTTTTTTTTGTAAATTTTATACAAAAAATATTTCATATACAGATGCAAATTTATTTTTTTAATTTTGTCTATTTTGTTAACTCATTTAAATTTCCACGCGACATGAAATTTGAAGAATATGAAGCATTCATAACACTTACCGTTTTGACGGTTGATCTCATTTTAGATATTAAAATTTAAGTTTAAAAAATTAATGTGTGTAAATTCTTAAATTTAATCATATAAAATAAATACAGAATATTTTTTACGTCCAACACGATGTTCTAGCACATATTGAATAAATTCTCCTTTATTTGTTACTTCCAGATGCTTAATCCCTCAATGCGAATCGACAGACGACTCGGAATTTCAGCCCCCGTGGCTCGCACTGTCTTTGCCGGAAGCGGAAACCGGCTACGACCAGTGCATGCGCTACGCTCCTCTAACCAACGACAGTGTTTGTGCTGCAACTTCCTTCAACACAAGTGAAATCATACCCTGCGACTCATATGTCTATGACAGAACTAATTCAGTAGTATATGATGTAAGTTTACTAAGGAATTCTAATCTATAAATATATATATATATATATATATATATATATATATATATATGTATATATATATATATATATATATATGTATGTGTGTGTGTGTGTGTATACATACTTACATATATATTAAAGTGCAGCCTAAAGAAAGGGAGCTTGAAACGTATTCGTTGGATTTGGACTTCTATAGGTACACTTTAAGGAGTAGATGCCTCTAATTTTTTTTCTACTATCAGATCTAATAACACACCACACATGTCAAAATTAGTTTAAATATTATTAGGAAAATTATGCGTCATGTTTTCTTTCCTATTCTGGAGAACGGGGCTTGTTTATTTTGGAATATATCCTTATTAATATACGGTACTTAAGAAGTACAACAAAAACCTATGAAGTACGAGTGTGTAGATTCGTTTTACAGTACACGTAAAACGAATATATATATATACTCGTACGTCACGTCACATACTTCACGCCTTCGTAGCTGACGTTTAGGCTTATTATTATTTCTAATAAACTACTTACATATATTAATTTTCCGTAACGTATATATATTACCAATATACAATATATTTCACTGATATAAAACGCGGTATGTATTTAAAAAATTATAAAATCTAAGATAATCGCTGTAGCTTTTCTGTAATCTTCCATTCAGATTTTACCAACCCTGTTTTATCGATATTTTTGGTTAAGTATTTTCAAAAAATATTGGGTGGAATACTCTGTTTTCGCATATTTTTTCAATTATGGTATTTTTATCATAATTATGAAAAACAATTTTTGTATTCATAAAAAACCCGTTCTATTCATAGAACACATGATACGATATTTGATATTCGTATATAAATTTTAAAAAATTTTTTTTTTATATTTATTTACCCCCTCTTTATTTCTCTTATGAATGTTTTAAAAAATATGTGGGAGATGTACTACCATGCCAAATTTCAAATTTATACGTCGAATAGAGACATAGAGACAGACACATGAGTGATCTCATCGTGATTCTGCATTCCTTTTTGAAGTACGGAATCCTGAAAATATACATAGTGTTTAAAAACTGCAGGGCAAATATTTAATTCTTCCTTTGAGGTTAACCGAAATCACCTTCTTTATCTAAAATTAGGTTTTGGAGGTCACCCTGTAAGATAATTACGGTTTGCACAAAATCTCAAAATGGATTTTTACCTACACCTAATATTATGTATGATTTGCATAAATCTCAAATGACAATTTCATGAGAATTTAAAGTTAATTCTGTTATTGTTTTCAAAAATATAAAAAAACTACTTTTAAATGTACTCACATTTCAATATTGCCTTGATTTGAGTCATCCACATAACTTTTCGCTCGTTCCATAAATCATCGTAATTACCATGTTTTATCTAGATCGCAATCAACAGCGGTAACACCTTCTTAGAAGGGAAAAAAGAAACGCAGACAAATATAAATAAAAAAACAACTCGAAAAGTTCTAACAAAAATAACCCTAAAACGAAATAAAAAACTAATACTAATCGTAAAGGTAAGATCGCTAACTGTAGGAAATCACACCCAGATAATAAGCTGACTATGAGCAAGTTATGTTCTAAAAAATATAGAGGAACTTAGACTTTTAATAAGCAAAATAGACTACAAACCCAGAAATTTGGTATATGCAACTAATAATTTCATATCTTCAGGTGCCATTATCAAATGTTAGTAATGTTATGTCAGCATGCTGTAAAGAGGAAAGAAGAAAGTCCTGGTAAATGTTGTAGCGCTGGAAACCTTATAAAAATTTGTCCGCAACTTTTAATAGTTTAATATTAAATGTTCATCCTGAATACGAATACTCCACGAATAATAATCGTAAATCAATGGTTGCTTTCAAATGACCTTCAAATTACTTGGAGCTAAGTGTTTGAAAATAGACCAATTCCCAGCTTCACGTTTCAAAGTCAAACCTACCTATTGATTATTACCTTCGGCTTAACTTCGAATAATTTTTTTACAAATATATTTTGTAGATAATGATTCAAAAAACAAATCTAAGATATTATATTTTCCACACGTAAAGAAAGAGAAACAAGATGTTAGTAAAACAGCATAACAGTAATATGCGGCCAATTAGTAAGATTCATCGATCATATGGCGTGTTACCATGTACGTTGTTATTCATAGTAGGGAGGAATTAGTCATATTAACATTTTCAAATTAACGACTAATTACGTTTATCCTGTAATGGATGTAATTTTTTCATTTGTAATATTTTAGCTACCTGTCACTATAGTCGTATAGCTGTACAAATGTAAAGAACAGTCTGATATGCATATTACGGCACACGCGGAAATCAAAGAGCTTGTAAAGTCTCATACAACAGCAAACATGTTTTCAAGACCGAATGAAACAATCAAACTGCTTAATAAAAGTTAACCATAGATTAATAGATAACATTTTATAATAATATTAAAAATCCATTTTTATATTATATTTTATGACAATATCCAAAATTTGTATAAATGTTATTGGGAAAAATTTCGGACAGTGTAAAAATTATTTTATACATTTGTCATTATATTTTAATTTAATGAGACAATGTCTTTCAATTTGGTCGTAATTGGTGCGTCCAATGATGATAATTCCAAAAATATAGCTCAAACATTAACATGACTCGGGCAGAATTTTTTTTTTATACAAAATGGGCATGAATGAACATTAAAAACAAAAATTACCATGTAAACCAGTAAAGAACTAGGCATAAAATTGTTGTTTCCTATACCATTACCCATATACCATTTCAACCAACTCTTTCGACATTAATATTTATATATATTACTTAAACTTTTCATTCTCGAATTATGATCCGTTCACCTATTTCAATTTTAGTTCCATTTAGAATGCAAAGAATGGCTTCGGGTACTGATTGGAACTTTCAACCGCATCGGTACTCTCCTAGTTCTGCCCATAACTGGCTACATTTCGGACCACTACGGACGGCGAGTAGCCTTGACAATAAACGCTATCAATACGGCAGTCATCGCTCTCATCAGAGCTACATCGGTCAACTACGAAATGTATCTGCTACTCCATCTACTTGGTACCACTTTGGGAGGCGGAACGTTTAGCGCTGGATACATTTTAGGTAAATAATATAATTTTACCATTTTACAGATTTATGATTATTATACACTAATATAGTAAAGAGGATATACAAATTCTTTTAAAAAATAATGTGATTAATATTATACTAGCGTGACCCGTGCAAAGTCTTCGCATTATTTATTCCATTATGAAGCTCAGATGACAGATCAAACAAATATTTTACTAAAATTGACATATAGAGGCGCAAGTATCAAAAGCATTGAGCTAAAGCGCCACTTTATTTATACGTGAGTGGATTTGAAATTAAACAAAAATTTTACCGACCGTCAATCATATTGACGTTGAGCCGTTAGATGGCAGCATTGCTGTTTTGTGTATATAATTTTAATAATTAATTAATTTGCAAAAACAATAGCAATAATAAATTTTTTAGTTGTGGATGCCGGTAGAGCAAGCAATTATCTATAAAATGATATATAATTTATGTGGATTAGTTGTGAGGTTTTTTCTAAAAAGGGAGTGTAACATCTTAACCTTAGCGTATTAATATATATGATGATGATGATGATGATGATGATGATGATGAAAAACTGGACAAAATGTAAAAAACAGCTGCATGAGAAAAATTAAAGAATTGTGAATCCTTTTTTTCTTTGACCCTTTATGGTAGTCCCAGAGAAACGAAATAATACATACAATAAATTAGAAACCAATAATTGTCTATCTAATATTTATACGTTTTTTTCTCGCAACCTGTCTTATATTTCTGGAATCGATACATTAACAGTGGTTATGCGGAGTGCGTTAACGAAAAACAATGACAGTAATTAACGAAAAGTAATTTAAGAGAATAACAGTAACATTAATAAACCATAGCGTGGTATTAATAACAGTTTTAGCTCGTTTATATTAGGAAGAGAAACACTTGTTTAAAACAGTGAAAGATATAACTATTTTAATATTATTATCGTTCATTTAATCAATTCAGTTGTTTGCCTTTCGCTCTTACTACAATAAGTTATTTACTATCTCTCGGTTCATTAATTCTTATAGTTTTAACTTCGGTGACTAAACTTGTTTTGTACTTCTATCTATCTATTTACACACATACACATTTATCGATACATTAGAGTAACCTATTCATAAGGATAAAAAAATAATGGTTTAACAAAGTTTAAACTTTTCGATTAAACATGGATACAAACGTGCATAAGAACTACAGAAGATAACGATGACGCATTTCGACAAATTTACTTTCACTCATCATAAACAAATCACACTCTGCTACAACCACGATCAAGTTAAATCCGCGGGATACTGGAGAGTTACGATATAATTCGTTTTCAGAGGATAATATAACAAAAAGATGACAATTGCTTGAGGGCAGAAAATTGTCAGGTACGACGAAGGAAACTTCGCTCAATAATATAGGCCCACCAATTAAAATTTTCCAGATAGACCAATCCAAATACTCTATCAATACATGATTAATATGATGTTGCAAGGGGCAATGATCGAGAAATTTTTATGCTCTGCAGTGACCACGGAGAGGAACGGCTCAACGACTTCCTGACCATGAAGTCTTTATCAAACCATATTTATCGTATTTGAAAGCAAAATAGCGGGGACTGGTTTTCAAAGCTTCCCTTACCGTTACGGCTAAATAGTAGAAGAAGGGAACAAATACTAACTGAAAGTCCATTGATCCATTATTCAGCATACGTAAAATTGAATTTTAAAATGAAGTATGCATAAAATGAAATTAAAAATCATGTGTGCGTATTATGTACTGGCGTACCGTTTTCGGTTATTCATCACATAGCATGAAAGGAAGGCATGCATCCATATCATGTTGAATGAATACTACTGCAAAGTATATGAACTTACTATCGTAAGGTTTTGCAATTAATGTGCAATTTTGATACATGATGAAAGAAAGTATAAAAAAAAAATATGTAGTGATGAATCAAAATATAGACGTTTCAGAATATTTAACATGCGTACTACACATTACTGGTGCATTGTATGTCTTCGCTGTAGACGAGAATCCAGTTTTCAAAATCAGTTCTCAATTAAATTGTGGAGTAGAATTTAAAATAGGCAGTTTATTGATCCCGTCGAACTGATCTCAAATTTAAATAGAGAACAATATTAGAACCTACTGCAAAAGTGAAATAATTGCTTATTGGAAAATATCATCTTAGATACCCAACAGAGATTGTGATACCAGCAAAATGACGCATCACGTCACTACGCACAGAGTTTACGTAACTTAATCGCGTTTTTCCACATCGATGGATTGACCGCGGTACCATGGTGATGCGACCAGTTGGCCAACACGCTCTCTAAATTGACCTTCGCTTGATTTTTGAAGTGAAAACTTCTTTAGACACACCTGCACACTCTTTTCGTAAACGAAACTAAGCCGTCATATTCGGGTCGGTGACGCTGAATAGAATAAAGTCGGCTCCCTCCGGCATCTGTCAAGGGAGTTCCAAATTCAAAATTGATGAAATATGATCAACTGAATGCACTGCGTTGTTCGGGTAAACTCGGCTCCATTAGGCATCGAACAAACGAGTTTATCATCTAACCTGGAATGCATCCTTTCAAGAACTATATTCAATTGTGCATAATATGTTATTTGACTATAATTTAATATAAATACGCTTATGTTATTTTTGTTTCTTAATTTTCGTACGGGAAATTTCCAACATACGCAGTACAATTATATTGGCCGCCAAAGTTTTCACTTCTACATTGTGATCTTAGGCACATAGATGTTTCTTTTCATAGTCCACTCCATGGAAATGACGTTTTAATATAATTTACGAATCTAACTATTGAAATCTGATCTGCAATCAAGTAATCAAGCAAAATCAGCCACCTTGTATTTGCAGAATATTTTTCTAACAAGATGTAAACTCCATTTTGTTCCAAAACGTCATTTTGAACATTTGAAGTAAATAAATTGTTGCACTTTGTAAAACGAGAACTTTTAATTGATCAATTTGTTATTTAAATGCTTTAAGGTAGAATTTTGTTACACTGGCATCACCATAAATGGTGAAACAGCTGGAGAAACAATTATAATTGTTTTTTCATTTTTTGATCATATTTAAAACAATGTCAATGTCCAAAATATTCCGTACATATGTTTTTCCCACTTTTTTCCAGTTTATATACCTGAAAAAGTGAGAAAAACATCTGCATGGAAAATCATAATAGTTTATAAGATAATTTATATGTCCTCTTTACTACATTTTTTCTTCACAGTACGTATTTGAAATTCGAAAACATTATTTTTTAAATAAGGTATTCCAAAAAAAGTACCAATTTATAAGTTTGTTCTTAGTTTTTGGTACACAATTATGCTCCATTTAATAACCACACTAATAAACGTATATATAATAGTGAGTGATAATTTCCAAAAAAAACAACAAAAACCATGTTACTCATTTTATATATATTACGTAATACATATTATATTTGAAACTTGTTATCAAAAAATATTTTAAATAATTTTATAACTTTTAAAAGCATTTTTCAATCGCAGCCTGCATTTGAATAAAAGAATATTTACTTTTATTTTCACTCTATGCCTTGTTTGTCAAAAACTTAGTTATATTTTGAAACATATGAGCCAAAGCTTATGCAGATCAATTTAGAAATCAAAAACACTAATCAAAACATTAATGTTTTACCTTCAGCAACCGAACTTGTGGGTCGCAAATGGCGGGCCCTGGCCGGTTCTCTAATGCACATCTTCTTCGCAGTCGGCCAAGTAATCTACGCCCTCATAGCCTGGGGAATCGCTCCTTGGAGGATAACAGCACTAGTTGCCTATGCGCCACAGCTTTTTGTCATAGCCTACTTTTGGATAATACCCGAAAGTGTGAGATGGCTTTTAAGTAAAGGCAAGTTCAGGAGGGCCGAATCTATTTTAGCCAAAGCTGCAAAAGTTAACAAGAAAAATTTGAGTACAAAGTCGCTGGATGCTTTAGCCAAATCCGCGGAAAGAGAAATGGCTTCAGAGAAAGAAAAAAAGAAGAAAACAAATCTGTTTAAGGGTCCACTTTTAATAACGCTCATATTCAAATCCCCAATTATGTTGAGGCGAATGTGTACTCTTCCCGTGTGGTGGATAACTACTACTCTCGTTTATTACGGAATGTCTATCAACGCCATCGGCCTATCAGGGAACATGTATGTGAACTTCATAGCGGTTGCCCTCATAGAAATACCTGGCTACTTATTTGGCTACTTCGGCCTCAACAGAATTGGAAGAAACAAGACTATTGGAACTGCCTTTTTTATCTGTGCGATTTGTTCATTCATATTTCCTTTCATTCCTACTGGTGAGTAAAGATATATTATTTGGCTTTTATTAAAAAAATTATGAAAATTTCCTTTATATCATTGGATATGCCAATAGTAAAACTTAATAGAAATAGTAGTAGTAGTTTATTTTCTTAAATCTTAAATCTATAATGTTAGGACTAAGATTATTAAGGTATGCCCTTCTTATCCTACTTTAAGATCAAGACTAAGACAATTGGAAATGTCTTTTTTCTCTGTGCGATTTATTCATTCATATTTCCTTTCATTCTTCTGGTGAGTAAAGATATATTATTTGGTTTTTATTAAAAAAAAACTACATGAATTTTCCTTTAAATCATTTGATATAGCAGTTGTAAAATTTAATGAAAATAATTGTAGTAGTTTATTTTCTTAAATCTGTATTGTTATCAAATGTGTACTAAATAAATATTTATTTATGGTTTATTTAAAATCATAATCGTCGTAACATCATTCGCAAAGTCGTAAAGTCATTGCTTAATCACAATTAAAGGAAACTACGTGATGTAGTATTATTTCTACTTTCTTTAAGTTCTTTACCACGACCTAGGTTTCGTTGTATTACAACATCTTCAGGTGGACTATTAGCAAAGACTAAGCGAATATTTTTGAATAATGCTATCGAAATATATGCAAGTTAATATACCTCACCGCTATAAAAAAAATTCAAGCTTGTAATGAAATAGTTTCTGAAAAGAGGGCTTTGACACATTAATGGATAGGTATACATATGAATGATCTTATAGTGAAACTATTTTTCATTTTCCCTAAAAATAATATTAATTGCTAGATAAGTTTATATGCAAAGGGAGTACGTATGCCCTTCTTATCCTTGGCTTACGCTCAAATGCAAATTTGTTTTTCACCACGCAAACGCAAGATTTTTTACCACCACGCACATCTAAGATCTTTTATCACCACGGGAACACAAGATCTTTAGCAAACTAAAAACCATTGGGCCTTTTTTATGGGTTAATTAACCTACTATATAAATTTGAAGTTGCACTTTGCATAATATAATAACAAAATTTAGAAATAACCAAACAACATTTTATAACCGTTATACATTTTATAACCATATCCTCTATTATTTTTTAATATTTATTACTTATAATATTCCAAATTTCTCTCGGAAATTTTTTTGTGCGTGATTATTTTGTAACTTTGAACTTCTAGGGATTTTCATCACGAAAACGTTGGCTGATCTCCGGTTTTTTAGTACCTCTATTATTTCTCAAAAACTTTAAAAAATCAATCATTTATTTTAAAACTTCTTTTATATATATTATGTATTTAAAAACAAGCGCAAAATAAAATGTCTGCAAAAAAATTAATATATTTGATTTAATAATATTGTTGAGTAATGATGACACAATAATAATTTAAATGTATTTATATTGGGAAATATTTAAAATTATTTTTAAAAAAAAACTTGTGAATCGTCATGGGACGCCCAGCAGACGGGAAAAATCTACTTTTTTATATTCTTATGTTGAAATATTTTTATTTGAACGAAGTTATTCCTAACTTTATTCAACTCTTTGTCCGACACTGTGAAGACAACCTTGGCAACTTTCACCTTGGCAATAACACGAAAATTGGCAATAAAACGAAAATTAGCAATAACACGAAAATATATGCCGACATGGGCTATTACAATTTAAAATTTTCTTCTCTCTGTTTCTATTATGTATGCGAAAAATACAAGCTTAAGCTAAAATAAAAATGGAAATAAATTGATATTGTCAACAGACAATCAACATAATTTTTCCAAAGTAAAACTGCGTTTGATGTAATGAAAAACAACTCATTAAATAATATTGTTCCTTTTTTCCTAATAAAGTCATAAAATACTAACGAATTTGATAACGCATCCTCCTCCATTTCCAAATTTTCAATAACATTTTTAAATTCTTTCGATCATTGATTAGTCTCTTTCATTATTTTATTTCCTTTCAACATTATATTCGAACCGAGTTCTAAAACTAAGAAAAAACATTAATAAACGTAAGTCTATCTGTTATTAAACATTTTAATAAAATTTTGGTGAGATCATTGTAATCTACAAGGGTTATATGGTTCAGGCAAAAATTGATTCATAATTTTGGTTTATACTTATTTTCAGATCAATTTCTTATCAGGTGAAAAGTGGACAACGAACTCAAAATATACGAGATCGATATAAATATTTTTACGCAAAAAATACTTTTTCAAATATTTGTTCACTCCATTTCCTAATACGGATACACTTTAAATTTATAAACTTTAACAAAATGCCATCACCACATTATTTCAGACATGGCCTGGCTTTCCACAACGCTGTATTTAATAGGTAAGTGCGCCATTAGCGCAGTTTACACCGGTGTATACGTTTACACGGCTGAACTCCTACCCACAATACACCGGCACTCGCTGATGGCCTTCTCATCCATGATCGGTCGCATCGGCTCCATCACAGCTCCGCTTACGCCGGCTCTGGTAACTTCTTGACATCGTATGCTAATAAACACAATCAATAAAAACTAACGATTTGTGATATTATCGTTTGGAACAAACCATTATTTCATTTAGTAACCGTATTTACTCAATGAAAGTTCCACGCAGCAGATACTTATAATAATACTTTTAAAAAATGTACAATCGGATATCTGTTTTTTTTTTCTTACATTGAGAAGAAAAGTTTGAATCAAGAACAGTTTTTACTCTGTTAATGTTTTAAAATATGCTGGAAGATGTATTACTTATTGTTCACCATATTGTTCTTTTGTAAGACCACCTAAAAACATAAAGAAAAGTGGTTTAAACGACACCACATTTAAGCTGACCACTGACGGACGGCATTTGGAACACATTCATTAGACGCCGTTCCTAATGGATGCATAGATAATATCGACTACATTTATGTCGCACCAAACACTAATCTGATCTGAAAAATAAAACAAAAAACAATTTGTCAAGTTGTTGAGCTGCCACGGCAACTTCACTAGCTCAAAAAAGATCAAGTATACAACTGCAAAGATCAATCTATCTCGCTCACACAATACCTTGAATTGACTATTACGTATACGATTTGGTGTGGAGTGGTAGAATTTTAGCAATTTCATCGGCGTCCATTTTAATTGTCAATGTCCACCATTATTATGGGTGAATATAAATATTTAATAATTCTTAAGATTCTTAATATTTATTACTCTATGATTAACAGTAATGATTAAATCAGTTGTGTTCAGAGTCCCATAGCTGAATGGCGAAAACGGAATGCTTATAATTTCGTCGTGTCCATCTATCTGTCCATTCTTTATTATCTCAGCGTCATAGTTCTTTCAGTGTAAGATTGGTTATAATGATGTTTTACATGAATATATAGTCAAATTAAATGAACACATAGAAAAAAAACACAGTTAAATTTGTTTTTGAAAAACCTATGTAAACATCGAACTTATTTATTATATTAATTTTGCTGGAGATGCCCATTGAGTGGAATATTATTATATAGATATTTTCAAATAATGCCTAATAACATTTAAATGATTTCTTTTTTACTAGTCATGAGTCTCTAAAGCGTTTTGCTGTATTACACCGTCTCTTCCCTACCGTTTTAACGACTTTAGTCAAAAACGTAAAAAAATTAAGATAATTAATTTAGTAAGTACTAATGACATTGGCAAAATAATTTTGATTAAATGTCTTAATAAATTAAACAAGTAAATACATCCAAATTAGTTTTCTTACGCCTGAGAAAAATAATATTAATATTTGTAATTGCTTTTTATCATATTTTTTTAATTATTACTTAATGGTCTAAATTATCATATTTAAGAATAATAAAAATTAAATAAAAAATATTTCCTTATTCAATACCAATATAATCAATCAAAGTGATTATACTTTCTCCCAATTAATTAAGTTAATAAACCACCAAACATTTTCAAGAAATTACAATATATTTACTGTGTGGATTCGCGTGGGCCTTTTTAAGTATGTGTACACCTATGGGGATTCGCATCAGTAAATATTATGTTATCAAGGAATTTAACGAATATCACCCTGTTAAACAATCCATATTTAAAATTTCTCCTCATTTTACAGATGATATACTGGTCTGGAATTCCGTCTGTAGTATTTGGTATAACGGCCATGATATCAGGATGTCTTGTTCTGACGCAACCAGAAACTCTAGGAATAACCCTGCCTGACACTATGGAAGAGGCTGAAATGATAGGAAGGAAAAGATAGATTCCATGAATCTGTGAAAATTTTAGATTTAGTTTTACAATGATATTTATATACACCACTTAATTTTTATTCACAACTAAACGTGATGTAGTATTATATCTACTTTATTTAAATTCTAACCACAATCTAGGTTTCGTTGTATGACGACATCGTCAGGTGGGCAATTTGTTAAGATCAACCTTAATCAATCAAAATCTCAATCGTTACAAATAGCCCGCCTGAAGTTATTATTATACAACGAAACCTAGGTCGTGGTCAATAATTTAATAATGTAGAAATAGTACTACATCACGCAGTTTCATTTAGTTGTGAATAAAACTTATGTGATAATGAATTTCCACAAAATTAACGCCAAATAAATACAATATTTTCATATATATATATATATATATATATATATATATATATATATATATATATATATATATATATATATATATATATATTTATATATATATATATATATATATATATATATTTATATATATATATACATATATATATATATATATATATATATATATATATATATATATATATATATTGTTATAATTACAAAATTTTTTTGTTATTTTTAATTTAGTTAATTTATTTTAATAAAAATAAAGTGCGTACAGAAAAACATTTCCATGTGCCACTAGGGGCTTTTTTACTTCTAGCTGTTAACAGTATACAGGATGCCTGAATGAAAAAGTTATATATTATTAAGTACAAATTTCGAATAGATAAAAGGATAATTTAGACAAATGCAGTATTCTTTTGTACCAGTTAAAATAGCAAAAACAAATAGCGCTGAAACCAGAGACTTTAATTGCAGAGCAGTCCCATATGCATATATGTATACAAATATTACATACGTATGTATGTTGATTAATGGTTCGAAGCTCAAAGGAACCAACTGACATCAATACTAAACCAACCAACAATATAATTTATAATTATATATTATTATATATATTATATATATATATATATATATATATATATATATATATATGTATATATGTGTGTGTGTGTGTGTGTGTATGTATATGTGTGTGTATGTATATATTGATTCCAACAAATAAAATATCGTACGGATTACGTCATGGTACTCCGAGTCAAATGTCAAAAAATGAAACATGGCGGACCTCAGGCGTCATATTATTGAAACATTTTTGAAGTAGAAACTTCTTTTGACTTACCTTGTCCAAAACTGTTTGATGGGAAAATATTTGTGATTTCGCGTCACCCCAAGCATGATGCGCTTCGAGTATACTTCGGGTTCGACTCCGGGTATATTCGGCGCTAGATCGAGTGCAACCGAACAAGAGGAACTGAGTTAGTAAGTATATTTTTATTTCTCAATTGCATCATTGGCGCGGTAAAATAGTACGTTACGTACGGAACGCGACGTAGGTCTAATTTCGAATCCGGCGCTTTTGTTTTTGTACTTGTTTTTTTTTATATTATCTACTATTTTAAAATAATATTTATTAATATAATTCAAATAAAAATCCGTCTCTCCGTGCTCGGAGTACACTCAGTATATAAAGTCCACGTTTGTAAATATGACGTATATTATCTTTTCACTCAAATGCATGTTTAGTATTTTTTATTATTTGTCGTATTTTGCATAAAGCTGCCAAACATTTCTAAATTAATTGAGTGTATTTATATCAAATAATATTTTATTTGTGCGCACAATTTAATTAATTTTACTTGTTTGTTTGGTTTTCGTATTCAAAATTTCCAATATACATAATACGATCATATTAATTGCTAAAGTTTTCATTTTTACTATGTAATCTTAACCACACCAAATTTTTTTAAACAGTTACAATATGGGTAGTGAAAGAAAGGTTCAGCATGAGGATTGCGAAAATAAACTACAATTATTTTAACGGACTACGGCGAAACTAAAAGACAGATAACGTTTCTACATATATTTTACACTGATATTCGTTTGATTCACTTAAGATTACGAACGAACTGATCCTATTTAGCAAATAAGTTTTGTCTTGACACTACGGTAACAAAGGATAGTTAATATTAGAAGGATATCAATACACAAGCTGCCATAATATTAGAAGGATATCAATACACAAGCTGCCATAATGTCGAAAAAGCAATTCTTTTCAAACGACTAAGAGACTTAATTTTTCACTAGTGCATATTAATATTGCAATAATAAAGGTGTTAATGAGTATTTAATTTACATGACACATTTCATATGTTGCGAGTCGGTGGCCGACTACAGCGGACTTATATAGGACAAAGTCGGTTGGCGACTTTGTCCTATATAAGTCCGCAGTTCAGCCATCATATGGTCTATATTTTTCTCAATTAGCCAACAAGTAAAGCCATTTTATGGTTTATATTTTTCTCAATTAGCGCATTTTACCCCTTAACGTTCGAATCAGCGAGTGTTGATCAGAGTCGATCCATTTTTTTGTAGTATATATCTTTGGGGGTCATGCGTATTAAAAATTATGTTTTATTTCCTCCATTGCTAACCGACTTTGTCCTACATAAGTCCGCAATTCAACCATCATATGGTCTATATTTTTCTCAATTAGCCGTCAAGTAAAGCCATTTTATGGTTTATATTTTTCTCAATTAGCGCGTTTTACCCCTTAATGTTCGAATCAGCGAGTGTTGATCAGAGTCGCTCCAGTTTTTTGTAGTATATATCTTTGGGGCGTATGCGTATTCAAAATTATGTTTTATTTTCTCCATTACCGAATGGGTCGTATGCGTTGTGCATTATAATGATTAAGCGTTTTTTTTTTCTTTTTAAAAACTGACGTGCTGAACAAATTTATTGCAATATAATTATGATTAGCAAACAAACGTAAAACTCAGATACTGCGATCGGTCGTAAAATGCCAGGTGATTACAAGAATACAAGGAAAGGCAACGGCATTCTAATTGAAAATCGTTTTTCCTTATCCTTTATTAACATTTTAAGAAAACCGAAACACAACAATATAGAACCTAATTCTACAACTCACTTATATAAAAATGATATGCAAGGCGTGACGGTAATTACCCTAAATGACATTTCTAAACATCTCCTCGCTCACACACACACCCACACACGCACGGGCGCGCGCGCGGGCACACACACGCACACGCACACTACTTCAGATAAGTAATTACATAACCATTCTGACGGCACCAGTTGTAGCTCGCTAGCGCCACCACTGCCTTTTAGCTTAAAAACATATTACCGTCGCGAGTAAAATCACAATTTTACTTCCATTGCTACCGTGTTGGTGCCCTCAGTGTGCCGGTTACCGTGCCGTTACCGTCAAGTATAAAAACACACATTAGAATAAAATTAAAATAAGTTTAAGTGAAAATTAATCGCGCCATCTCTTGACGATTTTGTAATTAAAATTGTTATTCTAAATCATTCCTAGCGTCATCTATTGACAATATCATTATCCAATTACCATTATAAACTGGAAACTAAGTATGGTCCGAGAACTTGTTACATTATTGTAACATAAACTTATTATCTATATATTAATATAGAATCAGAAATTTTGACGGAATTTAATTGCAATAGTAAAATTATAAGAAAAAAATAATCTAATATAAATCTCTGTATATACCTTGCCTTTTTGCAAAAGAAAATAAACCTGTTATCTATTAATTGAAATAATACTTCCTCTTAGTACGAATTTTATTAGTACCTACTGTGGTATAGGTTATATACACACTTAAATATATATATATATATAAATGTACATAGCATATGTAATAAAATATTTGTTAATATTAATTTTACGACTTACTGTGTAAATATGCTATATATCTATATTCTAGTAGGCCTTTCATTAGTACAAAAATGTCGTATATTCCTCAAAAACTGGTTTTATAAATCATAACTTTTTTATTATTTCATATTTAGCCCCTTTCATTTTCAATACAAAATATCAGAATATATAGTATAGAATTACAACCTTCTATGTAATGCATAGACAGACAGACAAAGGAACGGGCGGACAATTTAGATGACTTTGCCACAGCAATGGAATTCCGTTCGAACAATTCGAGGACGAATCCCGAAAAACATATTCCAATCTACTACATTAATTCAAACTGTTCGCAGACTACACGGCCTTTATTAAATATAATTATACTTCCACCTTCATTACTTATTGAATGTGGATACGTTATAGCAATCTTCACAAATATTCAAAGTATACAAGACTGCAAATAGAGAACGGACAGGCTTATAGGTCCAGCCATTCGGTTACCGAACCTTAAAAACAGAAATACATGTGGGCGGTATCGTCTAAATTAAAAATACAACCAAATAAATATAAATTTTTAAAACTTTGCTCTTTTGAGCCATCGGATAAATAATCATATTTCAGTTATGAAAACACAAAATGACCGTAACCTGTGTGAGTGTACGTGAGAACGTACTGTTATACCCTGTACTTGCTAACACTAATGCCTAAACAGCACGCTCTTCTAAACCCCATATTAATATGATCCAGACCTCAAAGTATCTCTCCCATGACGAAGTTCTGTTTCCAGGCCCATTAGCAAATTACGCTCCCAGTTGCCTCAGCATTTCTCACTCCTTAGAAAGATAAGACGGAAACCTCGTTTAGTGTGAATCTCAACACATTTAAATTAAGTTCTCAGCCCACGTCAGTCATAAACCAGTTAAAAGCATCACTCCATATATAACTAACATTTAATAATAATTAATTGTGGAAATGGGAATACCCAAGTAACTTTTTTTAGAATAATAATAAATAAAATTCAAGAATTGTTTTTAAAATGTAATATTTTAAAGTCGTTATAATATTTTGATGACAAGGAAAAGGGATTAAAAGGAAAGTACGAGTAAACGCCATAACACAAGTGTTTGCAAAACAAAAAGAGGAGCGCTTCAAATTCAGACCTTACGAGTTATCAAAATCGAATTAATCGGCCCAATATCACCATAACTTTCTGGCTATTAATGCAGTAAATGGCATCGAACAGACAACACCAACATCATGTCTGTGTGGAAACCCGCCTAACACTAACAATATACCGGTCGACGTCATATCATCTATGTGGACTACGCGCTTTAGATTACTGATAGCTTGTACATATATAACAATTACAGTCTTGAATATATTTGGCGTTAATTTTGTAGAAATTCATTATTCACAATTAAATGAAACTACGTGATGTAGTATTATTTCTACTATCTTTAATTTCTTTACCACGACCTAGGTTTCGTTGTATTACAACATCTTTAGGTGGGATATTAGCAAAGATCTTTGCTAATATCCCACCCATCCGTGGTAAAGAAATTAAAGATAGTAGAAATAATACTACATCACGTAGTTTCATTTAATTGTGAATTACAGTCTTCTTAATAAATTTTAATTCTTGTGTTTCAACAATCATTTTATTGCTACACATTTGTTCCGGAAACTTTAAACTTCACAATATATGTTTTAATAACAAGCGAATTACATTCTCTCATAACAAACCATCTAACAATTATTTCTAAACTTCTGACCTAAGTCACTATCTTTCCTAACGTGAAAGGAAAACTTAAGGGACGATTACCGGTAATGCAATACCTTTCCCTAAAGAACTGCCATCATAAATGCTTATCCACAAGATTCAAAACATGATCCAGTGTGGAGATCCGAGAAATGTAAAAACGTTTTAAACTTTTATTTACAAAGGTTGTACATCTCAAAGCCAAAACCTATTGAACAATTATCCATAAATTTGAAAGTCATTCACTGAAATCAAACAACTAGAGAGCCAACTATTTGCCCTTTTTAGAAAAAATGAGTCGCACTCCCGAAGTATTTAATTTTATCTCGAATTATTTTGAAGATTACGGAAATAATACAACGATAAATTCAGAACCAAGCTTAGTAATACTTTTAATTCAGGTCAACCGCCTACTTACGGACTATATTTATTTGAAACCCCATGTACGTTTTGTAGAAAATAAAGATGACCCTGATATGTGACATGTATGGACGCTGACTCCCCTAGTAATTTAATATATAAATGTTTCAAGATGCCTAACTTTTGACAAAATCCCTTCTTGTCAGGTAAGCATAGCCAACGTACAGGGTAACCAACCCTAAGCACACGCCAGTTGAAAAAAATCATAATCGGGACGGGTGACCAACCCCAATTTTATAATCATGAAATCACTGAAATTTTTAAAACGAATATATCTTATACATTAAAGATTCTAACTGCAACCTCTGCTAGGACCGTATTTATTAAAGAAAAAACAAACCACCTAAACTAATACAAAACATCGATTCACAAATAGAAAATTTCCATATTTCTGAAAATGTATTTGAGATCACTTCCAACCATTTCAAAACTTTTTACCTATAATTATCTTAAAATTAACACTCTCGTCATATCCATTTTTGGTTTCATCGATCTGCCTAATAAAAAATTTGTCATCGCTTATTTTAAATTTAGATAAAATAAACCTAAAAGACCTTATTACGTCTAATAAATCTACCACTAGTCTAGGCTCATTCGATACAAACTTCATGTATTCCATAAAATCAATTTGGAATACTATGGCATTATACGATTGAAAGACTTGGTGACTACGACTATCTTAGAACTAAGTTTAAACATTTGAATTTCTTTCTTCCGTATCTACTTTACTACTTTAAGGATTTATTTAACACGTATTCAATCGACAAACAGTGATCTTGATACATATTTTGACTCTGTTAGCTCATTGAAACTCATTAACAATCTTAGCGTCATTATTCCTAAAGATATAGTTTTTATCATTTATGCCTCAGAAAACATAAACGCTATTTTCAGAGAAACAAGGTTTCTTTCCAAACAACATCACGTATTTAACATCATGAAGAGATCTCTCTCAAACACTCTCTGCTAGTTTTCTTATGATATTATTAATAATGTTACATTTAACTTTAACACGATCTAAACGCTCAGTTTGATTTAGTGGTGTTGGAACTGTCTTCATGACATTATGTATCCAAAACATAGAAACCGATGAAAGTGTATTAACAAAATAGGTCGCGAAATACTTTAATCTTATCATCAACCATATTTGCATCTAATATGGATAAAATAAACAAAATAAAAACTGACGAAAAAAGTTTGAATAGCGCTGTTAAAAGTATAGCATCGAGTTTGAAGAACTTAATTATTGTATCGAATAAATTTTTATTTAAACCTAAATTCACGAAATTAACTAATATATATAGTTCAAGTGCATTACCATTGGAGGGTGTAATGAATATCATTACTGTAATATTTGTTAAAAATAATATCTCAAACTACACATTTACCTAGTTTTAAATTTTTGCCTGTATCCTTAAATTTAGTTTATATTCATATTTTGATCAAGATATTTTAAATTTTAAGCTACTATTTCAATAATAAAATTGCATTTATATTCAAAACAATTATACTTAAACCATATAACTATAATTGGGTAAATTAATTAATATAATTGGATAAATTAGATTTAAAAGATAAAATAAGTAATAAGCAATTCTACCTTTGTAACATTACATAGATTTATTCTCGTTCTGCTAACCCAACTTGTGAAAGTAAGATTACATCCTATTGTAAAAGTGTAAATCTAAATTTGTTTAAAAAAAAACGAAAATTTAGCAAGTGTGGGAAATTGATTTTCATCATTCCTTAAAAACCAAAAACTTCAACGAAATGCCCTGAATAAAGTATTAAAGATAAATTTATATTGGGAACGGGTATACTACGGCAAAACTATGGGCAAATATT
This sequence comes from Druceiella hillmani, assembly GCA_039881145.1. Taxonomy (NCBI): domain Eukaryota; kingdom Metazoa; phylum Arthropoda; class Insecta; order Lepidoptera; family Hepialidae; genus Druceiella; species Druceiella hillmani. The sequence continues at coordinate 12,846,453 of JAYKKI010000054.1, read as the reverse complement.
GCAAACTCGATAAGCAACCTCGTAACTTAAAATAAGTTACGAGATTGCTCCGAAAGATTGCATTCCGTCTAATCAAGTCCGAAGAATTGTATTGCATATTAGCTATGAAATTTATGAAATGAAATGCAATTGTAAAATATATCTAGTTGGACGTGCACCTAATTAAAATTTTTTACTTGCTTCTGACATCAGTACAATCAACCTCTCGATACCGATACCTCGAATTAAAACTTCTCTAACATAAAAAAAACTGTACTTGCTAGCACTAATAGTTACGTAGCACCGCTCTCACGATTCTCATGTTAAAATGACAACATTCCAATTCTCAAACCTTTCCATGATGAAGCTCTTTTCTCAGACCCATCTGAAAAGTCCCCTCCCAGATATCTCAGCATTTCTCACTCCTTGTTAACCCTAAACGGAACTTTCTAAACTAAACTAAGCTGGACAGTTTAGTTTAGTATCCAGGCCACATTAATCGTAATCCAAATACAAGTCGTAATCTGCCTAACTAATAATGATACTTAAAAATAGTAAGGTTAAATTTAAAAAAATCACTTAATTTTAAATAATAATGAAACTTATAAAAAAATAAATGGCTTTTTCAAAAGTAATATTTTAAAGCCGTTATAACAGTATAACGTGATTTAACAAATCTCTGGTACAGTTATTTGGTTTATTATATAATCTTATTGTTACGACTTGTATGATTGATTTGATACAAACCACTTCATTGATTTCTAGGCGGCGAAAACAGTTGACAGCGATATTACCGGTGTGCAGATAATTGCGCAAATACGATTAGGAAACAACTTCAGTAATATGAATTTGTTTCATATCTCAATACAGTACATATGTGTTACCGTTCAAACCCGATTTCTGGCCAAACTAGTTTCGCGGTTTCTAAATACAAAGTGAAAAAAATAATTGTTATGTTGTATGACAAATATTTAAAACTTACAGTACAAGTGGACAAGGCCAAAAAGACTAAAATCAAACATTACTTCAATAAAGAAATTTAAAAAAGTTTGCGGTTCTAAATATTGGTAAAGAAGCTTATTGCACGGAGCAAAGAAAACATAAGGTACTATCTTTCTACTGATGAAGAGTACGATGCGATTGACGCAGCTTATGTGCCTGTTAGTCACGAGGTTCTTGGTAGAATGTTGACTGAAATATCACTAAAATATGTAAATGTCACAAGAAAAATAAAAAACCCGTATTTGTCTGCATGTGGAACGTGTTGACAAGAGAAGACGAAAAAAGACAGGTTCAGCTTCAAACCGATTTTACATACTGAAGTAACTCGTAGTGGATCTCATCGATTTTTAGATGCAACCTGATGGAAAGTTCAAGTTTATTATAGTTTATCAAGACCATTTGACTACGTTTACTTTACTCTATGCTTTGGAATCTAAAAGAACAATGGAAATGGCTACCACTTAAATGACATATTATTAACCATAATGTATGTATAATTTATACAAAAAAAACGGAATGTACCATTCGGGGATAAAATGATTACCCTATAAAGCTATTTTTATGATTAAAGCTAGAGTAGGTCTTTCAACGAAATCACTACCATTAGTACTAACAAATAATATCCAAGACGAGGATGATCTCTAAAAAGTTGAACCCCGGAAAATGATACCGATAATACTAAAAACCAAGCAAAGAAAATGAAAGATGACTCAGACAAAGCATCTCCAGCCAGAGTTGAAGACCAGCATGACTGTGCGAATTCCTGATGAAGACAAAGGCAGTGGAAATTTAAGAAATATTATTGTCGTTAGTCTTGAAATAAATGACAATAGCTCATTCAAAATTGATACTAAATACGGAATATTGCTGAAACTTTGTTGCATATTAGTTGAGTTAACTAATCTTTTTAAGACTGAGCTCTTTTAATTCCATACTAATCAATTAAATTGGTCATAACACAAAGTTATAATATAAATAATATTAATCAATAAATAAATAAATTACATCGTATTAGCTCATTAAGCGCATATGTTTCAAATGTCGTTTTCTGTGAAAATACCGTGTTTGAATCTCAATATCAACCCTTTGTTTTGTGCTCATTTCTATTCAATTCATATTTCATATGTCATGAAATTTATACTTAAGGTGATTTCAATGCAATTTTCCTAAATGTATTTCATATGAGATGGTTGGTTGGTGTCGTGTCCACATGAAATGAGGAAGCGAGTACAAATGTCCATGCGCAGTAATGACACTTTTGGCGACATTAATGATATTATCAGAGTAGAGGTGTCCGCTGAATGGAATTAGTGATATTATCAGAGTAGAGCTGGCCATATGAGATGAAATTCATATATGTTATTGTTTCAACGCAATTCATGAGAAATATAATTCACAATTAAATGAAACTATGTGATGTTGTATTATTTCTACTTTCTTTAATTTCTTTACCACGACCTAGGTTTCGTTGTATTACAACATCTTCAGGTGGGATATTAGCAAAAATTTAATTGTGAATAATGAATTTCTACAAAATTAACGCCAAATATATTCAATATAAGAAATATAATTCATATGTGATGTTATTTCTATGTAATTTATACTGTTGAAAATCATCACATTTATCGCTTTATGTAATCTCTCTGCAACTTTTATATTATGACACTAACTATTGTACTCACACTGTACAAATACTATTGTACAAATATTTGATTGTTTATTTTTAACAAAGAATTCTTTAACCTAACAACTTTTTTGATAAACTAACACATTTCAATTCCAATTCACGTGTTCCCAAATTAATAAATGATAGAAGCTGGGGAGAAATTTAGGACTGAAACACGTTCTGCCAGTCAACCTGCATAGTAATAGTGGTATAATTATACTTATTTAAAATTTATTGACATTAATTTACTAATCGCTTCGAATACATAAGTAATCGTCACAACCTCCATAGGCCAAATTTGCGTATGAAAACTACTAGTGATAAACTTGAAAAATTACCAATTAATCTACAAAAATAACTTAAGATATAAAAAATCTGCACAATATTAAAAACGTAAATAGCAGAAATGAAGGTTTTTCGTTACAGGTAGACACGTAATTTTACAGGTACAGACTATATATGTATTAAGATAACTTGTTTACATTGTTGCTTTGTTTAGATTAAAATAATTTGTTTCCATATGTTTTCAATTTATAAGTGATAAGGATTCCAATTAAAAATATATGGGATATTGCAATAAAGAGAATAGAAGAAGTACAGGTAAATAATTTTGTTATAAAATTAATAGGCTGCGGGCAGAAAAATTAAACAGCATTTACGAAAATAATTAACTCTTGGGAGAAAAGTATCATTTGGTTGTAAATAATGCGATGCCATGGAACGACATAATTTGTTGCAAAATATTCAGCTAAATGCAGTTGTATTGTTTTGCCGAGAGGTACGCGGTACGCACGCGGTATATAAACAATAGGTTGAAAATTAACATATTATGTCTTGGTACAACCTAATCCCGTATTCTAATCCTGTTCTACGAAGATTTTTAATCCACCAGCGTCTACGGTTTGCCGTTTTTTTAAGTGGAATTAATCACCATAATTGCCGAAACCGCAATCTGCACATGAAGACCGCGTCTTTCACTAAAGATGAGAAAGCATGAACTTCACTCTGACCATGTGGCCTGAGCAAGTCGTGTTTGTTTGGGATTTCTTGGTCTCGATCCGAGGCATGTGTGGTGAGAAATTCGCGACGCAATGTCTGTACATGCCTTAACATTGATATAGTGCTATTGTACGTTGATGAGATATAGAGACAATAACACAATTTTATTGTATTATGGCCTTCTTCAGTGGATGAGGAACCCGCGGAAGCTGACTTGCTGCAAGGACTTAACAAATCCTCTATGATAAGTTCCAACATATACAATCTTTTTTAGATAAAAATGACATTTACTTTAAATATTACCATAGATTTAATGCCAAAAATAAAATAATTAATTTATGTATCCTTCATATTACATAATTCAATTGCATAAACACTGAAACGTCTACGCGCCCCATTTATCGCCTTCCCGTTAAAACCAACACCGAAATTAGAAACTACGTAACTTATGGCCTAATTTTGTAAATATATGAATGTAAAGTGAGTCAGCAATAAATACACTTAACAAGAAAGGAAAAACGTGAATTTCCAGCAACTGATTAACATAAAATCAATCAATAAATTTTCAAAATCCGAGATTAAAAACGTCTACTAAAGATATTTTCCAGACGTCGCGCGCACTACGAAATGTAATTATGCAATGAAATATTTTTACAATGTTGTCTTTACCACTGAAAAGATACGGAATGACATGTATTAAATACATTCCTTGAACTTTTGAGGCGTCTATCACAGTCATATCTTTTAAAAGGCCAAGATAATGTTCCGAAATATAGGGCTGTAGAGCTATATTAAACATATTTCGTTAAATTTTATAATTTCCATATCTGAGTTGTCTAGATATAAAATTAAGATTTAAAAAACTCAATAATGACAACTTGTCAGGTAATGGTAATTTCGTTATAGTTGATTTAAAACAATCTAACCCTTGCAACATTTATACCGTATGTAATGGCGATGAGTTATAAACTTGTCACCAAAATATTTCTATCGAGAAGTTAATAGGTTTTGCACCCGGGTGATTATTTTAATAACAATTATATTCTTTTAACTAATACGTATCATTTTGGCAATTATTAGCAACTAAATTCACAGAACTAATGCGAGTAATTTTGATTTGTAATTACGAAATTCATTTTTTCAATTATTTTAATCATTTTAAAGAAAAATTTGAAGAAACATTTTCGTAATAAGTACTAGAGGTATTTCCCGGAATTTCCATGTTTAGTCATAACTAATCATCATTGCAGTGACGTAAACATAGAATATTTAAATTTTGCAAACGAAATTTGGATTAAATTCCTCACTATACCATTACGCGTCTCACAAGACCCTACAAAGATGCTTGAAAGTATTTAGACTTTTAAAAGCTAATTACAGCAATGCTCTTGATAATTTAATGGATCTAAAGTCTAGAAAGTGTGATTTGTAAAATAACAAAATGTTTCAGTTACGCTTATCAACTAGTATTCACCCCGCAAAATAATCACTATGGGTTTCTAATCATATTTATAGATGACTATCTTTCATTTCATGTTGTCATCTTTCACGACAACAGATCTTTCACAACTGTTTTCACCTTTCATGACAACAGTCCATAACAAAATTAAGAGATCAAGAAAGCCATTAAAACAGAGAAACTTCGAAAAATTTTGCTCAACCAATTTAAAAAAAGCTCACAAATAAAAAAAAACTCACAATTAAGTCATCTGCTGGAAAATCTATCATGATCACACCTCCGCATTCGTTAGAATCTCGTCATAAAATAAATGCTGTATATACTTGTCAGGTGATACGAACCCAACACACAATTAATTCAGAAAACGCTTATTTAACGGTTCCAACTCAAACGATCGTTAACTTCTTAATATGAATTAAATGCTGGAACCACTAATACGGAAATGGCATCATCTAATATATCAATAACAATACTCTAAATAAAAATCCAATGATAACATCATCTTAACTATTAGCATCTTATATCTTCTTTTTAAAAGGAAATTTCTAAAAGAAAGACCATGAAAACAAATACAACTCAAACGGTTGCATAAGCATATTAACAACACATCTAAAAACAATAAAATTGATATAAGAGATATTATTATAAAAAAGAATCGAAAAAGCCACAAAAAAAGAGGTAACATTGCATAAGCAATTGGAGAATCAAGTAGTAAAAAAATTAAAGCATCAGTCATTAAATCAACCAGCAAACATAAATACAAAGAAATTCTCGAAAAAAGTAAATTTAGAACATTACTGATTTTATGTTAGGTATCGTTTTATTCTATAGTATCAAATACTTGATGACGAAAACTCTACCAAAATTCAACAGCTATAGATATAACTAAAGGAATCAAAAGAACCAATAGGTTTCAGTAAAACTTAGTACAAGTAGCTAGGTTTCTGTACTTTGATCTTATAGAATTAGAGATAATAAATAATTTGTTTTTTTTAACCTGTGTTAAGAAATGTTGTCAAGAAAATTTTTCTTTTCAGTGTCCAATGTAAAAGCGATGTATATAACCTCCCTCCTCCATACCTCTACCCCCACTCCTCTTTTCCAAAGCCCTAATCAAGTCTACCCTATACCTGTATCAAGTCTAAATAAATATTTTGGTCTACTGAAAAGATTTAAAATACATATATTAATTGCGAGTACAAGGCTTCCGCACACATCTAGGCACATATAAACATTTAAGGGTGCCTAGTATTTCTATTAAGCAGTTTACGAATATTAATGTTATTTTCACCATGTAAATATATTATTTTTCGCCATGTATTAGAGCGATATAAATAATATTTCACAGACGTAAAAATATTGTAATTTGTAAAAAAGTATTAGACAGAATTATCGTGATGGCTGTTCGATAAACTTTACGTAAACTTGTACGTAAACTTGACTGTGTTTTCATAGTTTTAACTTTAACCGTTTCATGTTTTCTTTTGATGTTCTCTGGCAGTATCGCTAGAAGTATCTTGAATAAAATTGAAAAGAAAATAGTCTCGGTATCCTCATAAGATATTAATTACACAGCTACCGCCTTTGAAAGATGATAGGACGTGTGGATGAAGAAGTAGCCAGGTATATCACCTTTAAACAATATATACTACACAATTATTCATAAGAATTGGACATACTTAGGTGCATATAAAGATTTAATATTACAAAGAATTCCAATTAAACCAATTACTAATATTATTTTTCACCAATAAATATATTGCCCAAAATGTCTTTCACAGGTGTAAAAAGTTGATTAATTCTGAAGAATGTGAGGTTTAGAATTTTCGACATGATTCTCTGGTAAACTTCTAGTTTTTTTTCGTAATTTTTTCCTTTAGCAGTTTCGCAGATGATAGGGACATATTTCTTTGGATATTTTCAGAAATATCTGCAAAATATCTCACAAAAGAACTCTGAAAAATTATTGAATCCTTATGACTCACCTATATATTGGCATCTCACACTATCATATGTATATATATATATATATATATATATATATATATATATATATATATATATATATATATATATATATATATATATATATATATATTCATACGTATACATGTGCGAATTAATACGCTATACCACTAAATCAAAATTTCAAATTTTCTTACATCAACCATTTCTGAGAAAAACAACTGCGATGGACAAAGTACGAACGAACACGTGAGTAATTCCGTTTTAACTAAGGAACTTTAAAACTAGATAAAAAATGTCAAACTACTTAAGAGGAGTAAAATTAGCAAACGAGTCTTTTTAATTAAGTCTAAATTATTCATTGCATTTTTTTTTTTATTTATTACCTATTTCATTTAATTCGTTCAAGTTTTTTGTTATATATTTTGTTTTTTAGTTTATTTGTTTTTCGTAAGTAACTTTATATCCCGATTGAATAAGAACTACATTCTATTTTGATTCACTTATATAAACAAAAATTTCGAAAATAATATAGTGCCGGGTATGTTTTTTCTCCATATCGCATTTGTGAACTCAGGCGCTGTAAAAAAAATACGTGAACGAATTCACAGGCAAAAGCTAAATCTAATATACTACATAACAGCAAATTTAAAATGTTTGCTCAAACGGACGTAATTAGTTCATTTCATTGACACAGTAGTTTTGTTCTACAATGCAAGGCATTTTTTCTGATTATTCGAATTGATAAAGCCGATGATTGATCGAGCTACCTCGTTAAGTAATTTGGATTAGCTCTGAAATGCGGCATGTTCAATTTTTCACACGGTAACGAGACAATCATAAAGTTAAGGCAGGCGAAGTGTTGTTTTTCACGTTTCCACGGTTATACTTTTTCCCTAGCGACGACAAAACTAACAATATACTCCTCACTGTAATTACGGTATTTACGAAAATACAGCGTCAAACATTATGCAAAAACCTGTCTTTGTGAAATAACAATATAATAGCTAGTCGTGGTTGTGTAATAAATTAAAACTATGGAAATCAAAATCGAAAAGAAAATCGCATGCGAAAAGGAAGAAACGATTTAAATATATAAAACCTTGCCACGATGAGGATACGTAGGGAAATTTTGTTATGTATAAACAGAATATATCATACAATTAATATCTCAAACCACATTAACTGACTCACCTGAACTTACTCAATCTCGACCTGTTCGACAATCTTAACTTACTCAATCTCGACCTGTTCTACAATCTTAACTTACTCAATGTCGACCTGTTCAACAATCTTAACTTACTCAATCTCGACCCGTTCGACAATCTTAACTTACTCAATCTCGACCTGTTCGACAATCTTAACTTACTCAATCTCGACCTGTTCAATGTCAAATTTTCTCCTAAAATCTTACAGAATTGCATCTATACATAAGTATTAGAATAATAATAGAATATGACAGAATTTTTTTTATTTTGTTTTTCATCATTTTATTTTCCTTTTCATTGAAACCAGGCACTCATTTTTCATATACGCTGTCATATCTTTTACGTCAACTACGTTATTTTCCATTTGGCCAATATTTCAAATTTATAAATAATTTTGTCGAAGTATTTACTTGCATAAACTTAGTCGTACAAGTATATCAATATGAATAAAGTAATGTGCATAATATTTACATCTTGATTACATCTTTCAAATGCAGGCCTGCCAAACAGTGGAGACAATTTGAACAGATTTTTTTGTACTTATTAAAACAATGTACATGTTAATTGCATAGATGTATTTGTTAAGTACATAGATTGAAAAATTTTCTTCAGAAAGTATTTAGTATCAAGGCTTATGAATTTGGAAAATTGTGGGATTACGCTGAGGCACCTTAATATTTTTTTTCCTTTTCGACATTAGTCGTATTCCGTTATCGAATTCATAAATTAGTCAAACATAAACTAAAGGGATAATGCAATTTGTTGATATTTTAAATTCACATAAAAATTGCCTATTATTTTCAAAGTCTAATCTTTTACATTTCAGTCTATATCAACTGTTAAATCTTGTCAAAATCTAATGAATCTCGGTTGAAATGAGATCACAAACATAAATATTTGTTTGTGTAAACATAATATATGCAAATGTGTTCATAATCAGCAAAATATTTCTTTGCGTCAAATTTAAAAATCAACTTTTAATTTTGTTAACGGCATATACGAATGACAAGTATTCTAAGTGTCTTGGAAACAAAATAATTTTACGATTAATAAAACATCAGACTGTATAATATTCGATCAGAGATTACTTATCACGTATTATAATTTCGGATGGATACTTCATTAAATAGAAATTATACTGTATTATTAGACACTTGACCATAGCCCTTCACACCGTCACTTTATCTTTTTGCCAACAAAAGTATTTGACGCGTCCATTAGTCCAATCCTACCAACCGTCAAAATGGTCTACTAAATTAAAGTGTTGTAAAAGTGAATAAAAATAAAAAGACAGTATTTTTTTATTTTGAAAAATAAAATTAAAAATGGGATACGATAAGAAGCAAAGTGAGGGTGTGAAACTCGATGACATTTTGGAAGAAATAGGCGCGTTCGGTAAACACCAATGGCTGACAATATTCCTTGTAGTATTTCCGGTAATGTTTTCCGCTTTTCCCGTGGGCGAATTCGTATTTGCCGCCAGCAATATACCGACAAGGTAAGTTGTGAACTTTCTAGTATGCATAGTAAGTAAATTCTTTCATTAGATTTCGTATACTACGGCGGTAATTGTAACAAATTACCCATTTTATTTTACAAAACTTTCTCTTTACTAATAGTCTTTATGTCAAATTTTATAGCACGTTTCTTTTTCATAATTTTGACTTCATAAGTTTCAGAAATAAGGAGAAACATGTATCTTTAACAAACAATTCTGAAAAAAAAAAAACAATTTTCGAATCCTTGTAACTTTCCATTCTCCCACGCGATACATGATATTAAGAGCATTTTGTCTTTCTTGTGCTTTTCCCCCTCCGAAATTTTGCTATGAAAATTTTAAATGCTGACTATTGGGTTATACGCATACAATGAGTTAACATAATACCAAAATTCAAATTCCATCACCAAACGGTTTCTGGGTAATATGGCCATAGACAGACAGACACGTGAATGATTTTATTAGGATTTGATTTTTTTTTCGGGTATCGAAACGCTACAAAAAGCAAAATCCTGAAATTGAATTTATTTTTGGCCATTTGTATATATGCATGTAAGTACCCTTTTAGAGGCTTGATGAATATCAGAAATAAGATATAGGAATATCTCACAAAATCATGGAAATAGATATATTATAAAAAGTTCTAAAAATAGCGAAGACAATTTGAACAGAGTTCATTTTATACTGTTAAGTAACGCTAAACGCCTATCAAGGTTTATGAGTTAGGAAAATTGTTGCATGGCGATGAAGGAGCACGTTTTTTTTCTTTTTTACACTAGTTTCATTTAGTTGTTAAATATACAGAATCGCCGAGAAAAGTTCCGAAAAAAAATTAAAATACCATTAAAATTATATTTAGTAATATCACTTTACGCTAAAGTTTTTCGTATACAGTTATCTACATAAACAAAATAAAATGTATATGTTTATGATCAAAATATATGTCACTGATGTGTAGCTAGTTGGTTGAGTTGCCGATCAAAATGTTTGAGCAATTCTGCTATCTAAAAAACTAGCAACTTGATTTCATTTTGATCGATTCTATAAAAACAAAAAAAATGAAAGGTCTCCAAGATTTACATGTAGTGTAAATGGGGAAAATGTTGGTCTTCAACAGTCTTGCCAGATACAATTTACAGAAAATTAGGAATTAGAACTAAAGAAATTGATATGAAAGACTATAAATCTGGAAATAAAAAAGCAGATGCCGATTTTACCGTCGCCATTGCGTTCCAGAACTCGCCTTGGGGATTTAAATTCAATACGCACTATATTTTGTAGTTGTCAATAGTTACTAAAAATGTGGAACAAATCGTTAACCACGTTACACAAAAATTGGGAAGTCCCCTGAAAATCGGACGTCTAAATATACTAATTATTAGCTTATATATACCCTGAATAAATTAACACCATGGTTTCTGATCTCCTTTAAAATCCCCGCAACCCGTAATCAAGGCTTGCAAGATGTGCAAACGAAGCCAATGCTGTCAACCACTCACGAAGTAGCGGCGAATTTGTTTTCTTAATAATGTTTAATTTTCTAGATTAAGAAGAAAAGTTTTGAAAAATACATTCTGTCTGTATACGCATAAAATAAATTAAGTAAATTTAAAATTGGAACCAATTATTAAATTTCACTTTTTAAATGATAATTCTAAATTAGGCAACCGCCTATTTTAAAAAGTGTGTGTCAATCAAAATATTGAATTCCATAGCTGCTTATAATGATTAATTTTCTAGATTAAAAAGAAAAGTTTTGAAAAATACATTCTGTTTGTATACATACGCATAAAATAAATGAAGTAAATTTAAAATTGGAACCAATTATTGAATTTAACTTTTTAAATGATAATTCTAAATTAGAAAACCCTTTTAAATGATAATTCTAAATTAGAATATTTTGAAAAATGTGTGTCAATCAAAATATTGAATTCCATAGCTGCTTATATGTCTTGAGATTCCTGACACAAGTTAATGAATTAATTTGAAATGAAAGTTATAATCTAATTCTGGTATTAATGTTTCCCATTTTCTTATCATATTTTCCCAAATACGAGGTGGAAAATTAAACAAGAACGAACCATCGCGCTTTGCTTTAAACTTTATTATTCCTTAAAGTTGACTTGGACATGAAAATAGACAAATAGAATCTCAACTCCATCTTGAAAAACTTTCTTATAATACTTTACCATTTTTGTCAATTGCAATTTATATTAGAATGTATGGAGAGCAAAAGTTTATATGAAGGAAAAATCTACAGCAAACTTTACCTCATACAGCTTCATCTCAGCGGACAGCAAGCTGAATTTAAGAGGACCAGGAAATATAATAATAGCTTCCGGTAACGAGTGTATAGCATGTCGTCAATTTTTCAAAGTAGTAGAATACCAGCTCGCCGGCAGCTGACTTGTTGTACGACCATGAAAGTTTTTCAAAGTTTGTTCACGCAAGTTTTGAATTTGAAGTCAGTATAGAGGAGTCAGAAAGATATAATGCAGAGAGATATTAGAGGTAGGAGGAGTTAGGAATTTAGTGAAAAAACATCTTTCCAACAATTTATATGTGATCAATATACAATTTTTATTTAAACAATTTGAAATAAATATTTAATTCACTTATTTTGAATATGCTAAATTTAAATTTATACGCTATTAAGTACTTTTTATGTCTTTAATGAATAGAATGTAATGTTTGAATAGTTTGACATATTAAAATAAAAATCAAATCCACTAAAATCTGTTTGGAAGATTTTTCATATCAACAGGCAAAAATTATGAGTGATGGGGCGAGTGAAAAAATCGCTCCTAATTTACATGGTTAAGAAAATATATTAAAAATCTTTAATATTTTCTTACATTTTAATTGTAACCTCCGTTTAAAATATCTACTTGCAAAATATCAAATATATAGGTGTAAAATGGTTCGTAAAACCAAAAGTACACATAATATTTTATTAATATTATTTTAACATTGGAATACTATGTTTTTCATATTTATATATGAAAAAATGCGATAAGATTATATCAATTAATAATAATAATTAAGCAGCCAAACATCTGTAAAAAACGTAGTTACTAACCGCGTTTTTGGTTATTACCATATACAAAAAACAAAAAACTATCATAACGTTTAAAAGTGAGAAACAACTGAAATCCGCAGATCCACTTAAAACGGAAGTTTTTTTATTGAAACTATTGGAAATAATTGCGAATATCAACAGGTTTCTACTCTGATAATTAATTAATAGAAAAAAGGTGTAATAAAGAATTATCAAAATTAGTCAAGAATTAGGACCTGCAATGGGTCATGTTACATTGTGTACGTATGTACGTATTACATACACTCATAGGTGTAGACCAAAGGACGGAAACGCATTTCATTTTTCAAATACAATTTTCATCATAATTAATTTTTTGAAAAAAAACTAAAATATAATATAATTTTAGAACAATATCTCCTCTTTCCAAAAAGCTATATAAGAATTGTTTTTACTTACCAGTATTATTACTTCTGTCTCGCTAGTCGATTTTAAAGCACAGTGCGGCGTGGTCGTTATAGAAACTTTGAGGCTGTGAGAGATGGACGGATGGAAGGACTAATATAATGCAAATATAAAGATTAAATGTATTCCTTAAATGTATTCTTAAATCCTATTTTTTAGGTTTCGTCCCTCAAAATAAGAAAAACGAAACCCTTATTAGATAACTTGGTTGTCCGTCCGTTCGTCTGTCTATTAAAGCCCTTTTTTATCTCAACTTTATATATCAAACTGAAGTTAATATAGTGTACTGAGGCCTACAGTTTCACGTTGCTGTGAAAATGTTGGTTTATGCAACAAGAAGATATGACTCTTTAAAGCATAGGTACTTTTATCATACAGTGGTCTACAGTGGTCACTGATAATCAAAACGTATAAGGGTACTTCCAGTCGACCTAGAATCTAGGTCGGTACAAAGGGAATCTTAAAGCATAAGTAAAGGGAAAAGTCCAAAATTAAATTATTTCTAATTCTATGTGGAATTATATATATTTATAATTAATTTATTTTTTTGCTAAAATATATAAGAGGCAATATATTTACGTTGTAAAAAAATAATATTTCTCAATGGTTTAATTGGAAATTAAAAGTTTATGAATGCCTAAATATATAAGGAATTCTCGTGGTGTGAATTCTACTTTTGCTTGACAGGTGTTTTATACAGAGTAAATTTCAGGCAAATTCTATAGGATATACTAGGTAAACTAATGCGTTATACGTATAGATATTCAGTACAAGTGCCTCATAGTACATCCTGTCCATCACGGGGATATATTTCTCTCGTTCAGGCTAAGTATATCATGCAGTCCAAATAAGAAAAAATATGTGTCTACTCGATGTGTAGGATGCATCAAGGGGTATTTGAATAAACCCCCACGACACAATATTTGCGTATTGGGCGATCAATGGCTAAAGGAATTTAGACACCATAGAAATCGAAACACTTATGATAATACATACATTAAAATTGTATGGGTTAATTAGTCTTATATTCCCTATATGTCAGGGTAACTGTCTTAAAGACGTGACTTATAATGCGAGATGCAATTCTGATCGTCCAGGTTAAGCAAGTATGATAATCACCATACGTCTCTATCTTAATACACCTATATTGCTTCACTGATTTCCAAGCACTCGTTTCTTTCATAAGAAGATCAGAAGAAGTCATATTTCTTAAATGATTTGATGGAACTAATGATTCTATTAATATATATTTTTGCAACAAATTTAATCCTGAAGCCAATTTACTTAATTTCTTCTAAACACAATATAGTAAACTTTTTGTGAAATAATTGGCATAATATCTAAGCCAATAACCAATTAAAACATTTTTTTTCAAATTTGTAAACCGTCGTTGTGTTTGTATCACAAGATAACAAAAAAAAAACAAACAACAATATCTTTATGACATGGAGTCATAATATATATACATTTATATAATTTCCATGGTTAGAGTTAAGTTTTTCCAGTTTCCGTGTTCATTAATTTGCATAAAAAACCTACTTAAACAGAAAAGTAAAAAAGATTTCTAGCTACTTAATCTAAATAAAACTCAAAACTTTACGAAATAATTATGAATAGTTTTAAATTATTAGTATTTTCAAATGGTTTAATCTACCAAACCCTTTTGGTTTTTGGGTACTAAATTTTCCTTTTGACACTAGCAGTGAATAACTAAATAAATGGCTATCACCTCACTTCATATTTTCGAATTTTTAAACTAATTTCATGATTATCTTGAAAGTGTAATAACCAAAATGAAATTTAGCAAATATTAACTGACCGATTTATTATTTAAAGAATTCATATTAGGGTCTTAGTTGAAATATGGGCTATTTTTAAAATAAATTTGAAATAACCCAAAGGCCTTTATGGCCATAGTTAAAAAAATATTTTTGTGAATAATTTTGTTATATATTATTTTAAATTTGTTTTCATTGTAATGTATTTCCCATATTTGCACCTGTAATGTGTTCATTCTCATTATTTTCATTACTACTGTAAATAAAAGTGCATTTTTATGACAGATGTGTAAGACTATATGAGAAAAATTCATTCCATTGTAAACTCAAAATTTTGTTTGCGATTCTTATAGAAAAACGCGTTTCTCTTCACGCCGCAGTACAAAAACAACAACAAGGCAATAAGATAAATATAATTTGAAATAAATTAGATTCCAAATTTAAACAACACATTTGCTAAGTTAACATCCGATAATGCCAGTTAAACTTCGCTCGATCAATAACCGAGATAAAAGGCTCTGACACAAACCGATTATAATGAGCTGATAATTACGGCACACTCCGAAATGGCACGTTGTAATACTTTGTAAAAAAGTGATAAAATATTTACGCTAATATCGTTAGTTACGTAGGTTTATTTTGTATAATTACGAATCCGTGTCCACGCCTTCGGTTGCGTCAGAACCGCTGATAACAGTTTACGCTTTCGACTCGCCTCCGCCTTTTTTCCTCGCCTATACGTAAGCAGAGAGGCACGTGTTTTACAAGTGTATGTGTACATGGGATTATTTATTCTCTCCTGAAATTCAACCGGCAGGTCGAAGAAATTAGTTTGACTGTGTCGTTGACAAGACCGCAGCCGTTGAATGTAACAACGTCCGTTGTTAAAGGGTTAAACATAATTTTACAATACACTATATTTCTTTATTATATTTCCATAGAAATTATTCCACAATACACTGTGTTCACTTTTATTAGAATGAATTAAATAAAATTATGGTCGAATTGAAAATTGGAACATTATTTTATTTAACACAATTTTATTTGTGTCATTGGAACGCACAATTTTGTATATGACGATGATATCAATAATATATGAATAGGTGAAGAAAATTTTCTTCTGAATATTGTAAATTTGCTTATATTCACAAAGTTTATTCATTTTTTCATTCGCTATTATTCATTTTCTGAACAGAATAATAACAATATATCTTGAACGCGTTCACTCATTACAGCGCATCGATCTGAATCAACGATACGTTTAGTTACGTAGTTTCTGGTGTCACTAAACTGCAATAATCCAGGTTGACCGTATAAGCACAATGGGTAGCCATTACATGTGTGTGTGTGTGTGTATATATATATATATGTGTGTGTGTGTGTGTGTGTGTGTGTGTGTATACACGGTGTCCGGAAATAAGTGCCGGACAAAGAAAAAAATCATTGGCTATAACGGAATAAATTGTAGTTTAAATAAAACGTAAAACACACCCTTTTTCTAATTGAGTAAAAAAATATTACGCATAACTCTTTTTACTTATTCTTTTCTATTTAACACACCCAATACTGGCCTGGAGCGCGTGCTTACCCGGGCAGCTAGATGTCTTCGCAGCTGTTCACGGGTTATTCCCTTGCGCGACAATGAATAATGTGCTCGAGTATCGTATGTAGGAAAAATATGACAAGTAATTATGAACATTATTTTCATTTTTGTGGAAAAAAGTCATGTTTTAAATTTTATTTTAACGACAGTCAACTAATTTATTCAGTCAAGGAATAACCCCTTTCTTTGTCCGACACTTATTACCGGACACCATGTATATTATGTATATTTTAAAGGAATGATACAAATATATTGCATTTATCACTGTAGTTTTCGAAAATATTCGATTATAGACAAAGTCATTTTCGTAACGCAGTTTTTGGACATGCCAACCAACAGTGCTGTCACGTCAAAAGGTGGTGCGAAATACATTAAGGCCCTGCAATGATTTTATTGGGATTTATTATTGGATCCATTACGAGGATAAAACCAAGTTTCGCTTTGTTTCACACAAAGCCGCATATTAATGCTAATTCAAATATTTTCAAACGTATTGCATTTACTTTTTTTTTATTTTGATACCATATGACATATTCACATAAATAAAACAAAGACTTACACTTTGATAAATTTTCAACAAAATTTCCATATCAGGAAAAATGGCCGCTAGCTGTCTTCATATTTACTATTTTTATTTAATATATCACTCATGGGATGCTACACTATTCGCGGGATCAACACGATATCTATTATATCAATAGCCACTAATCCTTAGCCCAGTTGGTCGGAGTTTTTTTTGCATAAACCTTACAGCTAATTTTCTTGGGCGTTTATTAATGGGCTCATTATGAGTATAAAACCAAGAATGCGGGAGAATTGCGTATGTCGAGTACTCGAGAGAATAGCGTATGTCAATATCTTGATTAATGTTGAAAAATATACGTACCAACTAACTTTATTGTCTATTGACTCAGTATAAAAACATTCAGATTGACCCCTTTGATATCGCATGCATTCAATGTTGGAAGATTAAAAAATTAAACTGACAATATTTGTTTTAAATACATCTATCCTTTCTTCACTTTATCATTCCTCTCAAAAAGAAAGTATTCAGTTATAAAAGCACACAATTACCATATGCGTATTACATTAAATTTTTAGAAATACTTAAAATATAATTATATCATAACTAGCTGACCCGTGCGAAGTCTTCGCACTATATCGCCATCTAGCGTGTTCCAAGTATACAATTTGGCTAAGATATTTGATGTGTCGCCCACTGGTGGCGCTCGTGCCAATTGTTATAAAAATTAATTTTTTGTTAACAAAAATATTTTTTTCGAATTTTTTTATATTTTTCGCCCAAAGTAGAAAACATAAGCTTTAAGTGGTTATTTTTTTAATTTTTTTTTGGTGCAGTAGTTAAAGAGATCGAGCCGCTCGACCAAAAAACACCTTTTATAAATAATATATTTAGATTAGATAGATTATAATAATGAATCAGCTACTATGCATAATTGAGTATCTAAGTATTTTAAAATAAATACTAGAGAATAATTGAGAGCAGTGGCAACATTTTAATTAAAAAGAAGAAAATTTATTTTATTACATTCCCATTCTACTCGTAAAATTTAATCTAATGGCAGTACCCACTTGTATTCACCATCGTGATTTCACCACAATTTCTCGGCATTCATTAAAGTTAGTAACTGATGGACGCGCCATTCGGAGTGCATTCCATAGACGCGGTTCCAAATGGATGCGCGCGTAACATCAACTAAACTCGCGATTGCTCCACCGCATTATATCTCTTTTCGTCAGATTCATCTGTGTATCTATTTCCATCAAGCAATGACGTAATTTAAAATTTATTTTAATTAAGAAAAAGATTTATACTTCCATGAAAATGATTTAAGTAATGCATTAGCATCCAAGCGGGGGTCAATGAAAATAAGGGAAGAAGGGTATTTCTAAAAGGAAATGTTGATTGACTTCGGACGTTCTTATTTGATAGTGCTCAGCGAAGCGAAAAGAAGGTAAGTTTTAAAGCTCGATAACCGTTACACTCTTTAGTTACTCCACCGAAAAATTCAAATCTGTGTCATACAAAAACTAAAGAAAACTAACTGGACTGAAACGGAGTAAATGGCAAGCTATTTCCACTTGTCCATAGACGGTGCCTATTGTTTTTGGATATTATATAGATCTTACGCAAAGCTAAGCGTAGTTGACGCCACAGAAGTAAGTCGTAAACAAAACTATCTGTCAAAAAAGCAATAGATTTTCGTGGCGTTCAAAATTAAAAACTTTTATGTGAAAAGAAATTATGGCGAAAAGTAATATCAGAATAAAATGAATGCTCTGAACAAATCCGAAGCTTTGTTTTGTTACCTTAAACTTTTTGCAACGCACAACTATTTTCCACGGCTTCTGGTGTTGGGGAATAAATGTCACATATTTGTTCTTAGAGACACCTATATTTTCAACTGCAACTCTATCCAACTGCACAACATTGATGCATATTTATTATAAATCGCACTTAATCTTCGAAAAACCAATGAAAATCGATACTTTTTAAGAGAGACGAGTATAAAACCGTCACATCGTATTTATCTATGATGTTTACATTATAGTACAGGTAGCCCCCTAGCGAGAGAATTGGCAGTAAGGTTCCCTATTGGAAACGCATTAACAGGTAAAAAAACACATTAATAGATAAAGGTAAAAAATTTAAAATTTTCTTTTTCCATACGTTAGAACTGGTTTATACTGGCAGGCTGCGCGCATACATTAGAAAAATATGACTGCCACATTAATGCCGTTAATATGGTTACGTTGACAGCTCATGATTTAGAGGTTATTTTTTCGTTTCTAACCCGCGTAAGTCAGTTATTCTTAATGCGCCCGTCCCATAATATTTGCGACATAATAAGAGATTGTTTGATTTAATTATATTAGGACGGTGTCACATTTTTATTAGTGTGAAAATGTAAACTTACTCACATACGAAACTATTTAATAACTTGAATACTTTAGAACCGACAGACTGGATATATGATATGAGATTGTACGTACTAACTTATTTTATTAGAACTTATAACTATTTAAAAACCTTGGTTCTTATATTAAAAGATGATTTTAAAGGATTGTTGACCATTGATAGTGTGAACTATCATATAAGATGTATAGTTATTAGTTTAAACTATGTAAGAACTTACGATTAAATTTTCAATTTCAGTCATTAAAATGACTACAATACTATTTTAGACAAGAAGTCGGTACAATGCTTGTTTTTTCGACGACGTAACCGGCAAATGTAAAATATTGCAGTTTAAGTTTGAGATACAGTTAACTTTTTAAAAAGTTTTACTACCACTTTTTAGTAGTATGCAGTACAGTCACGGGGCTTTATCCTTTTGAAACGATTTGAACATCTATTAAATATACGTCTTATTAAGTTCTTACTTAAAACTACTTCTGGCATATGGTATTAAAAGCTCTATATATTTAAAAAAGTCTAGTGTGTACTTAAGACCACACAACACAAATGAAAACCTATAATTTTAAAATATTTAAATATTTATATTATAATAATTTTAAAATTACATTGATATTATATAATGGACATTAGTTCGGCGAATCATTAACAATGTGTGAGATTATTATTTTAAAATATACGCGTATTATATGAAACTACTCTCAAATAAATATTAAACTCAAACTGTATACTTGAAATATTACACCGATTATATACAATAGCATTTAATATAATACGCGTAGTATTATATTAAATTATACTAATATAAAATATTAATCACAAAGTACGCATAATGCGCCTAAAAAAGTAGTTCACTTGGCCGATGCCGAAGCACACCCCGACACTCCATACTAGCGAACATATTTAATTGCCTACACTATCACATACGTACCCGCCTATCCGTATTCGTTTGTGTGTGCGTTAATTAATGTAGGGCTGTCAGCAGCGTGCAGGTAAAGAATGTTTACTATTATTACATATCGGTCTCGATCGTTGCGGAGAATCGCGCCGATCAAGCGAGTTGATGCATACGTCAGCAACATAGCTGTTTCCCTTTCTAACCAATAGCGTCGTGCGAATCACTGTCTCGATAGCACGCTGGCCTAGTAGCTTTGTACTGGCGTACGCGAATTTATTATTATCTAATTGTAAAAATGTAATTATATGAATAAATATTTTACACTATACATTTAATTGTGTGAAAATAATTTGGTAATAATAATATTATGATAGCATTTGAAAAAAATGTACTTATTATGGACCTTAAAACGAAATAAAATCTTAAAGAAAAATAAATTTTATAAATAGGATACACTGAAATATTGTCTTCCTTGTACTTTTGACTTGATTAGATTTGCTTCATGTGAAAGATCTCTTAATAAACAATATAACATGCCTACTAGAAGAATACGTTTTCCAAACACATGGCGTTCAAACAAAACAATGACTTTTAAGAACAGTTTGAAATTTAAAACTGCTCAGTGACATGTTAGTTGACACAAAATTATAAGTACTAACCAACTAAGTTGGTGATACAAAACAAAATTATTTACAACAAACAAAAAAATGGAGACAAAACAATCTCCTATCCTTAGTGACTTTATTCTTTTTAAGCACTTGTACACAGTGCAATAACGGACTGTTATATTGAATTACTATAAATAGTTAATTATAAACTTAAAAATTAATTATAATTAAAAACTTAATTACTATAAATAGTTAATTATAATAGTAACACTGAATTACACAAGTTAAACTAAACCAAACATCGCACAATTGATCAAATCACAAGTGCACGCAGCAAGCGGCAACCTAGGAACGCGTACACATGATCGTACCCATTATCTGCGGTTGACATTAAATTGGCGGGGGGAGGTAAGTGTCACTTCTTTACGCTGTTATAGTTAATATTCTTTGGCCGAAGGGGGTCGAGGTTACCCGATTCAGTGTTACCGACCGAGTGTGACGGCTCACTATCGTTCACTGCTCAGAAAAACTACACAAGTGCGCCTAGAGAAGTTTTCATTTCATAAATAGGAACCCCCACTTAAATATTCGTCCATATATTACAAACGTTTTTTCTCAAATACCCTTTGATGCAGAAACCTGGCGAAATGATAATTAATATGCTTATATAAACCCGCATTTACTTCAATAGTTCAAATTCAAAAACTACATATACATGGAATACATAGAATAATAGAAAATTATTTTTATGTTGTGTGTAGTAAAACTTGAAAGAACAAGTCATAGAAATATAATATGATAATTTAGACTATAATAAATTAGATAAATTAGATTCAACTGAAACTTTATAATGCGGGATAATTTTAAAGAAACGATAAATTATTATAAAAACTAAATGTGTTATTCTTATATTTATCTACAATACTTTAATTTATTCCAAATAATCGACGTAAAGTAAAAGTCAATGTTCCGTATTAATATTATATTAAAGACATGGAGCGCCATCTATTAGTCATCTCAGTGAACGCGAAAACTATTTGCAGCGCCATCTATTGAAAATAGTCTGACTAATTTACGTAACGAGCAAAATACGGGTGAAAGCAAACTAAACATAATATGACGTGTATAGCGCCTTATATCAGCGAACTTCGAACGTATCTGCCTGTTTTATAAATACCTTCGATAATTTTATTCCCAAAGAACCTGAATTCAGATGTTTTCTTAGATCAACTTAAAATATTTATATACCAGTGTTTTTGCATGATTTGCGAACGGAAAGCAACTGAGCGATTGAAAAAACATCCTCTTAAGTATGATTAACGCCTTATACCAGCGATTTTCGAACGTATCTGCCTGTTTTATCAATACCTTATATAATTTGATTGCCAAAGAAACTGAATTCAAATATTTTATTAGATCAACTTGAAATATTTATATACGAACGGAAAGCAACTGAGCGACTGAAAAAAACATCCTCTTAAGAATGATTAGCGACATATATCAGCGAATTTTGAACGTATCTGCCTGTTTTATCTATAACTTCGATAATTTTATTGCCAAAGAATTTGAATTTTTTTCCGATTATCATATTGAATTATTTACAACAAGTTTTATGAACTCACTTGGTAACCGATAAAAAATGTTTTGTCTTATTGTATAAACTCAGAGATGACTCTTATGTTATTTAATATACTGATATTGCATGCTGCTAATATTTTGTAATTGAGAAGATTTGGACATTTGTTACTTAATAATTGTGCAAACAAGCAACGAATCACTACCAAATATGGCATACGTATATTCCGTGTAGTGGCGTAACACATAGTCTATGTACATAGACGATTTACACTCTATGGCTCATCCATAGCTTGAAACACGTGGAATATTAGCATTCAAATACGAGATGTGTCATGTTTGTTATTCAGTCACACCTTAAACGGCAAGAGAGATTTTCATAAAACTTGGTATGAACCTAGTATATTACTCATACTGACAAATTTATTTTCAAACCGAGACACAGCATTATTCCTATAAAAACATATACGGAACTCAATGCTTTTGTTTAATAATGAAATTTTTGTGCTACTATATGCCAATAGATGGCGCTATATATATATATATATATATATATATATATGTATATATATATATATATATATATATATAAATATATATATATATATATATATATATAGATTATTATAGATGAATATGGATTAAACAAATTTAATTGTCCTTATCAATAAATTTAATTAAAAAATATTTTTAATTACATGCTTTCATTTTGCGCCGCCATTTTAAATTTTCGAATGTTAATTTATGATTTTGAGATTCTATTTTCGTGAATTGTGATCTTCAACATCCCCAGATACCAATTTTTGACCAAATTGGATCATTATGGCCATACTTCGTCCGCCATATTCGAGCCGCCATTTTGAATTACAGAATTTTAACAACAAATTCGAAATTTATGACCGTCAATATCCCCAGATACCAATTTTTAGTCGAATTGGTTCAGAA
Source organism: Druceiella hillmani (assembly GCA_039881145.1). Lineage (NCBI taxonomy): Eukaryota > Metazoa > Arthropoda > Insecta > Lepidoptera > Hepialidae > Druceiella > Druceiella hillmani. The sequence continues at coordinate 12,822,830 of JAYKKI010000054.1, read as the reverse complement.
TAGCCAGAATTCATCCGTCATATTTGAGCCGCCATTTTGAGTTTCTAAATTTTTACTCCAAATTCGTTACTTATGATTTTTAAAATAACCTGATACCGAATTTCAGTCGAATCGGACTACATATAGCAATACTTGTCTGCCATATTGGCGCCGCCATCTTGAATTTTTTTACCAAATTATATTGTCAATTACAACTACAGAAGTAAACAAAATTTAGAAATAAGAAAAGAAGTAAATTGGAATTTGAGGAAAAATTTTGAATCAGAAAGACATGAATCAAATTAAATAAAAACATGGAAAATCCACAACAACGATGCCACGAGCAAAACGGAGGTAATGCGTAATTAGATACATCACATCAGGGGCACTTCTGAATGCAACGTTAGAACAAATATATTTTTTCTGTTATTAAATAAGTCAACAAGGCTGCTTTTTTCAGATAATCTGTTACGATAATAGTAAAAATAGTAGAAATATTGTTATCCACTCCACCTAAATAAACATATTGCCTAGCATAAAGTTCGTGTGTATACGAAAATAATGAAGAAAGATGATTCCTCCAAAGGAGAGAAAATATAAAAATACAACTTATTTACCGTTATTAAACCTGTTATTAGTGGAACATGGGTTTCCGGTTTTTCATTCTGATACTTTAGGAAATAAAGATTCTTTTCAGACTCTTCGAATCGGTGTATGCAACTCAAAAAACAATTTCTGCTCCACAGCTTTTAGTCTCCCAAATTTATTTTTTTTAAAAGATTTTTTGTTCCTACTATTAACCTTGCTGTGGTGTAATATGCATGGATGCAAGCAACTTTTAATTTTTAACGTAACTTTAGCAATTTTAATCAATTTTTAATTAAGTCTACATGCGTAAACTTAATTAAAAATTTATTTGCGCTTAATTTTGCGTGTTGCAGAATCTGTGACGTTTCTGTCTTTAACCACTTAAAAGATACAATATTTTAACCGAATATTTGGGTTGAACATATAATCAGTACCTGTTTTCGAAAAAATAGTTGCACAAACTTCCCAAATAAAACGATTAAACCTATTCCAGATGTCTCATACCAGAGTGCGAATCAGCTGATGATTGGGAATTCGACTCACCGTTCAAGAACTTCACTCTGCCCATAATCGATGGCGACCACTCCCAGTGTACGCGCTTCATCAGCAATGACAGTGCCTGCGTACCGGAATCCTTCACAGAGGAATACAAGGACTGTGAGACGTTCGTGCATGAACGCACGAACTCAGTTGTGTACGATGTAAGTAGATAAACATACGAGTTATATTGAATATATTTGGCGTTAATTTTGTAGAAAACTACTTGATGTAGTATTATTTCTACTTTCTTTAAGTTCTTTACCACGACCTAGGTTTCATTGTATTACAACATCTTCAGGTGGGCTATTAGCCTTTGCTAATTGTCATCAAAATTCTGTCTAATGTTTTTACTTGAGCTGCTTACAAAGTAGAACGGATATACAGACAACAATTCAACATTGGCCGATTTCTTCACAAGACATGATTTAGAGTCCCCTAACAAATTCTCTTTTAAATAACTTTAATACAAAGATATTTGTTTACACATTACGTGCGGCGTCACCTCACTCGTTTACATTATTCAGTTCTTCATGCACCTCTGACCCGGCAAGATTACCAAGATTTGATTTATTAATAATAAAACTCCTTTTAAAAGTATCCACACGGTAATTTTGTCAAAACATCAAAGCGCACCTCGGAAAAGGTATGCAATTATATATATATATATATATATATATATATATATATATATATATATATATATCAGTTATAAATCAAATATTCATAAAAACCTAAAATTTCTATCATTACTACAAGCTGTCAATTGAACTATTCGATTTTAAAGAATTTTCAAAAATTATAAGTATATTTTAAGTATAAAAAACGATGGTATGCTTCTATATGAGCTTAGTATGAGATGGTATGTTTATACAATATACCTCAATATTAAATTGTTCTTTCCAAATGCACTTCCTCTTTTCAATGTAATAAAAATTATTATCACCATCAACCCTATTCAGACTCTGTTTCAATCTGAAGTAGAATTTAAAACCGACACAAAAAATTACTTTTTTCTTCGGTATTCTAAATTCCATATAGTCCTTATGCTATTTAAAATTATAAAAATAGTCTAAAATGAAACTATTAACTAAAAGCAGTAAGACTCTGTGTCGAAGAGTCTTACTTTATAAAGCAGTAAGTCTCTTCGACATAATGGAAACCGTCAGACTTAGCATTTTATACCATATTATACGAAATCTAGATTAAATACATAATACGTTTTAAGTTCATACTCTGATCATAAAACTTACATTATATTTAGAATACACACAAGGGATTACGGATAAATTCTGAGCACAAGGTACTTAGAGACACACTAAATGCTCCCCGATAGAGCGCTACTTGAGGAATATATATAATTAGTACTAAAGAAAGTTTTATATTATTAACTGCATTACGCTTCGAGTAATCAAACCAACAAAATCACCGTGTCTGAGTCATCGTCGAATTTACCGAAGCTGGAGAGCGCTGTGCCATCATTAATTGTTTATAAAAAGGGGAAAACAGCGAAGACAATTTTTAAAAAAATGTCCAAAGTTTGCGGAGAATCTGCACCATGTTCTGCTACGGCCAAATGTTGAGCACATCTATTCTAACAGGGTCCAAACTCCCTGGACAATGATCCCCGCTCGGACCGTCCAAACTGAACAGAATGTAGTCAAAGTGAAGAAACTGGTATTGGAAAAGAGCAAGGTAAAAATTCGGCAGGTAGCAGAGAAATTATATAGGAGTTAAGAAGAAATTGAAGCTAGTTTACACAACCATTTGCATATAATAAAAGTAAGTATGCGTTGAGTGCCAAAAATGCTCACGCCGTTCAACAAACAACAGCGAATTCAGATGTCGCAGGAATTTTTGGACTTGTCTACGGAAAATTTTGAGTAAAATTGACACGTTGTAGATGAAATCTGGATTCGTCAGTATAATATGGAATCAAAATAAAAGAGAAAAAGGAGAAAAACCGTCGAATAAGTTTAAAGAAAAGTCTGTTCCAAATTCATGGTCACTATCTTTGGGACTCCAAAGAGATATTGCTCATCGACTATCTCCCAAAAAATATTACGATGAATACCGAGGATTTTGTTTTATTTTTGAAAAAAGTTCGTTAGACTCTTGCGGGAAAAAAAGATGTAGTCAATAAAGGAAATTTTTGCAAGACAATGCAACGCGAACATCGAAGCAAGCATTGAGAAAGACTGGCTTCCAAAAATCCACCACCAAATCTACGTCTAGATTTTGGTCTCGGTGAACCGTTTTTTAACTTTCTTTATATTAATTTAAAAACCGCCTTATCTAGCCAAATATTTGAGGATGAAAATTAGTTGAAAGTAATCATAGAAAAGCATTTTGAGAACAAAGATGCAGTTTCTTTTCAGTGGGATACATGTTTCTTATAAAAATGTGAAAAATAATTCCTTTGGAAACATTTTCAAGACATTTAGTGCCCTAGACTCAGAACGTCATATTCGTCCTTCGTACATTATAGGTTAGCGCGCTGAGATCGACTTTTTAACAAGTTTTTCGGCTTAGGAATAATCAAATTTTTATATATTTAAAAATAGAATTGTAGTATTATTATGTTTTAATTACACTCTGAAATATATGCCCATGTTTGATTATATTTTTCCGCACAATTGCATAATTATGTAGTCACAGGTTCTCAATAATTTGTAGACACAAATCATTATTCTTAGGAATTTTTGATGTTAAGACCTCTATTCGCTCGTTAAGTATGTGATAGCCGGTCTAACCTTTTTATGTTACAAAATATGGATTGTATTCAAACGCAAATAACTACGAGACTAATAATGCGTTAACAATGGTTGAACACACAATGGATAGGACATGCCTGTACGTGTTTGTGGTACAAAAAAATATTCGCGAAAATAAATTTCTTAAGAAAGCAAATTTGATAGTGTTTAGTAACTGTCTGATTTATTTAATAAATAAAAATCTGGGTTACTAGTGTTAAACTACTGAGAACCGTTAGTTAGTGAGTCATCAGTTAACGCTTTGTCAAGATCTTTGTTGTCTTTGCACTCCGACGCTTTTAGAATATTAATAATAATTAAATATTATTTTTATCTCATGCCTAATAAGATTATTAATGGTTTAAAAAGTGTTTTATAATTTTGATATCTGTATTTTCATTGTTATCCATTGATATCTTTGCAAGTGGGCATGATCAATTTAGGCTGTTCATGGGGCACCTTTATATATTGCGTAAAGACGAACTTCGTTTATCACCATCCCCATTCAAACTTTAAAAATATCTTCAATGACTAGTTTATAAAAATATATATACGCAAGCCTAAATATTATGGCCTAAATACTATGGCCTAAATACTAATGGGTATAAAAAGGGGCGTGTGAATGAGTACTAGATTGCGATTTTAGATTGCATTCATTTTCTCACGTGGCACGCTCTTCTTACCAATGTGTCTCAATTAAATCTAAATTTAGTTACATCATTTGTTGACCAAATAAAGTCCAAAGAGTACTTGTATAACAAACACATGAGTTGTGATAAGATAATCCAAAATTAATATTTCGTCACACGTGATTAGCGAAGAATGATTGCACTTAATGGTGATCAATTGGCTAAGTATGATAAATGAGACTTTTCTAAGTCATAGTAAATAGCAAAACAATAATAAAGAAACATTCACTTGTCCCAAGTCAATGACAGATATCATAATATATGATCAACTATATTTAGCTTTGAATATGTGTACATTGCGCCTTAGCTATAATCCACGACTTCGTCTGCATAAAAATTAATTTATTACAAATTTGAAATTCCAAAGGCCATATTTTACGATTATTAGAATCGCGTGATGGAAATGTAAAAAAATTATCAGTAATACGGTAGTTGACTCAATTTCGATATTTTTCGTACAATGTTGTGAACTATAAGTTAATTAAAACCAGTCTTGAAAAAAATTCAAAAATTGATTGAAAAATAAGCCAATTGTAGGCTTCAAAATTTGAAGATACGGATAGAGTTGGGTATATCCCTGTCTCTTTTCCTCTCGTAGAATATAATGTGCAATATTAAAAATGACCTCACAATACTGTTAATTACTGTTCTTCTCTAAAGGTTAAATTTAAACTTTTATAACTCGGTCAATTTTTAAGATTACTAAAAAAAAATTTCACTCTTCATCAGCTTGTACCTTGAAATTATGATTAATGAAATAAAAATTTAGTCAAATACCCAATTGACGATGTAATGCGGAAGCTGCGTACTCAAGCAAACTATCAGCAGGATCATCTAACACGTCCTGGGAAAGTTTTTCTATTAGTCTTTAAGAACATCGAACAATGTCAGATTTTGCTCTACGAGTATCATTTGTGTTCTGTCACTATGTATAAAAAACGTGAATATTGTGAAAGTAATTTCAATTTTTTTTTATTAATGGCAATTTGAATTTTCCGCAACTCGTTATTTATAAATTCTAACATTAAAATCAATTTTTTTTTAATTTACCATGACACATTAAACATTAACCTTAAATCATAAAACTTTAATTTTTAGTTACCCACAAGAAACAATGGCATATTTTTCCCACATTCGCTTTATGACGCCTATTTTGAATGAAAAATATTTCTGATATACAAAAATACCTTGTTATATTGAATCTGTTAATACTTCTTGTATCCCATTTCATTCATTAGATGTTTATATTGGGTTGGCAACTTCTAAACTCGCCACTTTTTTCCACCAATTTCCGGAGTGTTACAGAAGTTTGTAGAATATTTCTCGTAGGGTGAATAAATAGTGCGGCATCCGTGATTCTGTTCAGTTTGCAATTGAGTAATCGTCGAGCAAGGAATAATTGAAAAATGGAGGCATTTCGAAGTCAACTTAGAAGGCTTTTGCTTCATGAATGTCGTTTAGGACGAAAAACTAGCGAAGTATTCTGCAAGATATACACCATGATGTGTGAAAGTGTGCTCTCTTATGACACAGCAAAGAATAGATTCCAAAGATTCAAAAAAGGGAATTTTGATCTGCCCAAAGCGACCTCGGGCAAAATTTAAAAAAATTTAAAAGCATTATTGAAACAAATCACAGGTTAAGATCACGTTGTTTGGCTGAGCTACTTTCATGCTCTCATACTTCAGTAGAAAAACAACTTCATGCTTTGAGAAAGAACCGCAAATTTCCCGTTTGGCTACCACATGAGCTAACAGCCTTTCAACTTCAAAGGAGAGATAAAGTGTGCTTGGAGTTACTGAGTTCCCATCTTACCAAAAATAGGCTAAAGTATCTGGTTATAGGAGATGAGAAGTGGGTGGCTTATGTATTATAAACGCGAATTAGGAGCTAGAGAGGAGCAGGCTGGGACCTGGAGAAAAAGGTGTACCTACACCAAAATATAATAGTGGACAAAAGATATTTTTAAGTGCACGGCGGGGTACAAATGGAGTTATTCGTTGAATGATTCATTGGGAAGTCTTGCAAGCTAACCGTACAATTACAGCTAAGACTCGATGTGAACAATTGAGCAAAATCACCGCTAAATTCCTTCAAGTCAAACCAAAGTTTATTTTTACATGACTATGCTCGACCCTACGTAGCAAAAGTAAAGCGTGAAAAACTACTTTCACTTGGATGGAGTATGCTACTTCACTCACCGTATTCTCCAGATCTTTTACCATCTGTTTTGCTCTCTATCTAATAATTTACCTAATGGAAAATTCAAACAGGAAAATTTATTTTTGACGAAAGTCATATCAAAATCGAAATTCAGTGGTTTTTTTAGTCAAAGATCAAAATATTTCTGCAAGGACGGAACTTTAGCTTCACCTATACGTTGGCGACAATTGCTAGATACTGACGATGCTTATATAATTGAAGATTGATTTTATTAACTACATATAAAAAGTTGAAAAATTTGTATACAGACATGGGGGTTTATAAGTTGTAACCCCATCCAACCCAATATGTAAGTGCTAGCAAAAAACGCGCGCGATTGTCATACATTCTTAGGCATATATCAAAGTTTGAAAACTAATGGGCACATGAAGTAAATATATTATTAGTTGGTGTATCTAAAAATAAATTAAAAAGTCAATTTTTTTACTACATTTGAAATGAACCCTATTTGTCGTTGTTGAGTCCAAAGATTTGGATTAATTTAGAGAATTTTTCAATATTTTATTCCAAGTATATTATCATTTTCACTTATTTTCGGTTACCACGAGTTCATATCAACGTATAAAATTTGAAAAAAAAAATTTCTAAGTCACCCTAAAATGCATTTTTCGACGATATTGTTGGTACATATATGTTAAAATCTTTTTCATCATCACTTTTGCATGTGCTAAAGTCCTCCAAACATTTTTTCATCAAATTTGACTCTAAGTTCGGCCCTGATTTCGGAGTTTATCATTTTACAAAATCTGTGCAAATCGTATATTGTACACAATTATATGGTTGCATTTATGGGTTAGACTCTAGAGGATGGTGATAGATTGACAACGGAGGGAGAGCAAAAACGTTTGATTCATATTCTTCTCATGCGGAATTCAAAAAAGGAAATGGCCTACTGCCAACAAAAGTTATGCTTTTCCGGTGGGAGACAGCATAATGATTCAAATAAGCGAATATACTGCTATATAACTAATATATATATATATATATATATATATATATATATATATATATATATAATTAATACCACTTATTCCATTACCTTTGTGTAATCCTTTTCTTGCTTAAATATTTAATTTCTTTTCCAGTTCGGCATAGAATGCAACGAATGGGCAAGAGTATTCATAGGCATGGCCAGTAACGTGGGTACTCTGCTCGTATTGCCCATCACGGGATACATCTCCGATAACTTTGGGAGACGTATTGCCCTAACGATCAATGCAATCAACACTGCCGTTATTGCTCTAATCAGATCCGCATCGGTCAACTACGCCATGTACTTGTCTCTGCATTTAGTTGGCACCACCATTGGAGCAGGAGCTTACAGTTCAGCTTTCATTTTAGGTAAAAATGTGTCTTTGAACCTTCTATGTGTATCTGACCCTTTGACACAGATAAATCAACAATTAAAGCGAATTAATAATTTTATCGTAAGCCGAACAGCAAGATAATTTTCTTAAGGTGAAAATATACGTAAATCTTCTGCATGAATTCCTTTGTATCGTTTACGAAAAAAATTGTAATGTATCTTTGATACAGATAAATCAACAATTAAAGCGAATTAATAATTTTATCGTAAGCTATAAAAGTAAAATATTTCGTTTTGAATTCCCTGCCATTTTTTTCTAGCTTGCTGGAGTTGCTACACTAGCTTCGCTACAATATAATTTGTATCAGGCAATATTTCATATTTTATTGGAATGTATGAACTTGTAATGCATAATAATTATTGATATAATTTTTGATATGTAAATGATTAGGGGGATTTCAGCACGTATGCACTACCCATAATTAACCTTAAATGTACGACGTAAAAGACTCTGCTACATGACCTCATATCGGTCCTTTCAAGTTCGTAAATCAAAGCCTTGAATATTTTTACTTTTTCATAAACTGACAACAGCCTGTGATAAAAATAAAAATTGAAATAAAACATTTTTGTTATCATTTCCTCTTCTTTTATAATTCATAATTTTATGACAAATTCATAGTTATTAATAAAAAAATACAAAGTTTTTTAAGAGCATGTATAATTATAATCAATCATAATTTTTAAATTGTAAATATTTTATTTCCATAGCCTACGTATTGGAGATCTAAAAATTCAAATCTTAATTTCTTCGGCTAACGATAAGGATATACGTGCATCATTTGATTAACTGTGCCATTGCGCTTAATTATAAGCCACTTAAAATTTAACGTATCAAAATCCGTATCAAACTGCTCATTATTCACAGTTATTAATAAAAAAATACAAAGTTTTTTTTAAAAGCATGTATAATTATAATCAATCATAATTTTTAAATTGTAAATATTTTATTTCCATAGCCTACGTATTGGAGATCTAAAAATTCAAATCTTAATTTCTTCGGCTAACGATAAGGATATACGTGCATCATTTGATTAACTGTGCCATTGCGCTTAATTATAAGCCACTTAAAATTTAACGTATCAAAATCCGTATCAAACTGCTCATTATTCACAGTTATTAATAAAAAAATACAAAGTTTTTTTTAAAAGCATGTATAATTATAATCAATCATAATTTTTAAATTGTAAATATTTTATTTCCATAGCCTACGTATTAGAGATATAAAAATTCAAATCTTAATTTCTTCGGCTAACGATAAGGATATACGTGCATCATTTGATTTACTGTGCTATTGCGCTTAATTATAAGCTACTTAAAATTTACCGTATCAAACTGCTCATTATTAACCTTGTGGTCATATTTTACTTTAATATACTTTCTTATATGTTATCCCTACTCTTTTAGCCACGGAACTTGTCGGCGGCAAGTGGAGAACTTTAACGGCCATACTAATGAGTTCATTCTTTGCAACCGGTCTCGTCATTTTCGGCTTCTTAGCCTGGGCCATCCAACCTTGGCGTATGTTGGTCCAAATATCTTTTGCACCCCAACTCCTGGTGATAGCCTACTTTTGGATCTTACCCGAGAGCGTCAGATGGCTGCTCAGTAAAGGCAAATATAAGCAAGCTAAAACCATTCTGACAAGAGCGGCAAAGTTCAATGGTAGGAGCATAAGTCCAGCGTCTTTGGAATCTTTGGAAGCGTCTGCTAGACTGGAAATGGCGGCAGAAGAAGAAAAAAAATTATACACCGAACAAAATGACGAACCGTTGCTATTCCTGAGAGTCGTCCGATCACCAACTATGCTAAGAAGGATGTGCACTATTCCAATCTGGTGGATAACAACCACATTAGTTTACTACGGGATGTCTATCAACGCAGTCAGCCTTTCTGGTCATATGTATTTGAACTTTATAGCCGTGTGTGCTATAGAAATTCCCGGATACTTCATTGCCTATTTACTTCTAGACAGAATCGGACGCAAGTGGACAATTGGAGTTGCGTTCATGGTCTGCGCGGCTTGCTCGTTTGGATTCCCATTCATTCCTGACGGTAAGTTCTAACGAATATCATTGTCATAATGAAAACTGTTAACTTTACGTAATACTGAACATTGCTTCTATTCTATGAAATTGCATAAAATGTACATTTTTAGTATAATAACTATCTAAGAAAAAAACGATAAACGGAATATGTAATAAACCAATAAGAAACCAAATTTCTGATTTTCTTGAAAAGCGCAGTCGTGATATTTCTGAATTAATATCTAGTAATAAAGTTGATTTATTGATTTTCTTTTTATTTAAGTTAACAAACTAAACAGCAAAATTATATCTAAAACTAACTTGACTAAAAACGTATATGGTAAGTGTTTTCTGAAGTGTCATTTTTGTCTATTTTTGTTACATGTACCCTACTGTATAATGAATTATTATTAGCTGCACTGATTTTTGAAGGCATACTAGCTCTATAATTATTATAAATGTCATGCAAATGGATTGTCATTTCGGAAGAAATTAAATATAAGAAACTTTTCTTTTAACATATAAGAACTTAGAAAAATAACTAATATTATTTGGAAATGTTGTCTTCCCAAACTTATTTCGGTATCGAACGAAATTAAATTAAAGTTATTTCGGTTTCAAACAATTTATTTAGGTAAACAGCGCATGTACTCGTTATAATAGAAGTGTCTTAGAAAAGTTTCTTATAAAGTTGTTTCTATCAGAGTTTCTTATCTGAGACTGATTTTAGAGGAAATATTAATACAATTGTACATTTCATAAGCTAAACTGTTAAATCAGCTTTAAATCATTAACATTGTACTCACATAATTTTATTTAAAAGAAGCTGCAAATTTCTGATCGCCGTTTCCAAAAATTTCAATTTTAACGAGTGGATAACATTTGATATTTTTCATAATATTTAAATAGATCCTTCAAACTGACTTTTTATTATTACATAATATAGTATTATTCTAAAAATATTCTCAGTATTATATTAGACAGTGCTTAAAGTTAAAAATACACACGTTAGAAACAAAAGAAATCTGGAACAAATCTCCCTAACTAACAATGAACATAGAGTAGGGTTTGTAACATAGCAGAGTTAAAATAAAATTGCACTAACTATCTTTAGTATAATTGTGAATGTAAATATTTGTGTTCTATCACCATTCTCAGGAAATGTACAAAAAGAATAGATATAGTGATAAAATTTTACGCGGGAGATTAAATTCAAGAATCACTTTTCGATAGTAGCATTCGCACTCATCAAATTCAATAGGTAAGCTCTTTGATGACTTACAAAACATCATGACAATTTACTGAAACATTTTCCATGCAAACTTTTCAGATCTTAGTGGACTAGCCCTAACTATATACCTCATAGGCAAAGGTGCCATAAGTTGCGTCTTCACAGGAGTTTACATCTACACGGCTGAACTCATACCTACAAGGAACAGGCATTCTCTTCTCGCTTTCTCATCTATGGTCGGACGCATTGGATCCATCTCGGCACCACTCACACCCGCTCTGGTAAGCCAGCGTTCTTTACTTCTTCAATGATATTCAAAGTAAATATATTAAAAAATAAATGAATCTTATATAATTGTTAATCAACAATATTGATTCAAAATACGATTTGAATGAACCTTTCAAAGACGAATACATCACGCCCTACGAGGCTTCCATAAACAATAAGGTAGATGTAAAAGTTGGTACACTACAATAACAAGCTACATGCATACGTACGTCTATTAAATTTTTTATTAATAATATTATTATTCGCTCTGTAAATAGATTGCCTAGTGTATCTTTCGCAGGCGTTAGACGAATGGCTTGGTTGTCTACACTGTTTTTATTTGTAAAGGCAAGTTGAACGAAATAATTTTACATAGAAGTATAAATATTAAGATCGGACACAACTTAATAAAAAATTATTTTTATATCGCTTATCACGTTTCTGACAAATGACCTAAAACCTTTTTCTTTTCAATTAATTAACATTTTTTGTCCATCAAAAATTAACAATCACAAATTGCCATACATTAAACTTAAATATCAATAAAACTTAATTAAAACGTCATAAATGAAAAACTTTATGAAAATATGTTCTCAATTTAATCTGTTGAAACTATTTACGGGCAGTGAGATATGTTTTTGTTAAATAAATTCTTTACTAAATTAAATCGCATGCAACTTTCATGACGTTACCCAAACCATTATTTATTATAAATTTTCTTTCGTGTGAAAAAGGAATTAATTTTTTTTTTAAATTTACTCAATTACTCGATAAATATACAATTCATGAACAATTCTAACACAAAAAATAAAAAACTATGGAAACTTGTCGCATACTGTCATTTGATATAAGCCTTCTGGCTTTTCGATATGCAACAATTTTATTAATACAGCTTGAATTATAATCTCGCTTGTTCTTTTTTTGAATCTATGTCATCACTACACACATTATAAATGAGAACGTGTCCTTATTTGTTTTTTTTATGTCTTGGTAATTCTGCAATCAAGCCACAAATCGCGACCTAATTTGACATATGTATAATTCATATAGGGGAGTAACAATTGAGCTATTTTGCATGTGTAAATAAATAGGAATACTAACAGTATGTACAATATGTACAAAGAATACTAACATGGCCTTTCAATATGCCACAATTTTATTAATACAGCTTGAATTATAATCTCACTTGTTCTTTTTTTAATCTATGTCACCACTACAAACGTTATAACTGAAAACGTGTCCTTATTTGTTTTTTTTATATATTTCTTAGTAATTTCTAATTTGGATTCTGCTATCATTAATTCATATAGGGACGTAACTATTGATCTATTTTGCATGTAAAAATAAAAATGAATACTGTTACTCAAAATATATTTTTGGAAGTTTGTTACTCATTCACGTCAGCCACATTGGCTTGCATTTAAAAACTTTGTTGCGAAAAAAGCTTTCTTGTGTAATTTGCTTTAAAAACTTTTCACGTATTTTCATATAATCAAACTACGTAGTAACCGTACTGGATGTTGCTAGATTTTGGCCATGGAACAATAATCAATTGGACAGCTAACTACTCTCAAATATGCTACCTTTTGCAAAATATTATAAAAATATAGGTTAATTAAAAATTAGAATAGAAAAAATTATAAAGACTTGTTAAAAAATAAGTTAGTATTAAGCTCCTAAATTTAATGGTGAAAGGATATCTCCAAGTTTCATTAGCTATCATAGATTATAATGAGCGTTACTTGAAATAACGTCACAATTCAGCATTACCGATAAGTTTAAACCTTTATAACTGTCAGTTTTTAAGACATATTATTTTTTTTTCGCACGCGTCAAGTTTATCTTGCTATTGTAATTTATGATGTAATAAAAAAGTCAAATACCCTGTTAACGATACTACTAGGTTCTCATGATATATTTCATAAAGGCTGCATTGGCTATCAGTAACCATCAAGATTAATGTGTCACGCGTGGATGAACTTCAAACTTGCAAATTTAAATTGAATGTTAGAATAAAGTTAATTCAGGAATTAAAATAATTAATGAAAATTTATTTTCCCAGGATAAATAAAAGAGAGTTTTGTTCCCAATTGTTAACAAATTAATTATCCAATTTTTTTAACTTGTCAAGTGCTACTACTAGAAATAACTAAACTAGCTAAAATTTGACCCATGTTATAAAAATAATATAAAATAACAAAAATACCAAAACCTAGTAATCATTTTGATACTTGAAAGTATATGTTTCTCTTTGCAGATGGACTACTGGCATGCAATACCATCGATGATATTTGGAACTCTAGCCTTCATCTCCGGCTGCTTGATTTTGACTCAACCAGAAACTCTGGGGACCACGTTGCCGGATACTATCGAAGAAGCTGAAGGAGTGGGAACCTGAATGATTGCCTTTTCTAAATACCTAAGTAAAATTATGCGTTTTGCAACATGACTGAGTTTATTTTCCATTTCTTAGAAGTAGCAGATAAAAATAAAGTAAAAATGTGCGTAGAAACATATCGTTCGAAGTGAAAATTATATATATTTATTGTAAACTCAATGTAAAAAAATAATTATCAATGTTGATCATTAATATTGCAAACGTCATTTGCTCACACGATTCTGTGATGAAATGTTCACGTTATTTATAATAAATATACAAAAATGTTTTTAAATATCCATAATATTCATTTCAAAGCATTCACTTATAAAACTCAACACCATAAATCAAACTGTATAAGCTGTGACATAAGGACAAACTCAGAAGTTTCAAAGAAAAACCTTGAAATGAGAAGAAAAACTTAAACTTTACCTATTAACAGTACAAATGGGAAAGTAAGTATATATTAAAAAGAAAAAAACCTAACACGAGATTTTTGTTTCTACATAATTTTATCGAGAGTAAAAAACTATGTATAATGTAATCAAATAAGTATAAAGTAATCAGTAAGCCATACAAGAACTATGTATAAAGTAATCAGTAAGCTATACAACGCAAAACTTAGCCCTTTCGTTTTGCCATGTACAGCTTACCTATTAGCGTATTTTATTTATCTGATTACTTTATAACAGCTAATAGCTAAGCCATACAATGCAGAACTTAGCCCTTTCGTTTTGCCATGTATAGCTTACCTATTAGCGTATTTTATTTATCTGATTACTTTAAATATAGTTTTAAAACAAATTTAGCCCTTTCGTAGCGAAAAACAAAATACGTATTACCAATTCAATTTTATTTTTTACAAAAAATCTACGCTTTTTCTCTTACATCACTGACATTTTTTCTACAACTTTTATATAGATGTTTTGACTTATTCAATCAGTGCAATCTTTCGTTCTATGCAAACCAAGTGATACGTGTAGATATTGCCTTTGGAGTAGATACTCCCAACATCACTTAATGCAAAAATGAAGTGTAATATAAATTCTTTTTTAATTATTTTTATGTTTTTGGAGACATTGACACAAACCTTTCAATTAGGCACACAATCAAAATATTCTTCATATCTTTAAACATTAATTTGTCTTCATCACTTGAATATTAAATTTGGAGTTCTTCAACTCTAAACAGATTTATAAGCATTTAGATAGATCTTGTCAATGCTCATGAATGCTTGTAGAGCTCGATATATCGCAAATGCCCCCGAAGACTTAATGAAAGTCACAATATACTATAGTCAAGTACCAATATGTAAATAGAAATTTTGTTTCCTTTGTTGTCACTTTTTTGCGGCAGGAAAATTGTTTTTCTTGAATTGTGAATTTGGAATTCTGATAAGTGCCCTACGTCATTAACGCGATTAAGTAAGCCATATTCTGAAATAATACATTTATAAATTTTGTTTCTCCGTTGTCATTCATGCTCGAAATGTTAATCATCATCATCATATCATCATCATCATATATATTAATACGCTAAGGTTAAGATGTTACTCTCCCTTTTTAGAAAAAGCCTCACAACTAATCCACATAAATTATATATCATTTTATAGATAATTGCTTGATCTACCGGCATCCACAACTAAAAAATTTATTATTGCTATTGTTTTTGCAAATTAATTAATTATTAAAATTATATACACAAAACAGCAATGCTGCCATCTAACGGCTCAACGTCAATATGATTGACGGTCGGTAAAATTTTTGTTTAATTTCAAATCCACTCACGTATAAATAAAGTTGCGCTTTAGCTCAATGCTTTTGATACTTGCGCCTCTGTATGTCAATTTTATTAAAATATTTGTTTGATCTGTCATTTGAGCTTCATACTGGAATAAAAACGTAATAAGCAGTGTGCAAAATTAGAAATGAATTGAATACCTGCAATCAATTTTGATTTATTAAATTGAGTTGAATAATTTATAATGCGAAGACTTCGCACGGGTCACGCTAGTACTCGTATAATAAACTATTTTCTTGGATTATTCCTCATTTAAAAATTAGTTAATTTCGGGTTTTGGAATAGTAATTTATAAGAATTATTTTCTTTTTTTAATAATAAATATAAGTACAATTCACGTTTTTTACAAAACATCTTCAGAAACAATGTTTACGATTATGTAAAATTTATGGTTTAGTTTTCGGAAGACGGATTAAGGATCTTTCGGCTTTACTTTACTTAGCCACCTGCCGTGTCTGTGCCTGTACTTTAATAAATTATCACTACAAAGCTTTTGGGTTAATTATTAAATTTGAATGAAATTTGGAATATGTACACCACTTGTTAACCACCTGTTCAATTAATCAGATCCGTTTCGTTAGAAAAGTACTTTATTTCAATTTATTTGTATGTTTCAAAAAACATTTTCTAATACAAAATGAAATTATTAATTTCATTTCGTTTTCGAACACAAAACCGAAATGAAAAAAAAATTAATTTGTTAGAAGAGAATTGTAATAAGATCATATTTTTTCAAGAATGATTAAAATTATCCATTTTCTAAGTTTAAGAAATATGGAAAGATACAAAAATTTAATCTCTAACCATTGTTTTAGACATTTTATTTGACTTCATTTGTACAACTCATAGTTAAACGTTAACTCTCGAGTGGCGTTTACTCTCGAGTACTAACATGTTCCGCTATACGCTCCATGTGCTACACCAGCTCCGCCTAGCATTCGCAGTTATTCCGGCTCTATCAGAATTGTCAAAATGTAGTAAACAAATTTTACATTAAAATATGCGTGTATATTATATGCAATACTGCAATAACAATTAAGTAAGAGCAATACTGCAGCAATTGATTCATTATACTGCATGAAAGAAGTAAATTTTATATAGGACTTGTGTTTTATCTCTGACCTGTTTGTTTATGTTTATTCGTACTTTGTTGGAAAAATAAAAATACAGTAAATAAAGCTATTCTTTGATATATTGGAGGTAAGCTGTTGTGTTGTCTGTTTCTGTCTGAATCTCTGCGTGGTACGCTTCACTATATACATATCTATTATAAATAATTATTCTTCCTGGTTTGTCTGATTTTATAAAGTGTGCGTATACTTAATATTTTTGAATGAGTTTTTTTTTTTACTTTTTTCCGTTAGTATGTTATCATCCATTAATAGGGGACTGTTTAATATAATATTGAGTGATTCTGCCTTAAATTATTTGTATCTTCTCCATTCCACAATATGTCTGTAACCGTGATATAAATATAGATTAATTTGGTTTTTTTAGCAGTTGATAAGGGGAAATTGTTGATAAGTTGGTTGTTGATAACGAAAGTTATTGACTACGGTTGTTGACTACGAATTTAATCCCATGGTTTTAAGTTCCAAGTCTATATTCATTTAATTTATTTATATGTCAGTACTAATGTATCGCATTGGTACTGACATATAAATAAATTAAATTAATATATTGTTGACGAAAAAAAATTGCAAATTATGATGGTTGCTTCTTTCTTTTAACTGAACCATGTTGTTTTGTTCTAATTTCCAACTTGTTGTTGTTAATCTGTAAACTTACGTACATTGTTTCTTATGGTATTTTTTCATTTGAAAATACAACAATTATAGGAGACCATTTTAATAAATTGTTTATAAATAATAGCAAAACGTTTGCCACACACTGATATGACAAGTAACAGGGAGCCTTTATTAACGCCATTTTCGTCCACCGTGGGCGCTACAATCGTTTTGCTCTGTACGAAACGAGTAAGCTTTATTTATTAATGATATCCGCCACTAAAGCTACGTATTTTAAAATGCTAAGGTCAGACTCAAATGAAACGCTAACAAAGGAAGGTCTGGAGAACTGCACACCTCTGAAGAGCTCTTAATATGAAAAATGTATTTACGGAAAATAGGTAAGCTTAAATCGTATATTTAGAGTAACTCTTTATAGTATTTCGATCAGATGATTGATTTAACATAAGTTTCTCTGAAAGTTTATTTAACGTAAAAAGGTTTCTAAATTGAAAAAGAATGCGCCATTCGGAAAATCTTTTTAAAAGTAATATTGATTTCTGCGAACAATTTTTATGCCCATAAATTGTCAACAAGTGATTGAACCATACTAGCTATGTTATAACTGACCTTTTAAACCTGTTTCAGTTTCGTTATCACTTAGTTTTACACAGTGATATTTATTAATAAATCTTATGAAACAATCACAAATTGATTTTCGAATTCATTTCCGCATACATTAAACTTTAAATGTATATAAAGGTTTAACTTGCAGAAACAGGATATTAGTAGAATGTCACTCAACAGGATTTTATATCGAATAAATGAAATACATTTGCAACAAGGTTGTTTTGTGTTCATTTCTTGAATAACCATACAAAAACGTGATTAAGTTTTTTGTTATTAAGTTTTTTTTTAATCAATAGATGAATTATATGGCCAGTTTTAATATTCTTATCATAACGCAACGACTTAAGAGAAAATAATAATATTTGAAAGGGAGCAGTAACCAGCCTTATTAAAAACCTGTCAAGCACGAGTAAAACTCGCACTGCGAAGGTTCAATACACATTTTGGTGTTTATAAACATTTGAAGGTACATAGTATTTCTATTAAACTATTTACAAATATTTATAAACATTTGAAGGTACATAGTATTTCTATTAAACTATTTACAAATATTAATTTTACTCAAATATTGAATATATTTGACTTTAATTTATAAACATTTGAAGGTACATAGTATTTTATAAACATTTAAAGGTACATAGTATTTCTATTAAACTATTTACAAATATTAATTTTACTCAAATATTGAATATATTTGGCGTTAATTTTGTAGAAATCCATTATTCACAATTAAATGAAACTACATGATGTATTATTATTTCTACTTTCTTTAAATTCTTTACCGCGACCTAAGTTTTGTTGCATTACAACATCTTCAGGTAGACTGTTAGCAAAGATTAACCCAATCTTTGCTAATAGCCCACCTGAAGGTGTAATACAACGAAACCTAGGTCATGGTAGAGAACTTTAAGAGAGTAGAAATAAAACACATTGTGAATTTTCGTCAACGTAAATATATTACAACGTATTATATAATATATCTTTCACAGGCGTATAAACATGGTACATATGAAAAATATAAGATTTAGAATAATTGCTATAATTTTCCAGTAATGTTTTAATTAGATTTGACTAGCCACGTTTTCTTCTTGATTTTTCACTCAATGGTTTTGGAAATAAAAGGGCGCAATGCTTATTTTTAAGAATATATTTAAAAATGTGCAATTTAAAATTGCGAAGAAAATATTTTTGTATTCCCCGTAACAAACCTTTCAAATAATACTCCACGTGATATACAAAATAAGAAAAAAATATTGTTTAGCCTTTTTTTACCTTTTCTTTAGTTGTTATAGACACATTTTGAAAAAGATGGCGATTTAAAACATTTGCATAATATGTGGGTCAATAAGATATATTATTATGTCAACTTCCAAGTTTTTAATTTACATGGTTTCTGGGAAAATCAGTTTTGAAATGAGAAAAATGTAAATGAATTTCCTCCTATATTTTTCATAGGCGTCAGTTAGATGTGTTATTATGTCAACTTCCAACTTTTTAAAAATAATTTACGTGGTTTCTGAGAAAATCGGCTTTGAAATGAGAAAAATGTAAATTAATTTCCTCCAATATTTTTCATAGGCGTCAGTTAGATGTGTTATTATGTCAACTTCCAACTTTTTAATAATAATTTACTTGGTTTCTGAGAAAATCGGCTTTGAAATGAGAAAAATGTAAATGAATTTCCTCCAATATTTTTCATAGGCGTCAGTTAGATGTGTTATTATGTCAACTTCCAACTTTTTAATAATAATTTACGTGGTTTCTGAGAAAATCGGCTTTGAAATGAGAAAAATGTAAATGAATTTCCTCCTATATTTTTCATAGGCGTCAGTTAGATGTGTTATTATGTCAACTTCCAACTTTTTAAAAATAATTTACGTGGTTTCTGAGAAAATCGGCTTTGAAATGAGAAAAATGTAAATTAATTTCCTCCAATATTTTTCATAGGCGTCAGTTAGATGTGTTATTATGTCAACTTCCAACTTTTTAATAATAATTTACTTGGTTTCTGAGAAAATCGGCTTTGAAATGAGAAAAATGTAAATGAATTTCCTCCAATATTTTTCATAGGCGTCAGTTAGATGTGTTATTATGTCAACTTCCAACTTTTTAATAATAATTTACGTGGTTTCTGAGAAAATCGGCTTTGAAATGAGAAAAATGTAAATTAATTTCCTCCTATATTTTTCGTAGGCATAAAAATATAAGGAATATTTTAAAAATTATAAGAGCTAGAATTCTTGCTATAGTTTTCATACAATCTTTTGTAGTAGTAGAGTGGGCTTCTAAAAACTTATATTTTTTCATAATTTTAGGTTGAGTGTTTCTGGAAATAAGGAGGAAAAAGGTATTTTTTTGAAAATTTTCAATGTATCTTTGAAGATATAACACCTAAAACAACTAAAATATTCTTAAGATCCTCATAACTAGCCCTTTCAAACGACCCTATATTTAGAATTAAAAACAATTTTCGATTACTTAATTTGTCCTCCCTAAAATTTCTAAAAAAATATTTTTCAAGTTTACGGTAGCTAATGTCGTGTATGTGGGTTAAATTACTTTATTACTATACCTAATCTCAAGTTTCTACGTCAAGCTGTTTCTGAGAAAAACGGCTATGATAGACAGACGGGCTAAGACATCAGTGATCTTATAAGGGTCCCATTTTTCCTCTTGAGGAAGTAAACCCTAAAAATGGGAAAGATGATCCTATTTCTTCACGATGTAGGTACACAAAGAATAAATAGTTATTTTTGTTTTTGAAAAAATCTTGCGTGTGGCCTCTGCCTATATTTCTAAAAAAAACAAGATTTAAATAACCGACACACATGGAAGTGGAATAGTTCGTAATTAATAAATTTCAAAATAACCGCCATTTCTTAGACTGCATAATTATCAAATTTCAAACAAAATTTTCTACCACTAACTATACAATGCATATACCAAGTCTAGACATGTGAGCTTCTTGAAAATTGTAATAGCATAACTATTGCAATTTTCTATAAGCTCCACAAATACAACACCGCTAACAAATTGTAACAAATGGTACTGAGTCCTAATGTTTTTGTTGCCGTTTAACTGACCCAGATTTAAATTGCAAACCTTTGGAAATGTTTCTCCTATTTATTTATTTGGTCGTTATATTTCAAATTTTTATCGCAATTTTCTTTTAATTCAATGCGCTTCTTTTACTTTGCTTCCTGCTAAATTTTCAATGGGACTTACAAGGCCACGTTTTTTTAAAGGGACTACCAAAAGCCGCTAAAATATTGAGCCCAAGTGTTACGAAAAAAGTGATACTTTTGTAAAGAGAAAACATAAGAATAAGCCCTTCAACCTTTCATTTAAGTAATCAATGTGATAAATGATCAATCTCACATATTTTTATTTTCACGTAAGGCTCTAAGCCATCAAAACAAAACATTCCGATTATATCCCGTTGTACGCTCTATACGCATTTGTACACCAATCCTCTACATCTCTATACGCATTTGTACACATACTAATTCATGAAACAAAGAAGCTTGATAATGTCGTTGAAAAACTCACGTAAAACTCAAAAGAGCATTATCCCACATGAGATGAAGACGGTCGCATATGGAAAAATAGTTGCCAGAGCCTCGAAAGTTTGGACTTCTCCAGTCCCGCTTGATGAGCGGCCGTAGGTCTTGCGATTAACCCAACACACCACGGTGAAAAACATATTTATCTACATAAAATAAGGAATAAATATCACAGTCACGTTAATTTTTACTTCATTTGAACAATGTCTAGGCATTTTAAAAGTATACGTGTTGATTTTTTTGTAAGCCTCTTTTAAAATATATTATATACTAGATTTTTACCTTATTTTTTATCCTTATTACCAATTCTTGAGGTTTCTTAATTAAATAGGCATTCAAATTTATTTATTTTCAAATTAATACCATTATTTTTCAAATCAAATTTATACCATTATTCAAATTTATACCATTATTTTTCAAATTTATTTTTAAAATTTATACCATTATTTTTCAAATTTATACCATTATTCAAATTTATACCATTATTTTTCAAATCAAATTTATACCATTATTCAAATTTATAACATTATTTTTCAAATTTATACCATTATTTTCAAATTTATACCATTATTCAAATTTATACCATTTTTCAAATTTATACCATTATTTTTTATTCTTATTACCAGTTCTTGAGGTTTCTTAATTAAATAAGCACTCAAATGTATTGTTGGTTAATTGGACAAAGGTAATACCGAGCCTGTACAATATCCACAAAATAAAATGTTAATAAAAGATGACCAATTAAACCCTTTATAAATTGATTAACACTTTCCTTCGAAGCTAATTAGTTAGAATAACTTATTCGATAAATAGATATATTTTCACAATCTTGAAGCCTCATATGCATGAAAGAAATATACACGTAAGCACGATTTAGAACTTGATTGAATGCCATAATTTTTTGGAAGATAAATAATTTCTAGCTATTATATTATAAAAAAGATTTTTAATTACAAGTTTACCTACCAAGAGATTGTAATTAAGCACACTTATTTACAGTATCGTGCCGTCTTTGATACAAATATGTATATTTTACTAAAAATGACTCAAAAAGAAGTGGAGATTTTCTTAATAAGCAAGAAAATATAAAAAAAAACTGAATTGCCCAAAAACCTGAAAATAAATAATAAAACCTCCGACAATCAAACCTCGTTTTACGATTTTATCGACTCATTATCTTCCGAATTCTTCTTCCGAAACTTTGTTAAAACATTCTTATTCATTCATCAAACATAAAACAAGAAAATCTTGTTTATTTTCATTCTGTATTCGCCCAGTCGGGTTTTATACTTTAATAAAACTTTTTAGTTAAGAATCCCAAGTCCTTTCGAGGAATATACAGCCAGAATAAAGACCTTGGTGTTCCTACATATACTCAAAAATGAATTATCCTTCTGTTCGCTTTGTGCTGTCAGATAATAAATCAAAAGAATTCACACACGCTTATAACGTGGACTCATACAAAAATACAACTCGTCACAAAAACCACTCACTTAAGTCACTTCGAATAAAATGGCAAGACATGTCGACTGAACCAGGTAAAAATGTTATTTAACATTAAGGATAAGCCAACGAAATTATACAATGTCAAATAACGAACTACTTTGCACGTTACACGTCTTCCATATACAGCGTGCTCTTTTCGTTTCTGTGTACGAGATATGTTTTATGAGATAAAAACTTTAGAAAAAACTAAAATTTAACTCCAATATATTGATTTGCGCATACATATTTTTTGACAATTTCAATTCCTAATCGTACAATTACGGTTCAGTAAACACTGAGATATTTAAAGTATAGAGTATTCTTAAATATTTCAATATTAACAGAAACCTAAATACAAATATTAATATTATTTGTCAACACGCTAATATATTGCCCAACACATTTTTCAGACGAATATCTCGAAAATACAATTTATATTATTAATATTATATCTCAACGCGCAAATATATATATATATATATATATATATATATATATATATATATATATACAATCCATTTTTCAGATGAATATCTCGAAAACTGTAAAATTTATAATCATCGCTAGAATGCTATGACAAAGTTTAGGCAGGCTTCTAGTAACGTTGTTTTTTTTTCATAAATTTAACTGTAACGCTTACACATATAGGGGAAACAATGACATATTAAAACGAGCTTAGTAACATATTTCTTAAATAAATTTATTGTAGCAAAATTTACTCCATAGATATATATCATTTATATCCGTAGAGCAGAAAAACTGGAACAGAGCTACGAAAGTCACGATTGCAAAATTTAGAAGCCCCAAAATGAACGATGGACCCCATTTTAGGATCGAAAGATTTTATATCTTAAAAAGATAATCCTTATTTGATCATTTCATCATGCATCTATCCCGCAGTCTATCATGAGCGAATATTTCGCGATTTACGGCAGAATCATGTCGAAGCTTTTAAATAAATAAAAAGCAGAATTGCTTGCCATCCATTGCCTTTTATTTTAAAGGCGCGAGTACATTAATACGTAAACGAAGATAGTATCTAAAATAATTCTATACACACCACGTTAAGGACTTTCTCTCCCAAACGTACTGTACGACGAATTCCTAAGGATACAATCTGAGGGTACAATTAAGTTATTTAAGATGTTTGATATGTATATTATCTTTCGTGAATGTAGTCCTACCTTTTACTTTAATTAGCAAAAACATAATGCACTTGTGCCCATTTCTCCCTCTGTTCCTCATATCCATGCGCGCGAAAGTTCGTCATCGTACATCGCAACGACGTTCATTAAAATTAACAATCTTGCTTTTATTTAATGTGAAAAACCTCTTCATTTCTCTTAAACACTAATCTAAATTATTAAGAATTTTAATTTCTATCGAAAACCTTTATAGTGAGCATATTTATTTCAACGAATGTTAATTAAAGGACCTACACATCGCCATTTTTAAACACTTTGTCACTTTTTTAATTTAAAAACGGTTACCTTGGCCTTGTATGTGAAAGACAAATAAAGGCTATTATGAGCTTTTCTTTATATCTATTTAAACCTATAATCTCTCCATACATATTATTAATGTACCTAATAGTTTTACCAGCGTTCGTCACGAAAGCGCCCAGACCAGAGACGTATTCTTCCATTGCTTTAACATTACTAATTATAACTCAAAAATATAGTACATACAATATAGCATATAGCAATCGGAAGACTGTAACCTATGATATTATGGAAGTAGTATGTCAATGGGAATATTAATGTATATTAATCCTTAACAAATAAACAAATAAATAAAATAACAAATCTGGCATATTTGTTATGTTAGTACGACAAAAAAGATAATTATTATTTTATTTATTTAATTGAAAAAAGTTTCATTGAAATATATAATTTTGACGATAGGATGGCCATATAACTATTTGTCATATACGATTTAAATAAATTATTCTGCAACGTAAAAATATTAATACTAATGTATAACAATAAGCGCAAAATTGTACTAAGATACGCCAAAGTGCGTACGCATAAAGTAGATTTCCATAGTTTATATATATATATATATATATATATATATATATATATATATATATATATATATATATACATATACATATATATATATATATATATATATATACATATACATATACATATACATATACATATACATATACATATACATATACATATACATATACATATACATATACATATACATATGCATATGCATATGCATATGCATATGCATATGCATATGCATATGCATATGCATATGCATATACATATACATATACATATACATATACATATACATATACATATACATATACATATACATATACATATACATATACATATGCATATGCATATGCATATGCATATACATATACATATACATATTCATATACATATACATATACATATACATATACATATACATATACATATACATATACATATACATATACATATACATATACATATACATATACATATACATATACATATACATATACATATACATATACATATACATATACATATACATATACATATACATATACATATACATATACATATACATATACATATACATATACATATACATATACATATACATATACATATACATATACATATACATATACATATACATATACATATACATATACATATACATATACATATACATATACATATACATATACATATACATATACATATACATATACATATACATATACATATACATATACATATACATATACATATACATATACATATACATATACATATACATATACATATACATATACATATACATATACATATACATATACATATACATATACATATACATATACATATACATATACATATACATATACATATACATATACATATACATATACATATACATATACATATACATATACATATACATATACATATACATATACATATATATATATATATATATATATATATATATATATATATATCACTAGAAATTGTTGATGCGGGTTATCTGAAATAACTTTCATTGGAAACTCTAATCAAATGCTAATAACTGGAAAGTTTTCCGATTTTTCAAACCCATAACTGAAAAATCAGATGCAGAAGAACATTGATCAGATGCAGAAGAACATTGTTTATTCACTTACAGGAAAGCTTGAAAAGCCACTTAAATTACTCATGGTAATGCAATCCGGCTATGTGCAGCACTGCTCTTGACTTTAGATGCCACCAAAATTAAAAGTAATCATCCAAATATGATAGTAGCGTTACACATAGATGAAGTGCGTACTAATTAAAAAAAGTTGTTTTATCGTTCACTTTAAAAGTCAATATCTTCAATTCTTAAACAAATTTGTTTCTGAGAGCTAAACAATTTTTCTACAATATAAATATTTATACAATTCGGAAAATTGTCGTAAACATTGTCTTTTAAAGTTCCGTCTCTAGTAGATGTATCATTGTTCATTTGTATAGATACAGTATCATTAAAGAAATTGACTGTCATTTATATCATCGAAAATATTTATATTACAATTGCCCACATGAATAAACATAATGGCGACTTGCATATTAGTATAAAGGACCACACCAAGAATTTTAAAGATACAATCGTTAAAATGTGTGTAAAATGTCACTCACTTCTTGTCTTTTTATAATATTCTGGCCGGTATACTCAATTAAGTTATGTAAAGATGGCCGGACCAACGCGAGAGAACCCCAACCATTATTATTCACTCATTTTTCCGGTTCGTCGATCTGTATATTGAATAGTTTGAAAAAACTGATTTATCTAATGGACATGATCGTGTTTCGACAAAAAAAGACACGTGTAAGGCTTGACACATTGAACGAACATTTACACCACCAATATATTTACGTAGACTCTCTATTATTACACAAAATTTGAATATTGTGGCGGACACGTTTCTTCAAAATCTGAATTTCGGAAGAAGAGGATACTTAGATAAACGCAATAATTAATTATCTGTTAGATCATTTAACGTTTGAAGACATGATGCATTAAATTGCCCGCCTTTAGAAACAATATTGAGCCCACTTACTGTTGTTGCTTTAGGACAACCAACATAAAGCAAAACACGCTTAAAATTGTTACTTATTTGAACAGGCATTTTATCTAATGCCGCATCTTGACTCTTTTAAACCATCATACCTTTTGCAACCATTAAAGGAAACTGGTTACTACGAATGACCAATTTCAATGGCTTCCACTTCTTGATAATGTAGATCACGTTGTCAAATGGTGTCGATTTCATTATAATATGATCAACATATTTTTGGTTGCTTACTTTATATTTATTTCTTGTGGATTACTCTACTTTGTTATCATCGAATCTTATCCTATGTCTCAGTGACTGTTCTTCACAAGTCTTGATGTTGCGTCCGAAAACAAAAGCTAATCTAACGGGACTTCCGTTAACTAGCCCTATATTTTTATCACTATTAACCGTCATCCTGCACCATACGTAAATTTTAGTATCCATTTTTATGATTAAAAAAGCATTATGCACTGTTAAATAAATAACAGTTTGTAATGAGTTTATTTGCCATAATATTTGTAGCTCTAAGTACTACACCTATAGCTGTAACTACTGCTCCTTTAGGTGTTATTGCAGCGATTGTACGATTTATTTATAGCTCTTCATTTATTATAGCTCTCAAACTCTTTATTTGTACTAAATAAATTGATCTTCTACTGCATTATTTTGTCCATTTAAAAAGTTTACATTTTTGCCTGCCAGAACTGTCATAATTGTCTCGAATAATTTTGTCTTAAGTCAGATATGACTGATAATAGGAATACCGAAAAGTCTTTCTTGTTGTTAAATATTTCAAATAAATTTTATGAAAATTTCTGTCTCCTAACATTAAAATTTCGTCTACGATAATTAACTCGATTGTATTAAATTTACGTACTCAAAGTATTAGTAGGACCGCAGTGAGAAACCGGAAGACTTAGTGCGGTATGAAGAATTTTTCCCAATGCCAAAATGTACTTTTCCAGTGTAGATTAGAACTGGTCTCAAATTTAAAATTAAAACTACACTTTAATAAGGAGTGAGATTAGGATGGGTAAACGTAGTATTTTATTTAATGTTATGTATATGTTTAAACATCTTTGCCAAAGTAGTCCCGATAATGATTTTCGATAATAAAAGCATTTATGGAAATGGTAATCGTGTATTTATCCCAAAAAATTTCTTAGTGAGGTACTTAATAGCAGATTACGAGACTGCTCTGTTATACGACAATTGTTATCAGAACGAGCAACTTGTCTAATCGATATATTAGAAGTATGTCCTAGTATACAATAATCTACTTCAGAACGAGCAATTTCCTTAGCCACAGTTTTACGAAACTGCACTGTAATACGATAGTTTTCATCAAAACGAGAAACTTTTTTGGTCGATATATCACACGACTGTTGTTTCTAACACCGTTTTGGATTCAGGTACTCAAATTCTTTCTCACTTTTGTTTCTTTTTCGTTATATCAAGCTAACAGATTTAACTTCTAAACTCTTTACTTCTGTTATGTTTCCCTTTTTACTAAATAATTTACAGAACGACAAGATTAAACTTTCGTAATAGGGAAAGCTAATAAGAACTTCAAATTAATAATTTTCATCAAATGAGGTCGCAAAAATCAACCAAAAAATATTTTGTTATCGAGGCTAATCCGTGCTCTATAGTCACGACGAAATCTACTGCATAAATACCATAATCAAAAGCATTTGTTAGTCATCGAATTATGGGAAAAAGCTTTAGTGAATTGTGAGGATTTTTTTTTTAATAAATACTGTTCTTCTACCCGAAATAACTCAGTATACAAACTATCATATACAATCGGTTGGCCATTGATATAATGGACGTAAGTTCAATGTTGAACGTCACCAAATGGACGCTCCCCAAGAACTTCTTGAAATATAATTTGCAAATGATCTTACGAAGAAATAGGTTCAATCAAGTGAAAAGCCTGCGTTAAAATTATGTGATGCGTATGGTAGTTTGTACTTAACAAAAGAATTCTGTGAAATTCAGTCACACATTCATCTTCAATAAAAATGGTGTTTTTAAGTTTATAAGAAAAGCGTTACATCGTAAAAATAAATAAAATCTTACTACACAAGACACAAAGTATGTAAGTACCTATGCAGACACTCTACGTAAAATATAAAACATTTTCCCAAAAAATTGAACCGACTTCAAATAACTACTTAATAATAAGCGCATTGAAAAGTATACAATATTGAAAATATGTGTTGAAAAATATGTGTTGAGTACACATATTTTCAATATTCGGAAACGTTATTGTACCGCAAAAGCATACAATAGAGTTGAGTACACATATTTTCTATATTGTCTACTTTTGCGGTACAATAACGTTTCCGAACATAAATAAAATTATAAAATACTACTACTGCTAGAGATATTTTGCAAACAGTGCCAAGTCGTCTCTGACATTCACAAATATATTCACACACACACACACACACACACATACACACAGATGAATACGACTACTCATTTGTGTGTGTATGTGGGTGTGAATATGTTTGTGGATGCTACTAATTTTTCATTTTGCAATTCTTCGTTGCGTTTTGTTAAATCAGTACTAAAAACTTGCTTAGCAAAAGTATTACAGGACTACTCTGTAATAGGGTAGTTTTTATCAGAACGAACAACTTACCTAACCGATGTGTCACTAATGTTCGATTTTGTAATTCTTCATTGCGTTTTATCACATCAGTATGAGAAACTTGCTTAGCCAACGTATTACGAGACCGCTCTGTGATAGAGTAATTTTTATGAAAACCGTCAGACATAGCTAAACCGACTCCAAAAATCTCTCGCAGTGTTTTGCAAATTTATTTATGTTCGGAACTTGCCTACCTACTGTATTAATGTTTAGTCAATTCATATATTAGCTTATATATGTACTTTCTTTTTATCTACCTATTAACTAATAACTCAGTAACGTCATGTGTTTATATGTACCTATATATACTATATCTAGCTATTTATTTTGTTATTCTCTTGCTTACATCAACACAAGTGAAACGAATTCATACTCGATGCATTTACGGCTCATCAGTGAAACGTTCCTGTCACCACCTCCCTGCTCATTCATTATGGCCTGATTTTTCTAAAAGGCTGATTTATGCCGCCTTCAGTACTACAACAATTTTAAAGATTATTACTAAATTATCATTAGACTTATATCATCCAAACTCAATCAAGACCCCTTTGCTATACATTGTTAAGAAATTCTATAGCATACCATAAATTTCCCTGAGCAAATTTTAACCAATATTTTATGATACCCATTAATACCATTTAAATGAAGAAAAATCATCCAAAGTGGCCAATTAATGCCGAAGGTATAAGTTAAGACACCTAAAACAGACAGTCTGCTGTGACATCACTATACCATCAAAGTGAGGAATTGAAACCCGGAGTTAAATGACAGAGTCTCTGCTTGAGACCCAAAATACTAATTTGTAAAGAGCAGATCCTCTAGCTTTACTGTTTAAGCGGACAGTACCCGCAGAGCGTCAGAACTGAGAAGTTGGTACCCGGAACTCATTAGTAAAGAATCTGCTTGAGATCCATACTAATTTCAAACAGCCGATTCTGAAATATCATAGTTGAGGCAGGCAGTACCCCTGAAGAAACAGTACTAAGGACTTGGAGCTCATAATTTAATTAAAGAGTCTTTGTTTGAGATCAACATTACTATTTTTAAAATAGCATATCCTCAGGTTTCACAATTTTGACAGGTAAAGTCAAAAGTTGTACAGTAACTCTGCAGGAGGACTGATGAGCTGTAACCCGAAATTCAATGACAGAGTCTCTGCTTAAGACCTGCAACACTAAATTCAAAAAAGTAGATCCTTAAGTCTCCCGATTTATGCAGCCAGTACGCATACAGTGCCAAGACTGGAGTTTAAACCCAAAGTTCAGTGGTAGAGTATCTACTTGAGAGCCACAATACTAATTTAAAAACAGTAGATCCTCAAATGTCACGTTTGGGGGGGGGGCGATGCTCCTGCAGCACTAGACTGAAATTATCGAAACTCGATCGCGACACTTGTGCTTCTCAATGTTGGGGAAGTCTATGGTACATCTTCAGTTTCAATGGTCAAATTCTGACTAAATCTTTATGTAACCATACCGGGAGTATAGCTTTCCAAATAAAAAAGAAAACCATCCAAATTGTTCGGACCTATATCATCCACCTCGATCACGGTACATCTGCCGTTCGATTTTGAACAATTCTATGGTATATCTTCAATTCCATAGTGAGATTTTAACCAAATTTTCAATGGCTATGCGATGGTATTCCCTTCCAAATAAAAAAAACTTCCAAATTAGTTGGATCTACATCATTCAAACTCGATCATGGCACAAGCGGGAGAGAGGAAATTTTGTTTGGACTCTATGAATAAATAATATTTTTATAAAACAATAACTTAAAAATTTAAAAATCAAAATACACAAGCACCGTCGCGTTCCATATGTAATCAAGTTCTTTGGTGCTACGCCAATGATAGATTGAGCAAAATGACGAAAAAATATGTAATAACTAACTCGGCTGCTCGTTTCGGCTGTACTGAACCTATAGCCGAGTATACCCGAAGAACGTCGTTTGGCCATATTTGGCCAACCGCCTAGTATATCCGAAGTGCGCCACGTTTGGCGTAACGCGAAATCACAAACCTTTTTTCATTTAAAAATATTGGACGAGATGAGCTAAAAGATGTATTCACTTCTAAAATTAAGTAACAAATAATAACATGTAAATCTAAAGTTAAACTGATGTTAAAAAATAATGACAATTGTTTTTAATTCCCTTATAAAATAAAACATCTATTCGAATAAGTATGCAGTACTGATACGTAAGTAGGAATGAAAATCGTTTACGTAAATCTTACCCATAAATTTATGAAGTGGACAAGATCTCTGTATTCGAACAGTATTTATATTTATGTCACCTATACGTATTTATTCCAATTATTCTAAATATTTAATCCTTTTTGGTCAAGTAACTCACTTGAAGAGAAATTTGATAAAAATCAACTAAATCAAATCAATAGAATGAATCTAATTGGAGAAATTAAATTCTACAACCTGCTTAGAAGATTTGTGTTACTGCAAATGAATCGTATTTATGAACTAAGTTTATTTATGACCTACAAGTTTATGATACTCGGTAATTGAAATGATGTAATTGTAGATTTGCTGCCTTAATACAAATCAGAATAGGTTAAAAGTATTCTAATAACGGAAAAAGTAATAAATATATTCAGGTAAAATACCTATGGAGTGCTTATGGGTCAATACCAGTTAACTTACCATTGAGGTAAGTCACCTGGCATCCACATCAGCAAGCCGTTAAGTTTATTTTGTAAATTAAACTTTCAATACTTATTTTTATTTAACTAAATAATTTAGAAAGGAATCAGTCCGTAGTATACATTACAGCAGCGATAAAAAGATGAAATACCATAAATTAAAATAAAAGAAGCAAGAGATTAAAATAATTTTTTTTAATATTAGAATGAGGGAGTATAAAATCTAAACAACCATACAATAACGTGTACTCTCACGTGCAGGTTATGCCTGTTCAGGATACCAAGTTTGCAATATCGCCTAATTCGTTCCGTAAGTTCTTGGGTTGACTTCGATTAACCTCTTTCGCTCCTTCTTCACCCAACTGCCGCGCTAAAGGCCGCCGACAGTACCAATGCCGTGTCACATTGCATATGCGCGAAGCTGAATGGCGAGCGTTTCCATTGAAACCTGTAAGGAAAAATGTTATTCTTTAAATAATGAAAAATATTTTTTCTCGAAAATTTTTTTCTGTAAAATCAATGATATATGGTATATGGTGATATTATTTAAATTCATGCCCGGCTTCTAAAGCGACCGGTTTATAAGTGTCATTGTTCTCTTGGATAGACAATTTATAAAACACGTTATTTTCTAGTGTAATAATTTTATTCAACTAATATTGTATCCCTTGATCAAAGTTTCAGTTTCGAAATTTAAAGAAAATTAAATGGCTTAGTATTATAAATAATATTGATACTTTTTTAAAATTCGTGTCCGATTTCTACAGCGATCGATTCGAAAATTCCCTTAGGTAAGCAATTTATCACACACAGTTAGTGTTCCCTTAGGTAGGCAATTTATCACACTCACTATTTACTAGTGCATGAATTTTATTCAACTAAAA
Source organism: Druceiella hillmani (assembly GCA_039881145.1). Classification (NCBI taxonomy): domain Eukaryota; kingdom Metazoa; phylum Arthropoda; class Insecta; order Lepidoptera; family Hepialidae; genus Druceiella; species Druceiella hillmani. Next base: position 12,789,311 of record JAYKKI010000054.1, on the reverse strand, counting down.
TTGTATGCAGATATCAAAGTTTTAGTTTATATATTTAAGGAAAAGAAAATTACTCAGTGTTTAAAATAATACTGGTACTTTTTTTTCAAATTCGAGTCCGGTTTGTAAAGCAACCGATTCAAAAGTATCATTGTTCTCTTGGGTAGACAATTTATCACAATTGTTATTTACTAGTGCATTAATTTTATTCAACTAATTTTGTATCCAGTGATCAAAGTTTTAGTTTATGTACTTAAGAAAAGAAAAATGGCTTAGTATTATAAATAATACTAACACTTTTCTAAACATGTGCCCTGTTTTTAAAGCGACCGATTCAAGTGTCATTATTGTCTTAGATAGGCAATTTATCTCATTCATCATTTACAAGTATAATAAATTTATTCAAGTAATATTTTATCTAATGTTCAAAGTTTTAACTTACATTTTTGTATTATAAGCAATACTGATATTTTTTTTCATTCGTGCACGGTTTCTAAAACGACCGATTGAAAAAATATTCTATCATTGTTCTCTTGGGTGGGCAATTAGTCTTACTCACTATTTACTAGTGCAATAATTTTATTCAACTAATATTGTATCCAGTGAACAAAGTTTTAGTTTCTGTACTTAAGAAAAGAAAGATGGTTCAGTATTATAAATAATACTGACACTTTTCTAAATTCCTCTCCTGTCTCTAAAACGACCGATTTAAAAGTGTCTTACTAGTGAAATAATATTATTGAACTAATATTTTATTCAGTAATCAAGGTTTTAGTTTATTTAAGGAAAATAAAATGGCTTAGTATTATAAATAATACTGATATGTTTTGCAATCCGTTCCCGGTACCTAAAGCGGTCGTCTCAAAAATGTCATTGTCTCTCAGATAGGCATCACATCATTATTTACTTGTGCATTGATTTTATTCTGACTAATATTAATTAATTATATGACTAATATTAATTAAGGGAAATAAAATGCCCTAATGTTATGAATAATACTGATATTTTTGAAATTCGTTTCCTGTCTCTAATCTATCATTGCTTCTTATCAAATTATCATTATTTGCAAGTGGCATAATTTTATTCAACCAATATTGTATCAGGTAATCAAAATTTTAGTTTATGTAATTAAGGAAAATAAAATATCTTAATAGTATAAATAACATGATTTTTTTATATTTATGCCCGATGTTTTAAAATGATTTATTCAACAATATCATTGTTGTCTAAGGTACATTTTATGGCATAAGCATTACACACTAGTGTACTTAGTTTTATTAAAATTTTAGTTTATATACTAAAGAGAAATAAAATGGTTTAATATTAGAAATAATACTTTAGTATTATAAAGTAGTTTAAAAAATAAAATTTTAATGTATCAATTTAATTTGTTTTTTCCCGATTTTTTAGCTGTTCCATTTGGCAACACTACCTGTACACTATACATATCAGGCAACACAATTGTCATTTGAGTAATGTATAGGTATGACCACTTGGCATGCGTTTTGTTTCTTTTTAATTTTCCTTAACGAAACAAGTTTTTGTAAGTTAACAACTCTAGTCTTGATATTTAGATAAGCTGGAAAATGACTTCAAAGAATTATTAAGATAAAACATATGTATAACTAATATAAATGAAACATATTAGTGAAACGTTATCTGTGTTTACCACTTAAAGCACAATTAGTTCAAATTCCTGTCTCAAAACTAAATATAGATACAGACAAAACGGTTCATTATAATTCATTCAATTAATTCGAATTTAATTATCACGAGTATTATTTTAAATGTGTATAAAAACGAGTATTCGTTTTCACAACTTCCTAAATCACGTTTAACTTGTTCATTCTTTAAATTGTTGGTTGGTGGCAAGGCTCGTAACACACTATTAATAGAAAAAACAAATTTTACATTAATTTTTAAATAAACGCGTATTCACTGTTTAACAGTGTTGTTAACTCGTGCGTCCACTTTAAAGTACTTAGGTAATTAAGTAATTACACAGACAAGATTAATTAAAAATTAATTGATATAGCTAAAAAGATCAGTAATAATGAAATAGTTATCAGACATTTATTACACATATTTACTAAACATTTCAACAATTATGTCGCAAGAAAATTACAATTTGATACAGTTGTAGCTATTGCTATTGTATACTATAAAAGAAGAATCAACTTTGTGCTATTACAAGATTATTTTATTTACGCAAGAAAATATTGGGTGCGAAGAACAAAATTTTGTTAATGGTGCAATTGATAGTAATAATATATCGTAATGCTTAAGTTATATACGGAATCATGCTTCTATGATAGGTACCTTACTTACTTTTATGCGAGTATCCCCTGTATAAACATTAACTTGATCGACGTGCTTAAAGCCCAACGCGGACGAACGACTATTGTAAGGGTGGATCGGCGGCCGACAACTACCGATTTTTGTCGGACAAGCGTAATAGCCGACTTTCCATCGACCCAATGCATACGTCAAGAGGCGCGCGCTACCGACTAAATATCTACCGGCTTCGTCACAGGAGTATTAAATCGTATGTTTCATCCTTTTCACCGTTAGCGCGTTTTCACTCGTATACTTCGGATCGGCGGCAGTCGGCCAGATTCGCTCCAATTTGTTTATAAGACTGATTTTTATACTACCTGTGTATTATGAAATTAAATATCATATGTTGTATTTTCTCCTCTTATTATGAGATCATTATCGGTTACTTGAAAAATTGAAGAAAATTTTGGATTATTTGAATTCCACGAACATTTTGGCACCATCTACCTTAACTGATGTTAACATGACAGTGTTTGTTTATTTATTTGTTTTTTACTTAAAATCTCTTTGAGAAATGAACCGATACTTACCAAATTTTATCCCATAAATACCGACAAAATGGCATCAGTTCTACTTTGCTCTAGTATTTTCATGAAATCATCAGTTACCTATACCTAATGGTTATATTTTCATTCGAGTTTTATAATATATCAATTTTTATGCAGCCAAAGTCAGAAATGACGTCTAGTATAATGTGAAAAATTATATTTATTGACAATTCATGATCTATTATACCTTCGTTATGTTTCTCGACTGATTGCAAAACCATACTTTATTTTAGGTGAATTTCGTTGAAATACATCCATTGCGGAAATCGCGACTTTGGAATTTCTAGTTGATTCCCTATATCTTTATCAATTATGGTCCTCAAACACTAAATCCAAGATCGCCTTGAATATTTATTTAAATTTATAAAAATATTGTATACAAAAAAGTTTCGAATGGGCTGACAAATATTTTTCAAATATTTGGATCCCGCGCGTCTAATCTTGCTTACATCATAATTTTTAAATTACATCACAAAATAGAAATATACTACATAAGTTAAAGAAATCATTATTTAGTGTAATTTGGTAAGGGTTAAGACAGTTTTGCAAAATATTCTGTGGAAAATAGAGTTGAAAAATTATGTTTTTTAGACAATAAAACGTTCATTATGGCTTTTACATCACACACACACACAGACACGCACGTACGCATGCACTCGCATGCGCACAGCACGCGCACACGCACACGCACACGCGCACACGCACACGCACATGCACATGCACACGCACATGCACACGCACACATATGCTATCGCAGATTTTATTGTATACTTTTTTAAGAAAAATAATATTGCTATGAATTATTTCAATGCATCTATAATGTCTTATAACTCTAGCACCAGATTGAAGTAGCTTACGCCAAAATACCTCTATCCACTAATAAAAATAGAAACAAACAAACTTTTAAAGCACTACAACTTTTGTCTGATATTTTTTCCCATCACATTGTTCTCGTGAAATTTTTTTGGAAAGCAGATTTTTTGGATAACTTAAATGCAATTTTGTTGCGTTTGTCGAACAACATAGCTAATTAAATCCTTCTCGACAGGACTTAGCTTTATTTTTTTATTACAATATTTAATGTTGAACTTATTTACCTGTTAGATAATACATCTGACTGTGTATGGATATCACGACCCAGTCACGGCTACAAAACATAATGCATATTATCCTTGTTGAGACTTGTGCGATTTAGCATAACCAGTCTCGCTAAGCAATATTTACGCCTTCAGCTTTACACAGACATTCCACAGCTAGCAATAAAAAAAAACATACATATTTGAACAAGATCACAAATATTTACACACATATTTGAACAAGATCACAAATATTTACACACATATTTGAACAAGATCACAAATATTTACACACGTATTTGAACAAGATCACAAATATTTACACACATATTTGAACAAGATCATAATCACTCAGGTATTTCGGTAGTTTTTAGGAGAACATCGCCGAATATCAACCGTTTTTTATCTATCTACAAACTTTTGTATAGACGAATAACGTCTATGCCTTCATAGCGCAAACTTAGAAAATGACGTAATATCTGGCATTGACATTGACATTATTCCGTCTTCTAAATAAGGCTTCACTTTTGACGAATGTGTCTAGTACGTAAAATAGTAACTTTTTAATTTTTCTGTTCCCGTAACGAAGAAAATGTTGTAGTAAATATTTTTCTCTAAATCACAATCTTAATCTTGATAAAGGCACACCCTGTATATGGAACAGAAAAATTGATCTTGTGTTTAAAGGCACGCGCGCACGCACTCACGCACGTGTACGCGCACACGCGCACGCGCACTCGCGCACGCGCACACGCGCACACGCACACAAACACGCACACAAACACGCACACGCACACAAACACGCACATAAACACGCACACGCACAAGGGCATACACGCACACGCGCACACGCACACACGCACGCACGCATGCATCAACGCACGCACGCACGCACGCACGCATAGAGATACACAGACATTATAGCTAAGTGAAGTATTCGATCTTCTGTTAAATTTCACGTGTATCATGTGGTATATCAATAGATTAAGACTGAGGATTCCAAAACTTTTTCAGTGTTCTTTATAAGGTATTTGTAGAGAAATTTCTAAAAATATCCACAGAAATATGCCCTCCCCTCCTACAATACAAAAATTTAATCATTAATGATTTACTCCTGTTAAACTATTTATAAAAATTACTATAAATATTTCCCTATATATACATATAAGGAAGTACATCTTTATAGTTTACTAATAAACTTTATGTAAACTTCTAGTGACGATTTTTTTTGAAAATTTTGACTTGCAGTTTCGGAGACAGACGGATAGGTGAATGACCTTACAAGCATTCCATTATCCTATGCGTCTATTATTTTGAGGAAATAAACACTAAGAAATAAATAGTCAGTAAGTCTTTATATACAAATTTAACACGGCTGTCTTTGGTAATCTGTTCATATATTAAGTATATATAAATATCCATAGACAATATTTTATTCTTTAATTGTTTCTTAATTAGTTTCATTGCAGACCTGTAATGAAACTAAATAGAAAATGTCAAGAAGATATAACCAAGCAGAAATGTTCCACACCTTGAAGAATAACAGGAACTTTCTCGTTACCTACTATATAAATCTATAAATATATATATATATATATATATATATATATATATATATATATATATATATATATATGTAATGTTACGAAATTTTAAACTCTGAATCAGGCTGATATTTGACACTTAAATAGCTTAGAACAAAATTTAGCTTAAATTCTTAGATAAACAAAATTGGTCTAAGAGTTTCAAAATGGAGGTGGTTCAAAATATAAAAAAATGCTGAAATGCACCTTTCAACAAAAGTATACAAATTATAAATAGTTGCTCATTTGTTTGTTACTTAAAAGCTCTGTAACAAATAAATGGATTCTTACCAAATCTTTCACATAATTTTATCCTAGAAAAGTATGTAAAATAGCGCCATTGCGGCCTTGCTCTAGTTAAACAATACTTCATGAAATCATCAATTACTTATACCTAGCAGTTATTTTTTCACTAGAATTTTATAAAATATCAATTTTTACGCAACAAAATCACAAATTACATCTAATATAATATGGAAAATTATATTTATTTACTATTGTTAATCGATTATACGTTCGTTATATTTTTCGAATGATTGCATACATTTTATTTTTAGGTGAATTTCGCATAAATACGCATATTGCGGAAATCGCGACTTTCTAATTTCGAGATGATTTCGACATATCTTCATCGACCATGATCCTCAAATATTAAAACCAAGGTTACCTTGAATGTTTATATGTATATATAAAAATACAAGCCTCGAGCCTCAGTTTCGCACTGGTAGGGAATTATTTGAAAACCATGTTTATAATTTTGCTTACCGTCTTAATTTTAAATTTTTTTAAAGAAAACTGCATTATAATAAGTTGACGAAGATTATTATGAAATTTAATTTCATATGAGTTTAGACAGTGTTGCATAATATGTTGTGTATGTTGCTACTTTTAAAATAGTACGTCTCTAATCTAAAATTGTTTTCAATAATCTGGAAAAAAAAGGAATACACCCTAATCTCTATTTTGATAAATACGCCGATGATATTTACCACAGAACAAAGAGTAAATAGTAATGACATGTGGGCGTAACGAACGAGCAACATGTGAGCAGCTCTCCGCCTATTTTGAAGTAAGTGCATCTTGCCCTACATTAGTTTGTTGTTTGACGAGACGTGACGAGACGAGACGTCACAAAGTGCTCCGTTATCTCTGCGCAAAGAAATAAAAATATGCCTAACTGTGCAATTGCATCGTGTAAAAATGATAGCCGTACACAAAACCTTACTAAAGGACGTATTTTTTACCACAGGTTAATTTAAATAATTGTTTTTAAATTAACCTGACATTTATTTTGATGCGGCCGATGTTCAACGACAATTCGTTGTAGGGCTGCACCACGTCATCTGAGATGCGGCTATCGATATTTTTGCAACTATATTAATGTATATCGATATAAAAATTTTGTATATTTCTTAGAGATTATCGCTATGTAATGTTAAAATGTAAGAAATTTTTACCAATTTCGAAACTTATGCGCTGTGTTATAAATTCTTTAGATGAGATCTAGTCACTTTTCTTATCTTATATTCGTAATAATTTAATTGTGTTTATTCGAATTAAAGAATATTTATATTTTTATTTCATAAAATATTTATTTTTAGATTTCCAAAAGAAAGTGATGAAAATTGATTTCCTGCAAAGTTAATCACAATTTACTCGTAACATTTTAAAGATGATGAAATAATTTTAAAAAAACGCAGAAGAAGTTTCTATATCCTGAAGTAACACCAACAATAAATATTTGTCATGTATTAAGTTGAGTGAGTTCGGAAAGTGGATGTTAAGCCAAAAAGGAGTGAGCATATTTATAAAATTTAACACATTTTGTTTGAAGATATTTTTAGGAATTCGTGTAAAAACTATTTATCCCTCACAAAAATTTCGACGATAAGGTAAGTATTTATGTGAGGTGTTACACTATTTGCCAACTATTAAAAGACGTAGTAATAAAGTTTTTGCTTTACATTAGTACAATTGCTGTTTTCTTTTAAACTATGTTTTTTCCAAATCACTTGCATAAAATATCAATAGTAATAAATATATGCAATAAAATGTTTTTTTTTATTTTCAGCTTGAAATGATTTTACGTCACTTGCCACCTCAGAGAAGCATGATACTAAAAATGGACCAATATTCGTTATCACCACGTAAGCAAAAATTACATGCGTTGATAAATCATAACGAGAGAATAAATAAAAGACAGAGACGTCAAATAAAAAAACTTCACGCACAAAGTTTTTTTATTAGGGAGATTCAAAAGAAATATTGAACTTAGAATATCTACAGAAAAATCAAAAATGATGTTTTCCCGTCCCTTTACTAAAGATCACGTCGCACCATTATTGGATCCCACACATATGCTCAAACTTATAAGAAATGCATTTCATGTGTATCAAAAATTTGTAAATAATTATGGAAATCAGGTTAGCTGGAAATATTTAGAGAAATTGAATAGAGAAGTATTTACATAATTATTGGGGAGTGAGGAAATGTTTAGAGAAACATAAAAGTTTCACTTAGCCAATAAACTTCGTTGAATACACATTGACTTTCAAAATCAAAAAATGAGCTGGCCGGTCAATTATTCAGCAATAGTGTAGCTGATTCGCTTTTATTTTGGGAAAATGAATTAAATTTTCTTTGAATTTTAAGGTAGTCAAGCCACTGCCTTTTTTGCGGATAATTAATAATCTTTATGACATATTTAATTCAAAAAGTGTGTGTAGATTTGGTTTTATAAAATCGCTATGTGACGGAAATTATAATATCATACTGTTTTTCTTGGAATAAAATACTGGATATTTAAACTTACTGAAGTATGATGACGGAAAACTTATAATTGAAAGTCCTAGAAAAATGTTTTTTTTTTTGGGTTTTAGAGGTTGTGTTGATGTACTGAAATATTTTTATTCACAATTTATTGCAAGTAAGTTACTTAGGCATTTGCCATTTTACAAATGCAGTCAAGATCACCTCGAATTGTTATTTTGTAACATACGTTCACATGGTGGCTCAAAGAGTAACCCCACCTCGAGACAATTTAATTCAACATATAAAAAACTTCTAACCCATATAAGATAGTGCGCGAGCGCGCGTGCGCGTGCGTGCGCGTGTGTGTTCTTATATTTTGTCAATATAATATAAAACAGAAGTGACTGGTACCCGGAACTGATACAGTTTCGGATACCAGCCACTTCTGTTTTATATTATACTGACAAATTATAAGTTTTTGCTTTATTTACACAACACCGAATCGTAAAATAATACTTTTTTTGTTTCCTTTGTATAGTTATTATATCCTATTTAAATAAATTCAATCCAATATTCAAGTACTTACAACTAAATAAAATAGAAAAATGTTGAATATACAAAGAAGTAATTTATTGAAAAATAATAAATTAATGTTTATATGTGCGTCTATTATGGACGCAATATTTACAAATAATGTAAAATTTTATGTTTATTAAGCATAATAAAACAAGATCCAAGAATAATTATGATATATAAGTATGTCCTGATATTTTGAAAAAAGGAGATTTATACAAAATTACTTTCTTAATCTTGTTCGAAACGGATCATTTACAGTTATTATAAATTAGAGTTATCATAATAAATTTGTTTCTTAGATTATAAATATTGAAATTATCTTAATACTTTTTTTTTAATTTAGACATTTGGAATTTGTGATAAATTATGTTAGTAAAGTGTTATGTCATTCATTTTTATTTTTGCTGCTATATTCATAATTTAGATCATGCGCCATGTCTCTTTAGATCATCCTTATCATTAAATTAAACTGAATGGCTTCATTGTTTACTAGAACTATCGTGCGTTTTATCGTTTAATTTCCATTAATAAAACTCAATAAGTAGTTATTTGTATATTATAGAAATGTAGATCAGTCCAAAATTAAAATAAAGCGCCGACATATTGTTAAATACATGGCGAAAGTTTTAATTGTAATGCTTTAAAACTGACGAAAACTTATTGGCTAATTATCGCGTTTCCATTAGTCAGTTAGATGCATCGGATATAGATAATAATTTAATAAATATTTTAGGACGTACCTAAATATCACAATTTCGTAAAATTTAAGTGTTCTTAAAAAATATTTAAATATAGCGGCTAATTTATATTGTTGCTTTATGTCGATATCGTGGTGAGCGGTCATTAAATATGTGACCAACTCTAACATTTTAGAATTTTTTGTCGGGAGCAGGATAAAAATATGCGGCAAAGCGTGCGGAAACGAGAACAAATTTAATACATCCTTGATGTTTATGAACACGGGTGGGGGAGTGCGTCGTGTTGTAATTGGTGCGTTTAAAATTCACATATTTCGAACTGGCGACACGTGTTTTCACACAGCTCGGCGAATATGCCACTTCTATTTGTTTTATGTTCTGTGATATTTACGGTATTTCCATGAAACACATTTTTGATAAATATTTGCTTGAAAAATATATTTATTAAGTGTATATTTATAGTTTACCGAAAAACTATAGATTTTTATTCAACACTAAAGATCGGCGTATAATTCAATTAATTATTTAATGCCGTATTAATTTCAACCAAATTAAGACCGTCATGAAGTGCATTAACCAGATAACTGGTTAACTAGTCAATTCCTCATTTCAATATTAATCAGCTACTTCCTTGTATCAAACATTGAAATCATTTGAATCTCCTAATTTACTGAAAGTCATCATTGCATTCACAAACAGAGCGTGCCGCTTCGTTGCTGTAAATAAAAAAGCTTCTTCCCATTCTTAAACAACTTAGTAGAGATGTGTGACTCATGAGTGACAGTTATAAAAGAAATAGCTCACATGTTACGAACATATCTATCACACGCTCTCTTGAAATCGATCGCTCAATGAAAATGTATCAGCACATCACTAACTCGGGAGTGATCGGCGTCTTTTTCGTTTCACCAAACCAATCATTTCACTCATTCGTCGCGTCGACAAGACAGATATAAAAGTATATGTTTTGACGTAACATGAAATAAATAGAAAACGATCGAACTGTTTAGTCAAATATGCGACTGGATCTATGTAGGCAGACGACGTAGCTACTCGCGATCGAATATGAACGCTGTGCTATATAGAGTTAAATATACTTTTGTTCGCTCAAAATATTTTCATAAACAAACACTCTTTTTGTTATATTTCTAATTTAAAATAATAAATTCTAATTTTTAAATAGAATTACGTTCAGCTTTTTTTTTAAAAACGCCAACCTATTCCAATTTATTTAATTAGCATTAAAGTTATTTTATGTATAATTTGAATCTAGGTTGACAGGCCTAAATCCTAAACCTGCAAAGTATGAAAGAAATACAAGTTGATATTTTTTTTTCCAAACAATAGTGCATAATGTTCAGTCATTACTTTTTATCACCACATTGTATAATCATTTGCCAACGTATGCGCAATAAATGATTTCATTACTAACTCGAGTACTGATCTACTGAGCTAAAGATATAAATGAGTGATATGTATCTTTCCAATCAAATGATATATATCACTCACAATTAAATGAAACTACGTGATGTAGTATTATTTCTACTTTCTTTAATTTCTTTACCACGACCTAGGTTTCGTTGTATTACAACATCTTCAGGTGGGATATTAGCAAAGATAATAAATTGTAAAAGTTGAAAAATTGAAAATTTATTATAAAAAAATTATTAAAATTGTTTAAAGTTGAAAAATTATTATAAAAAAATTATTAAAATTGTTTAAACTTTTATGACGTGATCTTGTTAAGTATGTATATAAGAAGGCCTCCACAAAGTGAAAGAATTTTTCGCCGATTATTTAATAACTTTTTATTAATCTACAATGAAAACGCAAGCTCGAGAAAATTTTGTATTTATTTTATTATTTTGTATTATGTCTATTTATTCACTTTTTTAACTTATTGACTAGACTACTATATAATTTGATGATTCATAGCGAACGCACGTATTCGAAGACGCACGGAGCACCACGATAACGGCTAGGTTCGGTAACGCAGAGTTTAGCTGGCCAATATCTTAAATTATCTACGGTATTTAGTAGTTTGAAAATAATAATTAAATAAATAAAATAATGTCATATAACTTGTGAAGACTATTCTGTACGTATATCTGTAAATATACTTATTTGTTAACTTAGATTATTATAGTTAGAAAAAAACTTTGCATATAACTTTCGTTGGTTTTATTGTGTTTGACTAAAATCCTGTGTTTATAAGTTTAAGAGTAGCTATAATAAGTAGGGCTTTATTAAGTTGGTAGGAGTTCTTTTTATTTTTATTGTGTGTTTGTAAATATATATTTCTATTTTCTTGTAATTTGAGTACATGTGGATGGACAAATACGTGACAACTTTTCACTACAAGAATAACTAATAAAACCGAAACTGAAATCCACGCGAACGAAGTCGCGGGCACCATAATCAAATAAAAAATTATGAGTTTGGTTATATTTCTGCACATTACCCAGTCACAAGATATGTTGCGTTATTCGATCTTTTTAGAATTCCGTGACTCAAAGGAATATAAAGGGAACCCTTATAAGTTCAGTTCCGCGTCCGTCTATCCGTCTCTCCTTTCTTTCATATTTATCTTTCACAAAAATCGTTCGGCGTACGAACTATATATTTAGCAATTTTAATAAAGTTTACTCATCCGCACATGACTCAATAGTTTTTCATAACTCAAGTTAAAATTCATGAGGGGTTACATTAAATACAAATATTTTATCCATTATCAAATGAGACTCCTGTAAAAATGTACATATAAAATTTCATGGGCATAAATCTGTAAAAAGTGTGAGTCTGTGATAGATGGAAGGACGGACGAGCGAACATGGCAATGTTATAAACATTGCTTACTTCAATACAGAAACCTAAAATATATATAAAGTTATGTCACTTAAATATGATTCCACACCTACTAACATTTTTTTAAATTTTTTTGTATGATAATTTACTATTAGCCGTCGGTAACCATGACATAATTTGAAATACTTTGCATGACAACTCTCGTAATGCTAACATATAAAGTAGAAGAAATTGTATATTTGCTTGTTCACGCAATTTTCTGGAATCGTACGTCCAATTTTATAGATCATAGGCATATATCATCATGCTACGATATGTCATCATGCTACGATATATCATCAAGTTACGATATATCATCCTGCTACAATATATAATCATGCTACGATATATCATGATGCTACGATACATCATGCTACGATATATCATCGTGCTACGATTCATAGGGGTAAAACAGGGATGAAGAGGAAAAGTTTTTTTTATTGTATTGTTTGTTACTAAACGATATATCAACCTGCTACTGTATATAATCATGCTACGATACATCATGCTACGATTCCTAGGGGCAAAACAGGAATGAAGCGGAAAAGTTTTTTTGATTGTTTTGTTTGTTTGTTCCGGCTAATCTCTAATATCAGATATTATATTCAAAAATTTTTTATTACAAAACCAATATTCTGAGCAAAATATTATTGTGTTATGCTTCAGAGGGACAGAGCAGTAATAAGAAATGTAACAGAAGTAGGGGGACAGTGTTTAAACAGAGCAAAGTCGAGAGTAACCGGCTTATTTATAAACTAATCTTTACGAGTATTCACACCGATATAACCCAGGCAACGACGACCGATGTCATTTGCCGAACATAGCGGTGGCATTTGGTGATCGAGGAGAAAAGAGTAGCATAATTAAAATTACTCTACGTGGATGAAAGCCCGAGGCACATCTGTTACGTATTTTTGTTTTCATTTTAATTAAATAGTAATAAATTTTAAAACATTTTTAATTGAGGTTTACTTCCTAATTTAAAAAAAACAATAATTTAAAAATATGTATTTTTGACAATGGATTATCCTCATTATAATTGCATTTGTTTACCATCTAAACCAATCTGAGCAACTACTCGACCAATCATTCGTAAATATACACCAACAAAAAATATTACAAACTAACATAAATAATAGTATTTATCAAAAAAATGAAACAACTGGATGGAAGGAAGGAGGAGATCCAAAAAATGGAACAATGGAATGCTTGAATGAAATCAATCAAACGCATATCTTGAATTATCCTAAACAATCAAACACACGGAATGGTTGCTTTCTGAAATAAAAAAAAAATATTTTTTTACTTTCCAATAGATGACGCTATAACGAATCTAAACTTTCGGTATATGGAATGGATTTGAATTTTTTTTTCATCAAGTTTCTACGACCAAAAATAAAAAAGTTCGAAAAAGTTTATTAAAATTTTTTGCGTATAATTTTTGGACGAAATTTTCCGTTTTTTCGTATTTATTGTGCTTGGTTACATTTTTCTTGTATAGCAAAAATATTATATTTAAATATATAGGAGTACCTGTCCCCGTTATGTCCGATCGAATTTTTTCTTTGATAATTATTTTAAATAGACTACAATCATTGGTTAACATAAAAATACTTATACGCGGTATAAGAATGCACGTTACGTAATTTTAATATATTTTTACTATATGAATATCTTAACTCAGACACGTTTCATATCCTTCACTTAAATTAAATTATTATTGACCAATATTATCACATACCCTACATTCATTAAGATACTGTCGAAATATGACTGTGGATATCTCATATGAATCAAATATGTGTTATCCAGTTAGTTTCATATCAATCAGACATTTTATTTATAACGAACACGTAAAAACAGATTCCAAACAAATTAGAATCCAAAAATAAATTGAACTGAGGTATGGGGGCCCACTGTCTGTAGGTACCGAACCAAATCAATGATATAGTATTTCTTGCGATTAAAAAGGAAAACAGTAACGAGTCTTTTATAATATATATGCCTCCATTTTTAAACAAAGTAAGCTTTGTAAATTAAAAATTAAAATATGTTACGACATTTTCTGTGTAATAATTATAATTGTAAAACTACTGAATGTATAAAAAATAAAAAAATTGTTTTAATAAACTATTTTCGATAATTAATCAAGGGTGATTATAAATTTAATTGCTCTCGACTAATATCCTAATCGTCAAAAAATCTAAGTCAATATTTCAATGGAAATTAATTCTGAAACAATACATTGTATAAAAAAATAACAAATATAAAAACTCTGCGTTTGTGTGCGTGTGTCGTACGACTTAGCGCCTAAAAACTACTAACCGACTTTAATGTTCGTTGTTTATTATAAACAATTCTTCACACTACTTTTTTATTTAATTATCATCTTGTGTAAGAAAGAAATATAAAAATAATTTTTCCACGAAAACGGCTTGAATGATCTTCATTGAACTTCCCACATGATTGGCATGTATTTTACAAGCCCAACAATAATAGCTCGTAACTCGTCTTTCCGGGAAAAATATGATTAAGACGTCTCTCATACAAAACAAGCGCGTTCGAGGACAAAACGTAGCGGTGCGCACGTTGCGTTGCATTGCAATAACTAAGGCTTTATAAGCCCAATAACACGAAAACTTTAGAAACTCAAAAATAAAACAAATTTTTTTCCTACCTTATAAAAAACCATATAACATTGTGTTTCACTAAAAAGCGACCAAGTGCGATCTGACTCGCCCACGAAAGTTCTGTATCATCGCACTATAGTTAGCATAGCAACACGTGATTCGTAATAAATGGTTAATTACATCTATCATATGATATTTTGCTTTACCCTATTATATGTCCCTCTAATATTTTGAGTTATAAACTTAGTTACCTATGTTTTATTATTTTTTTATTATAGAGAATACATTAGACTCAGACCGAGTTCAATGACTGTGTGTAAGCGAAGGAACAAAAAACTTCGAACAAATATATTAGTGGGTTGATGCATTGCTGTTATAGAGGCTATAATGACACATATTCTGTAAAAAAATTATGTGCCTACCGATTACTATTCAAATGACACAGCCTTGTGACAGACAGGCAAACGAACGGCGGAGGCTTAGTAATAGGATCCCGTTGGTGCGGAAAAATGTATATGCAACTTCGCAATATAGTTTATTACAGATATATAAAAATTTAGACACGGCATTTAATACATACTTACAGACAATCTATTTATTTATATTTACATTGTTTTTACCAGCGTTCGGTATACAAACACGGGAACATTTCGGGTATAATGCGAACATCATGGGTATAATTTCTTCATGTCAGTTTGTATGACCATCCGTCTGTCATACACTCTTAATTTCTATTACTTTAGCTACGTGCATAAATTTCGCAAGTATATTCTCCCTATAAAAATATCAATTGATATGCAGCAAAACAATTTTTGTTTTTCCTAAGGTAACTCCCCTTATTAAGAAGCGTGGATGAAAAAAATAGCCCTTTACGTGGTATCGTCAGAAGTCTTTTAAAATTAAGTTCAAGTTCTATTCCTTGTTCACGACTGTATAAAAACCTGAAAAATAACGAAAAGCGATTTTGTTGAGTACTTACAAATGAAATCACTGTCCGGAAATAGCGTTGATGGATATTATTGGACTACTGAGATTGCTAATATATTTAAGATGAATCAATATGAAATATTAAAATTTGTTTTACAAAATTTATTTTTTAAAAATACCGAAGATGAATAATCCAACTGTCTGAGTATTAGAACCTTTATGGACACGAATGAGCACGACATAAGAACTGATAATGTATATATAGTTTGATACTTTGTAAAGTTACAACGGAACCACAATTTATGCTCGACCCGACACACACTCGACCCAGTTTTCTCACTTTTCATCCTGAACGACGAAAATGATAACGCAATAATAGTTTTTCTAAAGATTATTAACAATAAACTAACCTGCAGATGTTTAGTCTTTGTAACATTAATATTGATATTTTCATTATATCCCAAGGTAAAAATGTATAATATATGTGCGTGCATGCGTGTATGCGTGCATGCATGCGTGTGTGCGTTAGTCTCTGACTAGTACCCATCAGTTAGACTGAATAGTTTCTTTTCTACTCACCCTGTGCCGAGTTCTTCCGTTTATTATTCACTACATGTACATATACACCACATAGATATCTAAATACTTTATTTGCGGTTATCCTTAGGTGTGTAATATCAAAACAACATTTGGCAGAAAAAAATAACCATAAACATTCACAAGAAACCATCTTCCGACGGAGGTTCATATGTCAGTGATAATGAAAGGTTGGTTTTTTACCGGTTTGGTTAGGGTGAAACTCGTAAAGTCATTCGCTCGTGAATAACATTGACATAATAGAGTTGCTGACACACCTGTCACTTGTATCATTCTTGCTCATAGGATATTTGGCACGAATTAATTGGAGCATATGTGGTATCTATAGACAGGTACCTTTGCATTTGATCACCTTTAGTTTAGCATCATAATTGTTCATTTTGACAGAAGGAATGAAACATTAAGAAAAAAATAAACTAGACTAAGAGATTGACGAAACGTAACATTAATAATAAACGTAAGTTCTACTATTGACTAGATCATAGTTTCTTAAACTTTTAAGCCTCATTTATCCCACACTTGGGATAACTCGTTTTTTCGTATTCTTCTGTTTTTCTTTAAAAATCGTGGGAAAAAATTACAAATTTTCTTAATCTCTAACTTTTTAAACTATTCTTAGTCATGCCAAAATGTTTTATTAATTTCTTTTTTTTGTTTCAGAATTTTCTAATTTCCGTTTTGTTTTTTTTTTCTCATAGGATATCTATCTAGTTCCGAAGTTTCTCAAAACACAAAATCACAATTAAATGAAACTACGTGATGTAGTACTATTTCTACTTTCTTTAAGTTCACTTCAACTTAATGAACTTAAATAAAGTAGAAATAATACTACATCACGTGGTTTCATTTAATTGTGAATAATGTATTTCTACAAAATTAGCGCCAAATATATTCAAGACACAAATCATCAAATTTTCAATAAAAATGATGTGAAGTAGGATAATTTTTATACAAAAAGTTTGAGTAGTTCCGGAATGTGGGTGTTTAATTTTCTAACTTCAAGTAAGTTGAAAAATCGATTTAAAAAATCCTGTTAATAATTTAAGCAGATCCGTTTCTGAACTCGACTAGAACGTCATGAGTATCCTGGTTAATTTTTACAACATTTCTTGATCGAGATTAAATTATTGAATCTTTTAAATTTAAACTGGCATCAGAATTTTAAAATAAATTATTAAACATAACGTATGGATTTTATTTTTGCTTTGCGTGTTTCGTGTCGTCTTAACACCATCACGTCTAGACGTACGACTTTGCCCTCAATCGTCCATTTCTTTGTCAGTTTCGAACAGTGGACACTAAAATTTCCATCAAAAGATTTAATCAGTATGTAAAGAATTTATTTTACTCCCAGTAACAGAGTTACAAGAAGTTTATTTTGCATAAAAATCTACCCCTTTTTTAACAATCCGGATCCCGCAATCAAGAAATTAATATTCCAGCACCCTTAATGTCGTTTTTTTCTGTTGATTAGATTATCTGAATAATTATTAATAACCAGTTAAAGCTTCCAAATTAATAGAGCTTCTGAGATATATTGCGATATGTGTATAGTGGAGCCGTTATACATTAGATATAGCCGTTATACCGTACCATTTAGAAAGGCACTGACTGGTTTAACAAAGAACTTAAGCATATTTAATGTAATGTGTGCCTTAAAATAATCTATCTTGTCAAAACTAAATTAAATTAAATCCCGAATTAATTGGTCGATTTTAAATTTTAAGCCTACTTTATTACCTTTGAAGATTTTTACATCTGTAATTTTTTTAGGATTCGGTACTTCAAAAGGAAAAACGAAACCCTTGTATCACAAACGTGTCTATCTGTCCATCTGTTACAGATCTTTTCCTCAAAAACGGCTTGACGTATAAACTTAAAATTAGGAATAGCAATAAAGTTTATTAACCCGCACATATCTCGATAGCTATCATTCAAATATATTCATATGGGAATGTTAAAGGGAAATTGTGCACTTAAAAAAAATTCGTGTGTGGTATCGTTTTAAAGGGTTAAGTTATAAGGGTTTCAAAAATATTTTTTCATATTTTCTCAAATGTGCATAAGCATGTACGGAACCGTCATAGTGCGAGTTCTACTCGTACTTGATAGGTTTTTGAAATCATGGCGGCAAATCGTGATATTTATTATTATCACTTTAATACAAACAAATATTCATCTTATATCTGCATTTCCTGTGTTGTCAAAATCTTTAAAAAATGAACATTCGTATAAACATACTTCATAAATGCATTTAAGAAAGTGATACATTTGTGAAAAATGAAAGTTATTTAAGACACAAATTGAAACCCTTGGAAACATTCGGAAAGTCTATTGACTTTTACTCAATTTAAGTGATAAGTTCAATGACTTCAGGTATACGTGCGACGAATAAAAACTTCCATATGTGTAGTTTTCGTATTGACGAAACCCTTCAAACAACGTACAGTCTCAAATACGTACTTCATAAAAGCATTTACGAAATTGGTATATTTGTGATAAATTAAAACAGTTTTTTAAGATCCAAATTGAAATTCTTAAAAATATTCGAAAAGTGTATTAACTCTCCCTTAATTTACGGAATTCAATGACTTTAGGCATACTTATGAGAAATAAATACTCCTATGTATATAGTTTCAGTATTGACCAATACTCAAAAAATTTACTTTTTCAGAAACGTACTTTATAAAAACATTTACGATACATGCTTTATAAAAGCATTTATGAAAAATGTACAGATCAAATTATGTACTCGTACTTAATAATAACACATACATTGTTGGAAATACACGTGTATGAGTAGTTATATAAAACTTAGGTCATTCAAAGTGCTTAGACAATATCCACTATCGACTGTCATTACGATTTACTTAAGAACATTAATATACACAACAAGAATAAATTACCTGATAGCTTCCTCTCAACCATACAAATCAACTAGGAATAATTAGTTGTATAATGTAATGAGAAAGATTGCATACGCATAAGATAAATATTAATGGATAATTATAAAATAACAAGATAATGATAAAAAACAATAAATAACAAAAGAAGTAAAAATAAATTATTTTTCCCTACGTTTTTATTCCCTGTTATTATCTGGTTGTTCCGTAACTATCAACTAATATTTATTAGGTCTGCTTATAGGTATTCAATCTTCAATAAATTCGAGTAGCGTTCCTACAACAAAGCTTCGTTAGCACTTACATAAAATTAACGGCCAAGGAGGTCACCTGATCTATCGTACAGTGTGTCATTAATAAAAATGTCATTAAATAACCACGCGTGCACATTCTCCGACCTTCGCTAATTCGTACAAAATATTTATATTAAAACAAGGAAATAAGACAAATATATCCCATTAAATAATAATTTCATAATATTGATAAAAATATAGTATTCTCTTAAATATTCTCTTTGTTGAAATAAACGGTATAACTACACAGCACTACTTTGTTACATTATATTATTAACATTTTATTAATTTATTTTTATTCTTGGGCTTATAAAATATTTGTATTTCGTGGCTTATAAAACGTTAAATATTGTAAGGCTGCATACACCACACCACGTCGCGCCCTCGCTACGCGCGCAATTTACTTAAATTTTGTATGTGAAATGCTATAATTAAGAACGTTCTACTTTTCCTATTTTTCTCGGGAAAACTAGTTATTGAAATATTATTTGATTTATAAATTAGTAATAATTAAATGTCAAACATTAGCTTGAGCAATTTTTACGATAACTTATTTTTTTCGGTTATTTCTGTATTAAAATTTTAAATTTCAAAGTGACAAAAGAAATATCTAAAAAAATTAAAAAATCTCTCAAACGTCAAATTTCACAGAAGTCGCTACTCTGCTAGACCACATAAAAGAACCACATGCACCCGTACTATGTTATTTTTGTATTATTTTGTGTTAGGTTAACGCTTCAGAAGCAATTGCCATTAAAATTTTGATTAAATTGTTTTGATAACTACAATAATTAAATTCTTGTTAAAACAACTTATTGTCAAAAAATACAAGTTTACATTTGCAGGAACTTAAAAGTTGAACTCAACATTTCGTAATAATTAATAAATTAACAACTCGACATTTATTACCAATAACCAAAGTATATTTCAAGAAATGTATGTTTACTCATTATAAACAAACCACACTCCCGTATTATGGCGGTTAGGTTAGGTTTAATGAGCAGTTAAGTGCCGTGGGTAATTAGCAATTAATGTCAATGTATTTCAAGGCCAAATAGCGGTATCGCAAAAAAATATGATTGCGTAAACATAGAAAATTACAGTGTACGTAGGACTATCATCTTTTCAGTTAAATAGAGGAAAAATTTCTTCAGTAACTAATATCTAAAAGAAAATCAATAAAAACCAGAAAGAAATCTCGTCTGGTTCGAAATAAAATTTGGTGTAAACACTTTGAATTAATATATTTATTAAGTTCAATGATTAACCAAGTTGACTGCGATTTAAATTTCAATAAACCCCCAATAATTTTTTTTCAAAACTTTATGAGTTATGCCACATGCTATACCGGTAAAGATCATTTGTACTATATAAGTTCAGTCCACACTGATCTCTCTAGTGTGTATTAAAAACACTCTTTGCTAATAGCCCACCTGAAGATGTTGTAATACAACGAAACCTAGGTCGTGTAATATGTCGAAGCCTAGGTAGCCCACCTGAAGATGTTGTAATACAACGAAACCTAGGTCGTGTAATATGTCGAAGCCTAGGTAGCCCACCTGAAGATGTTGTAATACAACGAAACCTAGGTCGTGTAATATGTCGAAGCCTAGGTAGCCCACCTGAAGATGTTGTAATACAACGAAACCTAGGTCGTGATAAAGAACTTAAAGAAAGTAGAAATAATACTATATCACGTAGTTTCATTTAATTATGAATAATGAATTTCTACAAAATTGACGCCAAATATATTCAATAGTGTATTAAAATTTTTTTTTTTTATTTTTCACATTTTTTTCTCTAGTCGCTAAATATCATATCAAAAAACAATGGTAAAAAAATAGTCTAACAAATAAAGAATTCTTCTTTTTTTGCCTTTTCAAATCGCGGCGACATCGACTTATTTTTTTTAATTAGGATAATATCCCAAATGAACACGCTGTATCAAACCAAGACGTCACAGCACAGTTCAACCGGCTTTCCTCACCTCGCACGATTCTCCGATCAGTGTCCAAGATGCAGCAAGACAGGTCGGTCGCGGGCAACGACAATGGAGTTCAGTATGTGGAGTTGGATCCAATACTGAAGGAGTTAGGGCAGTTCGGAGCCTACCAGAGGCTCGTATATGGCCTGCTCCTGATAGTGGTTATTTTCAACGCAATGTTCACCCTAAGTTACGCGTTCACGGCCCGGAGTGTGGAACACAGGTTAGTTGTCATATTAAAATTTAATTGGTCTAACTATAGTCATATCACATTTTAAATTCGATGTAATGATTTTAAAAGGAGGCCAAATATATGCTGAAAAAACAATGATCTCTCCATATACTACGGTTAAAAACAATGCAGAATAATAACAATTTAAACACGATGTATAAATTTCAATTATTTATTTGATAGTGACCAAATTGTATAATTTAATAATTACAATAATGTGAAATTAACCAACCAGCGACTGTAAAATCAAACATTTATACACGATGTATAATTTTCAAATATTTATTTAATAGTGACCAGATTTTATAATTTAATAATTACAATAATGTGAAATTAACCACCCAGCGACTGTAAAATCAAACATTTATAAGCAATTTTTAGTCCGGTGTTGGTCTTCGCACATTCATGTATTTAAATCTCGCATAATTTTAAATTCTACTTTTTTTATTCCGTTAAGTTTCTTTATTTAACTTTTTATCCTATCCTCACGCATTGCTAACGCTCCCATAAATATATTTATGATAAATAAATATCTAACACAATGTTTGAAGGAAAATTAAGTTACGGCAAATTTTCTTATTTTGTTTATTTTCCTTGAGTTAGACTAATAAACCACCTATTTAAAATAACCCCATAAAAGCGTTAATTGATTTTTCTGTGCTGTAATAATACCACTTTGTAAATTCTCAGTTTTTAGTGAATAAAAAATAGGGAAATTTCTCTACTATATAATTACTATCAACTACTACTAAAACTACGGTGCAAATATCATGAATATTTTATTATTTATTGTAATTATATAATGTCGGCATATGTGATGTACATATTAAATTGTATAATTACATATATATATATATATATATATATATATATATATATATATATATATATATATATATATATATATATATGTAACGTTACATCTAAATATTTCGCAAAAGCAAAGCAAAAGAGTTACCTACTTGCAGATGCGTATTAAAATTCTGTTAACACTCGTCTCCTATATTAATTACATAAGACTCTGTATTTCCTTCATTAACTGCAACGATTAGTTCCATCAACTAACGTGGGAAGTTGTATATATTTAAAGCACAAATAGCCATTGTTCTTGAAGCCCCAGGAGATTATGGTAAAGGACAGATTAGCAGATCTACAAAACGTCACAAACGTGTAACCTTATTCGGTTGTAATTAATATATTAAATAACCAATTAAAATAAATAAAAATAGAAAGTTAATAATATTATAAAAAATCTACATGAATAAATAAATTTAAGAATATACGAACAACCATAAAAAATAAAATTTGATACGGATTCGAGAAATTTATAAAAAGTTCAATATTAAACTTAAAATTGACATTATTTTGAAGTTAACAATTATAACAAAATTTCTTTTTAACCAACGATTCGTTTATTACGGTATTATTGTTCTATGTAAATTTTGCAGTTAATTATATTTAATATTAAAAGTATTAACGTTCAACATAAAAAAATAAAAATCTCCGGGGTGTTTTGACGGCGCGGTGCATTGGGGGGACCCGGATTTGATTCCAGCCTATGGTTGACTCTGAGAGATTGCTTTCGTAGCAGTTAGTCCACCGTATATATCAATTAGATACATTAAAGTAGATAAATAAATAAATAATGCTTTCAAATTTAGCGGTTGGTCTTAATGTCAGTGTCAAAAACATAAATTGGCATTACAAACTGTTAGAATATTCAAAATAATGCGTAGATTCTAAAAGATACTCATGACACATATTTTTTTCACTTATTTTTTATCATTTTAATACATAATTTTATAAATACATTCTTAGTAATCAACTGTTATACTCGAATATCTAATTACAATAATTATGTAAAAAAAACCTGTTAAGCAAGAGTAAAACTCGTATCACCAGGGTGCCGTACACGTTTAACCACTTATGAACATTTAAGTGTAAATATTATTTCTTTTAAACTATTTACAAATATTAATTGTCACAATATATTGTCTACTATGTTTTTTATAAGCATAAAATATTCTGCACGTTTAAAAAATTATAAGATCTATAATAACCGCTACATGTTCGCTATAATCTCCAAGGCTGATTTTACCAACTCCGATTCAGTACTTTCAGAAATTAAATATAGACCATAGATTTCTGATTCATTAGTTTCAGAAATGAGACGAGAAAATATAGAACATAGAAAAATATAAATATAATTACCTACTACATCTTTTATAGACGTAAAATCATGGCGAATATTTAAAAAATTATGACATTTCGAATCATCTTTTTTGTTTTCCTAGAAGGCTTCTCCTTGTGTAGGCTTCTATAACCCTTATATTTTCCATAATTTCATAGGTTGAGCAATTTCGGAAATAAGATGAGGAACATAGTTTTTTTTATATATTTTACAATATTTCTCTGAATGTATAATAACAAAAGTGGTGCAATGTTTTTTTAAATTCTTGTAATTAGCCATTAGCAAAGGTCGTATTATTTCTACTTTCTTTAAGTTCTTTACCACGACCTAGGTTTCGTTGCTTGTGTTAAATGTTTTTGAGTTTTAACTATTGAAATGTGTGAAGGTTAACATATTTTATTGTATGTCAAATTTCAAGTTACTACATCAAGCGGTTTTTGAGAAAAACAGCTGTGACAAACTGACGAACTTATGTAACAAAGAACTTTATAGAGAAAAAGTAAGGTTATCGCGCAACATTTTTTTTTCAATAACTGTCACACACATTAACACAAATGCTTGGTTTGTTTAAAGCACGCGTCTGAGTGGATGTAATGTCTCCTACATAATAAAATTATATCATTATTTACTCTTAGCAATATATTTGTACTCTAAATACTGCTACTACTAGCTGTCTCATGCACAAAAATGCTAATAATAAACACTGTACTCATAGCGTGTAAAAAATATTACCATTTTTTACACGCTATGAGTTAACTATATATCATGGTGGTTCTTCGTCATTAATATTTTACTCGTAACCACTGACTGATGATACTGCATTGTTATTGACCTCGCACTATGACCCTGACCAACCCTGTGATACAGAACGTCAGAATTGGACCAAACACGTTTTTTCCCGACAAATACATCATCCTTATACTGAGCGCGGCGACTTCCGGATACCATCACACGTGACAGACATACACAACGTCACTAAACGCTGGCTATTAAAGATGAGAACAAAATGAGACACGGCAATGGTATCCGGTCTGACTCTGGAATGGGACTGATGACCACACACTGGTAGATAAGTCTATGTGGTTTTAGTCTGTTCAGTTTCCAAATTTCATATTTTTTCCATCTACTTTGTTTATTAGCTGGCAAATATGTTAATTGAATTTCGAAGGGCCAGCCGATAGGACTGACAAAATTTATC
Source organism: Druceiella hillmani (assembly GCA_039881145.1). Classification (NCBI taxonomy): domain Eukaryota; kingdom Metazoa; phylum Arthropoda; class Insecta; order Lepidoptera; family Hepialidae; genus Druceiella; species Druceiella hillmani. Next base: position 12,763,964 of record JAYKKI010000054.1, on the reverse strand, counting down.
AGTTCTATTGGTTTTTGACGGCAGTAAACTTTATACAGTATTCTCATTTAGAATATTGTTAAAAGTACCGCCAAATTTTATAATTGATTGATGAAAAAATTTATAATTGACCATTCCTGGAAGTTTCCATCTGAACCTTTAAAAATTCATCTTTAATTCCCTTTTAATCATCATTTTAAAATAAAACGCTCTACGACGACCAGTGCTTCAAAACATACGTGTATAATATAAGATAAACCTTTCATGCATTTTGAAGTCCTAACATGTCATTACAAACACAAGTTTTCGAATTTATGAACATGTATTGGTGACAGTTGTTCACATAAATCTCATAAACTATCGATTAGAATTTGTAATTGAATAATAATTACAACTCTAGCAAAATCGAGTATATATTTATACGAGCATACTTGTCACTCCTTAACTAGGGTTCCTTACCTGAAAATGGGAAAACAGAACCCTTACAATATACAAAAGTCTGTCGATCGGTCACAACTGTACTTCTCACAAACCGTTTAACGTAGAAACTTGAGAGAACGATAATGGTAAAGCATATTAACTAGCACATATTTTGATAGTTCACTCTCGATAATATTCATACGAAGTTTCCGAAGGGCAAATACTTTTTGTCCTGGGGATATTCAACTGAAAAAACGACTTATAAGGATATCAAAACTATTTAATTTAGAATGTTAGCTGTGATATTTCTCAAGATATTGCTAAAACTAACAACAATTATGACACAGATGCCCCTAACATTTTTAAACCTTCACAGTACGAGTTCTACTCGCCCTTAAGAGATTTTTTTATTCTGCATTAATCTACAAATGGTTCACAAAATAGTATTACAATCTTCCGCAAAAGAAACGTTCATTTTACGGATTCGTCTTAATATTTTTTTCTTTTTAATAAAATAAATAGATATCTAATCGACCACTATGTTTCCATTGAACAAACATAGTGGAAGCAAGCAAAATATAATGCAATGTGAAAAAATTGGAAATTCTAAGTTTACTCCAGAAATGCATAAAATTTTATCGTTGTACAGAAATTCCTTTATTACAAATATAGTTAAACTGCGTTTATTGTATTAAAGGGTAACTTTGTTAACAATATAATGCGTAGCCCCTGATAAATTCTATGCACAAACATTTGACACAAACTTAACTGCTTACCAGCCCAAAACTATTTTCGATAAATGCATTTAATCAATTGGTTTAATCAAGTAATAGAATTACCACATGCTATTAAAAAAACATTTAAACTTCTAAGCAATGAACTCAAAATCATAATAGTTTTTCAAAACAGTTGCCACATTTTTTTAATTCAGTTACAAAACGTAAAAAAACATAGCGAAAAAACCTATCGTACCGACGTAAAAAGATTCGCAAGAAATCAGGTATTTAAATTTATCTTTAAAATGTTGTCAGTCGTTACTGTTAATCCATCATATGAGTTGTTTTATAAACAACATAATATTAAGGTGTAGTTATTACTTACAAACATTCTGACAAAGAGATCACCTTTATTTAATTGGTAATTTACCCTTTTATCCATAGAGACAATGTACGAATTGGTAATTATCATTCATTGCAACTTGACATGATTTACAATTCTTTTTCCTATACCTCACTATGTTACCAACTACAATCTTATAATCTTTTTAAGGATAATTTCCTTAAAAAGATTATAAGATTGTAGTTGGTAACATAACTACTTCCAATGTAAACAGAACTAAATAAATAAAAATCCTGAAGGTTAAATAAATTTGTTCAAACCACGAAAAACCGCATTGATTTAGCCCTCGGCAGACCGGATTCGGCAAAATGTCGATCAGTGTACGATTCATTCATCGATCGTTGGAATCGTAATCGATGGCATTTGCATTCAAAACGCGGGCCGCAGTGACCCCGCCCGTGGTCAACCTTCTGTGACCTTTGATGGAGACATATGACAGACGATAGCGCGTATAGGAAACAACGTTTACATTGCGCTTAGCTCATTGCCATACTTTTTGAGTAATTTCGTCAGGTTATATCGACAATCTGTTGAGTTTAAAATTGTCTAACCCGTTGACACATTCATTTCACGACATTATATGGCAGCTACCTGCCGCTGTTTTAAGAGTAATCGATGTGAGGATGATTAGTATTAAAGTATTTTCTGAGGATATGTATAGGGACATTGTTCAATTTTGAAATAAAATTTCGCCAATACTTAATTTTTCCAAGTGACTTTAGGTTTTCTGTTTTTGATTAAATTATATTGTAAAAATGAAACTTCGAACAATACGTAAAATCTAATCAAAATTAATGAAAATAGTTCGACTTATCCAAACTAACTCAACAGATTTCCTAACTTATCCTAAACTAGCAGAAAGTGGCAAATGTTTGAAATATATTAATGTTAGGTTATAACTTTAATCCCTGAAAGAAAACCAACCACACCAGTGGGATAATTTACGAAACGGAAATGAGATAAATGTTACATTGTTTCCGCATATGACACTTTTTTTTAACAATGTAATAAGTTTAATATAAAGAACATTCTCAGCGTAAATAAAGCGTAAGTACTTCGTCCACTTATTTCGAATATTGAACATACGAGTAAGACCTGAAAAATCCTTTTATCATCACCTGCAAATACATTAAATCTTTATTTAAAAAATTATACCAGGAAACACCCTTCTCCGGAATAGCAGTTACTTCCAATCCCTCGCAACCAGACTTAGACAATTATTTTTTTTCATGAGGACAAAAGACATAGTCATATTTTCCATACTATCTTGTTTTATCGTGGATTTTCCAAAAACACCTAATAATTGCACATTTTAAAGTTCAACAAACCATATTTCTCCTCTACTTGCTCACATGCCGTCTCTTTTATGCACACATATCTTCAAAAAAACCATCTACGATAAAAGATGAAAGCATAATAACGAAGTAATAAATTTAAATGATTTACGTAATAATTTCTCATTAACAATGAAATATCTATATCTAATTAAGGTGGGGCGCTTACGTCATTTATTATTCCAAATTAGCTGCAAGGCAAAGACAAAGAATTGATATGCAAATTAGATACGAAAATAATTAATTTAACGAAAAATTAAAGAGACTGACACTATGAAATTTAATTAATAGATCACCGCCTTCAAATACCAAAGCGTATGTGTAAACTTTTAAAGAATTGTTTTGCAACTACGAGTGAAGATATATTCTCAATTCAAATAGAACAATTTTTTTTAAATTCGTTGACCATAACTTTGGATCAAATTTTAATTATTTTTTAAAAAAGTTATTTTATTGGCTTACTTTAACAATTTTTCTTTAAGCCTTTCTAAACGATAAAAAAAACAATTTGTATACAAATAATCGCTTTTACAAAATATTTCAGTAAGTATTGTAAAAATAGCTAGAATAATCATGTTTTTAATTCGAATAATGATGCAAACAGTGAACAGAGTCGATTCGATCCATAACCAATAAGTAGGATTTGTTAAAAAATAACATTCGTCTTTAATTATTCATCTAATAGAGTTGGTCACTGAAAAATTCCGTCCGTCCGTTCCTTATCGACTGTGGCTACAGCCAATCGATTGATTCAAGTTATGACAATAAATGATTAGTATATATATACACTTAAATGTACTAATCATTTATTGTCATACAACAGCATATAAATAGATTGCAGATAACTAACTGTTTACAATCGATTACTAAAATTAACAATTAGTATATCATTTGCTTAGGTATGTCATTCATAACCACACTATTAACGTTGCAAACTTTTATAGAAACATTACTAATGATAGCTACGTCTAACATACTCGAATTTCCAGAAAAGCTAGATATCAAAATTTGGTCCGTTTTTAGGAATTGGTCGCAAATAAAGTGAAAAAGGTTTAGCAACATTTCAATTATTTGCCGATTTAATTGTAATTTAAATATTATAGTAGTTAAATATTATAATTAATTTAAATATAGATACATATTACCTTTTACACGCGGTTTCACTCGAGCGATTGTAGTAGCAAATTTATTTGGAGAAATTAAAGTATGTAACTATAACGATAAGGGAAACTAAATATTGAGTGTTTATTTTCGTGACTCTATGACGTCGAAAGACTGTCAGTCGAATTTACTGACAATTAAAAACGTATTTTTGTTTCTCATTAACTATCAATCGAGTCGGAACAAGAGTCTACTTTACCGACAGTACCCTATTGCATGGTCCAATTTCTCAAGTATCCATACAAAATACGTTTTTAACTGTCAGTAAATCCGATTGAGATTCCTGACCGTGTATTCACCACACATATGGGTGGTGCACACACGTATGGGTGTAAATGAAGCCGACAGTCTACTCTTCTTCTCACGGTGCCAGGTCAGGGCTGCGTGAGTGATAATGATTTCTACACAAGACATAGTGAATTATTCCATATGGCTGAATGTACAGAGGTATTATCGTTATAAAGCAGGATTCTCTTACGAAGGTGTTGATGGCACTAAGAGAAGCAGACGGCCCATTCTTCTTTAGACGCCTCTTCCATTCCTTTCCACCTTTTCGAAGACAATGAACTGCTTGCAATTAAATAGAAATCTCGTGGTGCCAGGTCATGGTTGCGTGGGTGATAATAATTTCTACTCCAGATATAGTGATTTATTTCATATGGCTGAATGTACAAAGATCTTAACGTGATAAACCAGGATTCTCTTACAAGGGTGTTGTTCACAAACTTTTGCAAAATATTAATGAAACAGTTGCTGGTGCAATTTACGGTAACTGTTGTATTATTTCAACTCTTCAATAAGAAACACTCACTGAACAGGCTGCTCTTAGCTACATTTTTATAACAGTATATGCAGTTTTCTTTATCCATGACGATAGCTAATATTACGCGACACCAACCATAAAGCAACTGCCTAGTACAACGTTTCCTGGAGCCGAAATTTCCTTTAATTTCTGTATTTGACTCATAGTAATGTCTAATTTGGCCAAAACTCTGCTAATTGATTATTCTTTTGTCAATCTTTATCACGAGGTGCAGATCATTGATACTATCTTCAGTTATCGATGTTGAGGGACATCCCTTACGCAAGTCATCGCTGAAATTAGTATGGTCGCTCGTAAACTGGCTATAAACCATAGCACGTAATTAGAATTCATAGTGAAATGCTAATCGAAATCAACAGTAAACTTATTTTAATTCAGACCATAAAAAAAACGAGAGAAAATATTTATGTGTCAAATTCGCCTTGACGCGATCACGAAAGTATCAAATTGCCGATAATTTATTTTAAAAAAGGCAAATTCAAGAAAAGTAGCTCAGTTGATTATTCATAAAAGAATTAGATTTTCGAAATTTGAATTTATTTGACGTCGATTTTCGAAATTTGAATTTATTTTTTTACCTTTCTTACAAATAGCCAGTTCTAAGAACTTCCACGCGTGAACTATCATGAAAGAAACAGAAAGCACGCACGCGTATAAAGACCGGCCGAGTCGGACTCGCGCGCAAAGGGTTCCGTAGCACCAAATAATATTAAACTTATAAGTATTTATTTCTTAAAGACACTATGAAAAACAGAGTTATTGCAGCGGTCGGTACCATAAATATCCCATATCTCAAAAACTGCACGACATATCTTATTCAAACAAGCTTATTTTAAATCCTACCAGCTTAATTTTTTAATCTAAATTTTACACAAGTTAGTTGCAAAGTTAAAGGGTGGAGACACTTGTTAAGACGTTAGAAGCGCATATCTCACCAACTATTAACTTAAATAAAATAGTTATTTTGGAACCTCTATTTAATTTTCAAGGTCTGTATAACGACACTTAACACGAACATGTGCATTGAATTTTTTTTCATCCCTCAGTTACATGTAAGGAGTGCCATCCCTAATTATATTTTTTTCTTAATTCAATTATTCCATTGTATAGCATAGAAGACACCTATCATCCAAATTTCATCTATATAGTGCCAATAGTCTTCGAATAAAATGACTGTGACATACGGACCGACAAACGGGCAGATGGACAGAACAAAATTATATTAGTTCCGTTTTTACAATTTGGTTATCGAACCATAAATATGGAGTCGTATTAAAGATGTGATAATTAAACGAATTTTTGGGGAGTTCTTTTAGAATGTTAATGACATGTCCATATAATATGAGTCATTGATATACATAACTCGCCTATATACCTATATAATAAAATACCAACGAGGCCGTGTCTGTCCACGAGTCACTCGAAAACCAATGAAGTGATTTTAACTAAACTTTACAGTTTTATACTTTAGAGCAGTGGTTCTCAAGCTGTGGTAAGCGTACCACTGATACCTAGAGATTCTGAAGGTGGAACGAATCAGAACAAACAGGAGCAACATATATTATAAAAAATTCAAAATGTTTTTTGCTCAATTAGAGAAAGTTGTTGGTTTATAGCAACAACGAAACTATCTAAATTAATTATCCGCACTGAACTTTTAAACTTGAAGAGTATTATGAGTAAAAATGTAAAATGCAACATTTTTAGGGTTTCGTAGTCAAACTAAGAACCCTTATAACCATCAACCCTTCGCCATGACCGTCTGTCTGTCCATCTGTATGTTACAGCCGTTTTACTCACAGACTATTAGTGCTATAATGCTGAAATTTTATACATATTTATAGGTATAAATATATATAATTTTTTTTGCGTCGTACATATATATATATAACGCCCACAAAATTAATCTATCTCTGAATAAAAATTCCAATCTAAAGCCTCTTTGGATTTTTGTTTGGTACTTTGTTTGGTTTTGGTCGGCCTTTTGTTTGGTATTCAATTAGAGTTTCGTTGAATTATTCTAGTGAGTTTTCTTTAGATACATACTTCAAGCTAAAATATACATCTAAGGAGTAAATACTCAGTTTTGATATTAGAATGAAATATTTTGAGTTATGCACTCGTATATGAACATCACACGGAGAGTATTCTTGAAGTGAATTATATCCAGTTCCTCTTTCTTTGACCTGGAACCATCGAAGTATGTAAATCTAATAAAAAAATTCGTTCCACTTACTTCATCTTAAGCAAAGAAGATATTTTATTGTTCACACCAAATCATATTGCTTTTATTTATAAAAAAAACAGCGGGGAACTAAAAATACATTATCATAAAAGGGTCAATTAACTTTGAAAAATGGGTCTACTACTTGAAATTTTCTTTCACAGCCTTGAGATAAGAAAGAAGAATTATGATATATTGACTAATTTCAGTTCGAAAAATGGATAAAGATTTAAAGGAATGATTCTTCTTTAATACCCCGGAAATAAAATACTAATCTACCATGAGTTGAATTACAATTCTAAATTATAAGAAATAAAATTCAAATTATTTGCGTGGTGATAACACATATTTCAGGAGTCAAACACAAAAATACTCATATCAAATTTATGGGGTAGGTAATTGAAATAATAGAATTCTCTGAAAAAGTTCTTAGACCCTAATAGTGGAGACGATATTTTTAATCGCATATCCCATTGTGTAAGGTATCATTAAATAGCTCTATCAAAAATATTAGTGGTAAGTTATGAATACTTTTTCGATACAGGGATCCGTTTCAGGATATTAAGCTTTAAAGTGATCATTTTTCGTAAAGTTGCGTGTCCCCAACCCCTACCAGTTAAACTATTTTTAAATATCTTAAAATATTGGCAATAGCAATACACATAATGAAATTAAAAGAATAAATCGCACCTAAGTAGATTCTACCAGTTTAAGAGTATTAGTCAATCAATTTATGACATGTAGTCTGTAAAAGTTCATAGAAACTCCATACAAAAGACTTAAAACGACGAAAAAAATCACTTTGCATTTTGAAATGTATATTTATTACGTCCGTAAAAGATATATTTATTTAGAGATAAAAAATATTACTTAAATATATACCTTGTTTTTAACCCTGTGAAAGAGATAGAAGGCAATATATTTACGTTGTGAAAAATTAATATTTGTAACTAGTTTAATAGAACGTACCTTTAAATGTTTAGAAGTGTTTTTTTACAAATATATTTTTTCGTTTTTTTTTTACAAATACAGTTTTCTTTAGAAATAAATAAAAGATGTTTCAAAATTAATCTATATTTTTATTGCTATTTCATTCTGATATACAACTGTCCTAACGTCATATATATTTAATTATTCAGTTCTATGCGACTGGTCTTATCAGTGGTACGGAAGCAAGTTTGAGAACAATCGCCTTAATGCCTTAAAGGCGAAGTCAACGTACGTCATTAAATTATTAATAGAGTTACTCAACTCTTCCACTACATAATTGATTAACAGGTAATTGACAGTGACATCTGGGTTTTTTACAAGCAACCATCGTATGTGGGTAGTTTTATAATTCTCCACTAGATGGTTAAATTATAAACATTACTTTATAATTGAACAACATATTTATATTCACATATTAGTTATTAGTGTATCACCGCTATATATTGCACCCTCCTGGTTGCACCTCAGAGGGTAACTATTTGAAGATGTGGAAATATACATGCACAACCTTAACCGAGCGAAGAGCGGACGAAATTGCTAGTTTGTAAATAAAATAGAATATAAATCCAAATGCCTTTGCATAGTGAAGTGTTAAATAACAAAAACCACACATCTTGTTTACACACGGGGGGCAGGCCTTGCCAAGACACGCCTCGACTGTATTACATGAAATTAATAGTTATAATTGACACAACTGATACGGTGAACATAGGTTTAGTGACCTCCTGGTGAAAACGGGTTATGTATGCGGTGAGAGGTCGTAAAACGAGGTCGTACTATTGCGATGCAAAATCTAAATATTATTTATTTGAATAGAAAAGGACCTTCACTTTTTGGTCTACCACTTTATCTGAATGAAATTAACAAATTTATGTTAATGCAATCATGTTATTCACATAAAATTGATTATTTGTTTATAGGCTGTTAAGTAAGCTGATGGCATCGTGATTGTAGGATGGCATTGTTATTTCCGGAAGTTTGTTCTTTTAAAGCAGTTTTTTTATTACATACTGTTTATTACATGATGTTGAACTTAGGTCACAGAATGACTTCCACCCCATGACCCAGCGCCACCGCTACCTTCACCATTCATAGCGCTACTTGCCTGCTTACACTCTAGAACATACCTAGAACATACCTTATTTTAGAGAAGGTTTTAAAGGAGTTTAATAAATTTTTATATAAAAAAATGTACAGGTATTACCCTCATTTGGTTCCTTCAGATTTTATAATGGGTATATTAGCCCATTATAAAATCTGAACGTAATTCACTTCTACTCCAACGAAAATTAGTTGTGGTCGTGCATTTTGTCAAAATTATTAATGTTGACAACCCAACATTTATGTATTCGCTATATTTTGAACCTTAGAAGATTCGATAACGTTTCTGATCTCAGGATGCGGCTCAGATGAATGGAGTTTCGCGACCGACACAATTTCCATATTCTGTCACTACTCTATAATATCTTAAATAACCCTCACAGTCCATCTTATCTTTCAGCAAAATTCACAACGCTTTTTTTTTTAAGCCATTGTCGGTGTCCACGTTCTAACAAACTTCTCACACTCCCCAAACATTCTACTTATTTCTATGAGCATCTGTTCACTGTTCATGCTTCCAAATTATGGAATAAACTGTATTCTGACATCAGACTTTCATCGCCACTTATAGCTTTCAAAAGCCGTCTGAAAAAATATACCTTCCTTAACTTTAGTTTAAAAATTATTTTTCCTTTCATATGTCACTTCCTCTAATTCTTTTCAGTGCCCATTCATCGCCTCAATCCAGATCCAAAACCCCATCAGACATATCACATTAGATTTTTATTTCGTTTTGTTTTCTTTGATCTCTTTTTTTCGTTTGTATTATTTTATCTTTTAAGTTTATTGTAATGTGTGGCTTTCTGCCTGTCCTCTTTTTTGTCTCTTTTTTGGCTTCGATTATTTTATCTTTTACATATTGTTATAATGTGTCGCTTTAAGCCTATCCTCTCACTGTAACTCTGGTTAACTGTAGGAGATTGCTCTTGCAGCAATAAGTTCGTCAGATGACTGTTCATAAAAGTTTTTATAAAAATAAATAAATAAATGACCCCTCGGTCTTGTGTTTCGTAACGCTTTATACTCCTGACGGATCCTGAGTATGAAGTCATAGTTTATTTCATCCGCCTAGAGCGCGCACGAATATCCTCCTGCGCTCACCAATTTTAACGCACTTATGTTAATCAACGAGGTATTGCGGGAGGCGCCACATCTTGATATATTTTCTCCATTGACCGCATCATCTGCTTCATTGACCGCTTTAAGAATGCGATTGTGGAGTTTCTTAGTGGTTCATGTTTAATAATTAGTTAGTTTTATATTTATTTTGATTTAATGTCTGCTTTTTTCTCTTTTATTATTACTAATGTTACTATATGTAATATAAATAACTGTACTTTTAGTGTTTGCACATGTCCAGCGCTTTAAGTAACCTGTAAGTTAGACATGGGGTTGTTATGATAAATAAATAAATATGTATTAACATAAACTCGTAATCTCAATACCTATACTAATATTTTGTACATAAAAACCTTTCATATTTAAACTACCTACACGATAGCGAAAACAGCATAAAAATATATTCAGTAAAACTGAAATTTTAAGCGAACAAACAGAAAGACAGAGACAGGCGTTGCGTTTTATATAAACATATTTAGATAATTAATTTTGCTCGCAGCTTCAAGTGAATTTGCAATTGAGACGAAGGGAATTAACCTAGAGGTATTGAGCTGTCGAGACACTTGAGCAATAGATTTAATATGAACATTACGCCGTCTATTGACATGTTATATTACTACGTTTTTATTACTGACACATAAAACACCGACTTGTACCCTATGGTAATTAAACTATTTTTAAAATTCAGTAGCCAAATGACAAAAAACGAAATAATAAGGGTTCCGCCTTATAATTTTGTCATATCCGTCTGTCTGTCAGTCTCGGAGACTATTAGCACTATGTAAATGAAATTAGGATTATTGATGTTTTTTATGGACTTGTATACGGTGAAATAGTGGAATTAAGAAAAAAAATAGTATTAGGGGTAGCACTCCATACGTGTAACTAAGGGATGAAAAACATTCAGTGCACATAGGTGTATGGAATATCGTCAAGACATACCTAATATCTTAAAAAGTCAAGTAGAGGTGTCGAAATAACTTTTTTAATTAAGTTAATAGTTGGTGAGACATGCGCTCCTAAAGTCTTAAAAAATGTACCGCACCCCTCGTAAGTTAAAAATGTGTTAGGGAAACTTTCATATTTCAGAATACTAGTTACTGGACAGTTTTCCTCATCATAAAATGAAATAGAGAATGTTGTACTTTAGTTTTTAGAAATAAAAACTTCTTTAGGCACGTTTGGCGATTTAATAGGGCAAAATCTTATGTGTTCTCATCACCGATATGTTTATGTTACCAATATATATCTAGCTATGTGTATGACGTGTTGCACTTATCATACATACATATATATATATATATATATATATATATATATATACGCCAACACATTTTATACACCCGACTGTAAGAGGTGCGCGTTAGGCGCTTTTCGGGTGGGTAAAATCTTATAAGTTCGCGTCACCGCGATAGTTCGCGACATGAAAGTACATCTGTAGCTATAAGGGTGACGTATTGTGCCACATTAATTCTGTATATATCTGTGTACACTATACATTGTTTAAACAGTATTTTAGTTTCATTATTATTTTAGATGTTTAATTCAAAAGATCACTGTGCAGTAAAACTGTGAGCACTAAATATAGTAATATTTTTATACAGAAAAATGAATAACAAAACAAAACATTAGTTTTCGAATATTTCCTACATTCGTATCAATATTTGCGTTTAAAAATTGAATATTATTTATTTTTTTAATATTTGACCTCTGTAATACATCATGAAACGAGTATTTCATAGAGTCTTAGGGGTTGTCTTACTAACATGGTAAGACAGATTTCTAACTGTTCGATAATATTATTATCGCGAATTTTAAAATTTAAAATTCTATCATTTTTTTAAAATCACTGTAATTTCATAGTTTTGAGTTTTCACTTCTGTCAGCAATCCCCATGACTGTCTAGGTTCTTTTTTTGTAATATTAATTGCATTCTTAGTAATTGTTTTCTAAAAAATATCTTCACACCATTTCACTTAAAACTTAGCATAAACCTACCTACTTAATACCTTATGAATTGCGAAGCCTGGAAGATACTTAAATGTCATCTAGTAGTTTAAGAAGCTAAGGAAAGGTTTTTGGGTCATTTGTGTCATCGATACCTGTAGTGACCATCTATTGTCCCAAGTTCCGAAGGGACACAAAGTTTCTAATTATGTATTTTTTTCACAAAATTCTAATTTTGTATTTTGTTCGATTAATTGTCTACGTATCAAAAATATAAAATGATATTACCAAAAATTCAATAACAAAATGCAACTCGAAATCTCATAATCACGAAAGTTTACGATTTTGTCGTTTTTTTGTTTAATTAAAAACGCATTAGCGCCTAAACATTATTCCACTTCGCCATTTATAAGGAAGTTTATCCTTAATTAAAAAACGCTTACGCTCCGAACTATCGTTTCGCACTTACAGAACATATAAAGAAAAATGCCTCTGAACCTACATATCAAACCAATTAGAAAAAATAAAATCCATTCCAATACCGGTTTATCGGTATAATCAATAAACATTTTTTGCTATATGCACGATAAATTATGTAAATAAGGGGACATAGCAAAAATTCCAACCTGATTGAGATATTGAACGAACATCCGTTTCTGTAATACATCACCTAACCGACAATTGCATTTTGCTTACACCAAATGCAAACTTTATTTTTAGAGAGGTAAATTAAAACACACGCTTGCGACCTTCGCACAGCAACGTTAAGTGCTTATCCGGAAACAGATCTTAACAAATGATGTCTTAATTTAGAACTAAGTGTGTAAGCTGGTATGGTCTTAACAAATAATGTCTTAATTTGGAACTAAGTGCGGAAGGGAGCGTTTAGCTCACAATAATGACAATCTACAAGAGAATTGAGGTCGACCGATGAAGTGCACCGTTCTGGCAAAGTGCACATTTAAGATGTAGAGATCACAGAAAGAGAGACAGGAGAAATTCAGCTATAATTTTCCTTATAATATAACGTGCGTGAAATAGATCAATAATAACTCCACAACGTAACTAGAGAAAATGATATCGCAAAAAATCCAAAACAATGTTTAGGAATCCATAAATTGATATCGCAAAAAATCCAAAACAACGATTTCGCAAAAAATCCAAAAGAAAATGATATCGCAAAAAATCCAAAACAACGTTTAGGAATCCATAATTATAAGTTATTGTATTATCGTCTTTACGAATACGAATCGTAAATAGAGAAATTGATATCGCAAAAAATCCAAAACAACGTTTAGGAATCCATAAATTTAGGTAAAACCATCTATTGCTTTACGTAATTGAAATGTGTTCTTTTTCTTCATCCTTGAATTGTATGTTTTTAAATACCAAATTTTTTTCATATCGATACGATAACTATTTATTTCAAGCTTAAATTTGAACATTAATTTGAGTTACAAATTATCGAACAACTTTTCCTTGTTTATCGGTTGTTATCAAAAATCTATCTCTTCCAGCAACTGCTTTCGGTTCCAATCAGAGCTATACTTACGCATAAAAAGAGTAGCATAACACATGAAAATGCTTCCATCGTTAATAGGGCTTACAAACTGGATCGAAAAAAGGTTTAATTAAAAAAAACTGTATGTTGTGAACAACTGTCATATCGAAAAATTTAATAAACGACATAACTAAACAGAGTAAATATATAAACTAAACAAATAGGTGAAGCTGAAACCATTCCGAAAAGTATTTAACATATATTATGAATAACATATTCAAAAAGATCATCTCAGTATCTTGGACTTCAAACTGAATTAAAATAAATAAACAAGCATGTTAATAGTTTAAATAGATAGAATTTTAGTGATAAATATTTTTCCAACTGCCCAATACTAATCTAAGCACCTTAACAAAAAAGAAATTAATGAAGCGTGAAACATACTCCAGTCTTGTGACACCGGGAAGAAACACACATCCGGGAGCGAAAATGATTATACATAGAGATTCATAGAGATCAATCACAACCGGGAGCGAAAATGATTATACATAGAGATTCACTATCAAAATTCATCTCCAACACGAGGAATTGTGTGATTGTATTATGAGAGTGGACGCCTTAGATCCGAAAGAAAACCTTCACAAATAAAAAAATGCAGTCAATTGAGTCAGTTAGTCAATTATTAAAAGTGGTGGTCAAGTGAAAATCAATAGTAGAGGAGGTTTAATAACAAACAGGAGAAATGAAATTGTGCCTAATGTAAGTCCAATCACCAATATATGCCGATTCAATTCAAATAATAATCATGCAATCAAGCATAAGGTATGAAGAGAATAATGGTGGAAAAGGCAAAATACCTACTATTTGATGCCAACCTACTAAAATAACATTGAACCGAGTCTACACCCAGTTGCTTATCTTACCGACGGAGCCCCAACACGGACACTGAAATACTAAAAGAAATGTGGACCGATAAAAAGTCAAATATTAATAATTTGAAATCTTTGGCTGTGAAGCAATGATTTGAATGACAAAATAAAATGCAAGGAAATAGAATTCTAGAACAACAAAGAAAATTTTCATCGGATATTTTTAATTCAGAAGGGTACAAATTTATAATACCCAATTCAAGAACAGTAATAAAAGACAGAAATTCTCTTTCAGAATACACCGTAAAAATAAACTATGTCCCGGTGAACTGAACAAAGCCAAAGTGAAAGCTGTCTACGCTTCACACTACCGAGATATCCCGTAATACATCAGAATCCACAGACATCTCCATAGAGTGTGAATCTAATTTAGAAGACACTGTTCAAAGCGAGTCTTCATCAAATAGAAGCACATACTCATAATATTTATATATAGAAACTCCATGCCTTCAAATGTAACACATAGACCAAGAAACAAACACATGTGTTCCAAAATATTCAAAAGCTTTATAATTTTAAACTACCAAGAAGCAATAAAACCGCATTGGAATCTCATCATCTAAACAAGAAATGGACTTTAGTAATGCTAAACCAATTGAGTGCAAGTGGATATTCCGCTTAAAAAAAGAGCCAATCAGTCCCGGTTATGAACGAATCCCGATTTTGTACAAAAGAGTACGCACAAACCAAAAACATCGATTATGGCGAAACATTTTCCCCTTCACTCAGGTATGATTCTATTCGCTTATTGTTATCCATATCTGATTAGCAAAATTTAAAAATAATTTAATTTGACATCCACGCTTTCTTATATGATTATTTAAAGGGAAACATGCACGATACCTGATGAATCGAAAGGTGTAAAGTTCACAAACAACGCAATCATATAGACATTAAGTAAAAATTTGTAAAAAAGACATTTCATGAAAATTTGATTAACTTAAACTATGTATCTGCAAATAATCAAAGGCTGAAATGTTCACAAATGCCTTATCAATACACTAAATTTACATTCATGAAAGTAAATGTTGGAACGTCAGAGTCTATTACCTTGTAATTCATGATCTACTTGTAATTAATCTTAAGTAACGCTGTTTAATATATTGTTTACTGTTGACTTTGTGATTTGTCTATACTATCCTGACTATTGTTTGGCTTTATTTATTGGACAGTCTGTACCATTATGATAAGTTATCGTTAAGGTAATATTGCCTAGTGTATTGTTAATCGGTAACTACTCTATAAATATTGTGTTGATTATTGTTTAACTTTAAGCAATATTGTAACTGCCAACCTTTTTTTTTCGCATACCTGTATAATTTTAGATTAATCTGGTCTCTATATTGCTGTCTTTGTATATATGTAGAACCTAGATCCTTTAAGAAGATTCTAATTAAACGAGAGTGTTAAAATATACATGGGTTAGGCATATGGTAATATCTCTCCTTCCGATTAGATACTTATGATCTACATTAAAGAATAAAATATTGATAATATCAAGAGTTACAGTAGTTATTTGTCCAAGATCCTCATCATCAAGATTTACCCAAGTATCTTCCACAAACTTAACATAATTTAACGCAAATTGTGTCCCTCAAAACAACCCCCTTTCTATTATAACTTCGCAGTAATGTTATTACACTCCAATAAAACACCTTTATACCCACATTTATTATCGTGCGCTTATCTTATTCGCTACTCTAGTATTTCAATCTATTTTCAGGTAAAATTCAAATTTTGCGCCCTCAACATTTTCATTAATAATTTAATACTTAACTACTTCTACAGTGTCATTATATGATTATGCATTTATTACAAACACAAAAATCTGATCAACAACACGAGAAAGATTAACATATCAGAAATGTAAAATGAGAGTTGAAGTTACAGGCGATGTCAGCGACCTATTCTTGCCCTGCTCTCTGTAGTCGGCATATTTAAACATTGTTTAATATATAACTCTTTTCTCAACATTTCTTAAAATATTGACCTATTCTTGCCCTGCTCTCTGTAGTCGGCATATTTAAACATTGTTTAATATATAACTCTTTTCTCAACATTTCTTAAAATATTGACCTATTCTTGCCCTGCTCTCTGTAGTCGGCATATTTAAACATTGTTTAATATATAACTCTTTTCTCAACATTTCTTAAAATATTGACCTATTCTTGCCCTGCTCTCTGTAGTCGGCATATTTAAACATTGTTTAATATATAACTCTTTTCTCAACATTTCTTAAAATATTGACCTATTCTTGCCCTGCTCTCTGTAGTCGGCATATTTAAACATTGTTTAATATATAACTCTTTTCTCAACATTTCTTAAAATATTGACCTATTCTTGCCCTGCTCTCTGTAGTCGGCATATTTAAACATTGTTTAATATATAACTCTTTTCTCAACATTTCTTAAAATATTTAAACATTGTTTAATATATAACTCTTTTCTCAACATTTCTTAAAGTTGAAGTTACAGGCGATGTCAGCGACCTATTCTTGCCCTGCACTCTGTAGTCGGCATAATTAAACATTGTTTAATATCTAACTCTTTTCTCAACATTTCTTAAAATTTCCCCGTTGCAAACCACTAGCTACGGTGTTACCACTACATGTGTTACCGTACATGTTGAAAAAATTAATTCACTTCATTCCCTTCCAACAATGTCAATCAATGTGGGTCACTTGAATACGGTAGTTGACTCATACTAAATTTTGATATTTTTTGTAGTATATTGTGAAATATAAGTTAATTAAAAACCAGTCTTAAAAAAAATTCAAAAATTGATCGGAAAATAAGCCAGTTATATGCTTCTAAATTTGAAGATACGGATAGAGTTGTGTATATCCCTGTCTCTTTTCTTCTCGTAGAATATAATGTGCAATATTGAAAATGACCTCACAACGCAGTATTGCCGTCCTTCTCTAAAGGTTAAATTTAAACTTTTATAACTCGGTAAACTTTTAAGATTATTAAAAAATTGTTTCACTCTTCAACAGTTTGTACCTTGAAATTATGATTAATGAAATAAAAAAAATTTAGTTAAATACCCAATTACAGAACTATTCGTCTTGATGAAGATTTGTAGAAATATCATATCATTTTTAACATTGCCCATTGAAAACATGGGGCATTCAAAAAACATATTCATACTATAATTTTGTCTTTTAGGTTGCTTCAAATAACTACTAACAACGCAGAAACTACATTTACGTCTATATTTTGATGTGTAGTTTCGTATGCAAATTCGTTTTTCGAAATAACCTGTTTTATATTGATATACTACAACATTATTTGGAAACCGTTTCTAATCTGATTGCAAAGAAATATATAAAAAAATATATTTTTCATCACCTACATTTCCAGAATCGTTTCTTAAATTTACATTAAAACTAATCCAATAGTGACAAAAATATTTAGTGTTGACAAAAATAAAAATTGTTACACAACTTTTAAAATTATGAAATGCTATATCACAGAGTTAAATCAAAACAAATATTGCCTGAGGTAATGTTGTTTTACTTAATATATTAGTATTATAATTTTATAAAAGCTACAACTTTATATAACCTTTTATTCCATAATCATTAATATATTATCAGTAACTATACATTATACCCATTAATCATTAATAAATCAAATGGCACGCTTTAGGCACTGTATTGCTTGCGCGTCGATCGTACATAATACCTATCTTACTCAAGTGGTTATAGGATTTATATAATACTCTTAAAAAATACTTTCTGTGTAGTTTTTAAATATTTATATAATTTTGTCCATTTAATTATTATGCAAACAAACCGTTCATTGGATGAAGACAATTTTAAGCAAATTTCGAAACAACCCCCGATCTTTTTCTTCATGAATAAGGAAGTTAAAGCATATACCATAAAAATATTATTACTGTTAATTAAAAAATTTATTAAGCGTCAAAGGTAAATTTTACCCGTGGTTTTGTCCCCGTGGATTTCTCTCTTTTTATACTATTTCTCCTTTTACTATGGTCACAGCAACCATATCTCGCACTGGTCTATACAACCAATACGACATTTGATGACTGTGCTTCTTATAAATATTCGACTATTAATTTGGAACTATTATTTGCGAATTAGTTGTATATTGTTAAATAAAAAAAAGGTCATTAAAAGTATACTCTTTAAGAGGTATTTTTAAAAAGACTTGCTTATATGCAACTTGATACTTCTGTAAGAGACCAAAGCATACAAAATTGTTTGAAATTTAACTAAACTTTGTAATATTTCTGCATTCGTTTATTCAAAAGTAGAGGTTTTTTTACATTAATTGAAGTAGGCAACAGTGAAGTCTTTTTTAACATAAATTGAACTACATAATCGTGAAGACTTTTTTGACATACTCGTAAGTTTAACTACACTACAGTGGAAACTTTTTAAATGTAGTTAAAACTACACAACAGTGGAGATTTTTTAAGTAAATTGAACTACACTACAGTAGATATTTTGTTTAATATAAATGAAACTACACAACGGTGGAGATTTTTTTAATATAAATTGAACTACACTACAATGCAACGTTTTTTAAAAGAAATTCAACTATACAACAGCGGAGAATTGTTTAAGGCACATTGAATTACACTACGGTGGATAGTTTTGTAATATAAATGAAACTACATAACAGTGGAGTTTTTTTTAATGTACAATGGATAGTTTTTTAATATAAATTAAACCACATAACAGTGGAGACTTTTTTTAATATCAATTGAGCTACACGACCATGGAGAATTTTTTAAGTATAAATAGAACTACATAAGAATGGATGTTTTAATATGTAGTAAATTTCACAATTTATATAATGACATTTTTTTATTGTTCTGCCATTATTCGTATTGGAGATATAAAGCGACCAAAATAGAAAGTATTTTCGTTACACCTACTACCTCCCTGTATAATACAAGAAAGCACATAATACAATACATGAAAATATAAAGTAATACTACAGCGTAGTTGCAAATCTAAGTATATTATACAAAAACACAAAATCGATTTCATTCCAATTTTGATAATAGTTTGATTTAATATATAAAAACATTTTTTATTATCCACTCTAAAAGAACTACTCCATCATCGAATTATTGAATCTACCTTGAGAAGAGATATTTAAAAAAATATTAAACATTTCAGAAAATTATTTCAAAACTTAAACAATAAACCTCTCTGTACACAAATATTCACTTATTGACTGATAAGGCGACTAAACCTTGTAATATTACAATTCACTTTTGAAACCTACTGTATCATCGAACTGTGTAGAGTGTACAGATAGAACATTTAGTGAACAAGAAATGATAAAATACACGAGACAGTTGTACCTTCACCTATACCTAAAATAAGGATGAATACCCAAATAGCAAATGCATCGTCATTGTTGTGTTATTTCACCTATCATCTTTACCTTGGTAAATAGTTATTATAAGAAATGTTAAAATACGCGAGACATTTGTACCTTCACCTATACCCAAAATAAGGACGAATACCCAAATAACAAATGCATCGTCATTGCTGTGTCATCGCCCATCGTCTTTACCCTGGTAAATATTTATTACAAGAAATGCTAAAATACACGAGACAGTCATACCTTCACCTGTACCTAAAATAAGGACAAATACCCAAATAGCAAATGCATCGTCATTGTTGTGTTATTTCACCTATCGTCTTTACCTTGGTAAATATTTATTAAATTTTCAATTTCAAATCCTAAACTGAGAAACTATCACTATCCTAAACTGAGAAACGCAATGAATAAGAATCATAAATTCTTCCACAAGATTTTGTTTTGGACATTACAACTGCGACTACACTGGACGTATCAAATATTTAAAGAAACTCCATATACTAGTGCTACACTTTATTTATAACTAACTGTCATACCGTAAGCTATAAATAAACCGTCCTTCGAGTAATAAAATAAGCCTGTTAAGCCTAACGTGCTTTGTCAAATATGACGAATCACTCATTTCCTGCATCACCTCAGACGGCACAAACTTAACACGCTTGGTCAAACTTTGTACTCGTATTAACTAGATGTAAACGCTCGTATCCTTTATCTAGCTCATTTACGAAATAAAAACTATCTAGTATGAGTAGGACTCGAGTGAACTACAATGGTTCCTTGCACAATTAGGTACACACTCCTATCGAGCTGTCCTACTAATATAATAAAGAGGAGAGTTTTCTTTATTTTCTAAAACTAGTAATCCTATTGACATACAACCTTATGATTGCTTATAGTTACCAGATTGCTGTAAGCCATATAATATGTACATACATTGTATAAATTTAAGATACTTGTATAATTAACAGCGAATTCCGGGACAGAATTTATCCATATTTTATATATAAGTACACGGTAACTGTTTTAAGTGACAACGTTTAGATCAATTTATTCATCCACATTAAAACAAATATCTTAATCATTTTAAGTGCTTTTGATGGATAAAAACTGACTCCCCATACTTTGTAACTTAAATTAATAGTTTAAGAGATATGAAAGGTTTTTCGAAGTAAAAAAGGGTACATATGTCCATTCCAATGACGTTCGGTGCGATGTATTCGTCGGTAGAGATAGCGAATGGAGGTATTGGGATAGGTTTACCATAATACAATTTAGAAAACTAGAAATTGTGAACTAAAAACCCCGGATATTTTGTTTGTAACCCCGGATACTTAAATAATTAAAATAAAACTCATATTGCATTAAAATAAATATTACATAAACATATTAATTAAAATACATATTACATAAACATATTAATTAAAATACATTTTACATAACCGCAGTTACATATTATATAAAAAATACAAAAATTCATTACCCATTTACATTCTTAACTTAAACTCTAAAACGTAAATTAACAGGTAAAACTGTAGTAATGAACTTTAAAAAAGAAATCAACGATTGAGGGAGAGTTCTAAAATTCATTATAAATTTATATTTAGTCTTAACAATTTAAGATACAGTTTCTGAATATTGTTTATTTTTTTCGTTAGTCCATGGATGAAATTAATGTGAAAATAATAAAAAAACTACTTTCTTTAAAACCTCGGACACTTTGAAATAACACCGATGTATCTTTTAAAAATAGGACACTGTAACGATATGTAAAAATGAAATCCACGATTGAGAGAGAGTTTTAAAATTAATTATAAATTTATATTTAGTCTTATCAATTTAAGATACAGTTTCTGATTATTGTTTAATTTTCGTTAGTCTATGTATGAAATTAATGTGAAAATAATAAAAAACTATTTTCTTTAAAACCTCGGACACTTTGAAATAACCCCCATGTATATTTTGAAAAGAGGACGCAGTAACGATATTTAAAAATGAAATCAACGATTGAGGGAGAGTTCTAAAATAATTATAAATTTATATTTAGTCTTATCAATTTAAGATACAGTTTCTGATTATTGTTTAATTTTCGTTAGTCCATGGATGAAATTAATGTGAAAATAATAAAAAAACTACTTTCTTTAAAACCTCGGACACTTTGAAATAACACCGATGTATCTTTTAAAAATAGGACACTGTAACGATATGTAAAAATGAAATCCACGATTGAGAGAGAGTTTTAAAATTAATTATAAATTTATATTTAGTCTTATCAATTTAAGATACAGTTTCTGATTATTGTTTAATTTTCGTTAGTCTATGTATGAAATTAATGTGAAAATAATAAAAAACTACTTTCTTTAAAACCTCAGAAACTTTGAAATAACCCCCATGTATCTTTTGAAAAGAGGACGCAGTAACGATATTTAAAAATTAAATCAACGATTGAGGGAGAGTTCTAAAATAATTATAAATTTATATTTAGTCATAACAATTTAAGATACAGTTTCTGATTATTGTTTAATTTTCGTTAGTCTATGTATGAAATTAATGTGAAAATAATAAAAAACTATTTTCTTTAAAACCTCGGACACTTTGAAATAACCCGGACGGATCTTTTATAAAGAGGACATAGTTCAATAAAAAAAAGACGTAGTGCAACCCTATTTGAGCGGACAGGCACAAATGGCGGGTTGCCAGTTTTCAAGTATTAATATTGTTTTTACTATACAAACATCTGGCTTAGTACATCTTTCCCACAGGTAAGGAAAAACAGTGCGTCTTTAAAAAAATATGAAATCTATTTAGAATCAACGCCATCTTCCAATAAACTTTCAATAAAATGTAGACCTAAAAACGTCTACAACGATATGTGTAAAAATATTAATTTTTTCACATTTTTAACTATATCACTTTCTAAGATAGGACGGGTACAAATATCGTTGTAGACGTTTTTAAAATACACATGTCTAGAACTATCTTACATAAAATTCTTTTAAAAAAGTTTGTGTAATAACTCATTCTGTGACCGGCCTCGCAGAACCTAAAACAAAAAATTGTTTTACACCAAACACTGCTCCAAAATTGTTAAAAAAAATTTAGTTTTGCTTCTTTCGAGACATGGAACACTAAAAAATGAACATGTTTCTTTTTATATACACTATACAACGTTAAAATTAAATATAGTTAATTAATAATGATATCAGGTTACCATGGGTCCAGATTTGTCCGGACAAGGCCGACTTCTTGACCTTCTGGCCAGATTTTGTCAAAATTTGGATTTGTCCTGATTTTGGGAAAAAACAGAACAAAAAAGTAAAGCTATCGTCAAAACGTTTCTTTTTAAAGGGCTAAACCACAATCATGTTTTAACAGTCTTATAACTACAAAATTTGCACAGAATCGCACCAAGGTATTTAACGTTATTAAACGTTCAGTAACGTATTTAAATTTTGTGAACTAAAATGTCCGAACTTTTTCCCGATTGCAAGATTTTGAAAAAAATTGTTTGGTAACCCTAAATGAGAGCAATACTATAATTTTTTTATTTATTTATTTCAAATATAATTAACATTAACACTTATAAGGATACAAAAAATGTCTTCTAGTCCATTAGTCTATTTGTCCACATAAATTAATTGAGGTTAATTTGTCACGTGATAGCGTTAAATAAATTATTTTTTTAAGTCAGTGCTAAGTCTCGGTGACTATTTAAAAAAATAGATATTAATGTATGTGGTACTTCTGCGACGATTTTCACTGAAGCTTTTGCATTCAAGACGCTTCAACTAGTCATGATTAATCCTAACAACAAAATAAAAAATTAATTAATAAAAAACAGACGAAAGTTAACAACCTTAGTAAAAACAAACAAAAAAGAAACAACCAGGACAGTAAAGGTATGGTTTGAACCATTTTCTAGCTCTCTATACTTTTACCAACCATTTTCTTTGCGGGAAACCCGCAAGAGTAATTGTTAATAAATCATAATGACAAAATTTTTCAGTAATCTTTAGTAAAACATAAAAACAAAAAATAGTTCATTTTGAAGCCACTGCGCCTTAATTTTTATATATTTATTTGATTTTCGCGAAATTTAATAAGTGACAATTTTTTTAAGTTTTGTTATTTTTTAATTAATCATAATCTTGTTTATAATCCCATGATAGTTTAATGTTGGCTTTTGAGGCACTTCATATAATAATATAAGTGTACCCATTTGTGTATATATACACACACACACACATATATATATATATATATATATATATATATATATATATATATATATCCGGAAAAAGATATCGGACAAAGAAAGATGTTATTCGCGAATAAATTGTCATTAAAATGAAACATAAAATAGGTCCCTTTTCTAATTGAGTACAAGAAAAAATATTACACTTAACTCTGTTTAACACACTTAATACTCGCCCAGAGCGCGGTTTTCTTTACCGTGTTTAATATCATTACAATTTGTTATGAAACAAATTGTTATACTTATTGTTTTATATTAAAAGATGAATAATTTTAGTTAAGAGATGATTTTCATAAAAAAAATTGTCAAATATAATTTCCTACATTACGATATTCTCGAAATTATATCTGGAGAGATTTAATTAAATTATATCTCGATTGAAAGCAAGTTCAGAAAAATAACACAAATAAGATTTTGAACCAGAAATACACAGACTACAAACTTGGTACGACGCGGTGAAACGTATATGCAAAAACAAGATTCACTAAATCCTCTTGCAGAATACATCAACTTGAAGGAGAAAAAAAAACGTGTTTAATGTTTTTTTTTAACGCCAAACCTGTACAGTTACAGCCGTCGGCAAGATTTGCCGGTTGTGCAGACGCTCTCAAGTGATAAGTGGAATGATCAAGAACAGCCATACTTTTGTGCAAATAGACTTTCGCAATAAAACGGTCAAGGTACAGTTTATGATCACGTCATCATTATCATCTGTCCACTTTTTTAAGCAATGCCGAGAGTTACTCTCTACATCGTAAAAAGACGCCTTAAATGAATTCTATCCCCGTAGCAATATTGACTTGACCTTCTCTACCTAAAGACTAGTTTTAGAGTTTCTTACCTCAAAAATATTATACAAAACACTCGTAAGATCACTCACGTCTCAATTCATGTGTTTGTATATCAAAGTGGTTTTTCTCAGACATTATTCGATGTACAAACTTTAAATTTGGCACAGTAAAAGCATATTGAATATCCTACAAGGTTTCCCTACATATTTTGATACAAATTAAATGTTTGACATTTGACGATACATAGTTTTTCTGTTAAGCTTTTTACGAATATTAATAATAATTTTAATATTAAATAAATTAATAAAAAAAATAATTGGGCAATCCACATAAATCGCGATTTTAAATGGTATCACCATATGATGGACGGCAACAAAAGAAAATTGTCTTAAACTTTTTTCCCGGAAGTAGATAATTATCTACTCTGTAAAAATAATGCTCAGTACCTATTTCACAGGTATAAAATAATCTGGTATTGAAGTTATGGCTTTTCGGCAAACTTTCGGTTAACTTCTAATAACCTTATTTTTTCCATAACTTTAAGTTTAGCTATTCTGATGTTGGGTTTTCGCCGCATTTTTCGCAGTAGTAAGAATCTAAATAATTTTTTCGGGGATTTTGGGAAAAAAGTTTAAGACAATTTTCTTTTGTTGCTGCCCATCATATGGTGATATCATTTAAAATCGCGATTTATGTGGATTGCCCAATTATTTTTTTTAAATATAACTAAAGGTATCAATGGAATATTTTACCATACCCCTGAATAAAATTAAAAAAAAAATAAGTAAGCAATTTATGAGTGAAAATTATGAGCGTTTATGAGTGAAAAAACAGACCAGTTATATACATCCAAATAATTTTTAAGGGCATGAAATTATAGAATGAATATAATTTCTATATAACAGTAATATATACCAGAAACTCCCAGAGTGTGTATGACTAATATTATGGACTAAGCATTTTTATATTACAAGTTTGGGCCATACAGTCCTACAGTCAAAACACCGAATAAATAACTAAAGTTAAGAACACCGTTAATAGATTAACCGGAAATATTTATAATACAAAAAGCGATTAAAATGGAATGCAGTCATGGTCCCTTTTTTGGTCCGCCAAAAAAACCCGGGACGGGCGGCACAAACGGCACTAACCAAAAAAATTAGTACCGACAATATTTATGACAGGAAAAGTTTTACTTTTTTTTAAAGTAATGTAGATACCAGTACGATATAATATCGTTACAAGTTAATAAATCATACGTCAGTTAATAAAAATGCAATAGAGAATTTTCTTTATAATGAATTTGATTTGCGCTATGTTTTGTAGCGTATATTTATTAGTGTGCGATTCATTACTAATTAACAACTGGTACAGCATTGTCATCTTGTAGTTTTCTATAGAAAAATTACATGCTAATCTTTTAATATTGATGACTAGAATACGCAGAAAAGCTAAATTTAATTCAAAAATTAACACATGTAACATGTTTATTATTAATGCTCCTACAATTTCTGCAAATTTTACGTCACTATTTAATTTACAAACATCAATAAGATGTATTATTGGAATTGTAAACATCAGAACGAGTCACCATCAGAACGAATACTATTTTCCACTAATTTAACAAAAGTTATGCGAGATATATATTTCTCATCCAATTTAAATTTACAAGCGACTTGTATAAATGTCTAGTCTACGCATTGTGTTAATAACAATTACAACTATACAATGATAAATAACTAAATAATAAGAAATATTTTCTTTACGTTTAATTTCTTGGAAAATTGTTATTTTATATACCTTAATTTATTATTTGCCTAATATTATTATTTTATTCACCTTAATTCATTATTTACCTAATATTATTATTTTATTTACCTTAATTTATTATTTATCTAATATTATTATTTTATTTACCTTAATTTATTATTTACCTAATATTATTATTGTATTTACCTTAATTTATTATTTGCCTAATATTATTATTTTATTTACCTTAATTTATTATTTACCTAATATTATTATTTTATTTACCTTAATTTATTATTTGCCTAATATTATTATTTTATTTACCTTAATTTATTATTTACCTAATATTATTATTTTATTTACCTTAATTTATTATTTACCTAATATTATTATTTTATTTACCTTAATTTATTATTTGCCTAATATTATTATTTGATTTACCTTTATTTCCAATGTCAACTAGAAACTTTGTAGTGATACGGTCTAATCAACTTACGCGTGAATGAAATATTATCTCGTCAAATAAAAGTGATTATAATAAGGCTAATGAGGTCAGCTTTGTTGTTATTAATTAGAAGATGATTTTTGATAACTTATATAGGATGTGCACAGGTGTTGTCGATGGATAAATTAAACTGAACTTATTAATTACACATGATAGCCAGAAACGTTAAGAGCAGTCAAACAAAATATTTGGGAGTTATGAACATAATGCATTCTGATATGTTTATTTCATCGTGTTTAGAATAATAAAACAACGTTAGAGATAAACGGAATTGGTTTTTTATATTTAATACACACGCTTAATTCACAAAAACGTTTAAAAAAATATATAACGATCAGATAACTGTCAGTAGTAGATATATGAACGATCGTATTAAACAAAGTATTAAACGCAGAATGTTTTAAATACTTATTTGCCTTGCGCTGATACCATGGCTGATGAAATTGTAACGCAAAATTAAGGTATGATACACGCAGATTAATTTAATCTAGCTCCAGCTCTCATTACATGGTGGTTGAGGTATCATTGCTGTTGGCTTTTTGCGCTTTATTACAAATGAAAACTCAATTAAATACTTTTTTAACTATCTCACTTTGAACTGTGAAAATTCCGCAAAAATTGCAAAATGTCCAAAAATGAATACTAAACATTAAAGGAATTATAAAAAAAAGTTAATAGAAAGAAAAATCAATGGATAAGAAATCCAAATAAGATCCAAACGTTCGATGGTGAGAATCAATGGACTCGGCGGGAGCACCTCAAATATGGGGCGTCACACCACCAAAGTGGACAAGTACCCATTACAATAAGCAATCTTATGCAAAGTTAAGCGTAGATGGCGCCACCGAAATAAGACGTAAACAAAAGTAGCCGTCAAAAATTTTCGTGGCGTTCAAAATTAAAAACTTTTATTTGAAAAGAAAATATGGCAAAAAAGTAACATCAGAAGAAAAATCAAAATAAAATGCCTTAAACAAAACCAAAATTTTGTTTTATTGCCTTAAAGTTTTTGCAACGCACAGCTATTTCTCGCAACTTCTGACTATGTTTGTCCATAGAGAATAAATGGAAACCTATATTTTCAATTGCTCCAACAGCAAAACATTGATAGACATTTATTATAAATCGAAAATTAATCTTCCAAAAACCAATAAACTCGATACTTCTTAAGACAGGCGAGTATAAATTACAAAATCCCACATCGTGTTTATCTCTGATGTTTACGTTACAGTACAGGTAGCCCTCCAGCGGGAGAAATTGGCAGTAAGGTTACCTATTCTTATTCGCCGTTTGGTCATACTGGCTTATTCTATATCTTCAAACTAAAGGCCGCATCCCAATACAGTCCCATCTCATTTCCTTTATTTACTTATTCTCGATACAAAATCTTCGTATTAAAGTAACAATTTATTTCTTCTTACACTACAAAAATACTGTGAGTGTAGTGTATATAAGAAATCCTCATCAATTTCTAAGTCTTCGGAAGATTATTCAGGGAATTCTAAGGGCAACGCTAAAACAACACGTGTTTTGAATGAAAAAAAATTACACTAATTACTTAAATAACGCTATTCATCATACTAACAAACAGATCCTATTTTTTGTTAGTAAACAAAATAGATTTAACTTACCAAGTCGCAAAGTCTGAAAAATACAGAATTACATCATGGTGAAAATATTTATCGTTAGGTAATTCACCGAATAATGATATTGGTAAAACTCGTGTTAATAAAAAGAATCGACGACTGTACATTATTAGTAACAGGCAGATCCTGTTTTTTGTTAGTAAATAAAATAGATTTGACTTACCAAGTCCCAAATTCTCAAAAATACAGCATTACATCATGGTGAAAATATTTATCGTTAGGTAATTCACCGAATAATGATATTGGTAAAACTCGTGTTAATGAAAAGAATCGACGACTGTACGCTATTAGAACAGGCAGATCCTGTTTCTTGTTGAATACCAACCTCATAATTGAAAGGAAAACATTAAAACTGAAGGTGTATGACAAATATGAAGTGCGAAGTAAATATTTGGCCATATCTGTGTAAATGATGGCACGTTACCTCAGGTATACTAAGGGCTGTCAAAACAACTTTTTTTTAAACCGTTTTTAGGGTTCCGTGCCTCAAAAGGAAAAAACGTGCACACATACAGTATTATTCACGGATCCATAGGTTCGTCTGTCATAGCTATTTTTATGAGAATTTTTTTGATGTAGAAAGTGATAATTTAGCATGGTAATGGACCTTATAGAAAAATATTTGTGAAAGAATTTTGGAGAATTTGAAGAGTTTGACACGAAAAAAATTTAGCTTTCAATATTTCTTTTTACAAAATTTTATACAAAATTGGGTGAGGTATTGACGTAGAAAGTGAGAATAATTTTTGAGGCACAATTTTGTCACAAAAAAGTCTACTTTCAGCTGTATGGGCACTGCAATTTACTACAATTATCTTACTTTTTTTATACAATAGGGGAATTTTATACAATGAAGGTGGAAATGGAACCTATGAAAAATATTTGTCTGAGAAATTCGGAGAGTCGGTAAGATTTGACATAAAAGTTGTTTTGCTTTCAATCATACGGACAAATGAAAGTATACCAGTTAGAAAATAACTTTTTAGAAAACAAATTTTATACAAAATAGGGTAAGGTATTGATATAACAATTAGAAATTTAGCTTAATAATATTTTCTGATCATTTTTTGGAGTTTTTTTTTGCTTTCAGGACAATCGAAATGACGAGTTATGCCAATTCCAAAATTACTATTTTTACAAAATTTTTATTTTAAAATTACTGTTTTTAGAAATAAAAAAATTTAGTATTTTAAAATTACTATTTTTAAAAATACTAAATACAAAATATATTCACGTGAATAACAAATAAATATTTTTCTTCGACTTTTGAAAACTTTTATGTCTGACGAAAATTAAAAGCTTGATCAGAAAATTTTGATAATTTTCCATACCATCACATGTTCCATGATGAAAAACACTTTTATCACTTTAGAGAGCATATTTTAGAGAGTAGGGTTTTAAATATTAGTAAAATAAATATATAAAAAATAATCCGCTACAGTACCTACCTGTAATAATCTCAAGTATTGAGTTTATATTATACAATATTAGCGTAGCCTCAATAATTAAGACGCGAGAATAAATGCACTATTGCCAAATTTACTTTTTCGAAATGATGAAATTAAAAAATCTATCGAAAATTAGACATACAATTTTTGAACGATTATTCCATTACTTCCAAATTCGCTATCAATTAATCAGAGCGTGCTCGATTTCTAAATTTCATAAATTAACATATTATAAATTACGTTAGTTAGCATATTATAAATTAAGTTTTTATACTACCATTACAAACTAATATAATATTATAATCACGTTTTTATACTACCATTACAATATATTCTTCGAGATTATAAACATGTTTCTTTTTTAAACCCAGGTAATAAATGTATAAAATTTAAAACGCGTTTCCAACATTCCATTAACGGAATGTTGGAAGTAATTACGGGTAAAGAGGAATTCCTAAGGTTTAATTACCCAACGTATTTTGAGTATATGTTTTTTTTTATTCTTAGAATAATTGAAGGTATTCATTACTACGCAGTTCATCTAAAGTTGTATGCGCTGAACGCCACTGGAAAGCCACTAACAGGTACGAAGCAAATAATAGACCGTATCTAAAAAAACACTGGCACGTTGACCAGAGACATTTTGTAGGGTTATCAAAAGAGCTGCCGTTTTAAGAAACCGATTTTTTCTTCGCTTTTTCTATGCATTTGTTTAATTTTTTAAATTTTCTTAATTGTGTGATTGCCGTCCGATAAGTAACAACTCAAATATTGTATGATAATACACGAGCGTAACTACTAGCACTAGCAGGTATGAAGCAAATAATAGACCGTATCTAAAAAACACTGGCACGTTGACCAGACATTTTGTAGGATTGTCAAAAGAGCTGCCGTTTTAAGAAACCGTTTTATCTTCACTTTCTCGATGCATTTCTTTAATTTTTTTATTTTCTTGTCATTGCCGTCCGATAAATAACATCTCAGATATTTAATGATAATACACGAGCACAAAATTCCAAATATATTAAACCTAAAATATGTTTATTAATATTTATTTGTTACAAAACTTACGTATACCTTGTAAAATTATATTACCATAAAGATTTAAATCATCTATTTTAGTTTAATTTGGTACCTATATAAATACTAAATAATACAGGTACTGACTTCTGTAAATCGTTTCATATTTTTACGGGTTACTTTTTAGAGTTCATACCTCAAAGGGAAAAACGTAACACTTGCAAAATTAATCACATATCTGTCTGTCTGTTACAGCCATTTTTCTCAGGAAGCGCTTGACGTAGAAATCTTAAATTTGGCATAAAAATATAACATACTAATCTGCACATATCTCAGTAACTAACACTCAAAAATATTTGTATGGACATTTCAAGAGGAATCAACTAGAATAATCGAATTTTTCTTATTCCAAATATAATGTGGGATGTCGTTTGAAAAGGTTAATTATAAGGATCTCAAAAATACTTTTTTCACAATTTTAGGTAGTATATTTTCAGATGTATATCGATAAATAGGCAAAAAACATATCATCTCCCTCCCCCACCTCTTCTGATACTACTCAACCTGAAATTATGAAAAAATAGGGTTTATCCTAAATTTAATTATTATTGAAAAATGCACCATGCTGTACGCCTGGAAAGATACAATAGGCAATATATTTACGTTGTGAAAAATTAATATTATATAAATGTTTACAAGTGCCTAAATATGTACGTAACCCTCGTAGTGCGAGTTCTATTCTTTTGGGTTCTATCCGGTTTTTTTTATTTTGTCATTCCTAATAATGTATTAAAGTTATTGAATTTTTTACAATAGATATCATCCGGAGTTTTTAGTATATGCATCTGTACCACTGATATATAGATGTAATAGACCAAAACCAAGGCGACGGTCTTGGGCTACATTTCTTAATCTCGGTATATTTTAAGCAAAAATCATCTCATAGAAATCAACTAGATACACTGGTAAATTTAGGCTACGGGCCTAATTTTGTAAGGTAAAGAAAAAACTGTCTAAAGTAAAAAAATTATCCAATTTTTTTCTGAAGCAATATAGCATTATAAGTGAATAAAATGCAGAATTATCCTGTTTTTATGACTTGACATAACAGTATAAACTCGGCTAACATCTGTCCATCCATTTGGAGTTATCTGAATAACAAACGTTGAGAGGTTTGCAGATAAATTAACAAATATTTTTTTTTTGGCAATAGCTGTTTTAGTTTCTATCAACCGCCAACGTTTTTGCAAAAATATTCCATATACACAACAGTTACTATATTGTTTGTGTAGATTTGTTCATTTTTGTTATATTTGCACAGATTTTTCAATAAAGAATCGGATGTCACAATGGCTACGTTGTTGGCCTAATACCACAAAATACTAAATCCAGCATCGATCTGCCTACAATGACTTTTGGGATAATGATTTTTTGAAATATTTATGTTCAATTAATTAAATTGAAGCCACAGTTGCGCTTCAATAGTACTCAATTAAAAAACCAAAATGGATCAGATTATTTATTTATTTTAATGTATTTAATCGATACTTGAAACTTTAATGGATTTAATTGATCTACAAAAGCGATCTTTTACAGCCAACCCCGCTCGACGAACAGCCGGGAATCGAGCCCGCGGTGCATTTCGTCGTCACAGGCCATATGCCTTGTGATCAACCTGTGTTGGGTTGATAATCCACGATGACGTCATCTTTGCGCTAATTTCTAGACTTGGACAATTTTTTTTGCTAATTTTTAGACACACCTGGATGTTCACATTCTTAGAAATGGTATTGTTCTAGCGTACTCGAGCGGTCTGTGGTCACTTCAGATTATATATATATATATATATATATATATATGTATATGTATATAAATATATATATATATATATATATATATATATATATATATATATATATATATATAATAAAATTGTAACAGTAAATTCTGTACGTGGAAAATATTTTGAAAAGAGATTGATTTAGCATATAGAATGTTAATAGAAGCCAGAAAACTATATTTTAGAATTTTTCTCTGTCTGTTATTTTGTGCGTCAATAGCCCAAAATTCACTTACTGGACGGATTTTGGTGAAATTTGGTATGGTAATAGTTTATACCCAAGAGCAACATATGACAGAAAAATAAATTCTAATAACCTTTCTTATTACAATTTCTCACAGCTAGTTTGAAATATTTACAAACAACTCGATATTATCTTATTGCTCTCTAAAATCAATTTAAATTGATTGTGTCAAATATTTGGTTAATTTTTAAAACAGGGAAAACCTATAAGACGTGGAATTTTTTGTAAACGTAGATAAAACAGGAAGGCATAATGTAATTGTATATGATTTAATAATATTCGGTATAACATATGAATTGTATTGTGAAAGAGTTATCGTAAATTCGCGTTTTATTATGTGGTCAATAAGAATTTAAATGTGATCTTGATTGAGTTGGTATATTTCTATATATCTTATACATTACTAATTTTGCACTAAAGTAGTAAATAAATATTTTAAACTAAAATAATATAAAATACGAGAACAGGCTAAATGCTTATCGAAAACATGCCGTAGATATGTACCTGTACGTAAACGGAGAGTATTATAACACCTTTTCATCGCTGATGAAGTATACATCGGTATTTGCATAATCGTCTTACCAACGCCGACAACTATAAGTACGCAACGTCTCGATACAGGAAATAAATTAAAACTGATTGGCACAGCATGAAATTAATATAATTAAGCCACCGTAATTTCGAATAATTTCTGACATATCTATGTAGTATAATGCCGTTGTATCTCCATATTATAATTGCCTTTTATTGTATAAAAATAATTTTTTTTCGAAGCTATTTAAGCATTGTTATATCAATATACATGCGTACAAATGGAAAACCATTCTTTTTTTAAATTTAGTTAATAAATAATAAAATATGATATGTCACGACAACATCTACGGTCGCAAACAGTCCACCATGTGACTGACGAAATAGTTTCGTTTAATTGCAATAGATGGCGCACATGAATTGGTGTTGTCATTTTCGATTTAATTTATGTTTCTTTGGCCGTATCTTAATATTTAGATCAATGTTTCTTTCTCTTTCATGTAACGTCAAAACATATACTTTTATATCTTCACGACGTGACTAGTGAGTGATATGATTGATTTGGTGAAACGAAAAAGACGTCGATCACTTCCGAACTAGTGCATACTGATACATTTTGATTTCAAGTGAGTGATTGATAGATATGGTCGTAACATGTGAACTATACCTTTTATATCTCTCACTCATGAGTTACACATCTCTATCTTGTACAACAACGCGTATATTAAAACAGATGCGGCAACGCGTATATGAAATATACTGCTTCCGTGTATCGAGATCCCAAAACCTGCATGTAAACTCCGTCTTCCGTTTTTCAAAACTGCACGCAGACAAAATGGCGAGCTCGATAATAAAGGTGGAACTTTAAAATGTTGATTTAGGACCAAAATTTTATTCGAGAAAAAATAATGATAATTCTAATTATTTTTATGATAAGAGAGAATTGCGATAACCGAAAAGAAGTTATTGTTTTTTTTGTCAGTGATAAAGTGTTTTTATTCCTTATTTTTGTGTTCATTATGAAATAAATGTCTTTTCCATTCTAATTTGTATCTCTATTCATGACTATCTCAAATAATTAAAGTGTGCTGCTTTGCCCTAAAAATGCCGTTTTGCCCATAAAACGTGCCCGCTTTAAGCCACCCCTCGGGCAAAGCAAGCTTTCCTAAGATTTTCGTAATTTGCTTCAGGTTTTGAATTTTGGAAACTTATAGAAAATTTGTTGATGCAGCATTAAACTGCTATTGATTTAGCTTCCAATGGCAACAAAAGTTGTTAGAATATAACGTTTCTTATCAGTTCTTTTTAACTTTCCCTTAGGATGCCCGTTTTTGGGCTTCCTTCCCCAACGCAGATTTGCATTTGGTCTAAAACTGAATTT
The DNA here is from genome assembly GCA_039881145.1 of Druceiella hillmani. Classification (NCBI taxonomy): domain Eukaryota; kingdom Metazoa; phylum Arthropoda; class Insecta; order Lepidoptera; family Hepialidae; genus Druceiella; species Druceiella hillmani. Next base: position 12,728,544 of record JAYKKI010000054.1, on the reverse strand, counting down.
CATTGCTGAGTAGAAATATTTGACACACACAAAAAAGCTTAAGTCGACACATAATCGGGAACAAGAACCAAGCAAAGGGGAATATTGTTCATAAATTTGTTGATTTACATGAAACCTACATTTCTCACATACGAACCGAAACTTGGATCCGCACCAAAGAATTCGTCACCAAATTGCAAGTGATCCAAAGAGCAATAGAAAGGAAACCGATAGGAATAACATTATGCGACCATAAGTCGAACCCATGACTGAGACAACAAAACAAAATCACCTATGCTACCAACGAATATCAAATATTAAATAGGAATGGGCCGGCCACGTGGCCCATAGATATACTCCTGGTTTAAAACGATTATCGAACAGAGAATATGAGGAGAAAAACACCCTACTAGAATGTCACAAATGCCTTGGATAATAATGAATGGATTTTAGTATTGCACCCAAAATTTTTTCAAGCAACGAAACCATGTATTGTTAAAAATTAAGGTACCTGCTACAAATAACGCTCGCTTAAATGCATTAAGCATAAAGTTTGATTTTAACACTTACACAAATTTCCTAGTAATTAAAATTTGTGATTTCAACTCCATCAGAAACATCCACAACATGATAAAATTGTCTATCTACGTGATAACGCACAACAGCACTTTCACTTGATTAAAATTATTATAGCTAGAATGGGAAAATATTTCACATCCAACTTATCGCCGTCTTGACTTGTTTTTTAAGTCATTAAACAAAGCTTTGCATAAAAAAATGTATAATTATGAAGACTTTCTACGAGAGTTTGTAGAAAACTTGCAAATTTCTAATTCGATTCTGTTTTTTCTTTGCAAAATAGATGAAGATTGTCTAAAAATGTTGCATATATTTATCACTTTTAATTAGTTATAATAAACTGAGATATAGTTATATATTAGCTGGCTTCCTAAACTCTCGTTATTATGTTAAGACCAATCCAATATTTTAAATGTGTTTCCTGTCTCCTGGGCCCTATTACACGTTGCGCTTTATTTGTTGCAGGTGTATTATCTTTCTTTACATGAAGTGGGGATATTGCTCTTGTTTGTTCTGTGTGCACATTGATATGTAGTTCAAGTTATTAAATAGATAAATCAATGAATAATATAATTGTTATTTAACCAATAATTTTAATTACTTTGAAGATCTTTGCCCTTGATGATATTAAGACTAAAATTAAAATTAATATTCAATTTTTAAGTTTAGTTATCTATAATTACTACTTACTGATTTCAGATGTCGCATATCAGAGTGCGAAGTAGTGGGCAGCCGAGAATACTTGCCGTCCTGGTTGGAACCCAACATGACCAAGGGACAGTGCGAGAGGTACGCACCTATAGACCTTTACGATTACACAACCAACGATACAGACCTTGGTGACTTCTGTGACATTTCAAACTTCGATACTCAAGCTACTGTCCACTGTGACGAACGGATCTACAAAGATCATCAGACTATCATAAGTGAGGTAATGTGAATCATTGCAATGTTAAAGTCACAATTCATTTACTAAATGATCTTTAAACAAAAACAAATCTCACTCACAGATACTTTCACGCAGCCCTGTTGATGGTATCAGCTCGAACTTCTGGGAGCAGTTAAAACTGTGAATTACCATTCCTAACTGATTTAAATTGAATTCTAACCTAAAAATATAGTACACATTAAAACAAAATCGGTTGATTATAATAAAAGCACAATAATTAATCAATAAAATAACCCCAAGGAGGAACGAAAGTACATATTGATTGTATAAAATAGTCTTGCTTGTAATTTACAAAGCTGTCTGATGTTAGGCGTCAAAAATAAAATACTAAATAGAACCAATAATAGGATTGCCAAGCCAAATTTGTATTAAAAAAAAATTAAAATCTTTTCCATACAATAAAATTAGAAACTAAACAAAAATATATTTTAATAATAAAGGCGGAACTTTAAGATGAAACAAAAATCCATTTAGAGTTGCCTAATTTATTTTTTGGTGCAAATGATATTTTTATTAAATTAATATTACTTTTAAAGGGAATTTAAATTGATTACTATCCAATTATTAATTAAAAAAGAAAATAAGGCGGATATCAATGCCAGACAATAATGCGGATCAGAAAACAATGCGGATATCAATAATAAAAATAGTTTTATTGACTTGTAATATAGACAACCGATAATAATTGTTCTGACAATAACCAAAGAAAGAACAAAGAGATCAGTTCTACGAAAAAATAAAAACAACTCTGATCGACTCACGCGGATTCGAATTTTATGGGTTAAAACACACTAATAGAGAAAAGGACTGTCCTTCAATAACTATTTAACCAACATTCCTCCTTTTGGGCTATCCTTCAATAACTAATTGGCCAATGATCCTCAAGAAGGAGATATAGACAGAGGTCTCTCTCATTTAAACCAAATAAAATTTAATGTGTACAAACAAGTAAATTCACTTAAGTCAGGTAAGCTTTTAAATAGTTTACAGAGTTGTAGTTAATTTTGCTACTAAATTAACTTTTTTGAGACCTCTACTTCAATTTATAAACTACCCTCTTAATCGTATTTTTGTTGACACATAATTCGTAAGAATACAAGGCCAAAGTGCGTTTCTATAAAAGGCTTGTGTTCAGCAAAAGACGTGCTCCAAAAGAAAAACTAAAATTAAAATACTTTAGGCTTAAAGCATGGTGAAAAACAATGATTAAGCCTTTATAGAATAAAATTATCAGTAAACTTTGTACTTGGTTAAACGCGGACGTTTTAAGCATCTTTTTAAAGGCCATTTTGTTTTCTGAATTTTTACATACTTGTCAAATCAAACGTCTGTAAAACAAATTAATAGAAGACAACTATGTTACAAATGGAAATTACATCAACTTCCACAGGTGTCATGAATGACTTTTTTCAATACAGTTAAAAAACTATTTTTATTGATATCCAAAAATCTCTCATATGATTATTCATATACAGGTTGTTGCAGTACTTGCAGTACTAATGCTTTTGAAACGGTGACTTTTTTTAAATTTGTCATTGAATCTCGTAACAATTAGTAAAAAAGTATCTGATTACTGTTTTTACTCTAATTTTCGTCAACTTTTACCAAAGATAAAATTTATTTACGAGTAACAACAAATGAATATGTTTAAAATTGAAACTAAAACAGATAAGGTAAAATGTTATCAAAAATATTTAAACAAAATGTTACTAATACGAAATATGCCCCTATTATCAACTATTATTCTGATATCTGCAAATATGTTCCATTGGCTTTTCATTGTCATGCTTATCCTTGAGTTACATAAAACTGTACATATATTTCTACAACCATGTAGTATCACCTTCCATTTTATAAAAAAATTTCTTTTATTTCTTAATTTTGACTTTTATTTCTTGACTTTGACCTGTAGTCAAATCAAGCAAAACACACATTTATTCCAAATCTCACTCATTTACATAAAACAAATCGACAAATAGCCTATTTTGAGAGATGGATAACAAAATACCATAAGGTTTCCCTTATACCTTTCAAGGCCAAAAAAATACATGTACGTATATTAATGTATATTTAGAAACAACCATGTAAATCTAATCATTGTGAACGAGTAACATAAACCTCTGAATAAATAAGCACCTGATGTTTACCAAGTACATAAAATACTAATTAACAAGGTCCAAGGAAATAACTATCAAAATGTCCTATGAACACTTTCGTATTGTGAAACATTTCATTTTTGTTTTTCCAATGTTGCGGAAATTTGTCTACATTTTGTCTTTCCAAAAAATGGCTCTTTTAAAAAAAGTGAAGTTTAAAAGAAGTTTTTGAATAAATGAAAAATACTAAATTTTTTATTTCTAATCATATTTAATACATCTATATATTTCCTCTCTGTCTTAAATTCTGAACAAAACAACTATTTAAGATACAAAGCCGTTTTCTGCATATAATTATTTAAATTTCAACTTACTACTTGGAGAAAAATAAAGACACATAATTAATTGCTATAACGTGGACTACTTCGTCCATCTGTTGCTAGCCGGCATGGTCTCACAAACTGTACAACTGGTGAGACATAGTTCTGTCAATAGTTACCTGTAATTGTTTGGTAGTCATGCAGAGGTGATATTGGTCAGAATTGATCTTCACTCTGATATGTAAGCTACGTTAATCATACTGATCACACTAGTCACAATAATTAGCTATTTCGCCAGCCATTATTATTTGAAAGCTTACCAATATTCTGGTCTATGATAGCCTTTTTTACTGGTTACACTGATTACATTTCTTAACTTATATTTATGATTATTGCAGTTTAACCTTGGCTGTTCGGAATGGAAGCGCACTCTGGTGGGCACTCTACATAACGTGGGCCAGTTCATCTGTTTGCTGATCACTGGCGTGATTTCAGACCGATACGGGCGGCGCGTCGCCCTCCTGATGGTGCTGGGGAGCTCAGTATGTGGATTCTTGCGATCGTTTGCAACGGGATATTGGACTTTTATTGCATTGGAGATGTTAGATGCAATATTTGGGTCTGGCGCATATGGTTCAGCCTTTATTTTGGGTATGTAGAATGAAAAATTCTATGAATATTATGTAAAAAGGTATCTACCCCTTTAGCCATAACTTCCTGCTTTATTCCATAAAGGTTACGTAAAATATATAATGAATGAAAATTAGAAAAATTCAAAGAATACCTCAAAAATTATATTGCCAGTCTTGAAGACAAATGATCGTATTTATACTATATGGTAGAAAACAAAATAAAAAATATATGTGTCAATATCTTAACGATCAGGGCTCTAATCCACTATTGCAATATAACTAATAATAAAAATTTATATTGTAAATGTCATATGTGCTGCTATACTAACTTAAATCCTAGTATATTTCCCACAAAATCTAATTGTCGATAAAAACTTTTTCAGCGGTTGAATTGGTCGGCCCAAAATACAGGGTGATTGGCGGAACAATAGTCGCCAGCTCGTACGCTATCGGGGAGATACTCCTTGCCCTGGTAGCTATGTATGCACCATATTGGCGTACGATACTCCGCATCATTTACCCACCGGCCATACTTCTCATCTGCTACATATGGTTCGTGCCTGAAAGTGTCCGATGGTTACTGTCTAAAGGTAAAACTCAAGAGGCTAAAAAAATCCTCATGAAAGCGGCAAAATACAATGGTGTAACACTCTCTGAAAAGTCGATGGAAACCATATGCCACAACATAGAATTAGAAAACACTATGAAAGAAAGAAAAGAAAATGAGAAAGAAAAAACAGAAAAAGTGATGACTTATATGGATGCTCTCAAGCGTCCCAAAATGGTTATCAGAATAATTGTTTGTTCATTCTGGTGGATTACATGTACACTTCTGTATTATGGATTATCCTTGAATTCGGTGAGCATAGCTGGGAATATGTACGTCAATTTTATGCTCGTAGCTCTGGTCGAAATACCTGCCCATATAACAACGGCCTTGTCGCTTAACAGATTTGGACGGAAACCATCAATAAGCATATCCTTTTTGGCGGGAGGTATAGCCTGCCTGTCGTCCATGTTCATTCCAAAAAGTAAGATTTTATTACTAATATGTCTTTAAAAAATTTGGTTTAACGTTATATACTAACCAATTGCCATGATTTGAAAAACGGTTGATACTTCGATACTTAACTTTAAAGGATCATCCTTGAAAAGATATTTCTTAAAAGATTATTCTTTGAAAAAAGTCTTGTATAATTGTTATTATTACAACTTAATCTTTGTATCCCTTATTGTAAGTTTTCCTTTAAAATATATGTCGAAATAGGGTTTGATAGTTACTTCACAAAATAAATTTTTGAAAGCAAACTTGCCCATAACTCTGAGAATTAGGGGCACTAAATATGATTTTTAACATTTTTTTAGTATTATAACAAGTTATCCTTTAAAATATTTGTCGAAATAAGCAAAAATAGGGTTTGATAGTTACTTAACTAAATAAATTTTTGAAAGCAAACTTACCCATAACTCTGAGAATTAGGGGCATTAAATACAATTATTAAGATTTTTTTACTACTTTTTGTATCAATCCTGCACATTGATTCTAAAGATATTAAAGCCAGTAAATAAATGTTTTTCGGAAGGGCGCAATGACATTTCATTATTTTTATTGCTGAGTTTATAAGTATTTATATTGTTGGTCTCATAAAGCACTTATCACCACCCAAGTAATGCCACGCATCTCCTCTTCACCCCAACCTCGCCAAATGAACATGTCTAATTCGCTTTACATAATAGAAATCAAATCAGATTTTTCCCAGGAAAAGGAATTACAACATACACTTTAGTGTGTAAAGTATTAACATCGTGAAAAATTTAACAGGTTTTTAAGGAAACGAAATTTCTATGAATTTATTAGACTTTGTTAACACCAACATTCATTGCAAATGTCGAAACATTGTGAATATACTGAGTTCTTCTTTGGATTTTCAATCAGCACGTAGATTAATATGATATATAAAATTAATACAATAAAATTATAATACCTGGTACGCCTAATTAAATACCTGGTACATAAAATTAATACAATGACTTAATTTTTTTTTAGGATTTCCCCTTACAACAAACCGAAAAATGTTTTTCTAAATGCTATTAAAAATGTCTTATGAATTTTTTTGACATGGTGTCGCCTTCGCAAAATATGTGTCTCCAAAAATGCCATTATCCTGAATTCTGTCACATTTTCGACATATTTACATGGTAAGTGACAGGAGGAGGGAAAATATACATTGCACATCAATTTGAAGACTCGTATCTCATAAAGGAGACACCATAGAAGATAATATTTAATTTTTTAATTGTATCCCATTTCATGACGTCCATAAAAAAATTGTTTGAAATATGAGAAATACTTCAAAAAAGAAAATGGTTACTTCATTCTTGTGTGTTCACATACTTCTTCATAAACTTCTGATTATCTTTAATAAGCATACGATAATAGCATATTCCCAGGTACACCACCTTAATGATTATTTCACTCGCAATTACCTGGAGTAACTACAGTGGTAATTTCAGCATACTTAATTTGAAACTTAAAGTGATGGCTCACATTCCACGATTATATTATAGGTATTTCCCTAAAACCATGTAAGGTTTTCCGATTTCTTATTCAACATTCTAGAAACTGCTTATAGATGTAAAAAAAGGTATTACTCAATACACTTGTTAGCAGTAAACTCACATTATGGATAATGATCTAATTATCTCATCATGATACTTATATATTATGTAAATATGGCTATCACAATGAAGTTATAAGATGATCTATATTACAAGTTTTCTTGTAAGAGAAAAATAAAAAATTCTTCAGTTTTTTTATATTTCAATATAAATAGTTACTACCTTTTCCAATGTTCAATTATCACAGTTTATAATATTGATCAATTCTATTTAATAGCTACCGGTGGTGGAATTTTTTTAATTTTATATCATTGTATATCATATCCAGGTCTTTTATTTAACATTCTATATCTATCAAGTACAAACACAATAATCAACAACTAGTTCCTGTCGTATATGCTATACCACTTCTCTATTCATTGATGAGCACTGTCCTGGATTTTAATATTTTTAACCTAACTGATGTAATCATCAATGTGTCTATTGGGTTTTAAAATGGCACAATTTATAGAAATATCTTAATTCTATACTTGCCATCTTTGTTCTGTAATTCAAACATAATATATTAGTCTTAACTTCTTTCTATATTTATGACATATACACAATATAATTAAAAATTATATGTTTCCATTCCGTTTCAGATAATTTTTGGTTAAATTTAGTATCGTTTCTGTTCGGTAAATTCTCAATAACAGTGGCATTTACTGTTCTTTACGTATACACAACAGAACTTTACCCAACGCAGTTAAGGCACTCATTACTGGGCACATGTTCCACTATAGGACGAATTGGTTCCATTGTAGCTCCACAAACTCCATTGCTGGTAAGCGAATGAAAACATTTGTTTTTAAAACTGCAATATATTCTACATTATTAATGTGACATGAAAATAAAAATAAAATATCTTAAAAGCATAGTAGGTCTGTATAATTTGCAAATGAAACAAAACATAAACTTTATTTACGCTTCACCTTAGCAATAAGGCAAATAATAAATAATTTAGCAATAAGACTATTAATAGAAATATATTTAAATTTTTTGTTTGTGTCTGCAATAGTTTGATAGAAGCACTATATCCCTACATTATATAGAAATAAAAGGGAAAATTATAATAATTCTCTACCTTTATTGCAATTAGCAGCATGCTTTCCCTAGTCTTTTTTCTTAATTTCAAAAGATACAAAAAAGTTTAAATTCACCAAAAATTTGTATATATGTGATATGACATGGCATACAACAAATGTATAGTAGAATCAATAATTATAAATTTCTAATTTTCAGTCTATATCCTTTTATCTTTCAATTTAGTTTAGTTATAATTAATTAGCAGCAAATTTTAAAGTAAAACTTTTATAGTATTTACCTACATTTTGCTTCATATTCATCTTTTCAGTTGAAACAGAAAATTAACATAAATAAAATTTCATGTTAACATAATTCAATTTATAACATGTGGATTCGACCATTCCACATTAAATTTAAATTCTGTCATAAATACTTCTAAAAAGTGAAATAAACAATTACGCCAGGAATAAAAAAAATGTTTTCCAAACAAATTAAATAGCATTTTAATATAAACAAAACGTAAACACCATTTGCAATGTTTATGTTACGCAACAACGGCTACGGCACACGGTTGTTGTTCTTGTCGGCACTGGTAGGAAAGCAGCATGATGTGTTCGAAATTACATACATTGTGTTTGAAATTACAAACCACTAAAACTATTCCTATAACTAAACTATTGATTTTGGTGTACGGTTGAGGAACACCATATTGTATATAAGAATTCATTTAATGTCAAATTCACATTTTATGTCTAGATACTATTATCTATATATATATATATATATATATAGTACCTAGATATGCTTTTATATGTATGAAATTCTGCTGGATATATTACGATTTACACTGTTCTCTAAATCCTACCCGTGTCCTAAATTTTATATTTCTAAGACCAGGATAGTCGTGAAGACATTATTTGAAAGTTATGATATGAAAAGAGATTTCTGACTTTCGCATTTTTCCTTTCATTTGAACTCAATTTCCTTCCTGTGTGCCAAATTTTGCTTTTCCTTTTCCACCGTAAATACCATTTATTTTTAATTACTATATAGGAAAATTAATGCATGTAAACTGAATCATATAGATTCATATCTTAAATTAATTCGGCTATAAGAAAGCTGTCAGATCATAGGAAATAATTTTGTTGTCAAATAATATAAACCTTAAAATATAAATCTGAAAGGGATGTTTCCTTATAGTCCTATTAATATTTATTACTATAAAAATGTATGTTTAGAATACATAATGTCATAATTTACAGGCCACCGTCTTTGAATCCCTACCATCGATTCTCTTCGGAGTGACAGCAATTTTAGCAGGCATAAGTGTTATGGCGTTTCCAGAGACACTAAACATTCCACTTCCAGAAACCATAGATGAGGCACTCCAAATGACTCGATCAAAAAAAGCAGATAATGTTACAAACAAAACGTAATAAGTTAAACCAGTGTAAATATATCCTATGTGATATAAATATATATATAATTACGTATTTCACTAAAGTTTCAATGAAATTATTGATGTTAAGTTAAGGTCTTGAATCTCAGTCTTATTTGTCATAATAAATTATATCAGCTTTTATACCGATAATTGTGTAAGTTCTTAATAAAAAGCTTTAATTATATTGTTTTGAATAGCCTCTTGGTAATATAGTTAGGGAAATGCCCTAAATAATATTTATTTAAAACACATATCACATTATAAAACAAATGATATAAAAATGTCTATTTAACATTTTAATCTCACTATATCTTATCTGAAGAAGCTAATTTAATGGCATAATCTATAAATTTCAACTTATAAAATCTCAAATACCAACCATAAACCCCATAAATGATTACACTTATTATTTGTTTATAATTGTATAATATGTATATCCAAATGTATATGAATATATTTTTACAAAGTAGTTTTTATACAAAATGTTTAGTACAAAATATAATATATGACTTTATTGATAATTAACAATTAAATTTATCTCTATATAAGGCACGTTCAGTCACAATATTTTTATATTGTCTTAAAACTATTAAGTAATAACATTTGCTAAGTTAATATATTCAAGTTTGACTTAGTCAAATATAGAAGTTTAATATTATTTGTTTTATTGTAATAAGTAAAAATGGCTATATGTTATTAAATGAGTTTTTAGTCTATTAAAAAGTAGAAATGAAACTACTTTTCTAACGGTTTACATAAAGCTGGATTTTAGTTAAGAAAATATAACTGAAATAGACAATTTATAACATAACAGCTTAGTACAGCTTAACTTCTTCAGAACTTTTTAAATCATCTGTAAACTTTATGGTGTGTATATATAAATCCATAACTAGACTAATATATACGGTTATGTATTTAAAGAGTTACTGTAGTGTATATTAGCAAGAATATTAATTTTATTAAGTATTAACAAGTACCTGACTCTCTCAAGGGAAAGTATCACAATGACAGATTTCAATAATTTATTTTTCAATCCGTTACTTTTTTTTCATTCTCTCAACCTATTTGACTCAATAGCAATCGCCCATAAAGCACTAGTTTTACTTTGGAATACATATCATTTACATAACAATGGCATTAAAATTATAGATTCTTATAGAATTAGGAAAAAAGGAAGAAAAAAATTTTTGAATATGGAATATGTGGTAAAATCATATGCTTGTATCGATTAATTATTTTAGTCACTGTAATAGAGATTACAATGTCTGTCTGTTTCGCTATGGCAAGCAAAAGTAAAAAAACTCAATTAACACACCAAGATATATAATACATACAGTTTTAAGTATTACAAAAGTATTACACTTACAATTAAAATGTTAATGACATATGTATACAGATAATTAATTTTCTTTCTCATTACCATTTTAACCCTTTCACTGTGGGAGTTTCACGTGTGATATTATAACAAGCTCCTGAGAGCAAGTTCCAGCTGCCACAATACAAACACCCCATTCATTTTCCATTATTAGATTAATATTATTCACATCACTAATAAGCGCCATAATAATAAAATAATTATTTCCAAGTTTTTTGAAAATGTCACAGGGAATGCTGCAACCTGCTTTACAGTGAAAGGATTAGATAGTTATGACTGTGATATCAGTGTATTTATTTTTAATATTTTCCAAAAATATTATTTTTATCTATTTGTAGGTTATTTGACTATGTCAAACAGTTTACATTGTGCATTAATATAACTAAAATAACTACTCTTTACCCTGACTAATTCATTACATACAAAAATAATATAAAATAGGTTGTGTATCATAAGATATTCAATATTGTACAAGACTTTTATTTTTTTTATTTTTTAACAAAATTTTTAAATCACTTTAACTTTATTACAAAATGGTTATTTTTATAAAAACCAGAGTCTGTTATAAAATCTGAAAGTGAAACCATGAAAAATATGGTATCATTTCGGTATGATAATACCAAAAAACTTACAATTTGTTTTTGTACAGTTCCATCAATACTAGATAACAGTCGATTAAGGAAAAATGGTTTTTTTTAATAATATTCAAACATCCATAAACTAATACATTTGCCATTTAATGAAAAATTCAATAATAATATATAATTTATGGCACAAATATATAAAAATTTCTTTTTCCAAAAATTTTTTTTTTTTTAAATTTACATATCAATATGTCTTTCATATTTATTGTGCAACCAAATGCTTTCAATGTGTTTTAATAAAGTATGTAAGTAAATAAAGATGAATATATATTTTGGAAAAACAATTTTTTTAACATAAAATATTATCTACCTCTTAGTGGCATACTAATAAATGAAAAGAAATCTTTTTTTTTTTAATTTTTGCAATATCATTAATAACGATGGGAATATTGCAAATAATAAAAAAGCATTATTTATGTATATAATTACAAAATATTATATTCTTAGCACTCAATTCCACAATGAATTCTAAATAGCTGTTAATGTTTTAATATAAAAAACTTACTATAGACAACAATTGTTTAATATGCATGTACTTCACAAGAAAAAGGAAAGAAAAAGTCTGTCAGTGTATTCAATACACAATACAGTGTATTCAATTAGTAGCAATGCATTCATGATTATAGTACCTTTGATACAAAATGTTTTAGCTTTCCTGACAAAACACAATTTGTGAGATCCATGTTAATTTTTATTTCCTAATATATTATTTTGTGAACGTTGTATCAATGAGATAATAAATTCACTTGTTACACTATTTACATATATAAAGTTTTTACCTAATCCTGAGCAATGACATAAATGTATATTTTTGTGACTATTCGCCTACAAAAATCTTCAAAACTATAATATACAAAATGGAAATGTTGCATCTCAAACTTTACCGTTACTTTGATTAGAATTTAAAACTAACATTTCCTTCTCGACTGCCGTCTTGCTGTCAGTACCACTCAAATCCGGTGGTTCGAGTCTCTTATTAACAATTCTTATCCAGATCATGGACACAATCATGACACCTGTTACGATTGAGAAAGTCCATATAGGACCTGATCTGGAATATACGTAACCTACAAATACTGGACCTAGTACTCTTGACATGCAGCCGCTACCCGTAAGCAGACCCATCCAAACACCCTGAAAAAAAGGAAAAATGAACACTTCAAAAATACATATTTCAAATATATATTCTTCTAATTATAAAAATTCAACTGCGTTATTGATCGATTTGAACTATAACAAAAGTCTAATATAATTTTGTATTAGAATATTTTCGCCTTTCTGAATTCTAATAATGCAATTGTATTCAAATTTGTGGCAATGCTAGTTGAAATTAGCTGAACCCTACCAATATTATCCGAATTAGCTGTACCCTGAACAAAATTAGTTAAATCAAAGCCATAGACTAGGGGCGAAGATGATTAGCGTTCAGTTTTATTGATATTATAATATACATTACAGGAACATTAACAACAACAAAAAAATTAGAAAACTAGACTGGAGCTCAGTTTTTTACTCCTAGACTTCAGAAATCTAGCTGAACTATACAATATTACAGCACAGCTTTTGATTTAATATACCAATTTTATAGAAAAAAATTGTATTCCTCTGTTATTTCTTTTTTAGGATTTGGCTTAAAAATGGCTTATATAATTCGCTTGAAACTTTCACCATCATATTGTTTATAGTAATTAAAATAATTTATAAAGATATTGTGGACCACATGAATATTAAAAACAAACTCACAGTATACATTTCTAATATCATAGATTCTCAATTATGAACCATTTTCTGTTGTAAAATTGGAAGTACTTTTGAGTTAAACAAAATAAGCCATTACAACTGTATGAAATTATTATTTTAATGAATTTTACATAGCAAGGAAAACAACCAAAAAACTTCAAAGATGTATATGGCTTATTATTGTAGACTGTGTCTTATAAGAGATCTTATATTAAAAGATTTGGACTGCAGAATTTTGTCCTCTAATAAATAACTAAACCATTGTAAATATAATTAATATAGTTAACTTTAATTAATTATTGCATATAAAAAGCAATTAAAACAAAATGCACTCGTGGTCAATATATTGCTCGTAAAACTAAGATAAGCAAATAACATACACATTTCAAGTACACGTACATTTGTAGTATGATCTAATCTGTATTTAAACTTTAGAAATACAGTAAGCCGATGTAAGCCAATGTGAGCAGCAACAATTTATAAAAATTTCAATAACTGATAATAGTCGAAATATTTGGTATGTTGTCAGTCGAGAGGTGATACTTGTGTGTGCGATGATACACGTGTAAATTTCAAGAATAAAAGAACTTTTTTTAACAATGGTTAGTTTTTGTTGTTATGAGATGTTACTACTAGTTAAATATTCCGTAAATTAATAAGTGTCCTACAGTTGGATACAAATGCTGGAAGATACATGACACTTTAAGCATTGTTTTCCATCATAATATTAAAATCATCACATTGGGGGGTATTTACCATGTTTTCACACAGAAACGGCTTGATGCAGAAACATTAAATTTGGCATAGTAATAAAATATATTAACCCACACATATCTCAAAAGTTTAGCATAGTTTTAGCTAAAATATCAAATTAAGTACACGAAAAGGAAATTTTTTGTTTCATATACAACGTGGAGTATCGCTTGGAATGACTAGTTATAAGGGCTCAAAAATATTTTTTTCATAATTTTAGGTATTATATGTTCACAGATATACTGAAAAACATGCAAAATATATGTTGCTCCTCTGCTTATTTTTTAACCTACTAAACCTAAAATTATGGATATAATATGGGTTTTCAGAAGCCCACGCAAAGGTTACAGGAAGACTGTAGGGATGATTCTAGACATCATAATTTTTATATCTTATTAACCCGCATATTTAGGCGATAGTTAATTTTTTTTAAATTTTCATATGAAAATTAAATAAAGGTGAACAAAATTCTTAAAAAAAGTTTTCATTTTAGATGTCATTTGAAAGGACTTATCATGACGAATATAAGCATATTTTTTCTTCATTTTAAATTGCATATTTAAAAAGATTTTCTAAATACTGCGAAAATAGAGCATTTTTTGCATATTTTCCAGCATGTCTCTGAAAAATTAATACCTAAAATTATGAAAAATATTTTTGTAACTCTTATAACTAGCCTTTTCAAATGATATACCACAACAGAAGTGGGATTAAAAGAAATATTTTTCAAATACTTAATTTGTCCTTCTTAAAATTTCCAAATGAATATTTTTAAATTTTAGCTATTGAGATATGTACATGTTAATTTAATTATGCTAAAGTTCAAGTTTATCGGTGAAGCAGTATCTGAGAAAAATGGCTGTAACGGACAAATGGACAGAGACGTGACTGATATTATAAGGGTTCCTTTTCTTCTTTGTTAATACAAAAACCTAAAAATTACAAAATGACTTTTTTAACACAATTTGATGAACTAATTCCCAACTTAACATTCAGACTTTCTTTATATTATCATTTGTTCAATAAGATATTATTATTTCATTCAAAACTGAACTTATAATATTGAAGAGGCATAATCTCCTATGATAAATAAGTAACACCAAATATTTGATTATAATTACCTGCGGTCTCGGACCCAGCAACTTCGAAAATATTGTCTGTATCAAGGTCACCCCCAATGGATAACCCAATGACACGCAGGTATACGATATTAAGAACTGCGGTAGTCTCAAAGCCGGTGTGTAAACACACCACTCCTGTGTTATGGGACACCCGACTATCTCAGCTTGCACACCACTTAAACTGGCGTTTAAGGACCCAATACCAGCACTATTAATAAGGCTTCCGTTGTAGTCTTTCGGTATGGCAAGGAGAGGTGGATCAGGACCCCAAGGTATACAGAAAACAGATCCTAAGCCAGTCAAAAGGAAACCACCCCATAGGAGTAATTTTCTCTCCTTTATGACTCTTGTGAGGGGACCTATGACTGCAAATACAACACAAGCAACAACTGCGCCAACGCTCATTAATATTCCCATGTATTTGAGGGACTCCTTCTTTGTCCAGGCAAATTGATCCATAGTGAGCGAAGTTGCTAGTGTTTCTAGTAACACAAAGTTAAAAGATAATATGAAGAATGCAGCTATCATTGTCCAACTGCTAATGTAGTCTGGTTTGATTGCTTTCCACGCTTCCTTTTCTGAAAGAAGACATACAAAATTTTGTTAAAAAACATTTAGTTTCTACAAGTTCTTCTCCTCGAATTAATTAAATTTTTAAAAATATTAACTTGTGATAAAAATATGACAGAAGCAGACACTGGTCAGAGAAAAGAGCAGCTAAATGTCAATGACAGATTGCTGTGTTGAGCAGGATATAAAAAAAAAAGAAAAAGAAAATTAACTTGTGAAATTTGAAAATCAGTTGAAGATAGGTTTAGGGAAAATCAATGTAAAAAAATAATAGGGATGAAAAGGCAGATAGCAAGGGACAAATGCTGAATGACAAAAGCTAGGCGGCACTTAAAACTACTTAAACAAATAAGTATTATATGACATTATTTTGATTTCATGGCTTCTAACTTTCAAAAAAGATGCAGCTATACTCCGATTCAATCTTAAACAGATTATAATACAATTTGACAATATAATTGGATTCCTTCAATTCCTGAGTGTTAGATTCTACTTTAAATTTTAAAAATGTACAAAAGGAGATTGTGAAGTCTGCACAATGGTAGGATCGTTCATTATTCTCATTCATATTAACGATTCAATATTCTCTTTAAATTCAATAAGTTTCTTACATTTCAAAATTAACAAAAACCTAAACCCAAAAAAATTGGTTATCATCTATACCCTCATGAGGAAGCTTCTTCACCTTGAAATATCCGTCTCTTTCTTCAAATTTGGAAATAAGTAATAGATGCTGTGGACTAAGTCTAGACTATAAGGTGGACAAATCAATGAATGAAGCCACATCTCTGTGGAACCATCATTACAATTTTACTCTTGTGGCCCAGAATGTTATTTATTTTCCTCAACTTTCTTCCTTAAAAAGAAGCCTTTTTTTAATTTCTCCAGCACTAATACGTAATGTTTTATCATTTTAATGACAGCCTTTTCTTTGCAATTGGACACTAAGAATCGTTTGGAATAAAAAAAAATTTCTTTCTGGATTGAGTAGGTACCCTTCTAATGCCATTACATCAAGTCGTGCTTTTATTTCAGGTCTGAAATTATAAACCCAAGTTTCGTCTTCGCTCACAATCTTCTCCGAAATAGGAGTAGGTTCTTCACTACATACATTCAAAAAGTTCGACTTGTCATTGTTCCTGAGGCAGCATAGACATTCGTAGCACCTGTCTTGTACTGACCTTTTTCATGTCAAGATTATAGTATTAAAGGGTCAAAATGGTTAGGAGTATCAGAAACCTCATGATTATTAATGTTTGTATATTGAAGAGATCAAAAAATTCTACACAATTAGATTTCTAAGTTCAGGTAGGATGAGGAAATGCCACGCACAATAAAATCAGCAGTTTTGATGAAACCACAATTAAAAATTAAAATCCTATCAAAACTAAACCATTCGCCTCCATTGACAATTAGTTTGTTCGAAAAATGGCTTACAATAAACCAAACTAATAGATACATAAACTACAGATGTTTGGTTATACACATATAAACTTTATCTGAGTATCAATTTGTTATAAATTCTACCAAAATTGTCTTCATAATATAAACAACTTTTTAATAAATACATTTATGGCTTAAGCCGAAATTTAGGAATGTGTTATAAATATTATCTAAAAATGTTACTACTTTAAACAAACTTTACTTTAAATAAACAATATTCCTAGCCACTTCTGATCTGTTCACAATCCCAGCGGGGCAACCGACACTAACAGTATACTACTGACAAGCTCATTTTTGTCAATGATGATCTGTTCAGAAGACTTAATATAATCTTCTTTTAATAACCAGATATGAAAAGTAGGGCCACATATAGTCCATATTCTATCCTATAATCTATGACTCGGAGTATTGCCACACACTCTCCTCGAGGAACTAGTTTTCTCTTTTACTAAACTTGCTGCCCTAAGTTAACAAAATCATTCTCAAATATACATGTAAATAACAATGTTGTATTATGAATTGTGTCTTCCAAATCCTCTCATTCTTCGTTATATTTTAAGGTCTTCAGTTTATAAGAGTTTTATTTTATTCTTCACATTAAATTTCCTTTAATTAATTTAAAGATTTCAAATTTTCTGGTCATTGAACAGATCTCGTCAAACATAGTTAAGTCAAACAACAACTTACCACTCTGTTTACCCTGTTTTATCATCGCTTCTTTAGCCGCAATCTTCTTTTCCTGAAACACGAATGGCAGGAAAAGCACAAAATTGATAATCCCCATAATAACATTAATCCATCCGGCAGCTGTGTACATGTCGATGGTCACCCCCATGAAGCTCATTCCCCTGTCGCCCAAAGGAGTGACGGCAGCTTGCAGACTGGGCCCGAATACGAAACCCAAGACTTGAGCGAGAGAGACCATGGAGACGGCCCCTGTTCGTTCTGACAGACGAGTGGCTGCAGAACAATATGAGCGTGCCGCTGCGATGTTTGCTGTGGAATAATAACAAGATTTTGTACCATTTATTTTATTACTACTATTTATTTACTTGGCACTTGGTTACATAGGCTTAGCAATATGTAGGCATGTGTAGATAAGATTTTTAAGAAATTGACATTTTTTAAAAATACTATCTAACACTACGGACGTTTTACTGCAATGGTGTTTGTTTATAATAAGTTTGACAATGATTTCCATAGAACTATGGTCAGATTTTAGGTACTTTCTTGTTTCTACTATTTATTTGCACAGTATATCATTTAAAAGGGTGAACTTAAATGTTACACTTGTTTTTAAATGGGAAATCGATAGAGTGCTCTATCTTAGAGACTAATTAATATTTTGACTGCAATGGTGTTTGTTTATAAGAAGTTTGACAATGATTCTCATAGAACTATGGTCAAATTTTAGGTACTTTTTTGTTTCTACTATTTATTTGCACAGTATATCATTTAAAAGGGTGTACTTAAATGTTATACTTGTTTTTAAATGGGAAATCGATAGAGTGCTCTATCTTAGAGACTAATTAATATTTTTACTGCAATGGTGTTTGTTTATAAGAAGTTTGACAATGATTTTCATAGAACTATGGTCAAATTTTAGGTACTTTTTTGTTTCTACTATTTATTTACACAGTATATCATTTAAAAGGGTGTACTTAAATGTTACACTTGTTTTTAAATGGGAATTCGCTTAGCCATGTGAATTTAATGTAACCAAAGAAGTAGTTAAGGGAATTCAGGTTTCTGTTATAATTACATGGGAAAACAATGTTAACTACACAATAGTTTACAAATTGAAGAGTACGTCTTTAATTGTGCAATTAATATTATTGAAACTAGAAATTTCAATTTAACCCCTTCGTAATTACACAGTACCAATCAAAAATATTTATCAACATTGAATACAATGGAGTTACATATATTAATTAGACATGTCATTAGCACTCTGAACTGGTCCTCAAAAAGCAAGGTAATAACCGAGTCTTCTTTATTACTGTCTATTTTATATATATGCTATCTTTGGCTCTCTCTTTCTTTTATAATCCATGCGTTAATACAAATTGGAGCCACTTTTTGGGTGTTTTATAAGCTAACTACTAAAAATAAATTATTTTTTGTAGTTATCTATCAATCTGTTTTCACTTTTTTGGGAAATGTTTGTAAAAGCATTAAAACAGAAACCGCTTAAAATCATTAAAACAGAACCGTTCAAAATCATATGTTTATTACCAAACGCTAGCATTCAAAGCATTTAATAAAAATATTTTGTAAAGTACTTTTAAACATTATTTAATCATGATTGAAATGAACCAAAAAAATATTTCTTTTGCCTAAAACCTATGATGGAAATTTTGAAAAAAGTTAAAGTAATATAGAAATATTGAAAAAGTTAATGTGTTAGTAATATTTAAATAATGAAGAAGTTAATGTTTTTTGTTTTAAAGAATTTGTACATTACATGATTCATCACACAGTTTAAAAAACATATAAAAGCAATCGAAAGAAAACTGTTGTTTGAATTCTAAAACTCAGAAAAACTATTTTTTGTAAAAAAATTGTGAAAAATTCTTTTCTTAATCAAAGTATATATGCAGGATTTAAATTTTTTAATTTAACCAATATAACTGAACAAAACTTTTGATAATTATTTATATTTAATTATAACATACAATCAGTACAAAAGTCACTTATTGGACTTGATAGTATTTTTTGTACTATGATAGACCGTGATAAAAAAGTTGAATCTCTGTTAATGTGTTAGGCAATAAAAAAAACTCCTGTGTCACGTAATGCATATATCATGTTTATACAATAACATAAAAATAATGTTTATACTTCAGAAAAAACATTTATCTATACCATTTTAACCTCTGAGGTTAAAGGCCACGGAAATAAATTTGTTTTAAAGATTTATCTTTAAATAATGTCATTAGTTACTAGGACAATTAAGAAGTAATGTTTTTATAACATGACCCTTAGAACTAAAGATAATGAGAACATTATGTAATATATATGACTTCTGACCTTGTTATAAATAAATTTAATTGTTTACTGTTCAATAATTCTTCCTCAAAGACAAATGCGTCACTTTCTATAACTCAATATTCAACTCCTTGTGTGGCCGATGTGGCTATTTATTAGAAATTTGCATGAAGTTGTCTTTGTTTCAAAATATACGCCCATTCTATTCCAATTAGTTGTTTTCTTTTTGTTTATTCAATAATAGGTTTACTAATCTATGCATTTGATATAAATATTCATTCCAAAATGAAATGGTAATTTCAATTGTATGGAACAATAGTGATGTAAGTTATAAATTATTTAATATTAATTTCTTATTCGGCCCTTATAGTTTGCCAAGCATTTTAGCAAAATGACAAAGTTAATTTTGTGTACTGCTTGACTGGTGACTGCAATATGTTACATAACTTACATACATACAGATACATAGCTTACTTAATATATTTATATGAGTTTTATATATTTATATAGGTAGAAAGCGATATGACCTCCATGCGATCGCAAAACGTATATAGGTGTTATTAAAATGGTATAGAAAGCCAGATTATATGTATTATAATGAAACGTTCAAGTGTAATTATGATAGAGAAAAAAAAAAAAAAAAAGAAAAAAAAAAAAATATATATATATATATATATATATATATATATATATATATATATATATATATAGTATATATATAGTTTGTATAATTACTAGAAACTTATGCAAAAAAATTGCCTCAAAAACCAAGTTTTCCAATATTAATATCATCAGGCGAAACAAGTTCCGTTGCAGTAGAGTATGAAAGTCGTATTTTGTTCTTCATAAAAATTTTCGTTAATATTTTCTTTACATCTTTTACTTTGCTAATTTTTAAAGATTTACGCAACTAAAAATACTGTAAACTTATCAATTTATATGTACGTATGTAAATAAATAAAAAATACTTTAATAAATCAATAAATTCGAATCTAAGCTTATAATTTTTCTATGTACGAGGGGAGGTCAAACGGGATGAAAGGAAGATTAAAAAACGGGATGAAAGGAAGATTAAAAAAAACGTGGTGCCATTTTTCTTTTTCAATAAATTCTCTCTTAATCCTAAGACATTTCTCAGATCTGTTGATTAACTTATTTATACCTTCAAAAAAATATTATCTCTCCATCTTAATGAAATTACAGACTTGACATCTTTATCATCGCTGATTTTTTACCACGAAAGTCTTTTTTATTTTCAGGATAGAATAATAGTCGCAAAGGGCCAAGTCTGAGCTGTAAGTTGGGTATTACAATATCTGACAGCCGCACTTGTGAAGGGCAGACATCGCAATATGGTTCTCATGTACAAGTGCCATGACAATTCGTGCAAAAGCGGCACACTTTTCACTAAATTTCCTCGCCTTTTCTCACTAATTCCCTCCTTCGATGCTTCTTTAAGCTGCTGCAGTAACCACCGTAGTACACTCCCGTTATAGAAACACCCTTAAAAATTAACAGGATACCATCTGTCTGCCATGACTTTCCTGGCCGATTGCGGCCTCTGGAACTTCTTAGCGATGGGGTACCTTTTTTATACATGGACTCCAGCTTATGTTCAGGCACGTAATGATGAACCCAAGTTTCGTCACCCGTAAAAATTCAGCGCTAAATTTCATCCTCATCCTCTCTACAGAGATTCTAAGTGAACACTCGACATGTTGCTTTTGCAGCGACAAGAGCATTCTCGGCACCCCTCTTTCGCTAACTTTTAACATACCAAGATGGTCATGAAGCATATTCAAAATGGTCACAGGAGGTACTCCAACCATTTTCCCAACTACTACTTCTTGAATCACATCTTCCAATACAAGTTTTTTAACTTTTTCAACATTGTCCGAAGAGGTGGCCTCGATAGGCCACTCTGAACGCAGGTCATTATCGACCGAATCTCTGCCTTGTTTGAAGAGATTATGCCAATTACTAGTCATAGTTTTACTAAAGCAATAGTCCCCGTAAACTGATGACATCTCATTCAATATGATTTGTAATTTTTTTCCTTACTTTGTGAGGAACTTGATGATACTCGAATATCAATTTTCTCTATTGTCGATTATTTATTCCAGAATGATTTGCTTCATCGATGATAACTAAGAGGTTAATGACACAATTAAGCTTAAACTTGGTATATATATACCAACTCGTAACAAGTCTCTTATTAGTAACTATATGAGTGAGTAACCCCCATCACTTACCATCCCCTCTATTCCGCGAACTTTTTGAGGCACACTCGTTCTGTATGTATGATAATATTATCGAAATATTTTCCGAGTTCACTTGCTTGTCGCCGTAGCCAAAGAGTTCCATTTTGAAAATGATGATATAGTCTTTATACATCTTAAGTCTACGTGGCCAGTTACAAGCACTTTAAGTAACATCTGATATATATTCAATATAATTATAAAAAAAACTCACCAGAACTAACGCCGACCAAAAACCTGGCATATAGCATCCAATATTTTCTATAACTCTGGAATAAGTCCAAAGTAGAATAGATACCACTAGAGATGACAAAAATTGCCAGCGTGGTGAGGAGTGGCAGTCTAATAGAGCCACTTTTATTGGCCCACCATCCCACTAGAGGCGAGAACAGCATCTGACCAAGTGGATTGGCCGCAACTACGAAGCCCATAAACTCTTTTCCTGCTGTAGGATCCAGCTGAAACAATATAAACAGATACTTTTTTAATCTATTTCAGAAATCAAAAAATTGTTAGCCACTTTATTTCGTGGGTCACAACTTCCTAAAGCCTAACACGTAAGACTTCAAAGTTGTCTCATACGTTTAAGTGGAAAAGACCATCCTGTGAAAAAATTTAGTAGAAATTTCATTCCATTCGATTAGTTTGGCAGTTATGAGTCATTAATCATTTAAACTGCACAGCGTCCGCGCCGTACTTAAGGGCAATGTCGAGTGATGCACGACGGAATTGAGGCGTCGGAGGCGCCAAAAAGCCTCAAAAATAAAAAAGATACTCATAATATAGCTAATAAATAAAATGTACAATGATAGAAAAAAGACAAAGAGGGATCGCAATTCATTACATGTTTCTTTTTGTTCAGTTACTTAGTCACTCGTTGTCTATTGAGATGTGTCAATTCCGTGAGATATAGGAAATGAATTATTTGTCGCCAGTTATATGAGTATATTTTGATATTGTTTTATACATTTAATAAACTACCTAATACATGAGGTATAATTATCTCGCCATCGCGCGGTGGGCTTACTGGAAACGTATTATATCATTTATATAGGTCCCATGAGAACAACTTAGAAGCAAGATGAAGTTAGCCGGAAGCGCCGTTCACTTAGATTTGATACTTCTATTTTAACATGCATGAATATGAGAAAAAATGACAGAATTTGAATTTCGAATTATTATATTTCGTATTAAGAAATGATAACAATATGACTTTCGCTGGCCACCATAACTATCGTTTTGGCTTCTCCAATAAATTGGCAGTTCCATGACCTGATATAAAATATGACAATAACATTAATTGTGGAACATTAATCTGATTTTATTCATGTTTCAACTTGATTTTTGAATCTAATTGCTTCTTTTCCTGTCTGAACTTTCAACGTCCGAAACTATAAAAGTTAGACCTGCATAGTGGATGCTGATGCCCGATAAATTGCTTTAGCGGTAGAAAGTGCATAAGTAAAAATTGTACTTTTCTTTCTAGTTTTACATATTATAGTTGCGTCTTCGTGTTAATTCAATAGTAAAAACGCCAAAACGTTCACATCTTATTACAAATTAAACAATATGATGATTAATCTATAAATAAAACAGGAGACAGCACAATATAGCAAGAAATACCAGAAAAGATTATCATTCAAGTGGTCCGGTAGTGATGATGGCATCCAGCATATTAAGACTAAGGAGACACAGCTTTGTCGCCCTTATAAAACGACTTGCCAGCAGTGAGTGAGAGACGCCCATAAAATGGCTCTCCATTTTATAACGAAGCCAAAACTAACACTAACTGTCAGCAGATGAATGACTTATTGTTTTACAAACATATTGCCACGGTAGCGTAATTAAAAAAAATATCTATAAATGTTTAATGAATGATCTGTACTGCTAAATGTATGCGTCATTTATACAATTTGCATGAAAGATACTCGAATTAGATGCTCTAGGCTTTGCCAAAACAATTAAAATTGTAGAAACGACAGCTGGTCATAATCACTCATTTAATAGCTACTTCGAATAAATCTTTATGATGCCATTATAAACATTTTCAAGCTCATTATGACGAAATAGCAAAACATCAAGTTCAAAATGTGTTAGTTACGATATATCTGTTTAAATGTAGATATTTGGAAAGAAATTACTATATATAAAATAGCAAATGTCAAGTTCAAAAAGTGTTAGTTACGATATCTGTGCTTAAATATATATATTACAAAAGAAATTACTATATATGAATTAACAAACATCAAGTTCAAAAAATGTTAGTTACGATATTTGTATAAATATAGACGTTTCAAAAGAAATTATCTATACAGTCGTGCGTATAGATAATTTCTTTTGAAATTGGGTTATCAATTTCCATAGCCCTAATTATTAATAATATTATTTATTTTTTGTAAGAAATTCATTTTACGTCAAATCACACTATTCCTATTCTTTTTTTTTAATATAAAAAATATATTCCTCGGTTTCTCCAATTAGTTGATGAGTAATAAAATATTGGCAAATTAGTTGATGAGTAATAAAGTAATCAGGACGGAATATTACAGCAAAGACATTATTTATCTATTGGCACTAATCAATCAAATAAACAATATAAAGGACGTTTCCTAGATAACAATGCCAACAGAAATTGCTGCAAGTTCGATAATGCAATCACAGTCGGCGAGTAAAACATAATATAAAATATACACCTAGAATTATATTTCGTCACCTCAAGGAGTAAAAAGAAGCGGAATAATCATTTCTAATAATGAAATTGGCATTTGATTATTTTTTAGAACATAGTGGAGTGTCGAATTTTCATACGAAAAGCAGCAAAGTTTCGCTCCCTCAAAAATTTCATCGAACATCGATGAATTTTCCAGTGTGTCTTATATTATGTATATCTGATGAATGTAGATCTTTATTGTTTCGATGTTACTCTTAAAATCACAAAATCAGATTTTTTACAAAATGTAGCTATATTCAAGATCTTTAAAATAAATATTTAACCAATTAATACTACAAACTCGCAATACGAGGTTTCCTTACACAATTGAGCACATATAAATATTTAAGAGTAAATAGTATTTCTAATAAACTATTTACAAATATGGGATAGAAATGATAGGATGGAAATGGCATTTTCGTGAGATTGTTTAGGTACCTATACCAAAGTGTGTTTTGAACGCGCCAATTACATTTCATAGCACATCCCCGCCTCCATAAATGAGGTGGGGGTGTGCTATGAAATACAATATGAATAGCTAAAAACAAGCAAACGACCGAACGGATCACGTACAAAGCAAGCTTCTGATGTCTTGTGAAATTGTGGACCTAAATTAATCAAAATAATTTAATTTCAAAGTTCGAATCAAATGTTTAATATATAAAATTTTTCAAAAATGTTCATTCGAATTTTCATAGCTGAAAAATTAAAAAATACATTCTGTATCACTTTGAGGCTTAATATTTCGCAAACATAATTTTAAAATTGTCAACGAAATATAAAATTTCATTCTAAAAGACCATCCCAATGATACCATGGAGATACGAAACCTCTTCCAATAGAGAAGCCAAAGCGACATTCACGGTGGGCAGCGAAAGTGATACTTTTTATCACTTCTTTATAAGGAATACAAATAATTCTAAATTCGAATAATTCTTGTGTCAGTTTTTTCTCATTCATACTTATATAAATAGAACGACCCAGAGCGAAACACACGATTATCTTTTCCACTCCACGCCAACTTCACCTCCCCTCTGAGTGGTCAATTCGATATAATGCGAGAAAATAGTTTACCCCCTTTCTATATTTATGGCTCCCTACCCTATATTAATTGACATCTCTATATGAGGACGACAATTCTTTTCAACGCTTCGAATCAAATTCAAACACATCCCTAGTGGGAGAACGCGTGCCGTAAACGACTTTAAGACGCAAGATTGCTGTTGATGACCCCACAATGCGCGAGTAATAATCACGCTAAAGACGAATGGGCATCTCGCCGCGGGCGAATGGCAAAGAACTTGCCAAGCGACCTTTGAAACTTTTCCAACTAGTCCTGACGTGCATTTGAGAGCTATTTCAAGAAGATTAGTTACAACGCCGCTGCAAGCAACTACGATAATTTACGATTTATAGAAAAATGGAAAATTTTTGAAAATCTAGTCGACTATTGCACTTGACTTCAAAAATAAATGACGGTAATCGCATTGTTCCATCACTCATTAAAACGGTGAAGTAGTAAAGACGTATCTTATTGTGACATATCATCTATGACTTGCCAATTCTTAACAGTAAGTATAAATTAGTAGAAACATTTTAAGACAAATTTGTCTTAAATGTATCTACTAATTAATAGATAGGGATAGGTGATGTTAATTTCGATGTGCTAAGTAACACAATCGTAAACAAATTAATACCTACAGTAAATTCAATAAACATCTAAGAATAAACACATTAATATTCAAAAAAATGAATTTATCATAAAACGTAATATTCAAAAAAATGAATTTATCATAAAAGTGATCATAAAACGACAAAGACATAAGAGACAAATTAATTACTCGAAGACATTAAACAATTCTGCAATGAAATTATACGTTTTTTTTATCGCACCGAAAAAACGTATGAAATTTCAATGCTCCAAATTGTTAACTATTTAAAAATACAAATTTGAATTGTTTTTTTTTCAATTCAAAAGCATAGATATAGCAATATATACTTTTGGACTGAGTATTTTCGGAACATGGAGTTCATGATTGGTAAAGTTAAGGCAAAAGGTTCATGAAGTCTCTGCAATGAGTAAGTAGATATACATACTTTTACAAAACATTTCAAAGCAATTACAGAAGATAAAAAACAAATGGCTGAATCATTATAAACAAGAATTCACCAGAGTACAAACAAAAATTCTAGAGTTAAATAATCTAAAATATTATAGCTACATCGAAATAATATTTGGAACAATTGCACACTCGAATGAAATCTATATAAAAATCCAGAACAAATATGGCTAATCATTAGTGATAGCCATATTTGTTCTGGATTTTTATATGCATTTTATTTTACAAAATTGTACCATATAGTTTTTTACTCGACTAAAACATACAATATTAAACCATTGGGAATACCGTTAAAAATTACGTAACCGTAAACAATTATCATATTAAAAATATAATATCAAAACAACAATTTCTTGACGGAATTCTATTACGATTTTAGTATTTAATACCTACATCTATATATATAAAACAAAGTCGGGTTTGTTACAACACTTATAACTCGAGATCTGCTGGACCAATTTTCATGGTTTTTGATTTGTTGGATTTGTCTCCGCCCCGAATAGCAGAATATATCTTAAAAATACTGAAAAATTGACGAATACTTGAAAAATGCGTTATTTTCCCTAAAAGTTCTTTAATTTCGGAGCTGTCAATTTTTTTTGTCAAAATCTGTAAGTAATGATTGACATTTATCCATGCGTTCATAGAACTATTTAAAATGGATGAATAAACTATTATGTGTATTTTTTTAAAGAAGATTGAAAAATATTACGCGTGCGTTCAGAAATGTGTATTCATTATACTAAATCATTTCAATAAATGCTCATTTGTTTATTACATGTCTAACATTTGTTGTGCAATCCTGTCAAATACTGTAACAACTATTTATGTGTGCGTTCAGAAATTTATTTTGTGCAAAATATCTCGAAAGTTCAGGTAGGTACTGTTATATTTGTTTGTTTTAGACATTAATTTGTGTAAATTATTTATTAAATTAAAGATTTATTCTACAGGTTAACAAAAGTGTAAATGTCTTTTCATAGGTTGTCTATGATTTTTCTAGATAAGCTATTATCTATGTCTCGATTGTTTTATGTGGTTTTGTGCGAGTGCATATTCAGTATTACTATTAATAAAAATGCCGCGTCCTAGAAGATCTAATCTTTCCCAGCGGACCCGTAATGCAATTAGGCAACGGAATATCGCGAGTCAATTATCTGACGAAGAACGAGAAATCGCCCGAGAAGAGCGCCGCGTTAGTATGGAGCAAAGAAGGGCCTTAATTCGTGCTTCTCAAACACAAGAGCAAAGAGAGGCAGCCCGTGAAACGGCTAGATTAGAAACGAGAAATCGTCAAGCTTATCGTACAGATGAACAGATGAATAATCTTCGAAGTGCAAGAAGAAATGGTTCAAGTATTGATTTGAATCGAGCAGCGTTTCGATATGATTGCACCATCGACTACGCCTTGCATCGTTTAGTTTGCATTGGTCCAATGGACGTTGTTTGCCAGCATTGTGGCGCATTGAAGTTTGCTGGTGAAACGCCCGGTTTATGCTGCCTTAGTGGTAAAGTGACATTGCCATTAGTGGTCCCGCCACCAGAGCCATTGCGTTCCCTGCTTTATGGCGAAACACTAGAATCACGACATTTTCTAGCGAACACTCAAAAATACAATGCCTGTTTCCAAATGACTTCATTTGGGGCGGAAATTATTGAAGAACACGGATATAATCCGACGTTTAAGGTAATTTACGTTAAAAATTTTATTTTCTATGATTGTAAAAAAAATTTGGAATGTAGTTTGTTACATTTCTGTAAAAAGTGTTTGTAAATCTAACTATAACTATGGCTTTGAATTTACAGATTCAAGGCCAGATTTGCCATCGCATTGGATCATTGTAACCGATTGAAGATGCACAGCACAAATTCTTGCAAATATACTTCATGGGCAATATGGAAGAACAACTTGACCGGCGTCAAGGGATCAACACAGCTACGAAAAGAGCAATTCTCCAAGATTTGCAGCAAATGCTTCATGAACATCATGCATTGGTCAGGCTGTTCAAGACTGCTTTAGAGCGCATGCCAAGTGATGACTATAAAGTTGAAATCAGAGCAGATAAAAGACCAGCTGGAACACATGAACGCACATTTAATGCTCCAACAATCGATGAAGTGGCAATCCTGATTTTTGGTGAAAACTTGGCAGCACGTGATATTGTGCTTACACGACGCAATACTGGGCAACTACAAAGAATATATGAAACGCACCGTTCATATGACGCGTTACAATACCCGCTGATGTTTTGGCAAGGAGACGATGGATATCACTTTAATATCAAAATGATTAATCCATTGAATGGTAAGATCAATATCATTGTTTTCATTTTATCTTGATACAAATTTTATTCTGTTTGCTTTTGGTACACAAAAAAGGTTATCACTCTTAATTTAGTAGAGAGTAGCTGTAAGAGTCGTAAACCTATTAGGGGTTCTAAAATACAATTTTTACTGTATTTGTTTCAGGTGAGGAAACTACCAAGAAGGTTAGTTCGATGAATTATTACGCATATCGTTTGATGATTCGTGAAAATTCTGACAATTATTTGTTGCGATTTCGTCGACTGCTTCAACAATACTGCGTTGACATGTACGTTAAAATCGAAACGGAGCGCCTGACTTTCATCCGTTTGAATCAAGCTAAATTGCGTTCGGAAGAGTATATTCATTTACGCGATGCAATAAGCACAGAAGGAGATTCAGAAAATGTTGGTCGATTGACTATTTTACCAGCGACATACACAGGTAGCCCGCGTCATATGCATGAATATGCGCAAGATGCAATGACATATGTTCGTCATTATGGTCGGCCAGATCTATTCATTACATTTACATGTAATCCGAAATGGATGGAAATTATTCAATTGCTGCTTCCCGGACAAACATCAAGCGATCGACACGACATCACCGCACGGGTTTTCAAGCAAAAAATTCGGTCACTAATAAATTACATTGTTAAGCAACACGTCTTTGGGATTACTCGATGCTGGATGTATTCAGTCGAATGGCAAAAACGAGGCCTACCGCATGCTCACATTCTAATTTGGTTAGTAGACAGAATTCGGCCAGATCAAATAGATGACATCATATGTGCGGAGATGCGGACCATGTGGCACTATCAACCGCCAATCACCGTGCCTGGTCGACGGCAAGTGTTCCAAACGGTATCCGCGAAAATTCACGGCAGAGACCATTACAGGCAACGATGGTTATCCATTGTATCGGCATCGATCGCCCGATGATAATGGTAGAACTATCACAACTAAAGTGAAAGGAAACGATTTCATAGTTGACAACAATTGGATTGTTCCATATTCGCCACTTCTTTCCAAAACATTCAAGGCACATTGTAATGTTGAGTATTGCAATTCGGTCAAATCTATTAAATACATTTGCAAATATGTCACGAAAGGGAGCGACATGGCGGTTTTTGGTATCCAAACATCCAATATCAACGATGAAATCACGCGCTATCAAGTTGGTAGATATGTGAACTGCAATGAAGCAATTTGGCGTATATTCTCATTCCCTATTCACGAACGTTATCCCACTGTTGTACATTTGGGGGTGCATCTAGAGAACGGTCAGAGAGTATATTTCACAGCGTCGAATGCTGCTCAACGTGCCCAAACACCTCCAGCGACAACACTGACCAGTTTCTTTGCGATTTGTCAAAACGATCCGTTCGCACGAACGTTGCTTTACTCGGAAATGCCACGTTATTACACTTGGAACGCTACATCGAAGAAATTTCAACATCGGAAGCAAGGCGATGCAGTTCCTGGTCATCCAGATATGCGTTCTGCTGATGCTCTTGGTCGTATTTACACAGTTCATCCGAAGAATGATGAATGTTTCTATTTGCGGTTGTTGCTGGTACATGTTCGAGGGCCAACATCATTTGAATCAATACGAACTGTTAATAGTATAGTGTGCCCCACATTTCGTGCAGCATGTCAAGAGCTGAATTTGCTTGAAAACGATACTCATTGGGACACGACAATCGCTGAAGCAATTATATCTGCATCTCCAAGTCAGATACGCACATTATTTGCAATCATTTCGACATGCTTCCCATCGAACCCACGTGACCTGTGGAACAAATACAAAGATAACATGTCAGAAGACATTTTATATCGAATTCGTGTCAGCTCAAGAAATCCCGATCTTGAGGCGAATCAGGAGATGCATAACCAGGCCTTGCTCTTGATCGAAGATATGTGTTACCTCATATGCGGCAGTTTGTTAGTTAGGTTAGGAATGCCAGCGCCAGATCGCGGAATGAATGACGCATTTAATAGAGAATTAGAACGTGAACGTGAATATGATCCACATGAACTAATCCAATCAGTTCAAACGAATGTACCACTGTTGAATCCTAAGCAGAGGGAAGTCTATAATATACTGATTAATGCAATTGATGATGGAAATGGTGGCTTATTTTTTTTGGATGCCCCCGGTGGAACTGGGAAGACATTCCTCATGTCATTGATTTTGGCCATTGTACGTGCGAGATCCGAAATTGCGGTAGCAATTGCTTCTTCTGGAATAGCGGCCACATTGTTAGACGGATGCCGTACGGCTCACTCAGCGTTAAAATTGCCATTAAATCTTCAAACTACTGAACAACCGACATGTAACATTTCGAAACACTCCGCAATGGCCAAAGTTTTAGTAGCATCAAAAATTATCATATGGGACGAATACACAATGGCGCACAAACGCGCATTGGAAGCACTAGACCGAACATTAAAAGATCTGCGCAATGACTCGAGAAATTTTGGTGGTTCAATGATTTTATTATCTGGCGATTTCCGACAAACACTACCAGTAATTCCAAGATCTACTGCTGCCGACGAAATAAATGCTTGCCTCAAAGCATCAAATCTGTGGCGATATGTAAACAAACTTCAACTGTCTGTAAATATGAGAGTTGCATTGTTGAACGATCTATCTGCTGATGATTTCTCGAAGCAATTGCTGAATATCGGTAATGGCCGTGTTCCTGTTGACGAATCGAGCGGTTTGATTTCATTTCCTCCAAATTTTTGCAATTTCGTCTCATCAAAAGATGAGCTTATCAACAAAGTATTTCCGGATATCATTGCTAACCACAAAAATACTACATGGTTAAGTGAGCGAGCAATTTTGGCGGCTAAAAATAAAGATGTAGATGACCTCAATTTTATAATTCAAAATCAAATCGTAGGTACTCTGTATTCATTCAAATCTATCGACTGTGTAACAAACGAAGAAGAAGCCACTAATTATCCAACTGAATTTTTGAACTCCTTGGATGTGCCTGGTTTACCACCGCACAATTTACAACTGAAGGTTGGCTCGGTAGTTATCATGCTTAGAAATTTAAACCAACCAAAACTGTGCAATGGAACGCGTTTGGTGATAAGAAAACTGATGAGCAATGTGATTCACGCGTCGATACTCAAAGGAAAATTTAAAGATGAGGAAGTTCTTATTCCAAGGATTCCGATGATCCCAACAGATATGCCCTTTGAGTTCAAACGAATTCAATTCCCGATTCGTCTTGCCTTCGCCATGACGATCAACAAATCACAGGGCCAATCCTTGACTATTTGTGGCCTCAATCTAGAAAATGCGTGTTTTTCTCATGGTCAATTGTACGTGGCATGCTCACCTGTCGGCAAACCATCCGCATTATTTGTTCTTGCACCTGACCAAAAAACGAAGAATGTCGTTTACCACAAGGTGCTTGAATGAAAATCCGATTAATAAATTAATCAGAGTGTATCCCAACCTGAACAACATAGTTTTCAATGATTTTTTTCTGACATGTGTTTGGAAAACTTAATTATTTCTTTTTTTTTAATTGTTATTCTCATTCTGTATGTTTTCATCATCATTCATCATAATAAAATACTTTTATATTTCTATCTATATTAATATTGTTTTGTATTATTGTATTACGTTCATCAAAGCCTAAATTAGTTCAGCTAAAAGGTAACACGACATTCTTTGACTGTTAGGCGGTACGAAGTTCGCCGGGTCAGCTAGTATTTCTATAAAACTAAATAATACTTTACTTATATACTAAATTATCCGTTTTGTAGTAATGTATAATTTACATGGATTCATTTTAAACTACTAGCAAGAAAACTACTCTTACGTATGCAATAATCCATAGCTTTTTTATAGCTTACATTTCCTCTCAGATTCTCTTTTTTCACGGTGAATAATATGAAATAAAATTTAAACTAATAAGGGGATTTATTATTTACACGTCACACTCTATTTAAGATACATTTGTATTCAATCTTAAACTATACAATAGACACAGTACTTGCCAATGACGTCACTTTAAATAGAAACGTTATACTATTATAAAACCAAGGAAAGTGACTTCAGGCAATATTCATACAAGGACTATAAGAAAGAGTTTGAACCAAAAAAGCACGTAAGAATATAAAAGCGGTTGTTGTATTGAAAACAAAATAATAGGTTAGTTGACTAAATTTGGAAAATGGTTAACACTTTACTTTAATATTTATGTAATCTAAAAAATTATATTTTTCTAAAAATCAAATATTTATATTATGCATTTTGCGTTTTAAAAAACCAATTTTAATTTACCTCGGAAACGCTCAATATTGTCATGGCGTTTTGAATGTCGTCACTACACGCGAAACAAATCAAAACAATCGTGTCTATGTATACAGTTATTTCTTTTGTTTAATTAAAAATGAATTCGTCTTGTCACAAGTACTGTGTAGTATTCCAGTGGAAAAAATACTACTATTAAAATGTCAAACAAATTATTTATATATGTCCTTAACAATGACCAATACGGAAAAAGTGACAAAGTGACTAAAACTTGCAAAGAGCTCGTAGTTTATCTAGAGATTCAAGAATGTGTTCTTGTGAAGATCATTTTGATGTAAGTATTTACTTGCAGTTTAAGTACCTGTTCGATAAACTGTATTTTCACTACAAAATCATTGTGATTGTGGTTCTGTCTTAAACAAAGACTTCAATTTGTGTTTTCTATACAAAAATACAAAAACATATCAAAGCTCTAAGCTAATAAAGTTGATTACAAATAAGCAAGTTAATATGAATTACATACAATATATTTCTAAGTCTAAAGCGGGATTGATGAATTTTGCAGACTTACTATTTTTACAAGTTTATTGATAAAACAATACGAGTGAGTTGAGGTTAAATTGTTTATATTTATACATTGCAAATCTAACCTCAAAACCAGTATAAATTACCTCACAATACGTGTGTAAAAACAAACGGTTATAGACTATAATACTCTGTCAGCTTATAATACATATTTTACACTTGTGTATACTTACATTGAAGTTTAAAATTCCGAAATTCTGATAAACAGAAGTCACTATTTGACAGGACAACTGTATCAACTTGGCAAAAATCGTTAAAAAAAACTATCGAATAACCTATTCTGTATACGAAAATGTCAACCCAAAAATGTGTGACGTAACGCTTACCGATTGGTGTTAGCTGTCACATGACAGAATTCGTAACTTTTACGAATTTATTTCCTGAAAATAAAATTAATATTTCCTAAAAATAAAAATAGTTTTTTGGTATCTATAATGATTATATATTAATATATATGGAATATATTAATATGTAATCATTAGAAACTATAATACATCCGATATATTCTTAGTTGAAACTAGCATATTATCTTGCATTTTAAGCACCATTTCTAGAAGTCTAATGATATTTCTGTTTAATATAACGTCATCGGTGTTGGTAATATATATGCATAGGTTTCAATGCTAAACAAGGAGCGAAAGGCGCCAGTAGAACTAGCGCAAAGCCAAAGTTAGAAGTTTATCTGTGCAGGTACTTTGCGGTTATAATATAAGTAACGATTTCTCCACGTTTGGATTGATCACACGTCCAACAGTGGAAAAAGCACATATAGTAATAACTTTATCTATCATTATCCATTGTACTTCCCCATATTGTGTGATTTCATCCCCAAAATTGTATGGGGATTCGCATTTACTGAAATAAAATTTTATAGAAAAGGTTTTTCGTAAATAATATAGCTCCATTTACATTTAGGTAAACGTAAAAGTATAAACATTTAAGAATGCAGGCTGTTTCCATTAAATTATTTACAAATATTAATTAATACTTTTCACCATTAAATGTTTTCCACGTGGGTAAGAAAAAATATATTTCTTCTAACAAAATGAAATATAAAAATTAAACTTACTGGTTGTGAAGCCTATAACGTACTATGTGGATTTTTTCTGGTTTTTATTCTTCGGAAAGCCACGAGCTCAGATAACAATTGAAACATTCAAATAGATATTTTTCAAATCTCCTTAAAATATATTTTCAATGACTAGACGTATCAAAGGCATAATATTTACGTTAAAATATGTTTTTCGTCAACATCGTCTTTCGTTAAAATATGTTTTTCGTCAACATCGTTTTTCGTTAAAATATGTTTTTCGTCATAAAATATATTTACATTAAAACATGTTTTTCGTCAACATCTACATATAAATATATATAAATTTACTAGAGCTCCCCAGAATATTTGTTTTTGGAAAATTTGATTTCAGCTTTTGCTTTGGATTAATATTTCATATAATCGCCAATTTTATATATTTACCTTTATAGTTTAATAAAGTTATAGTTAAAAATGCCTTTTTGGAGCAAAAACTAAAAAATAAAAAATAATCTTTAAATATAAATATTTTGGCCAAAAGAGAAGTTTAAAATGAAAATAAACTGATTGACGAAAAAAATTACTTTAATGTAAAAAACGTGAAGTGCTTGATATTAGTTGTAAATTAAGTCAATTACTTTTTTACATGAAACTTAATTTTTTCGTTAACACTTTATTCTTATTCTAAGCCTATTAAAAGAAAAATGAAGTTATACCGAGTTGTGAAACATCCTTTCGCTATTGACCAAAATCTTTATATTTGAAGCTTATGTTTTTATTTTTTTATTCATATTGGTAAAAAGGCGTGTCTTTTTAAACTATAATTTTATTTTCTAAATTATTAGTTATGAAATTATTGTGTTGTAATGGGTTCTTGATACATGTGCAATATTTGAAATAATTCGGATGTCTGGACGTGGGTGAAAATTTAATTTTCTAGTTCATTTTACTACAAAAGCGTGTTTTCTTTAAACTATAATTTTATTTATTAAATTTTTAATTAAGAAATTATTGTATTGTTATCAATTTTTAATACAAAATCTTTAACAATCTTTAACAATTCGGTTGTCTGGAAATGGGTGAAAATTTAATTGAAAAATTCCGTTACATACATACATACGTACAAGTGAAGCTAATATAAGGCGTGTTAAAAATTAGGGACGGCGACAGACAAACGGCAGCTAACCAAAAAGAATACAATAGTCTTTACTCCAAAAAATAACTGTTTCAAAAATATATTCAGAGATGGCGTGATCAAGTTGCATCATAGTTCCTTAGGTACCACAGTGTGATATCCTTTGAAATATTTCTAATCTATTGCTTAAGCTATTTGGAACGGTCCACGACCATCCGGCGTCTTATACTCTAGCTCTGGTTAAGGGAAAAAGCTCTGGTTAATTGGAGAAATATTAGGGAGAATATATAGAAGAGAACAAAAAGCCAAAATTTTTTATTTTTTTAATATTGAGTATTGTTCGATTCTTAATTTTTTGTTTCATAAAATGGATTTAAAAAACCAAATTGCCTAGCTTTAGCCGAGACTAACATTTTGATAAGTTATTCAATCAACCGACCACTCACTCACTTACATCCGACGATATATATTTTGATCAGAAAAAGTTAAATTGATTCCACGTTATTCCTTATTTCCCCTATTTTTTCTATTCATTATCCCTTATTTGATAATATTAACGACTCGATTATTTATTACATAAAATGGATTTAAAAAATCAAATTGCTAGCTTTAGTCCAGAATAACATTTTTATAAGTTATTCAATTAACCGACCACTCACTCACTCACATCCGACGATATATATTTTGATCAGAAAAAGTTAAATTGATTCCACGTTATCCCTTATTTCCCTATTTTTTCTATTAATTATCCCTTATTTGATAATATTGACGACTCGATTATTTATTACATAAAATGGATTTAAAAAATCAAATTGCTAGCTTTAGCCCAGAATAACATGTTTATAAGTTATTCAATTAACCGACCACTTACTCACATCCGACGATATATATTTTGATTAAGGAAAGTTAAATTGATTCCACGTTATCCCTTATTTCCCCTATTTTTTTCTATTAATTATACCCTATTTGATAATATTGACAAAATTGCTAGCTATAGCAGAGAGACTCAAACATTTTGATATGTCACTCAACAACACTGGCCACTCACTCACTCACGTCAGCCGATATATATTTTGATGACATTAAATTTAAACATTAAATTGATTCCACAATTCGACGACAAATATTGGATCGCTGACACATCAGTATGAGTCGGCACATAATTATGTATCTATACACGTTGTAAACCAATATCCATCCGCGCATGGTAGACATATAATAAATATTAAAGATAATAAGATGGCAGATGTCCAAATTTCCACAGCATCCTTATCAACGCTTATTACTAGTAAACCATTAACCGGCATACTCGGCCATCACGTCTCGTTGTTTGGACACGCTCCAATCACGTACACCAAACGACGTGCCACGCATTCTTCAAGCAATTTGATGCACGCATTTCGTCAGTACCCCATTCGGTCATCTGCTCGAAATGACCAAACTTACAAAACAGATGCTTCGTTTTTGTTATCGCACTCTTGTCTGCAGCGCATTCCTATAACTCTTTACTTAGATATTTATTGATACATTAGTCTTTATATACATTTGTACAGATGGCAAACTAATGACTAAAAGAATAATCTCTTTCAGCAACCACAACTAAGGGATATAATCAATTAACTTAGAGGTGGACTGTAAAAGATCACAATCTTATCATTTTGACAAAAAAATTAATAAACTTTTTTAAACGAAAAGCATGTAGAAAAAAAAATAATAGGAAAAGAAAAAGAAGTGAGTGAACATATTGAAAATAGTAAGGGATATGACATGAAGAAAAGTGAACATGTCGAAAATGGTAAGGGATAAGACATAAAAAAGAAGTGAACATATTGAAAATGACAAGGGATAAGACATGAAAAAAGAAGTGAACATACTGAAAATGGTAAGGGATACGACATGAAGAAGAAATGAACATACTGAAAATGGTAAGGAATAAGACATGAAAAAGAAGTGAGCATATTGAAAATTGCAAGGGATACAACATGAAGAAGAAGTGAACGTATTGAAAACTTCTCATAGAGTTCTGAGAGAAATAAAATTAAAACACAAAAAATTAATAATAACTTTTCTTACCCCGAATTCCACGCGAGCGAAGTCGCGGGCACAGCTAGTAAATACATATATATGGCCATGCTGTCATATAAAAAACACTGATTTGGCTTGTAGGAAAGCAGTATTTTAGCAGTTTTAGCGGCGACTTTGCTCAATTCGTCGATGGATAATTTCATAATATATTTACTTCAGCAAAAGTGACTCACTTTTTTCCTTTATTCGATTTTGAGAAAAGTTATATTAAACCCGGTTCTTTTCCCATACAAATTATCTGTTTACACTAAATACTCAATATATAAATATAAATACAAATTTCAAATATTAAACACAAAAAAACAAGAGTACACTAAAAAAGGGAAGTAAACAAAAAAATTGCATGAAGACTTTAAAATTTGACACCAACTGAGGCTAATGAAAGTACTTTTTAAATTGATTTTAATTTTTTTAAATATATTTTTATAGCAAATAAGTTGTGCAATAGAACTTCATGGATTAAATCTAATATAATATAAATAAATCTAATATAATCTAAGAAACCATAATTCTCTCAAGCGTTTACATATTCGAACATAAGTCATTAATACATAATGCTCATTTTTGCTCAATCATGTAATAAAATAAACATCCTTTCATAGATAAAATAAACCTCCCTTTCATAGGTTAAATAAACATCCTAAAGTAAACATCCCTTTCGTAGATAAAATAAACATCTCTTTCATAGATAAAATAAACATCTGTTTCATAGATAAAATCAACATCCCTTTCATAGATATCTACAAATGTATGAGCAACTATGTTTATAGTGTTATTCCTCTCGCATAACTCTGGCAAATGTTTCTATTGCCCATTCATTGCACTGTTAAATACTTCCGTTATGACTCACACATATCTTTGTTTTATATTACACCTTCAAACAGTTACACGCACACATATTTGTTTGAAAACAAGAAAATTCTAAGCAAAACATTAAGCTATTCCGTATTACTTCTTTAAATCGATAAGAAGATATTAATAAATAACTGTATTCCGTAATCTTCCCAAAAGTTTCGAATGCATATATAAAAGACGTGTTGCGGATATCCGTATATCGAATTTGTTTTAGAATTTAGCAGCATAGACAGTATAGAAGTATTCATAGAAGAAATAAAAAGATATGATATTTGGGAATATGAGATTTTGAGAATAGTTTAACTCCCAAAAGGACATTTCACAAGTATTATATATTAGCTTCGCCCGTAGCTTTGTAGGCATTAAAATTATTCTATATTCATCTCCATGATATAGGCTATATGTATATAATATCACTGAGATCAGTTTAGCAGTTGAGATGTGAAAATAAAACAAAAAACTCACTCCATGACACATGTCTCTACTTACAAATTAAGACAAAACCCTATCTGTTTGTTTCTTTGCTTTTTCTTCTTCACGCTTAAACGGCTCAACGGATTTCAATTTAATTTGGCACATAGATAATATTCATCCTAGATTAAAAAATAGGCTGTATATAATTACACTACAATTTATAGAAACAGGGCAACAAACATAAAGGCTAAAAAGAATTATGCCTCGCTCAAAAAACCGAATGCGCTACAACGAATTTAATTTTTAAAAGTTACAATTAATTTCATTATTTATAACTTTTAAAAATTAAATTGATTACTCTATAATTAATGTCATTCCACAAGTCAAATTTATTGGGTAAATATTGCACGGAATTATAGTCGAGACTACCATCGACAAACTCCAACGGCCGCGACCGCACCGCATTACAACGGCAACTATATTCAAAACAATGTTTTCCCCATACTACATCATTGGTCTGATTGAGACCTATACCCATTTCTTTGAAAAAAAATTACGTTTTTTTCCCACACGAGTGAAACCACGATCTAAACTAGATAGTGCCAAGTATGTGCAAGTTCACGGAGATTGGTTAAATTAATTGAAGGATTAAAATGAGATAAACAACAGACACTATTTTTCGTATATATATATAGTTACAACGCCTCTACACTACTTGCGAACTTACCTAGGGAAAGTGCTCGTCGAAGTTGATCGCAGTTCGAAATACGTCTGAAGTAAAGTCTGAAGTATGCACAAAGCGAATCGAAGTACCTCTCTACACTATTCTCTTCGCCTAACTTCGATCAACTTCGCGAGTAATATAGTGCAAGTTTAAAATTATATAGTCCAAAGTTCGACTTTTCTCATTCCACTTTGACTTTTCTCATTCCAGTTCGACTTTTTCCCGGACAAAGCTACGGTCGCAGCTGTGTACAATATAAACGTTGCATTTAAATGCATCGCTATATTTTACACGTGAATGGATACAAAGTAAGGCAAACGTTGAACCTAGATGCGACCTTGTCGCAACACGCATTGCATCGCGGCAACTCAACCGGTTACCGTCGCCAATTACAGTTGCTTCTGGCATGACTAGATTCAATCATCTAGTACTTGTCCAGTAATTATCCTTGCCAGTTTTGCGTTCCAGAGAATAAAAAGGGACAAACCATTTGATCGTTTCAATAATCAACTTTAAAATGTACAAATTATACTTTATCTTTTCCATTATAAAAAAATAAACGACTTTAATTCCACGTGCGTCCGGATGTAAGAACTGATGTAAAACGTCACATGCATGCGGAGACACCACAAGCCAATAT
Source organism: Druceiella hillmani (assembly GCA_039881145.1). Classification (NCBI taxonomy): domain Eukaryota; kingdom Metazoa; phylum Arthropoda; class Insecta; order Lepidoptera; family Hepialidae; genus Druceiella; species Druceiella hillmani. The sequence goes on along the minus strand of JAYKKI010000054.1, from coordinate 12,687,092 downwards.
CAACTATCATGTTTTTTATCTACCATTCGTCCAAAGGGCATAAGCGTTTAAAGTAGTTGTGTAAAACGCGTTGTCGACGAAATACGCTGATTTTTTTTATATATTATTCCAACTACATCCATAATAATAACCTATTTTAAAATTTTAAAATTATTAACCGTTTAGTTTTAGAAAAATCGCTCTGAAAAATAACACAATTAACATTATATTAAGTAATTTTAACACACATTTTATTTAAAAAACTCATCGGGCAATTTGTCAAAAAAAACTAAGTCAATGTAAAATGACGTTATATTAACATTTTGAAAAAGAAAAATTATTTACCGTTTAGTTTTTCGTAAAAATCGTTGTCAAAATTCTATAACTACCATTACAGATACATATAACAGTTGTAATATCACCACACTTAATTTTATTTAAAAAACGCGTCGAGCGATTTGACTAAAAAACTAAGTCAGTGTAAAATGGTATCATATTAACATTTTAAACGGAGAATAAAATATTTACCGGTTAGTTTTGCTAAAACTCGCTCTCAAATTGTACATTTAACATTACAAGGAAAGTAGGTATTTTATCACACGTCAATTATTGGAAAACAACGCAATAAAAAACGCAGATATTACCAGTTTGGAAAACAAAAAAAAACTAATTTTAAATAAAAAATGTTTCAATAATTTTTTGATCTTACTGTCACACGATAACTATCTTAAGTCTTTTTATCTTTATTTCTTATTTTTTTTCTAAACATAAGACCTTCATTCTCTGAAATTAAATTATTTTCGCCCTTAACTTTCGTAATTCAATACATAAAGTTTTAAATGGAAATTTATTATTTGCCCATGTATTTCATAAATATAAGCATCCACCACTACCTGTTATGCCTAAGTTGTCTTTCAGTTACACCTACCTGAAGAGTAAAATACCTAAGAAAAATTTTAATTCACCTCAAAACTCTTGATGTCTTAACTGTGGAGATGTGCGATCTAGAACTTGATGACTATCGATCCAATAAATTTGAACGACTTCAAAATTTGTGCATTCGCTACATTTTCGGTTTCAGGTAATTTGATCCTATTTCGAATTGATCACGTATAGGGTCTACCTTATCTTTATTGTGCATTTCAGTGGGACATAGAAAAGTCACTACAGTCAGGAAATGCAAAATTTATATTGAACATGATGATTATTTAATTTCGATAATATTATCATCAGCCATTACCGTTTACATTTTAGAGTTTTAGAAGTTTTCTTCTTGTATATATTATCTATACATATAATAAAATTGTGAGAGAGTGAACTCTCTCTCGTGGAAAATATTTTAAAAAGAGTGATTTAGCATATAGAATGATAATGGAAGCTTGAAAATCTGTTTTCGAATTTTTGTGTATCTGACTGTATGTTAATTTGTTCGTCAATCACGCAAAATCTACTGGACTGGTTTTCATAAAATATGGTACAGTAATAGTTTATATCCTGTAGCAAAATATAGGATACTTTTTATCTGGGTCTTACAGATTTTAAAAAAAAACCTTAAATTGGTGAATATTACGATATTGGTACTGCCTACGACATCTACTATCGTTTTTAGTAATAGTAATGATAATAATAATAATAATAATCATAATGAATTTATACAAAATTAATCATAGTTTCGACAGTAAAACCGTAAATTTATGCGAATGGAACCGTAGGGCACAGCTAGTTATATTAATATAGTTACTGACTAAATAATCTTAGATAGTAAAGATTAAACATCATACATTTTCCCGAGAAGTAAATTTTGTCAATAATTCCCAACTTTGATCCATGTGTATTTGGAATAATATCTACAACATTTTCATAATTTTGACGTTAACAATTTTTGAGGGAGACGTATTATTTGGACATTTTTGACAATATCTTTAAAAATATCTTACACATAAGCCTTTTTTTCTATCTACGGTCCACACGATACATGAAATTAATAGATTTTTTTTCGAATACTTTATTTCCTATCTGAACAATTTTATTATTCTTTATCACTATATTTAATTTCAAATTTCTACGTGAAATTATTTCTAATGCTGGAGCCACACGAAAGGTTAACTTTTAATGTAAATTATCGCAATAATTTAAAATCACGCTATATTGAGTGGCTACACCTGCATTCTACGTGTTACACCTAGGTATAGTGTCCATTAATGCGATAATTAACGGCGTTAATTTTAGTGTGGCCCCGCAATAAAAGAAACGACTGTAATAAACGAATAAGCAGTCCGATTTGTGAGTGATCCAATAATAATTCAGTTTTTTTTTTAGTAACTGCCCTTTCATTTAAATAATTTTAATCTTCAATAAAATGTAAAACAAAACACAAACTGTAAACACCTATAATTAATCAACAACAACTCAACAAACAAACACAGTCCCTTTCCAATTATAGTATGTATTTAAATTTACATTCATTCTTGAGTACTTTGTACTCTTGCGCAAACTCTACACCAGTGGAAAAGCTGTTGACTATACCTACCACAGTATGTAAATAGTTTCCACAAAAACGTAATAACATAACCAGATGACAGGATACGAGTAGCTGTAATCGGTACAGTGTGTAGCCATTACATCCAATATAATAATATATTTACACCGTACTTGCGCACTACAGCACAATGGTACCGATGATAACACACCGTGGTAATTTATGACGACTCGACTCTGTTACGGATGCCATTTGCCATTACGTAACGCTCGTTATTCACCCGTATCAACAATGTAATGTATCTTGACCGTGAGAAGGTCAACGGAGTTGAGATAAAGGTGATACAAGTCCTTTTTCGTGAGCCAACGTTAATGCAGAGAAAGCAAACTTTAGAAGGACTGAGCAATGTTGTCTTTATCTACTTTGACTGTCGTATAACATTTAAAAAATACATACAAATTAATCATTTTTACGGATGTTTTATTATAAACAGAAAAGAAATGGACTAATAGAGTATAAATCGAATACCAATAATTACCATCCGTTCTTTTGTCTGCCGAGGACATAAAGTTTTGAATCATATGCTGTAAACACTCATCTCCATATATTGGTAGAGATGACGTTTGATAAATCCCAAACAGTCTGTCACAGCCATTTTTATCAGAAACAACTTAGAAAAATATTGTATGATAATAAAGTATTTTAACCTGAATATATGTCTATAAAGTAAAAATGTGCGAAATTAAATTAATAACAAATTTTTTTCAATTTTATATTTATGTAGAGTATCAATTAATATTTCAGAATTATTTTTTTGTGAATCTTATGTGAATAATTCTGAAAATATCCGTAAAAGCACGTCACTCAATCCAGTCAAATCAGACCGATTAAGAGTAGAAGCAGTTAGACAACACTAAAACAAAGTTCGAGTGAGTCGTCTTTACCCTAAATACAATATTGACAACTTTATTTAAAATTTTATTCGTTATATACTCAAAATATAGAAATAAATAAATATAAAAAACAATAATAATTTACAAAAATATTTATTGACGTCATAAACTTAATAAACTGACAATAGCCACAATGGGTTAATGTTATCGCTACATTTTCGACGCTATTCATAATAAATTAAGGTATAGCGGTGACGTTAGTAACCGTATTACTGTAATACAGTTACTAATTCCATCTATGAACTAACTGTATAACACTGACCTCTCGTATTATTTATTGTTATACGAATACTAATTCCATCTATGAAGTAACTGTATAACACTGACTTCTCATATTATTGTAATACGATTACTAATTCCATCTACGAAGTAACTTTATAACACTGACTCCTCATATTATTGTAATAATATTACTAATTCCAGCTATGAAGTAACTGTATAACACTGACTTCTCGTATTATTGTAATAATATTACTAATTCCATTTATGAAGTAACTGTATAACACGGACTTCTCGTATCATTGTAACACGATTACTAATTCCATCTACGAAGTAACTGTATAACACTGACTTCTCGTATTATTGTAATACGATTACTAATTCCATCTATGAAGTAACTGTATAACACTGACTTCTCATATTATTGTAATACGATTACTAATTCCATCTACGAAGTAACTGTATAACACTGACTTCTCGTATTATTGTAATACGATTACTAATTCCATCTATGAAGTAACTGTATAACACTGACTTCTCATATTATTGTAATACGATTACTAATTCCATCTATGAAGTAACTGTATAACACTGACTTCTCGTATTATTGTAATACGATTACTAATTCCATCTATGAAGTAACTGTATAACACTGACTTCTCATATTATTGTAATACGATTACTAATTCCATCTACGAAGTAACTTTATAACACTGACTCCTCATATTATTGTAATAATATTACTAATTCCAGCTATGAAGTAACTGTATAACACTGACTTCTCGTATTATTGTAATAATATTACTAATTCCATTTATGAAGTAACTGTATAACACGGACTTCTCGTATCATTGTAATACGATTACTAATTCCATCTACGAAGTAACTGTATAACACTGACTTCTCGTATTAATGTAATACGATTACTAATTCCATCTACGAAGTAACTGTATAACACTGACTTCTCGTATTATTATAATACGATTACTAATTCCATCTATGAAGTAACTGTATAACACTGACTTCTCATATTATTGTAATACGATTACTAATTCCATCTACGAAGTAACTGTATAACACTGACTTCTCGTATTATTGTAATACGATTACTAATTCCATCTATGAAGTAACTGTATAACACTGACTTCTCATATTATTGTAATACGATTACTAATTCCATCTATGAAGTAACTGTATAACACTGACTTCTCGTATTATTGTAATACGATTACTAATTCCATCTATGAAGTAACTGTATAACACTGACTTCTCATATTATTGTAATACAATTACTAATTCCATCTACGAAGTAACTTTATAACACTGACTCCTCATATTATTGTAATAATATTACTAATTCCAGCTATGAAGTAACTGTATAACACTGACTTCTCGTATTATTGTAATAATATTACTAATTCCATTTATGAAGTAACTGTATAACACGGACTTCTCGTATCATTGTAATACGATTACTAATTCCATCTACGAAGTAACTGTATAACACTGACTTCTCGTATTAATGTAATACGATTACTAATTCCATCTATGAAGTAACTGTATAAAACTGACTTCTAGACAGATTTGCTTCTAGACAGATGACTTTATACCGATTATTCGATATTTACCTAATCTAGATATCCGAATACGGCACATCATTTTCCTGTGACTAAGAACTTAACACAAACCATCTTAGGAACGTTACAAACTTCTCTCGACGGTCTAAGATTACGGAAATTTTCCTAAAAGCAATTGACGTTACATTAAATAGACGTGTCATTAGCGTTCTCAAAGTAACCCTGAGAAGACAAACATTGTATTCATTTATTGAACATATTTGGCGTTAATTTTGTAGAAATTCATTATTCACAATTAAATGAAACTACGTGATGTAGTATTATTTCTACTTTCTTTAAATTCGTTACCACGACCTAGGTTTCGTTGTATTACAACATCTTCAGGTGGGCTATTAGCAAAGGTCGTGGTAAAGAACTTAAAGAAAGTAGAAATAATACTACATCACGTAGTTTCATTTAATTGTATTCTATTCATTGCCTAGTCTTCATTACGACTAGTTCTTTTATAACACGTCCTTTCTATCGCTCTTAATCTCTTTCTTTGTTCAAGTGTACCACGTGTAAGCGCTACATTTTTTTAGTTCGTTTTATAAAAGTATAACGAATATATTATTACGTTATTGCTTTATATTATTTTTTATCATCATATATATTAATACGCTAAGGTTAAGATGTTACACTCCCTTTTTAGAAAGAACCTCACAACTAATCCACATAAATTATATATCATTTTATAGATAATTGTTTGCTCTACCGGCATCCATAACTAAAAAATTTATTATTGCTATTGTTTTTGCAAATTAATTAATTATTAAAATTATATACACAAAACAGCAATGCTGCCATCTAACGGCTCAACGTCAATATGATTGACGGTCGGTAAAATTTTTGTTTAATTTCAAATCCACTCACGTATAAATAAAGTGGCGCTTTAGCTCAATGCTTTTGATACTTGCGATTCTATATGTCAATTTTAGTAAAATATTTGTTTGATCTGTCATCTGAGCTTCATAATGGAATAAATAATGCGAAGACTTCGCACGGGTCACGCTAGTATTATATTATTACGTTGTTGCTTAAATACTGTAGAAGTATTTTATAAGTAGAGTCACAAAACATTTCATTGTTTTGTGACTCTAAAAACAACTTTAAACATTTATTATTTGCTAAATCAACAATGTCTTATTGTTGGGAAAATTTCAACGTCTTATAAGGTGTTAATTAACGCGATAATCATTTTACAGATTTTACGTTGAAAGTATTTAAATATTTGTCCATTAGAAACAATATTTTACTACAGTTTTAGAGTCAGTTAAAAATTCAAAAATATTTACGAATAAACTACATCGGCCATTACAAATTGTACATGATGCCTAAAAGTCATTAATTAAGGAATTTGTCAAATACATTTTTAGAACTGGTAAGAATATGAGATATTAAACAACCAACTCATTTCTGTTCCAGCATGAATGAAGTAATGAAATATATCAAATGTTATTGATCGTGATGCATAATTATAAAGGCATAACCGACGCACGTGCGCATAAATCTTATCTCAGAGAACCAGCTGCGTTATGAGATATCAACCGTTCGACAGCCCGACCCTGTGGGTCGGCAGTTTCGACCCTTGTTTCCAAGCGTTATTAATTTAACGGAAGAACAGGAAGTGGTATGCCGTAAAATTTATTCTATAATCAACTAATTTTTTCAAAAAGTCTATTTCGACTTCAAAAAAGGAAGTTCTTTTGTATTTATATATGTGGGTATGTTCGCGATTTTCTCAAAAACTACTAAAAAAATACTGAATACGATTTTAATGATTCTTTCACCCATTGAATCTCCACATAAAAGAGACACTTATATATGTCGGTATGTTCCCGTTTTTTTCAAAAACTACTGAACCGATTTGAATGATTCTTTCACCCCTTGAATCTCCATATTAAAGGTAAAGCTAGTATATAAAATATTACGGTATCACTCTTAGTTTAATAGTTACGGTTCAAGACATGGTGAAGAGAGCATTTTACAATAGAATTTTCAGTGCGCTTCTTACTCGGTGGCAATTTGAAATCGGTTCAATTTTTTTGTTTAAAAAGATTTATTAAATTCACTTGTATTTTATTTGAATGACCATGGTTATACTTGACGCTTTTGAATGGGAGTACGTATAACCTTAAACAGTGTTTGGACTTTGAACAGCAAAAGTTGGCGTAGAATCCGGAACTTCTCTCTTCAAGTACAGTCTGTTTCGCATTTGCCAGTTTATTGCGAATTTCTATTGAGTACAGTATTAAGTGAAAAAAACAGTCAAGTACCAGCCATAGTCGCATGATGAGTGTTCTGTACAGTAAAGTAAGTCTATGAATTTTATGCCCTCTGACTGTCAGACCTCGTAGTTTCTAAAGTTTTAGACCCACGTACATGATATGTTGCAAATATATGCTTCAGATTTCAACGTATATGTATATTTTTATAATCATAGCTCGGCATTCGCCAACATAAGATAAAAAACCAAGACATAAGTATATTACCTACATATGGACACGTTATCATTTCATCTTTATGTCTGCTTTTCAGAACCTGTTATTTTAGTTTAGCCCTTTTCTGAGCCTGACAAAAAAGGAAAAATAGGCTGACGATTTTCGTATTTATTTAGGATAAAATGGAAATTTTCCAATATTTTTAACTTTCCGCTTCGCAAAATATCACAACGAAACTCTTATAGTGAGGTTCCACCTCTATCGGTCACACACTATTGATTTATCATTCTGTTGGCTATGACTTATACTTATATACAACTGTGGAGAGATTATAGCTATCGAAGTGAAAATGGCAAGCACTTGAAAGATATGATAAAACGTTTAGTACTTTTGAAGGGCATAGCCATAATCAAATATCTTTTATCTTCAAAATACTTGTCAAAAAATTGAAACAAATAAAAAAAACAAATATGTTTTTTTTATTTGTTTCAATTTTTTGACAAGTATTTTGAAGATAAAAGATATTTGATTATGGCTATGGCAGTGACAACAGACAACCGCACACAATGACACAAAATTCACATTTTAGGATAGTCACAAATTCAAAACAAAAATTGTATTTTTTTATTGAAGAAAATAATCTTCAATAAAAAAATACAAATTTTTTAATCGATCCTTTGGGACTATCGTAAAATATGAATTTTGTGTCATTGTGTGCAGTTGTCTATTGTCACTGCCTTATTTTACAAAAACATCTATCAAAATGCCTCCCTACTTTATGAGAAAGTATCGTTTTATGGCTATCGTTTTATGGCTACCGCTAGAAAATGTCCAGGAATAAAATTTCATTTAACTATTTACGATTTTTATTTGTTTCAAATTAGATAATTTGAAAATAGTAAAAGTAAAATAGTAATAGCGAAATAGGAATAATATTTAGTGTTGCTGACGAAGTGAAAAGAACAAACTGAATTATATCGTTTGAGGATGATTCCGCTATCATCTAAGGACTAATCCAACAAGTCTTACCGAATTGCTATCCCATTCACGCCTATATCGCACTCGCTCGCCTCATAGTTATAGCTGTCTCTTTTTATATGTGCTCTTATTAACTCGACCTCTCATTGTATTATTAAATATTTGGAGATTACTCAATATATGGTGTGTAAAATCATTTGTGTATTTCAATAGCAAAAAGTATTTGTGTATTTCACTAACCAGAACCATATTTTTCATTAGTTTTATGAAGATGTCTTATACCTTGTATAGAATTTTTAAAAATTCAATGCAATTATTTACTATTGGAAGCACACATTTGAAGTTAGTTCAGTTTAATTTTAAGTGAGTAAATTAAAGTAAGGATATACATATATATATATAAATATATATATATATATATATATATATATATATATATATATATATATAACTTTTGAACGGTTTAGAAGAAACATGACCTTCAAAATTATTTTGCCTCGACTTCGGACACTCTGGGAGTAATTTCCGTCAAATTTACAAATATCAATTTAAAATTAAGTCTAATTTATTTTGACTGTTCCAATGTGGTTTAAAACATGTTTAAACCAAACGTTCTTTCAAATTTTAAATAAGATTTCATCATAAGTCTTTTCTACAAATAAATCATTATATTTTGTTTCAGAAATAATTTATTACTTATTATATAATAATAAGAAAATATAAACCCTCTGAAATAGATAAAATCAGTAATATCTTCAAATTCAACACTTTATTGATAAGACGGCGATATATACCTAGTACTCGACGTTAGATACAAAGTACTACGTATGTGACGTGACCTTAATTTTTTTCATAGTTTCAGCGCCCAAAAAATAACACGCGCATATAATTAATATTACAAAACACACAAAATTGGGTCACCATCGGGTTCACAGTTAGTCGTTGATAAATAAATGTTAATGATGTACGTGACACAACAGTTTCAATCGACCCTTGTCTGATATAATTTTTTGTGAGACATCTCACAATCGCCGTTATCAGCAATGGAACGATGTAACTAGGCGAGTACTGCGATTGAATTTGTTATCGTCACAGACACATTGTAATAATGTGTATGCCGTACAATCTGTCTCATTGTGCAACTGATAAGGAACCATAATAATAGACCCGTGGCCGCCGGCTACTCCAATTTAGTTCTTGTCATTTTTTAAATGACTGTATTCGAAATTTATACTGTTTGTTAAGCAATTTGCAACCTTCGTATTTCACTGATTGATTAATTTCAATCCATTTTTTTTGATAAGAACATTTTCTCATAAAATATTTTCTCTTAAAGGAGGTATTGCAGACTGTGATAATTGTCGAATCGAATTAATTTCAATCCATTTTTTTTTATAAGATCATTTTCTTATATCGGATAAAAACATTTTCTCTCAGAGAAGGTGACAAATATTTATTAATAAAACCAAAAATTATATACCTATAGGTACACACATTTGGCGGACTTATTGCTGCATAAGCAATCTCATTCAGTCTAATCGCAATGGTTAAATATGAGAATTTAGTAACGTGGAAGACTGAAAAGATGTTCATAAATCTACTCTGTTACAACGTTTACGAATTAAAATGTTAGTAGAAAAAAGAAGTAAAAGTATACATAGAAATTATAAAAATACTAAAAAATAATTATTTTCAAAGAGAGAAGTCTTTGTGTCCCATTCTTGGGCATCAAATTAACAGTTTAAAAAATTATAAGCTTGCAATTTAGTTTGAAAAATCAAACCAAAAATATAATGCATCAATATCAAAATACGACATTGTTTTATTATTTCTTCTACATACTCACTAACAATTGCATAAAACTGAATTTTTTTGTAAGACTAATATAAAAATGTCATAAAAAACAAAACACATATTCATAAATTACACATACTGATAACGTTACGAGTATATCCTTAAGCAAAATCAATATTCTTATTTAAAATAAATACATGCCTTTTTTCAAATTAACTCTCCACTTTAACATTATTGAAATTAGATAAATGTAAAAATATTAACTTATTTCCGTTTATTAAAGACGTAACAATAAAATAAAAACCAAAATTTAAAAAATCGAGAGCCGTTTGCTCAAAATAAATTGTCCGATTAAAGCGATATATAAACGCACTGTGTCCAAATTTGGAGTTTTCATTTTATAAAGAACATTTCCGTAACATACATATGATCTCACAGTGGTACGAAAAGTGTAGGGTAGACAAAAATCATAATTTAAAACTTCAAACGATTAAAACAGCGTCTTCATAAAACAAATTTTCGCTCAGCGACACGTCGTCCTCATGTTTACTTATTTACAATTATAAAATACATAAAATATATTTTTTGTATATACTGCTCAGTGGATGGTAATCTGTAAATTTCATCTTTCCGAGATTGGTATTTATATAATGTATATATCTCGAAAGCCATGTGATCAATAGATTTGATAAATATACACATTATGTCAAAATATCATATATGCTGGTAATTTCAATCATAAGCTATGTTCATATCAAGCTTAAAGAATACTGGTTCAGCTATTGCGGCATAATTGAATAACAAATATCCAAAGACCAGAACTTTTTCATTAATTTTAAAAAACTTATAAATATGACAGACCTTGGTAATGATTTTTCCATGCAAAAGTTTAAATATGAAAGAAAATAATGTATATCTCTAAGATATAATAGAAGTTCAGCATTCCAAAGGAAAGTAAAATATAAGAAAGGAAAGGAAATTAAACAATTTACTATATTCCAATACACTCAGAAACAATCAGGCTCATTCCGAGATTAATGATTTAAAAAATAATTTACGTATTTTCCGCCCGAGAACATAAAATAATAATTATCTTTTGCGATAACGCTAAGTACTACCTATTGTAACCTCCCAAAAAATAATCCAATAGGCAATTATATACTAAGATGAGGTCCATTGATATATTTATGAAAAATTAATTAAGGCCATGGGTTCTATTTGGTGAACATTGCAAGTTTTGCAAAGGGCACCCAATAAAGTGCACAGGAAATGAAGAGAAACAAAGAAAGTATTATTGAGATAATTATTAAGACAATACAATATATTTAAATATTTATAAAAATCACGTCAGTGCCGACCCGTACAAAGACTATTGGGGAATTTTTTTTAGAAATATGACTTTTCCAACGTTCCTTTGCAAACCATTGCTAAAAACACAAATCTTGAAAACATTATATAACAATACGTAAAGCCACGCCGCGCCGTAAAGATAAAATTGAAACGGCGACGAATCCTTCATATGACTTTCCTTATCATCGTTGTTTTTTAAATAGACGTCCGCTCACACTAAGACACTCGTTGATTGGCGTTGAATATGCAAACAACGTCTATCACGGTGACAAGTACAGGCGAGATTCATAGACAAAAATTATATTCTACATCTCAACTATTCTTCAAAGAAGTAATCAGTCAATTAACAAAAACGATTAGAAAAAGGAAAGACCAAGTGCGATTCAGAACAAGTACAAAATAGGATTTCGTAATAACCTATAATCTTTTGAAATTGCTGATGGTTGTTAACTGAAACAATTTTAATTGAAAGGTGTAATCAAATATTAGCACTGTTTCAAGGAAAAGTATTTTAAATTAAATCCGGTCAAAAATTAATCATGGTTACATGATCATGCAAAATTTTGATATCTATCAATTAATAAAAATATCAGATGAACCCGAAAATCAATCCCTGATAGGGCGTTTTCGCAATATTCGATATGAAAAGCGCACGACATTAATAATATTGGCGTCGATTCTAACACGTCGCCGACACGACATTTCACAATAATCTAATGATAAAAACGTGTAGTCTAGAATGTTTGTTTTCATTTTAAAAGAGAATGGCAAAAACAATAGCAAAGCTAAAAAAAGTCATTTTACATTGACGTTTTGACCATAGACTTACATTGATATTTAGATCAATGGTTTTGACACATTCTGTAATTTTAGTGTTGCCATAAGGAAAAAGTTTACTTTATATTTTACGGTCAATTTATTAATAATTACAGGTTTTCACAGAAAATGATATTTTTAATGCTATATTTTCACATAACAACGATTATAACCAATTTTTTGAACAATAGCACTGAAATACGTATTTCCTCATATGTTATTTTTTGCCAATTCATCAATGATTAAATAATTAGACCTAGAATTTTTTCGCTCAATTATGTAGCAATACTTAAATGAAAATATGTAAATGATCTGAGAAACCGGTTAAAAACATTTTTATCCTAATTCCGAGGAAATTCTATACAAAAAATAAACGTTTCGAAAAAAACTGTTTAATAAATGTAGTATATCTGTTACACATCACAGTTATTTTTATCCACGGTGGGGCCAAATTTAGCAATAAACTTTTAAATAGTAAGAAATTCGGCACTACAATGTATCTACTTCATATTAACTTGTAACCCGTACAAATTTAGGTATTTCAAAACCTTTAAGGATTTCTATTAAAATATACTTAGTATTTCTATTAAACCGTTTACATAAAATAAATATATTGCCTACTATAATATATTATACAGACCTAAAAACATGATACATATTTAAAAAATTATAAGATCTTGGATAATCGCTACAGTTTTCCTGTAATCTTCTAGTCAGATTTTACCAACCCTATTTTTTCAAGGTTTTTGGCTCAATAGTTTCGGAAAAAAGGTGGAGAATGCTGTATTTTCACATATTTTTTGGAATATATTTTATAAATTTGATTTTTAAAAAAAATTCTTGTATTTCTTATAATAAGTCTTTATATTTCTCATAATAATTAAATATACCTCCCATGATCAATACAATTTAAAAAAAACTTAAGACCATTATTTACCCCCTCTTTAATACTAAAATGAGTATTTTAAATAGATAGCGTAAAATACGTGGGTTAATAAGATTTATTACTATACAAAATTTCAGGTTTCTACGTCGTATGTTTTCTGAGAAAATTTAATACTCAAATGAATATTTTAAATAGCTAGTGTGAAATACGTGTGTTAATAAGATATATTACTTGCAAAATTTCAAGTTTCCACGTCGTTTCTTTTCTGAGAAAATTTAATCCTAAAATGAATATTTTTAAATAGCTAGTGTGAAATACGTGGGTTAATAAGATATATTACTTGCAAAATTTCAAGTTTCCACGTCGTTTCTTTTCTGAGAAAATTTAATCCTAAAATGAATATTTTTAAATAGCTAGTGTAAAATATGTGGGTTAATAAGATGTATTACTATGCAAAATTTCGCATAAAAATAATAAAATGTCGCATGTTTTCTGAGAAAATTTAACATTAAAATGAATATTTTAAATAGCTAGTGTAAAATATGTGGATTAATAAGATGTATTGCTATGCAAAATTACAAGTTTCTACATCGTTTGTTTTCTGAGAAAATTGGCTGTGAATATAGAAAAACGGTAATATATCGCAAACTATATCTTTCATAGGCGTAAAAACAGGTTGCATATTTCAAAAGTTATAAGATCTGGAAACATCGCTACAGTTTTCCTTCAACCCTTACGTGAGCTTCTAAAAACCCATATTACATTATAATTTTCTGAAATAAAGGAGGGGAACATATTGTTTTGCATACTTTTCTCTATATATCTGAATATATAACATCTAAAATTATGAGAAATAATATTTTAGACACATATAACTAATCCTTCCAAACGGCACCCACACTATATACGAAAATAAAAAATACGAGTAGGTACTTAATTTACTAACACTAAAATTTATACTTTTGAGTTTATATAAGTTTTAGCTATTGAGATGTGTGTGGGTTAATATGTTTTATTACCAAATTTCAAGTTTCTATGTCAAGCGATTTCTGAGAAAAACGGCTATGACGGACGGACGGACAGACACGCCAGTGATCTTCTAAAGGTTTCGTTTTTCCTTTCAAGATACGGAACCCTAAAACAAGTTGAAATCCCCCCAAGACCTTTATGTGAAAAAATACGAAGTTCTAGTTATACTATAAATTCAAAAATAAAAAGAATTGAAATCCAAAACTTCACCAAGTTCATCTTTTATATAAAACTTGTAATTAAAATTTTACAGGGACAAAATATAAATATGTTTTCAATTAAATACTGAGGTTTGAACTTGGCAAGCATTCCCATTTAGTACATATTTTAAGGCGCAAACTTATTTTTAAGAATCTGAAATCTGAATCACTTAAGTGTATCGTAAAGTACATAGATTTTTAGAGTTCCATACCTCAAACTGGAAAACAGAACTCTTATAAGATCACTTAGATGTCTGTCTGTCAGTCCTTCTGTCATAGCCGATTTTCTCACTAGCTAACTTTTTAAAATATAGATACAATAATTAGAGAGAGCAGGTAAATAAATTACTTAATTTTTTTTAACGTTTTAATGCCTAAATGTTTACAAAACCCTCTAGTGCGAGTTCTTCTCCTACTTGACAAGTTTTTTTCAGTATTTTGCTACGTTTCGATTAAAATTCCAATCTGAAGCATTTATTTGTATAATTTCATGCGCGTAAACTTAACAGACGGACGCGACAAAATTATTAGAACTACTTGTTTGAGCTGGAACTTCGGAGCCCTAAAAAAAGGTATTTAAAAAAGTAAAGCCCTATTTTAACTTAAAATAGGTATGCCTTAATTAAATACTCTTCTTATCCCATACGCTGAAGTCTTGTTAGAACAGTAATTGTATATAGCAATTCAAATTTGATTTACGATATTAATTATTTTTTGCTATTATATAAATATTCTTTACAAACCCCTTAGATTTTGTATAACCACCTTTAGTCATATCGAAGTGTCGCGCGTCTAACCCAATACTATTTCAAAATCGATGACCTTACAGCCTATATAAATACTATGACGGTGAAAAAAACGCGCTATCGACCATTTCATGTTTCACAAAATTTATGCCTATCTCCACTGACCTTTATACCGCATGGAGTCAACGAACTGCGATCAGATTGTTGACGTTCACACGTACGAGGTAAATATTTGAAATAAACTGAAGCGTAGCAGTGAGATGAAAAAAGAGGAAATATTTATTAATTATATTTAAATAGTAAAAACATATTCCTAGTCAAGTAACCCAAAAGGGGTAAAAGCTTATATGAAAGTACCACGAGCAAATAAACATAAAAAATTATTGAATGATACCTAAAAAGGTCGATGTCCTATGGCGCTAAAAAAACTCCAATACGATTACAATAACAAACAGTTTCTACTAATATATTCAATAACAATAAACGGTCCATAAAACGATCACTTAACACAATTTAGTAATAAAAAGACATTAATATTAACAATAATTACATATTGTTTTAAGATATCTATCTCACATAAATTTATAGTAAAATACCAATGGATTAAAAAATGTTTATTTCAACCAAAATTTACAAACATCTTAAAGTTTAAACATGTTAAACAATGTTTCTATATAAATATACCGTTTAACATGTTCAACGACATATCTATATAAATATGTGAATTTTTATATTATATTAATACATTATTTTATTAGGAAAATATTTCATTTTTATTCAATCTAATTTAATTCCACGTTTATACAAAGAGTTCGTTCGAAAATTTATTTTTTTATATGTTCACGTATAAAACAAAGTTATTAATTTTTAAATGTTTAATAGTCACTTTAAAAAAATTTCTTTAAATATTAAACATTTTTTATAAAGTAATCTTCTAATTTAATTTAATTTTTAGAATTGATATGATATGAGTAAATATGGGGGGATTGTTAAAAAAATAATGCATACATTTATGAAATTAACGAAATAAAACAAAATGTAAACCAAGGTAATTTTTTAAAATTGTGTTTTTTCTTTTTAATTTGACGTGTTCTTTTTAATTTGATACGTACAAAAAGCCGATGTGCGGTGATACAGTGACCCGTACGTCTAAAGTATAAATTATATCTGTTACAACTTGAACAATATTCAAGAAAAAACTTGTTGATAATTTTTTTACCTCTTTTTATCTATATTTGATTCATCGCCTCCTCTCACTCGTTTGATAACTATTCTATTATATGTTTCATATATTCTATTCGATCTTTTCCTTTTATTACAAAATTCCATTTTTTTTTCAAAATTAGATGGCTACGACAAAACTCTTTGCTTTCTTATTAAATCTAACAAGAAATCGTAATTGACTTAGTTACCAAGCGTTACTCACAAATTTACGCAGAGACAATCTCCTCTCTGTCTTTCTCTCTCTCTCTCTCTCTCTCTCTGTCTCTCTCCTCCTCTCCTCTCTCTACTCTATAGAAAAAAATGTTGAAAAAAGAATTAACACTACTGATCACTCAGTGGCCGAAATTCGACCGTAATGTACTTACCTACTTACTTTGTTGAAAACACTAATAGATAGGCGACAGTAAGTTATTTCCGATTGCTGTTACAAAATTTTCCTTTTGCGACAGGTGTATATTACGAAAGCTATATTTCACTAATATATACAGATTTCTATTACAATAAAATATAAAATAAACCCTTTTTTGTCTGGATATATACTCGACAGACTATTGAAAAAGGAACATTTAAAATCACAAAATACGAGAACACAGCTCCAAACTCATTCAGTAGATCTGACAATATAAATTTTTTTTACGACAATCTCTACTCTGTGCGATTATTTGACCACATATCATTATGTGTTTGACATTGACAATATGAATGTAAACAACTAATCTTTTAATAAATTTTAATTATATATTAAAACTCTTATTATTCTTATTTAATCTATTTGTAACACATATTATATATATATATATATATATATATATATATATATATATATATAAATTTTAGCTTTCTGCGCTCCTTATCCATATAAACTTTAACTATGCCAAATATCACACTCCACCGTGCGCACAATATACTTAAAAAGGGGTACAAAGTTTCCTCTTCACTATATATTCAATATCCTGTAGATATAAATTGAGGAGGGAAATACAATTTTCACGCATCCCATCGCGTTAACTGTCGTTGGGCAGATCTTTCGAAATTACTATTTCCATTTTCATTTTTTAAGCTCCTAAATATTTGAAATTTAGAAATGATGTGCAATGTCAATGTCTTCCTGGTTTCCGTCATGAATTTGAAAAATTCTATTTACGATAATTTTAATAAAGCTTCGATTATGGGTAATTCGATTAATTTAAATAAAAAAATCCAGAGATAAAGAAAACTACATAACCTCACTTTATCTAGAACATACGTTCTGATACACATTATCCCGGTTTTATTTTCCAAAATCAGCTAAAATGGTTTTTTGGTGGTTTGAAATGGGTCAACAAGGCCAGCTACTAGTCTTAGAATACTGTCCATGAATTTTGAACATATTTCAATTGGCATTCACAGATTTTGAAAAATTAGTACAGTCAGCGAGATAAAAGGCTATTTTTACAAAAAAAAATGTTTTCGTTCCTTTCCATCTTGTTACGTATAAGTATCAAAAGTCTCTTTGGGACTAAGATAATATTAATTGAAGTGTCAAAAATCGAAAAAAAACTTTTACCGCATATTTTAGTACAAAAGAAAAACTTAATAAAAATGACAATCGAAGTATCTTCAAAAGTCATGGGCAATCTTTTAAAACCATTTTTCTGCAGTTATAACGGTTAAGGTAGCTAGCCTTACTTCCATAAAAAAACTCTGCTCAGGTATTGTATCCATCCGATTCGAGTTTACGACTATAATGTACGCTATATAGAGAAAGGTGAATATACGACTATTATTAGTATACATTTATTATATTAGTATACATTCAAAATTGACAAACACACGATCTGTTATATCGCCTCGACATAGCAATAAGCGGCGTACACATTTATAGCCTACAAAAATTAACATAATCATAATTTCCAAGCCGTAATAGCAATTGTAAACTTAGCTTCTTTCACAAATATAATAAAAATTTAACAAGCTACATATTTTTTAGCCTTTAATAAATAGAAAAATTTGATTCAATTCAGTGTTTACGAGGTCTCACAAAACTTAACACGCTCGAGCTCGATAGTCGGGTTACTTTCTCAAAATTATCGGTGACTAAAATTAAAGATTTCGCTTTAATAGAATCAATTAAATACTTAAGGAAATTCATGGAAGAAATATTATGAAAATATATTGCCTGTCTATTCCTGTTTCAGTTTTCTTTGTTGAATTACTGATTGTGTTCAATATACTGCTTAAGGGTCCCCGCAAAAAATTAATACGCTCGAGTTTGATAGTTCGGTTACTTTTTCGAAATTATCAGTGACTAAAATTGAAGATGTCGCTTTAATGGTATGAATTAAATACTTAGGGAAAATATATTCACAGAAGAAATATTATAAAAATATATTGCCTGTCTGTTCTTGTTTCATTTTTCTTTGTTCAATTACTGATTGTGTTCAATATACTGTTTAAGGGTCCCCGCAAAACTTAATACGCTCGAGTTTGATAGTTGGGTTACTTTTACAGAATTACCGGTGACTAAAATTGAAGATTTCGCTTTAATGGAATTAATAAAATACTTAGGGAAAGTATCTTCATAGAAGAAATATTATCAAAGTCAAGTTTTCTCTTTAACAGGATCGTTTAAATACTTAGAAAAAATATCTGCATAAAATAAACATAAAAATATATTACCCCTCTGTTACTTTCCCATTTTTCTTTAACAAGCTGTAATACACTTTTTTGATATAAACCTGTATCCTCTAACTTTATTTATAAAATATGTTTTATCTAATGTTATTGGATATAACAGTTGCAAAAAATTATAAATATAACATAACATAAAGAATAATACACGTGCTTGAAGCTGATGACAAAAAGACAGACGACGACATTAATAATGAAAATTAGCTACGAAGTCTAAAAAAACAGCAAGTATAATGAGTGCACTTGTGATTTTTAAGAATATCAAATATATAAAAAACAACGTATTTACACTAAATATGAATGCTACCCACCATTAATTTAGCAAAAAAATAGTTTTAAAAATTTATTGTACCACTAATAAAGGACTATCCATTGACTGACATTTTTCCACGCAATTTTTGTCATTTATTTTATTTCTTCACGTTTTTTTCTGTTTTCTTATATTTAGTATTTGACAAATCGTATTCTTATTTGTATTTTAAGTGTATAGGAATAACAAATGCGAATTAAGTTGAAAAATCACATATAACAAATGATTCGTTGATGGTGGCAAGTATATATATATATATATGATTCGTTGCAAGTATATAATTTGTATGAAGGCAATTTGTTGGATTGATATTTTTGTATAACAAACCTTTGTGACTGTTGAAAACAACATTCTGTATAAGTTTTATTTTAATTATTCTTAAATAAGCTTTTGTTTAATTTAGATTATTTCCAAAGTTATTTTCCAATAGCTTATAAAACCTAAAAAAACGCAAATATTTACTACCAAAATGCAGTGGGCATATATTTACAAAAACTACGTCCTTTGTTTTTGATTTCATACAACGGTCATTATCTTTTATATTGTGCATAGGTTTATGCGTCTACACTAATACATATTAATATTATGAAATTAAAGATTTGACTTCTTTGTAAATGATAATTTTGATAACTACTTAACCGATTTGAAAAATTCTTCCAAAGCGTATTTTTTGCTGAATAATCTTACTTTCACGCTAATTTTTATGCATCCTTATGCCATAAGAGCAAACTTAATCGCTTAAAAGAGCAAAACAAGAATTTATATAGCGTTTGCTCTACGTGCAATTTCTGTCTATCATAAAGTAACGGTAACCTCTTTAAAACAAATTGCCACCTATATGTTAGGTAACTTCTTCAAAACCAATTGCCACCTATATATTAGGTAACTTCTTCAAAACAAATTGCCACCTATATGTTAGGTAACTTCTTCAAAACAAATTGCCACCTATATGTTAGGTAACTTCTTCAAAACAAATTGCCACCTATATGTTAGGTAACTTCTTCAAAACAAATTGCCACCTATATGTTAGGTAACTTCTTCAAAACAAATTGCCACCTATATGCTAGGTAACTTCTTCAAAACAAATTGCCACCTATATATTAGGTAACTTCTTCATAACAAATTGCCACCTATATATTAGGTAACTTCTTCAAAACAAATTGCCACCTATATATTAGGTAACTTCTTCAAAACAAATTGCCACCTATATATTAGGTAACTTCTTCATAACAAATTGCCACCTATATATTAGGTAACTTCTTCATAACAAATTGCCACCTATATATTAGGTAACTTCTTCATAACAAATTGCCACCTCTATGTTAGGTAACTTCTTCATAACAAATTGCCACCCTTATACGAGTATGTTAGGTAATTTCTTCAAAACAAATTGCCACCTAGATGTTAGTTAAATTCTTCACAACAAATTGCCACCTATTAGTAAGACAGTTTTATTAGAGTTTATTACTGTTTTATTACTGTTAGTAAGATAGTTTTATTATTTATAGCAGTATTGCGCGCAAAATAAAACATTTCATATTATTTGTAAAGCGGAAAAACAAAGTGAGACTTTGCGCCTTAACAACGCCTGTGTTTACAGGTGTATTACAATTCGCGGCACTTAACAAAGACGTGACAAAGACATTATAAAAATACGCACATAAATATGTCAGTCATGCTAACGTGTCGAGTGTATCACGCGTAAATATTTGCATAAACTGGAGTATATAGAGCATATATTAAATATGAACTTTACATAACTCTCTCCTAACTGTATTTAATATTTCTTTTTCATAATATATTCTTTAGATTCGTTTATTTAACGGGCTCAAATACTTTACTGCATACTTATATGAAGGTGTGGAGCCTGTGTAATCGCGCATCACATTATCTGACTACAAAATGAACTGATTCTTAAAAACATTTGGAGTCAAAGTATGACAAAATACTACACAAGAAGAAAACTCTTTCATCAGGTGTTATACAAACCCTTACTTGTATGATACTTACTTGTATCATGCGACTTAGAACACATGGAATTCCGTAATGCAAGTGCAAACATTTAATGCGTTTAATTTATGCCCTTATACTAGACACAAATAATTAGTTTAATTAAATCTGGAGCTTCCGCTTTCCCAGCCTGCTGCCGCGTGTTCGTAGAGTCCATGTCACCACTCTGCTGCCCACTATCATTGTTGTTCAATTCTCTACGAAACTCTTCCATCATTACAAATTTTAGAAACGTTTTATATATTTGGATACAAAAGAACCTTAATTCTAGGGTTATTATCTGTAACTTATATAAAATTCATATCAACATCGTCAATAGTTTTTCTGTTAAAGACAGACCATAAAGAAAAACAAAAAGACAATTTTTGATACGAAGCTTCTTAAAGGACGTTTGGGATGAAGAACTAACTGAGAAAAGTGAAACGTCACGAACGAACGTAGCGATGAAACGCTCCTCATTGGCTGGGCAGCGCGTACTGTTACCCATATGAGTGAGCGAGTTGGCGTAAAAGAGAGACAAAATGCAATAGGCAGCGCGTAGTCTCTCTCCTAGCTACGTTCTCTTTAAATATATAGATGTGCATGTGGGTGTGTATACTTGTCCCGCAGATTTTAAAACACGCTTTCATCGTGAACAAATCCCACTCAGATTCAACTGTGTTTAGATTATTTAGCTGCTAAATACCGTAGCAAATTCTAGAATTCCGATATAATTCTATTCTGGAAGCCCAAAAAGGTCACGGCTGCGCGAATGCAAATTTTTTTTCAATAACATAGAGCATCGAGTTCTTTCATTTAATAAAACGAATAAGTGACATACTACACCGCAAGACTGCAAGACAAAACAAGTCTCAAAAGTCAGATGATTGAAAAGTGGAAGTTCATTCTCGAAGCAATTCGCTGTGAATACGTATGCGTTTTCCTCGGATTTGCTGCAAGCAGACACATAGTTTCAATCTCACTTGCAAAACGTGCTTTGTTCATTCTCTTATTAACGCACTGAGTCACGTACAAATATTGAAGACCGTAGAGGTAAGGTCGTATCGCTGGCGAATGGCGGTTTACTGGAGACGACATCGATAATACAATTTATACGAGGACGGAGTCTGCAACTCAGCGGGGAGTTTAGTTAAGGGGGAAACTAAAAACATAAACGTCAGTTTCCCTCTGCATTTTTCTATTTGCACATGTGTGAATAAGAGAAAAAAATTATACCAGAACCATTTGTATTTCGTGTGACGAAGTGATAAAATTATCACACCAGCTGAAATTGGTTTGGCATTTTATCAATGGTAGGTTCACAGACACACAGCTTAAACTGTTTTCTGTATCCGAGTGAAAATGAAAACGAGGAATAATAGCCCAGTATAGTAATAATAATGACGAAGATTGAAAACACTGTAGTTAAGTTTTTTAACTGATTTATTTTACTCTAGATATCGTACAAGAACCTTAATTACAGTTTCTCATCACTAATTACATCAAGCTCTTATTATATGAAAATTATATTTTAATCCTTTTAATTTAATATCGCAATCAATTTACTATATACAGTCTAAAAGAGATTAGCAGTAAATATGGTTTCTAAGAGATTAGCAGTACTAGTACTTGCGCGATTAAGATGAGATATTTAATACTTAAATCACTTCAAGATAAATACTTCAAAATTATTTATCAAATCGGATTTATTAGACTCTACGTGAACACATACTTGTATATCCAAAAAGATGTGTTAAGAAAGAATAGAAATCGGATTTATTAGACTCTAGGTGAACACATACTTGTATATCCAAAAAGACGTGTTAAGAAAGAATAGAAATCGGATTTATTAGACTCTAGGTGAACACATACTTGTATATCCAAAAATATATATTAAGAAAGAATAGAAATCGAATTTATTAGACTCTAGGTGGACACATACTTGTATATCCAAAAAGATGTGTTAAGAAAGAATAGAAATCGGATTTATTAGACTCTAGGTGAACACATACTTGTATATCCAAAAAGACGTGTTAAGAAAGAATAGAAATCGGATTTATTAGACTCTAGGTGAACACATACTTGTATATCCAAAAAGATGTGTTAAGAAACAATAGAAATCGGATTTATTAGACTCTAGGTGAACACATACCTGTATATCCAAAAATATGTGTTAAGAAAGAATAGAAATTTAATTTATTAAACTCTAGGTGAACACATACTTGTATATCCAAAAAGATGTGTTAAGACAGAATAGAAATTTAATTTATTAAACTCTAGGTGAACACATACTTGTATATCCAAAAAGACGTGTTAAGAAAAAATAGAAATTGCCAAACGAGGATAAATTACACATTTAGGTATACACAAGTCTTCGAGGATATATAATATTTCTAAAAAACTACTTAGAAATATTACAATTATTTTTTTTATTTCATTTCTTCAGTAATTTGGATCAACGATTTCAATAAATATAGGTATACACGACACTTGTTCCTATATGCACTTGGCCTACTTTTAATATACTCAAATTTAATACAAAAACTAGAATTTAGTAAAAAAGTACTACGATGAATTGCCGTAGACACGTAGAGGGAAACAGTTATTTCAGCACTATACTTAAAGAAATATTTCTTTTCTCCATTTCTACAATGTTTCAGGTATTCGTATTGTTAAACTCAGCATATGTGTCATTGGCAGCGCCACCAGAAGCGAACTATATTGAATCTCTCACATTTTCATTCTTAAAACCACCAGAAAACAGAGGGAAGAGAACGCGTAAAGTTTTTGTTTGCTTAATTTTTTTGCATAATTTTTCAGAAAAATAAAACGCCTAACCTAATTTTAGCTATAAAAATTCCGAAAAATATATTAATAATTTTTAGTTTAGTATTTCATATTGCTAACCTATATGCACAACTAATACATAGACAACAAATAATGAATTCTTCTGGTCAGAGATCCACAGACATTTAATGCAAATTTTTTTACGCCTGGTCAAGGACTTCAATGCTTTTTAACCATTATGAATCATAAACAAAAGCCGTAAACACAATCAACAACACGCACAAGTGGCGATGAACTTAATGCCGGTTTGTTTATAAATAGCCGTTCCACTGTTGTTCATTCACTTTTATTTTGTTGGATGTTGGTAAATGAGTCGGATGCTAGGCTGGTGATAAAACGAAAGTTGATTAATTTATGTGTAGTTGTCTCAACAGAACTTAATTTATTTTTATAACAACCATTTTACCATAGTTTTACTCGCATTTACAACATCAATATATTGTTTCGAATTACCATTAAGTGTTATAATACATATATAGATCTTATGCTTTTGTTATTGATAGTATATTTATTACCATAGTTGACCAGTATCCAAGAGGTTTATTACCAAAAGTGTATTGTAAACGTAATTTTGTGTTGATTGTGTCTATTTTTTTGTTAATTTAAATAATTAGTTACCTGTATTCTTATTTAATAAAATAGGTTAGGACTTCTTTCTCCGCGGAAAGACTGGCATTTAATAAATAATGAAAAGACAATAAGAAAAGACTGGTAAACAATATTAAACTTTAACATTAATAAAATCGATCAACAACATCTAACAACATACCTGATGAAATTAACAATATATATTTAAATTTGATAAATTAAAAATAAATGTTTCTTAGAGCTAAATCTAATATTTCTGTTATGTATAACATGGTTGTTGCTATACCTAGATAAGAGTATGGCTTTACATAAGAAAGTTAAAACAAATCGATCGCACGCATATCACTATTTAAATGAACGATTTTAAGCTTCTTTTACGCTCTCCAAATCAGTATGTGTTTGATATATAATTATGAATATATATATATATATATATATATATATATAATATATAGAATTATGATAGTTTGAATAATTATGATGGTATTCGCCTAAAAATCAAATGCAATTAGGACAAAATCTTCAAAAACAAAAAAAATCTAGGTTCAAACCTAAGAGTTGTATTACTTTAAATACATTATGTAATTTTTTAAGTATACATAACATTCCAAATCCCAAAACTACTCGAATTATGTAACTTTTTAACTATACATAACATTCCAAAATTTCAAAACTACTTGAATTTGCAACTTTTTAAATATATAAAACATTTAATATTTCAAGATTACTTAAATTATACAACTTTTTAACTATTAATAACATTCAAAATTTCAAAACTACTTTAGGTATGCAACTTTTTAACTATACATAATATTCCAAATTTGAAAACTACTTTGAATAATGCACCTTTTTAACTATACATAATATGGCAAATTTCAAAACTGCTTGAAATTTGAGATTTGCTTAGATTCCATCTAGCCTTTTTTAGAAAAAATTGTAGTGTAAAGAAAACTCTGCTCATTTTTCGCGTTATTATTTTCGGTGGGTACCAGCATAGCTTTCTTTTCTTATTACAGAATATTTATATTTCTAAAAGGACCACTTCTCAAAAATCAATGCACCATCTTGAAATCATTTTCAACCTATTCAACTGAGCTGTATGCTGTCATATAATTGCATCTCGGGAACTAAAATAATCCCCTCATCAGATTTAACATTTATCAAGGAAAAAATATTTCACACTTGGTGACAAATATACTGCCAACAAACGTTGCTGGAATTTATGATCCTACTAATGTAAAGATGTACTCCCGAGCGCATTACTTGGCAAACTGTTCTGTTCCAAGTAAAGATCTAGAAAATAAATTCGAGTTTCGTGATATTTACAAGGAAAACACAAATTCCTTTGGCATCATCACGAAGTCACGCTCTCTAGAACATTTCTGTGGGTGACATAGCCAATGTCCTTTGTTAACCGCGTGCACGACGGACATATTTCAAAGACATTTTTTTCTTATTATTTTCGTGATTTTTCCGTGTGGAATGTAATTATTTTTACAACAGCTTGCAAAAAGATAGGTTGTTAACATGTATAAATAAACCCGTGAATTTAATAGAAGCTACTTGATTTGAAGCTACCAATTTTAGCACAGGCATTACTGCATCTAATTTCACCAGTGAACTCTTAGCAATTAAAGAAGCTAAGAACCCTCACCTTATACCTGACTAACTGACAAGCGATAAATTTCAAATCTGCCGTGAAAGCTATTTGAAATGGAGCGACAAACACCACCTCCGCAATTAATGCCTCTTCTCGATCAGCTGCACTAGTGCGCTGATACTCTAGCCAAAGAAGGCAGAGACCTATATCCACCACCACATTTACGTAACACCACCACACTTGCAGATGCTGACACAGTGGCAAGATGCAGAATTTTGACCCACACCTTTAAGAAACTCCTCATTACTGATCTCAACTGTCCTACACATATCACATCTACAATAGCCCGACTAAGAACTAATCACCTTAAAGGCATGAAGATCCACCCAGACAATCCCAGAACTTCTGTTCATTGCACGAACTGTCCCTAAGTCGAACTATCTCCCAAGCACATCTTGCATAGCAACGAGGCACCGAAACTGGCGGAGACAGTTTTAAAAGCTGTGACTCAATTTAGTCCTCTTTTTTTCTCCTTTTACTATTATTTGTTTACTGTCTATGTGGTACACGACAACAACAACTAGATTAGAATGATATTAAATTTTATAAAAAAATTTATTATACTGGTTCGCTCGTTCCACTATCATATAAGATACTTCCATATATATGTACGATTGAAGATAAATATAAAGGATTAAAATTAGAATTTATTAGTGCATTTCCGTCCCCAAAATTTCTATACTACCATTTTCTTCCAATTGATTTCTTACCCAGATAACAAAATTAGTATTTACAAAGTTACGACTTCTTTTCTTTCTGTAAGCAAACACATATTTCAAATCAAAAGCCGATTATTATGGCTAAATTTGAAAATTTAGTTTTGTCAAACTGGACTTGATTGGATGGACCGTAAATGACACGAATGAAGCTTAACTATTAAAAAAATATCAGATTAAAACACACGCAATTAAAAAAAATTTAAAAAATTGAAACAATGATTAAAAAAATCAAAAAGACAAATTAGTGATTACGAGGGGTAGGACTTCTTAAAGGATCCTTAAAAACATTTATGAAAGTAAGTTGCTGGTTCCCAAACCCACTGGATTCCACCGTTTTATAACTTGGATAAAGAAGTATAGTTCATTGACAGCAGTTGCCTATTTAGAAAAAAGGAGGCTGAGAAAACTTTCAGTGGCTAACCCTAAACAATGGCCGAAACAAGCATCAAATCCTTTTAAGTATTAAGCCCAAAATATTGCAAATATCCATAAATACATTCAAATTGCATAGATAAAACATTTCTTACATTAAGTTGTGTTTTAGAAAGAAACTTATGGAAATTACTAGTGAATTTTGTAGCGACGTGAAACTTTTCACTAGAAAAGAAAAAATAGCAAATTACGATGGTCTAGGATTCATAATTATTTTTATCGGAATTATTTAGAAAGTAAGAAATAAAAATCTGTAAAACAAAACACTTTTTACTATTTCTTACTAACAACACTGTGATTTTTTTACTATAGTAACATCTGAAATTAATTATATTGGTTTTAGTTTTATCTGTAAAGTCAAACAATGATTTACAATTGGCGAGTACAATGTACAAGATTTTTCAATTCCCTCAAAAAAAATAACTAATTTTTAATTCATTTTATTATAGAATAGTGAAAATACGCAAAAGAAATCGTTGTAAAATTAAATTTACCTATTAAATGTCTTGTCAATTTTTTTTCGCGCGTCTTTCGTGACATATTTTATTAACTGCCTTATAGCTTTGAATAAACATAACTTGATTTTCCCGATGCAAAAAAGCTGAGATTTATACAAAACCTACAATTTCAAATAGGAAAAGTACCGCAGGTCTCCTTTCATAAAAATCGAGTTCGAAAATTCAGTAAGCGAACCGGCAAACATTGACTTTTAAGTGCAAACGCCGATGCTTTTTCTGAGAAAACAGTTGACATAAACGTGGCCAATTTCACAGTGCAAAGGAGAGTTCAAAGACCGATGATTGTGCCAAAATCTATTTAAATATAAAGAAAATTAACGTTTACTAATTTACGCATTAATATGCATTTTATAAGCAAACTTTGAATAATGTTAAAAGAGTGCACGCATCCCCTTCGGCACAAATAAGACACAAATTGACTGCAATGGCTTTATCGCGAATTGATAGCGAAGTGATGATACTAAGGTAACACGGTACCATGGTCTAAAAGTTTTTATTCGATGAATAACAACAATACTTCAAACATGTATATATTTACGTAATGAAACATGTATATATTTACTTAATGAAACATGTATATATTTACGTAATGAAACATGTATATATTTACGTAATGAAACAGGTATATATTTACTTAATACTCGGAAAATGAGTAATTTTTTGACGAATGAAAACCCCGTGCTCATAATAACTAATACTTTAACCACAACGACTTATTTCTTTTCTGTAATTTAAGTGCTATGTTTAACAAACCAGAAAAAGTTCAAAATTTATTTAACCATCCATGGAGATTGTAATTTTTTTTAAAGTTATTATATTTTAATGAAACGAATAAACTCGCCCGTCATCTTATAATCACCATATTGGCAATAAATTGTTAGGATTTTTTTCTTGGAGTTTCGTGTCGGAAAATTCTGTAGTACTATACAAATTGTAAAATAAAAAAAACATCAAAAAGTAACAAATAATGAATGACATGGCTAAATTCAATAACTGTCACCTGTCACTGTATTTAGTGAAGGTTGTATTTGAGATGAAGAAAGTGAAACATGTAATCAGTAAGTACTCTTTAATTTCGTTATTTATTTAGCACTGAAACAAGTTTTTCTTATACCTTATTAAAAGAAAACATTCAAAAGCTTTATTTTTGTCCGCGGACGAATAAATTATACATTTTTGTATTCTACTTGCCATTCCCTTTCATTTGATACTTACATAAAGGTGGTTAATAAAAAATTATCCGCCATTTTGGAGCATTTGCGATATTGTATTTATGGTAACGTGACATATAATTATGAAACTACGAAATATATATATTACATATGTAACGTAACCAAACCAACCAAAACTGAAACGAAAGGTGACGTTTGCCTTATTGGGGAATGAAGCTAGCTCTAAAAATCAAATTAATTGTGTATATATATATATATATATATATATATATATATATATATACAAAAAGTATTTAAACAATTGATAAAAATAATTATAACTGAGAATACACTCACGTCAATTTAATAATAGATGGCGCTATTATTGACTATATGCATTACGCGTTTTAACAAAAGCTCACCTTTGGTCATACGTAGGTTAAATTTGAATAAAAATTATTGATTTTTTTTAAAGTATAAAAAATACCGATTAATTATTATTATTTTTATTAAATACGCATAATCAGTTAAGAAATGTCACTGATATAAATATATATATTAATATCACATTTTCACCCACAATACATTGAATCAACTTTATTTTGCCAGAGGAAATAAAATACTTATTTATAAAATTAGTTATCATTTACATTTTTTAAATTATAACACACGAAGGTATGTTAATTTTTTCTATTCAACATTTACGTATCTAATTTTGTAAACAATGTTTTTTGTCAAATTCTAAAAAACCAGAGTTTAAAATGAAAACTCAGATTAAACCTTATAAAATTCTTCTATTGTTTTACTTAGTTTTATATATAATAAAACATACAGTAACAAAACAACTGTCCTCTTCCAAGGTGACTTGCTAAACAGCGCAATAAAGGAAACACTACAGTGAATAAAGACGTCCTTCGAAATAGGTGACACATTTCGCAATTCCAGTCAACGAGATTTAACAAATTCGGTTAACTCGAGAAAACCATGCATACGAAAGTTAGGCTCCAAAGATCGATATACATCTAAATAATCATAATATACTTATCTGTTGAATGACATA
This sequence comes from Druceiella hillmani, assembly GCA_039881145.1. Taxonomy (NCBI): domain Eukaryota; kingdom Metazoa; phylum Arthropoda; class Insecta; order Lepidoptera; family Hepialidae; genus Druceiella; species Druceiella hillmani. The sequence continues at coordinate 12,656,438 of JAYKKI010000054.1, read as the reverse complement.
ACTTTTGTGAGCTGAGGGCCAAAACTTGCAAAACATACATGACGTAAGTTATTTAATGGCTTCTTAATATATTGACCATTTAAAACAAACGAGTGCGCGAGATAATTTGAAAGGTGCAACCGATAACAGGTTAATATTGTATGAGCATACCGCTAATAGCTATCATTAATGAATATATTAAAATTTTCAATACAACACTTTATTCTGACTCTATGGTGTGTGTAGATCCCTTTTCTGCATGTCATATATCTTGTTAATCTTCAATAGACACTAGTATTAACAATATCGAGGCGAACAAAATTACAGAGATGCATATGATACTGCGCGTTTGACGATTTGTTAGTTGAATAAGATAATAACGTAACGTCGATACTTATAGATAAATATTCTGAACGTTATTGGTAACATGATGATAAACGATTCAGCACTAAATTAATATTTGACTATACGCAAATATAAACAATATTACAGCTTAAAGCTATCTATTACTTTCTTGAGAATATTTATAGAAAAAAGCTATTTTTAAAGAAACTTGTTGAATACACCTTTTTATTCTGCACTTTAAAAGAGAAAATCTCTCCTCATTTATCAATCGAATTAATAATCGATTAAATTAAGATGTGACGTTGGAGGGGTAACAAAGATTCAAAGCAAAGATGTGAAGTTAGAGGGGTAACAAAGATTCAAAGCAAAGATGTGAAGTTAGAGGGGTAACAAAGATTCAAAGCAAAGACGTGACGTTAAAGGGGTAACAAAGATTCAAAGCAAAGATGTGAAGTTTGAGGGGTAACAAAGATTCAAACCAAAGATGTGAAGTTAGAGGGGTAACAAAGATTCAAAGCAAATATGTGAAGTTAGAGGGGTAACAAAGATTCAAACCAAAGATGTGACATTAAACGGGTAACGAAGATTCAAAGCAAAGATGTGACGTTAGAGGGGTGACAAAAATACAAAGCAAAGATGTGACGTTAGAGGTGCAATAAAGATTCAAAGCAAAGATATGACATTAGTGGGGTAACAAAGAAAGAAATGAAAACTTTATGGTACTTTAAACTACTTACAGATATTTCTTTTAAGAGGACGAAATCGAAGTCTTCATTACTCAATACACATACAAAATACTACAAGGCTATAATCATTTTGCAAAAAGGCAATATGAGGCAACAACAATTACGAAATTGAAACGTTATGGGTACCAGAACAACTATAATCACAATCTCCACCTAATTAGGCTGTAACTGTTTCTTTTAGGTCTGTTCCTTTTTAGAGGACAAAATCAGAGTGTTAACACCAGATACATAAAACAATAGTATATTATTACCTGGCTAATAATGCGAGGTTGTAATCATTTTACAAACACATGCAGCAACAATAATTACGAAATTAAAACGTTGTAGTACCATAGCAACTAAAGACACAATCTCCACCGCTGTAGCTGTTTCTTTTACATCTGTTCCTTTTAAGAGGACAAAATCAGAGTGTTAACATCAGACTCCTTATACATAAAACAATACTATATTATTACCTGGCTAATAATGTGAGGTTGTAATCATTTTGCAAACACATGCAGCGACAATAATTACAAAATTAAAACGTTGTAGTGACATAGCAACTACAGACACAATCTCCACCTCTTTAAGCTGTAACTGTTCCTTTTACAGCTGTTTCTTTTGAAAGAAATAAATCCAAATTTAAACACCAGACTTCTCATGTACACATATATAATTATCTGGCTATATTATTATCTGGCTAAAATAATGCTAGGTTGTGATAATTTTACAAAAACACAATATGACAACAACAATTGTGAAATTAAAATGCTGTAGTTGTAGAGCTACTATAAACATAAACTCTACCTCTTTAAGCTGTAACTGTTTCTTGCATATCACTTTCTTTTAAGAGGGCCAAATCGAAGTCTTAATATCATATTACTCATACAAAAGTAATACTAGATTTTTCCTAGCTAAAATAATATTAGGTTACAATAATTTTGTAAAAAACACTATTTGGAGCGCCAATAATATATTATAATATAAAAATACAAAATTATGATAATTGCTCAAAAATTATAACATTAACAAGTTTGCAAATATAATTTCAAAACATATGTTTTATTAGTTTTCAAATTTTGTTTTCTAGTATTCTATGTCAAAATAACATACTCCTTATGACATCGCTCTTTTTTCTGGACAGCAGCATATCTGCTGTAAACCTTTTTTCTTGGGTAGCTTTTGATGTTAAAGGCGAATATGTAATATAATTATAATTGGCAATAGATCAAACATGGACGTAATATCCAAAAATGTTAATTTTTTAAAAACTAATAATTTCCCTGTGTAAAAACAGATTAATCAATGAATTTGTTGGTCGGAAACAGTACTATAATTATTACATCAATTTAGTAACGCTTCAGATAGGAAATGAATGAATGCAATATTATGCAGAATACTAATCTTAGATTAAATTAAAAGAAATATTTGTATTTAAAAGGTCTTGTGTTAAATCTTAAATGAAAGTTAAGAAAATAATAAACACAAGAATATAAACGCAATCATTAAAACTTGATTACATAAATTTTCAAAGCTATTTGGTTACTAAAATTTACTACCAGACCAATGGGTGTTCGTTAGCAGAATAAGTGTGAAATATAAACTACATGGAACCTTCTGGCTTATTTATTGTAGGTCATCCAATACATAAAATCATATTTAACGAAGCCTCAGATAACTACCGCATACAAAAAAAATATGAAAATACGGTATGTTTGTAATTAAAATCAAAGACAAAGAATTTACTCGCATCTCGTTTCTACGAGAACAAGGTCGTACAACTTTACGGAAGCGAGTTTGAATGAAGGATTCGGGGTCATTTTCCGTTTAAATTTCTGGTATCACGAGTCACACGCGTCGCGCGTGAGCCGACGTATTTATTTTAACTCGAGATTTGCATAGAGACAAAGACTCGTTAACATAACTGGTTTTTAACGCATTGAGCTAATTTTATCGCATCTGTAAGTAAATCGATGTTTCACATAAAATAATCTCGTTTATACAAGTGTTGTTATATTATACATGAGAGTATACATGAGAATAAAATAAGACAATTACAATTAATTTTCTTCGCACCTTATCCCTTCCTCGAGATACACGATTTCAGTGTTACTACAAGGGTTAAGAGTCCACCAGTGCACTCACACCGGGCAGCGCACGGCATTACCAAAGCGATATATGACGCGATGCACCAAAAACCCTGTGCGGTCTTGAATAATGAGTATTATTTAGCAGAAATAAAAATTGGTTATATAGGTAATTCAGTGTTTTCCTTGAGTTCTTTTTTCCCCCGAGGTTCTTTTTATTTATTATAATTGAGAAATGTTGAAAATCAAAAATATTTTGTTACAGAAAAATAAATCAGTTCTACGTAATAAAAATCCCAATAATTCCAGATTATATTTTCGAGACGAATCCTAAAAAAAATCTTGCTGTACCAGTTATTCAACAGCTTGTATATTCCACGTGGTAATATCGGACTTTATAAGTATTCTGAAATTAAACAAACATATTTACAAGCAAAATTATTAGCCATTCGAATTTTCCGAATATAACGATTTAATTATAATAAATCACAATCGATATAGACATTTTCCTTATATATTTACTAGACGCGGGCTAGTCTTATAATCGTCTTAATTGTTTCATCTACTTCTTTCGCTTTAGTGAGCAGTATTACTACATCCAATTTTAACTTAATTTAAAGTACTGAATACGAATTTCACAATGATGCCTCCATCTTGATTTTCAAGATCTGTCTCCCGAATATAAATAAAAATATTTTAGGCGCAGTGCACACATACATTGCACCATTTTATACGCAAGTAAATACTGAACAAAATCTTTGTTTTTAAATTACCGTCAAATACTCAATCTCTCACGTTCACGTAAATAAACTTTTTTAAAAATTACGTAACAAACTTGAAATATTCGCACGCAACAAAATTGCAAAATGACACAGATAGCAGAACATAACGGCATTGGCAATCGCGCCAGGAAACGAGCAAATATCAGACATTGAAAACGCGGCTTTATTGTCATAATGTACAGGTTGAATATATTAAAACGTTGCGTTGGAGGTCGCTGGTGACCAATGACGCTGGACTGCAACATCTTTGAATATTAATGAATTAATTTCAATCGCACGTGCACCGAACATCATAAACCATATGAGCTGGTCTACCCCAAGATCGCAGAATAAATTTTAACAAATGTCTGGCTATCATTACACATATTATATTAGAAACTGAAACTATAATTGTCTGTTTCGCGCATATTCCATAAAACTTTAAATATTAATGTATTAACGAAAACAACACTGCTAAAGACATTTTTTATACAATTATATATATATATATATATATATATATATATATACATACATACATACATACACACACATATACACACACACACACATATACACACACACACACATATATATATATATATATATATATATATATATATATATACAATATAAAATTGGTCGTGTGTGTGCCTATATTCACTTTGCAACAAAAATTACATACGCAAAGGAATAGCATTTGTGCGTAGTAGTAGCTTCAACTCTCCCATCGTGGACTATGGTGGTTGCGCGTCGATAGCTATAAGGGTGTAGAAGATATGGGGGTTGAATTAGGTGATCTCGAAAATGTGTGATTTCCAACATGAAAGTTGCACTTTTTACTAGAAAGTTCTAGAAAGTTTAAGAAATTTCTACAATGTTCTCGAACATTATCGAATTCTCACACATATTAATTGTCCTCACCCTTTTTCTTCACTCCCGCCACCCACCCCTTCTCATTTTTTTAAACATTGTAACATTGATAATACAATACAGTTTTAAGAATGTATTTGAATAAAATTATTTAATATAAATATATATATATATATATACATATATATATTTATATATATATATATATATATATATATATATATATATATATTCAGTAGGACCATCAATAACATGTATTTTTGATTTACTCGGAAAAATATACGTAACACATCAGTTTCATCTGCGCTGGCTTAAGTTTTAACATGTTCCTTCATTTTAGTAACGTTTATTACTAACTTGTTCAACTTTTATTTTATTCCATAAATTCGAAATAAATTATCTTGAAATTAAAAAAAATCTTCACAAAAATCAACACAAATTTTGATTTAAAAACATGAAATCAGAAATAAAATACATAACTAATAGACCCTACATATATAAATTTAGTATTGCAAAAAAAAATTACTTACATAAAATTAGTCAAAAGTCAGGTCTTTAAGAATTTTACATAGAATTGAAAAATCATCGATTTAATTCATGTTCATATTAATCAATTTACATTAAATGCTCGCACTGGCTTAAAACAACTTGTCTAGAATTAATCTACAACTAATTTCACAATATCACACAATTAAAAAATAAGGTCACAGTACACGGTGCACATATTTATTACACTTAAAAAGGTACAAGTGGAGAAATCCTCTCTATTACAGTTAAGGCCCCTAAAGCTTATATAAAATATGGGACGATTTTTTTATGCAATAGAAACATTAATCGCTAAAAGATGCTTTTATAATTTGCACATATATATTTTAATGACATAAAACATTTACATAGTATTAATTAAACTATAGTCTAGGCGAAATTGGATCACACACTCATGATAATCTTCAACATCTTTACACAATATAATAAGCCCGATAACAAAGGAACAAATTTGTATTTTATATTATATTGCGTTTTATGGAATAAATGTGGAAAAAGTGGAGTAACAGAGCACAGGGTAAACTCAACATAGAGAGACTTTGAAAAAGTTTATTTTGAGTTCATTTGGACATATATGTATGTATAAAACTAACTAAAAATGAGCGGACGACCAAAAAACCCAAAAAAGGAACTCAAATTATAATTTAGTAGTAAACATAGAATCTATAACTTCGTCATAGCCGAATTGCGCTTTTATCGTAAAAATAGATGTGAAAAAACTAGAGTAATAGAGCACACGGTAAACTCAACTGCCAGACTTTCGAAAAATTTACTTTAAGTTGATTTGAATATATATGTATGTACAAAATTATCTAAAAATTAGCGAATGACTAAAGTCACTCAAAAAAGAAACTCAACTTTATGATTTAATAGTAAAACATGGAATCTTTATAACTGCGTAATAGCCCTCCATCTTACCCCCATATTACTCCTGCGTATTACCCTCATTTAAACTATGTGCATGAAATTTTGCAAATACATCGATGCTTCATATGTGGATCTAACTCAGACATGGAATCTTTATAACTGCGAATCATGGAATCTTTATAACTGCGTAATAGCCCTCCATATTACCCTCATATTACTCCTGGGTATTACCCTCATTTAAACTATGTGCATGAAATTTTGCAAATACATCGATGCTTCATATGTGGATCTAACTCAGACATGGAATCTTTATAACTGCGAATCATGGAATCTTTATAACTGCGTAATAGCCCTCCATATTACCCTCATATTACTCCTGGGTATTACCCTCATTTAAACTATGTTCATGAAATTTTGCAAATACATCGATGCTTCATATGTGGATCTAACTCAGCCATAACAAAAAATATTAAAAATGTTTTTTTTTAATTTACCTTCTCATAGATGTAAATGGAGACAATTTTTTTCTCGTAAGTTGTTTAAAAGATTTTTCCAAATCAAAGTGATGCTCCTTTAAACAAATTTTCACCCATACATAAAAGAAAAAAATAGAAGCTTTATAAAATCACTCACGTGTCTGTCCGACTGTCCGTTGACACGAGTTATCAGAAACGGTTTAACGTAGGAACTTGAAATTTGGCATAGTGATAAAACATAACTAATACAGCATAACCCTCAGTAGTTAACACTAAAAATTATACAAATAGATGTAAATAAATTACTCAATTCTAGAGGTAGCGTTAAAAAAGTTTCACAGAACTTTTATAAGAAACCGTTTGACGTGACAAACGGCATAACGATACAGCATAACAACTCGCACATATCTCAGTAGTTAACATTAAAAATTATCCAAATAGAAGTAAATAAATTACTCAATTCTAGAGGTAGTGTTAAAAAAGTTTCACAGAACTTTTATAAGAAACCGTTTGACGTGACAAACGGCATAACGATACAGCATAACAACTCACACATATTTCAGTAGTTAACACTAAAAATTATCCAAATAGAAGTAAATAAATTACTCAATTCTAGAGGTAGTGTTAAAAAAGTTTCACAGAACGTTTATAAGAAACCGTTTGACGTGACAAACGGCATAACGATACAGCATAACAACTCACACATATTTCAGTAGTTAACACTAAAAATTATCCAAATAGAAGTAAATAAATTACTCAATTCTAGAGGTAGTGTTAAAAAAGTTTCACAGAACTTTTATAAGAAACCGTTTGACGTGACAAACGGCATAACGATACAGCATAACAACTCACACATATTTCAGTAGTTAACACTAAAAATTATCCAAATAGAAGTAAATAAATTACTCAATTCTAGAGGTAGTGTTAAAAAAGTTTCACAGAAGTTTTATAAGAAACCGTTTGACATGAAAAACGGCATAACGATACAGCATAACAACTCACACATATTTCAGTAGTTAACATTAAAAATTATCCAAATAGAAGTAAATAAATTACTCAACAATGTTGTTTCAATTTAATTTGTTTTTTAGAATTTATATGATATATTTCGACGTATTTTCTTAACAATTCTATATAATAGTTCTAGGGATATTATTGAAAACGTTCACAAAAAAATATGTTCCCCCTGTCTCGAAATTTGCTAAAATCGAAATTATAGAAAAGCCGCGTTACCAGAAGTTAACCTAAAGTTTATTGGAAAGCCAAAGCGATGTTTCTAAATTTCATAGTTTTTGAGATATTCGCCATATGTGTTCTAAAAATTAAATAATATAAAAAACAGGAAAAGGTAATTTGTAGACTATAAAAATGCAAAAAAGTTTTGAAAACTAGATTTTTATTGTTGAGAATTATAAATACAGTAAATCTATATTTCTTATATCATATATTGTTTAGCTAATCAAACTCGTCGTGTTTATCACTGTAACAAATAATAGTTTTTTCAGATTATATAAAACAGATTAGAGAAATTTGGTCTGGTGTTACAGAAATAGAATATATTTTTGAAAAAAAAAGCTGATATCTTTTTAATAACTTGTTAAAAAATAAAGAAACAACAAAAATCACAATACAATTTGTGATCTTAAACAAAGCAAAAAAGCTATCTTCACAATATATTACATTTTTAATATATCATGAAACAAAAACAATAATATAAATCTAATAATATATATAGCCACGAAAGCCACATTTTAGGAACGATTTTTAAAAAATAATCGATATCAACCTCTTTTTAATTTTGTAGCCATTGCCTGAAGGAATTTAAAACTGACATTGACATTCGTTCCGTTACTGTCAAAAATAAAAATATGTTTCTTTACGACTTTTACGTGGCTTTCTTCAGCGACCCTGTCGGGCCTGCTAGTTTCAAGAATTATTATATTACATCTGTGTATAGTGATACAACAGGTACAAACCGCACTTGGTTTAACATCGTGCTAGTCCAAAGAGTTCCCAAGAAATATAATATTATATCGATATGATAATTCTGAGTACAAAAACGAAACAACTTACATACTTCTATAAGTTTCAAAAGTAAGACAAAACGATAACATAAAATGTTGCTTGAAACTTTAAAGTCCTTTCCGGAAATGAACTACTCTTATCGTAAATTAACCGTTAGAAAAAGAAAATTCACTTCTCTCCAAGTTAAAGTATTTTTTTCATAATACCTAAATTATAATATTAATAAATTTATAACCTGCAATATTCAGTTTAAAATTATGGCTCTAAGATAGAACACAAAGAACATGCGAATACTCTACTAAGACCTTTTTAACTGTTTTAAATATTACATTACCAACACCCAATAGGGCCTCAGCGTCTAAATAAAACAAAGGTTAATTATAACATATTGACAAACCATATGCCGCGGCCAAACTTTGACTCTATTTACGTTTCTTACATAACGTCATTGAGACGACCCTAATCAGTTATTTTTCCGGTACACAAGCCCATAAATGGTGACATAGAACCGGTTTACTACCAAACATCGCCATGTCCCCGTTCTCAGCGGCAACGAAAGTGAAATCATAAAATTGTTGAGTTGAATTTAAATGAATTGTGTATCGTCTACTGATCTTTGCGCAACTTTTCTTTCGTCCCCGCGTTAAACCAGTTTTTATTTACATTGATTACGTTCTCTAGATAAAAATATAACTGAAAATCTGTTTTATACCTATTGTTACGGATTATCGAAATAACAATTTAGTATTAGTTACAGCATTAGCTTAAAAAAATATACGCGTAGATCGATAGCGAACTGTCAATTTGACACCTCGACCAATTACGTGAAACGTCAAACTATTTTAAACGTGGAATGTTTCTTCTTTTTTTTTAATTTAAACGTTATCAAAACGTTTTCTTTGAGGTAGTGTTATTCTTGATAAAGGTTATTCTTTCGCAACAAATTACAATGTTTATAATAAATGGAGAAAACACCTAATCAGACTATGTCGCATCAGAAAATAGCATTATATTCAACAGACACGTTACACCCCTAAAAAAATGAACTAAAATATGACCCCCAGTAATACCACGCTCGAATTTATAGAATTATATAATTTTTTAAGGATCACTTTTCAATTCGATCGCCCTTCTCTTTTTGTATAGATTATATTGTATAGTCATGTTTCACGTTTTTTTCTTGCGATTCGTATTATATTATTATCAACTCAGTATCATACGTGTATAACCCTTACAAACCCACCAAAATTATTTATGACCCACATGCATGGTTTGGTTTCAACTTTCATTTATAAATTAATAAACTTGCATTCGTATTCTTTAAAAAATATAATAAAAATTCTCCACTTTTCAGACTTTTAGTAGATCTAAAAAGGGAAAAACCAAACCGTTCTAAGACTACTACGTGCATGTACATCAGTCTGTCTGTCTTAACAGTTTTTTTTCCAGATACCGTTAGATATATAAACTTGTAATTTATCATAGTGGTAAAGTATATCAACCCATATATCTCAAAAGTTAACACTGAAAATTACTTGAGAGCATCAAAAAGTCACATAAAAATACGGAAATTTCATATTTGCTATGTTTTTTGACTATATTAAAAAGCGCTTACAGATATGGCATTTAGATACTCTTGTAGCGAAAGGAATAAACAAAAAAGTAGAATTGTAACTCAAAACCACCAAAAATTGAGTTACGACTTTCAGTCTCGAAGTTACCAACGAATTTAAACTATGCGATTGATGAATTTTATTACTATTTATTTATTTACAAATTTTAATGTACACGATTAATACATATGATGGACTTATTGCTACGAGAGCAACCTCTTACAGCCAACTGAGACACTGGTAAAAGCATAAGTAGTATTATGTGTAGACTGCGATATACGATGCAATTAACTAAAAATAAAAAATATACATATATATTCATGTACACATACATCCATACATACACACACACTCATATATATATATATATATATATATATATATAAACCTATAAATGACATTGACATCATCCACACATAAACACAGACCCATTACAAATGACATGGGTTCGAGGAATGGAACACAATATCAAAGGAAAAAGGTTTGTTTCAGTTGGGTTTCATAAGAAATTCCGAGAGACTACTCGATTTACTCGAAGAAAACCTTTCATCTCTGCTTGAAAAACGGCGTGTATTTCCTTTAACCACAGTTAAAATTCATGGTATCACCTACCATCTCCCATAAACTCTCTCCGAAAAGTGTTTTATTTATATTCCAGAGTCTTATACACCCAGGTCATCAAACGAACATAAATAACACCTATGTCAGGAGATAAAAACTTTTGGAAGTGAATAAATCACTAAACAACGATACATAAATTTTGACACCAAACGATTTTACCAACTTCCATGCATGATCCACATATCCTCTAAATAAAAACTTAAAGTTGGTAACCACATATAATTGATTTTCATGTTTTGATGTTCGCATAAATTATACAATCAGCTAATCGGTTTTTGGCGAATACACATATTTGAATTCTAAACATAGAACTAACTAAAGACTCCCCCTAGTTTCAGTCGATGCCATTTCGGGCACTTTGCCACAGGTCCAAAAGTCGTCTTTACAGACAACATTTAATGATTACGTACAAGGAAGATAAGACACCGTTTAGCTAACGTAAGATAAAAATACGTAAAAGAAAAAACTGCAAAATTATTGGGAAGTATTGGGTTTAAGGTTGCAGTTTGACGAGTGACCAAATTTCAAAGAGCTATTAAGAAATAGTAACTAAGTCATGTAATGAAACAAAGAAAAAATTGTTTTTCTATATGATTTACTTAGTATTTCTTAATAATTCCATGTGATTTGTAACATATGTATATATATATATGTGTGTGTATATATATATATATATATATATGTGTGTGTGTGTGTGTATACAGCGTAAAGTTATTAACATCGCCCATATATTAGTCGATATATCTGAAGAAACTATTAGCTATTACAGCAACTTCCCCACACAATAAATATGTAAGATAATAAGATAGTTGATCTTTTCTTTTCATCTAAACCTTGCTCAACAATAAGCTAAAGATTGATAACATTATCATAAAATCGACTTAACATTTATCGATAATAGTGCATTTATAACTTTGACAACAACTTCTCCAACTAATAGCTTTAACTCTCCTCAACGAGATTAAAAAGACATAACGTAAATATTAATATATTTAACCTTCCTCAGAAATAAGCTACACAATGTTAAAATTGCCATTAAATCTAAGTTAGCGTTTACGGACATTAACGCGTTTACAAGAATTACAACAACTTCTCCAACTAATAGATTTAACTCTCCTCGACGAGATTAAAAAAGACATAACAGGAATATTCATATATTTAACCATTCCTCAGAAATAAGCTACACAATGTTAAAATTGCCATTAAATCTAAGTTAGCGTTTACGGACATTAATGCGTTTACAAGATTTACAACTTCTCCAACTGATAGCTTTAACTCTCCTCGACGAGATTCAAAAAGACATAACGTGAATATTCATATATTTAAATCTTCCTCTGAAATAAGCTACACAATGTTAAAATTGCAATCCAATCTGAGTTAGTGTCTCCGGACATTAACGCGTTTACAAGATTTACAACAACTTCTCCAACTAATAGATTTAACTCTCCTCGACGAGATTAAAAAAGACATAACAGGAATATTCATATATTTAAACCTTCCTCAGAAATAAGCTACACAATGTTAAAATTGTCGTCAAATCTGACTTAGCGTTTACGGACATTAACGCATTTACAAGATTTACAACTTCTCCAACTAATAGCTTTAACTCTCCTCGACGAGATTAAAAAAGACATAACAGGAATATTCATACATTTAACCATTCCTCAGAAATAAGCTACACAATGTTAAAATTGCCATTAAATCTAAGTTAGCGTTTACGGACATTAATGCGTTTACAAGATTTACAACTTCTCCAACTGATAGCTTTAACTCTCCTCGACGAGATTCAAAAAGACATAACGTGAATATTCATATATTTAAACCTTCTTCAGAAATAAGCTACACAATGTTAATATTTCCATCAAATCTGAGATAGGACATTAATGCGTTTACAAGATTTACAACAACTTTTCCAACTAATAGCTTTTAGACTCCTCTACGTGATTAAAAAATACTTGTGTCTTTTTGAATTTGTTGATGCCGTGCGGCGCCTGATGTGCGTACATTGCAAGCCGTTTAACCTATGCAGTAACGCTGAAATACTATATTCCGAGAATGGGATAATACATTTAACATTGGGTGGCTTATTTCTTAGGAAGGTTTTAATATATGAATATTCACATTATCGTGAATATTCATATATTTAAACCTTCCTCAGAAATAAGCTACACAATGTTAAAATTGCCATCCAATCTGAGTTAGTGTTTACGGACATTAACGCGTTTAGAAGATTTACAACAAATTCTCTAACTAATAACTTTAACTTTCCTCAACCAGATTCAAAAAGATATAACGTGAATATACATATATTTAAACCTTCTTCAGAAATAAGCTACACACTGTTAAAATTGCCATCAAATCTGAGTTAGCATTTACGGACATTAACGCGTTTACAAGATTTACAACAACTTCTCTAACTAACCACGGTTCACCGCCTACTCTAAGATTCAAAATATAGATAATGGTACGTCTACAACGTCGATTATAGTGCGTCTACAACTATTTCTCCAACAAACGGCAATTCACTGTCCTCGGTAACATTAAAAACACAACATAAATGTTTACGTCATATACATTTTTAGAGAAAAAAATTACATCAAAATCGAGTTAATTTGTCGATCATAGTGCACTTGTGCATACACCTTACACCCTTTTCTACCACACAGCAATATAGTCTCCGATATTTGGTCTATATCTTTGATATAGATAAAAAAATCACTGCCAAAGATAAAGCTATAAACATTTTACTACACGGAGTAGAGTATTGTTGTACACCAGCGCGCATAGCGGTTTATCGTCTCGGCCGGTGTCAAGGGCTATTCTCATTACTACACTACGATTTGCGCTGAAAACAAACGTGCGTAAATTACGCAAGCAATAGTGAATTAGCAACTGATATATAATCTGTTCTATTTTTTGTTTCAACCCATTGGACTTGCCCCGCCACGTGTTGTTCGTCGACACGTGCGGATAAATTTATTTGCACAGTCGAGTGTGCTTTAGCCGCTCACGGCTTGACGGCGTGTGTGGAGGTCGATATTTGTTATCTTTCAAATGGATATCGACGCGAAATTATTACAAACATTATTTGGATTAAAATGACTACTGTTACAAATAATCAACTGCATTTGAGCTTGTGTAACTATCTCTAATAGAGCTGATTCTAACCATAAAATCTTTGAATGTTTTTCCTTGCTTACGTGCGAGTATCGCCGTTATTATTAGCTTTTTGCATATACCTTTTGCCCGCATTGTAGTTCTCATGAACTTTCTTTTTTATTTAGAGGTTTTTGAGCCTATGGTTAGCTACGAAATATAATTAAAAGTTAGTTTAAACAGTGTGATTCAAGAAACATTATGTGGGATAATAAATTCTCTAACTTACTTCGTTTGGAAATTAGAAGACAATTAAATATTTTTTTAATTTAAAAAGTTAAGTTTTCAAAATTTCTCTGGCAAATGTCCCTCTAAAGTATCACAAAAACTAAAACTGACACAAAAAAGTACGTTTTTCGACACAACACAAAAAATGTATCCAAAATGTACCATAAATAATACACAAAAAATGTATCATAAATAATATTGGATGCAAAAGAACGGATATAATTTAATAACTCTTGCCAATACTGTGACTTTCTTGATTTTAACCTATTATCCTGACTTTAATTATTAAATCTGGATAAAATAAAACACGATGGGGGTATCGAAATGAGACACGAATCACAAAAAGATTAACGAGGTGTATAATTAGCCACGGGCTTGCCCGCAACTTGGCGTACTATATTGCGGACTGGTTGATTGCGGCACTTCCGGTTTGGACCCTCGCGTGCGGCAGCTACCAGTGAGCCAGGTCATACTTGCCAACTGCCGGTCCTAGCCTATTGTTCGTTGGTCCTAACTCTATTTGTTTTTGGTTTAAAGTAGATAGAGTAAAACGTGCAAATGGTCTCTGTATAGTGACCTCTATATTATCAGAAATAATTGTTTTATGAAAATGATAGTGAAAATCGGCACAGAAAACAGTTTTTTGCTTTAGAAGTTGCAATACTGAATATCCATTTTTTCTGAGAAAAAACAAATTATATTTCTAGATTCAAACAAAAAATAAACAAGCAAGTTTAGTTATTCTATTTTAACTAGCTTTAGCCTACGGCTTTGCACCCGTAGATGTTTTAGCACACAATGGAATTTTTTTACGCAATGAAATTTTTTTCCAGTAGCTTTTCTCCTTGTAATGATGTTTATATCTCTAAAATACCCTGGACCAGGATAAAAGTGACTTACAGCTAAGCTTGGACTTCAATTAATTTGGGTCTTTATTATGGAAATCTAACATAATTTTTAATGGCAAAACATTTCTTATTTTCAACATTTAATTAAATCAGAATTACATTTAAATTTTTCATCATCATAAACAAAACTTCCATGTAAAAAAACTTAAGGATATCACCGAATTAACGATGTAATCATGTTTTTTTTCTGCGAAATAATTCTTATATGGTTCACTGTTCAAGGCCGAATAAGCTTTGTGGATGCCGTGCGGTGCCCGGTGTGCATATGCCGCAAGCCGTTTAACCACTGCGGTAACGCTGAAATAGTATATTCCAAGAATAGAATGGAATATACGAAAAAAATCGATTATGATCGTCTTGTTTCACGTAGAATATATATCAATTTTTTTTAATAAAAAAAATGTCAAATATCTTATTTTCAGCCGCTCCAAATATCACCAGCCTAATAGGGACCGTGCAAAAATTATTTAGGTCGCATGCAAATGGTCGAAATAAATACCTTTGGTTACATGTTTGTCAATACCAGTGCAATTTTATCGACAGACATAATTTTATCGACAGACATAATTTTATCGACAGAAAATAGTAAACGTCACTAAATGTAAAGAGGTTATGTTACGAGTGAATGTAAAATTCCATTTTTAAAAAACTAACCGCTGTATTGTTTTTATGAATTATTAAAATGTTTTCTATACTATAAATAATTTTGATTGACTTCACACTTAATATGGCAGCAGTTTAATCAAAAAATTTATTAATTTATAACGAGCTGGCAATGATAGCATCTGACACGATCCCTGTAACAAATTTTTTATGTATAAATTATATAAATAATTAATTTTTTTTAAACAGTCATTATTTATAGTAAAACAGTTATAAGAGCAATGAATGAAATTGCTTTAAAACTAGGTTAGCACGCGGCCTGTATTTCTTTGTCCCCCTGAGTTTCAATTTTAATAGTTAAATAAATAATTTATTAAACTTTGCTGGCAACCTATTCATTTAATAAGAAATCTACCAAGATAGAGGACGTATTGTTAAGCTTTTATTATACATTAAGTTAGTGAACAAATATATAAATGGTTATACGTTTCTTAACAAAAACACAACAAGCCGCAATGGAAGCGAAAAAAACCAAGAACCAAGGCATTTGTCAACAATACCGTCAAAAGCGATTACAATACAATTGGACAATGGGTGGCTCCATAGATAGTAATAAGATTTTTTTTTCAATTGCGCTATGTGGAACGGGCAAGCTTATAGCTCGATAACAGATTGAAATTGAAGATTGAAAATGAATGACTAAAAATTTTAATCTTGACTGAAGATTAAACAATAAATTAGTCACCATCATATTCTTTCACTGATGTTAGTGAAATATCTAAGATCTCAATGGGTAACTGCATGATGGACTCCTTACGCCCGTATGCACCACACACGGCCAGGACTCTCAGTCGGATTTACTGACAGTTAAAAACGTATTTTATATGGATACTTTTGGAATTGGACTGTGCAATGGGATACGGTCGATAAAGTAGAATCTTATTCCGTCTTGACTGACAGTCAATGAGAAACAAACCTATGTTTTTAACAGTCAGTAAGTCCGACTGAGTGTCTTGACCGTGTGTGGTGCATATGGGCGTTAGTCCGATGGGCAGTTCAAACAGTAGAAGATAGATTTATAGTGACATTATGTTTTCTTTGCTAGTGGGAACAATTAGTCAGCAAGCAATTGATACTAAATAAGTCTGACGCGATATTCACGGTACTGATTTTAATTTCACACCGCTTATTAAGACTTTTATCGTGCATGAAATCTTCGCAGTTATCATTTTCTTTTTGACGTCAAAAATTAGCAAATATAAGATGTACATTATATCTATGATCATAGAAATCTCAGATACAAATGTGTTATAAAACTCGTTTATTGCATTGTCATAGTTTTTTGATTAGATAAGTTTTTAACATAAATTTATGATCGTTTAATGGTGGTATTAGTCAAGTATTGTAAAATGCAAATGTTTAAATGCTGAAAATAAGTCATGAAAATTTATTTAGTCATAAATCAATTGCTTTAATAATGATTAAGACTAACAAATAATACTATAAAAGCTATATCACGACAGCTATATCACAATCTAACAATTGAAAATTAATGGGAAAAGTTTTAATATTGACTAATGGTTAAAGTATAAGTTAGTCTCAATATTATTCTTTCATTGATTAGTCACTAATCAATCATTTTATTAATAACTAAGACTAACAAGTAAAACTATGAAAGCTGTAAAACTAAATACTTCCGACTGATGTTCTATTTAACCAAAATTTGTCGGAAATTTTGAATGTGTAAAATTCTGTATGTATAGGAGAAATAAAAAAGAAAAAAATTACAAATGAAAATTATACTTTCGAAATTTATTGAATACAATGTTCTATAGTAACTAAAAAAATTAATTTTGTTACTATTGTCACAAAATTACCACAGACATTTCACAATATATGAAATGCAAAAAAAATTCGAGTGCTTTCTTTGCCCCTCACAAATTTCCATATGAATGTTTTACACGAGTAGTACATACTTTATTTCAAGTTTCTACGTGAAACGGTTTCTGAGAAAAACTACCTTGACTGGAGGACAGACGGACTGATAAGTGAGTGATATTACAAAGTTCCATTTTGTCTTCTGTTCGAGGACAAAAATCTTTAATTCAATTAATTTCTAATTAATTGAGTACATATAACACTGCTCAACAGTCGAATTAGCAAACGCTACTACCATCAGCCTGCATATATTTCTCGCAAAACAAAATATTTATATTGTTAGGCTCATAAAGTTCTAATTTGAATACACACAATTTATTAAAGTTTTTTTATTAAAAGTAACCTAATCAGATTTTTTCAGCCTGCATATATTTTCCGCAAAACAAAAGCTGCGTGCACGCCTTTTGCAACATAATGCTAAAAGTTATTTTTAAGCTAATACATATTTATATTGTTAGGGCTCATAAAGCTCTAATTCGAATGCACACTGTTTATTAAAGTTTTTTATTAGAAGTAACCTAATCAGATTTTTTCCGGGAAATAAGTTGCGTCATATGGTTTAGCTTAAAAAATATGAACAATTTCAGGAAAATAGTGACACCGTTTTTATATGGAAAGTATCAAACATTTTGAAATTGGAATTTTAAGCCCGTACACCTAATCGCGGACGATATATCTCATCTTTCATCGGAGTAAATAGGCAGAAATAACGGAGCGCTATTTCGTTCAATCTTGAGAGACAAATCATGGTTTTGAAAATTTCCACTATTCAGGGTCTTCTTTAATCACACACAGATCAGTATGCGTGCAGAACTCTGTCAAGGTTCATTCAATAAGATCGTTTAATTAAATATTTGAAAACTTACACGCGATATTCTTTCGTGATCATACGGTATTTTGTTGTAAAGTGAAATATCAGACCACCACGCAATTTAGAAAAAAAAATGTTTTTTACTTCGATGTTCCATCGCAGTAAGGTCAGTAGCGTCTTATTTATTTTTTTGCTTTATATAAAACGGTATAATTATCTAAATTACATATTCATTTTTTTTAATATTCCCGTTTAGATTTCAAAACTCTACGGTTAATATAAAAATTGTCTTCGCTAAACTGGTAATGGAGATCGTACTATTTTAATTTGAAACTTAAGAAAATAATTTAAAAAACTGGACCGACTTTTATACATATACTATAAAAACCAAAAAGTCCAACCGATGAATATAAATAAAAAAATCGAAGGTCCATTTAAAATCTTACTCTATGTTTAAAGTCTGTTCAAAAAGAATGTAAATATTTTAAATTAAGAATATCTCTTATTTTTTTAAACACTATTTTTGCATGTGCAACTACTTTTCCGTTTCCGCAATAGATCAATTTTATTTATAATACATTATTACCAAATCAAAAATATCCAACGTTATTTGGTAGCGTACGGCGACTTTTTTTTAAATTTATTTTATCATCAATAATTAACAACTTAAACTTACAACTGATTTTCAACAAGGGAGATTAAAAAAATACATAAAGCATGACATCACGTGGTATGTGCACGAGAAGTGACCAGCCACTTCACTAGTCACGATGTGAATCATTTATGGGAAAGATATTGAAACTGCAAATATTAATATTATCAATATTTTCTTTAGCTGTTTTTAACGATTCCATACAATGTATTATCGTCTTGATGACAAAGATAACTAAGCCACAAAAAGCATATTTTAGCTTAATTGACCATTTAGTTGATTAGGTAATAAGAAAAATATTTTATAAAAATATCATTCGCTAAACTGGAGTACGGTGACTTGTTTTTTGGATTTATTGTATCATCAATAATTGAAAATTGTTGATTTTCAATAATGGCCATAAAAACAATTACCTAAAACACGACATCACAAACGAGAAGTGACCAATCACTTCACTAGTCTCGACGTGAGTAATTCATGGGAAAGATATTAAAACTACAAATATTGTTGTTTTTAACGATTCCGTACAATGTACCTATTATCGTCTTGATGGCGAAGATAGCTAAGCAACAAAAAACATATTTTAGCTTAATTCACTATTTGATTAGGTAATAAGAAAAAATATTTTAGAAAATATATCAGTCACATTTGATTGAATATTGCAGCGTAAAAAACATTTTAATTTTGTATTGTAAAAACACAATCTCTGAAGACTAATTTAATGTCTATAATATACAGTTATTGCCTTTAATTGTGGGTTATCTATCTTTACCATCAAAACTTGATTTCTTCTTTTTAAAGTTCCTTCTCCTGGTTAACCTATGCGAAAAAGTAATACACGAAAGCGACGAAACACGTAAACACCGTGCATTCAACTTAATGAGTTTAACGTAAACTCTACAATTTGCAAACGCTACAATTGTAAAGTGGAAATTTGTTAAAAACAATCAACAACACGAAACATTAAAGGCTCTCCGCTAGTCAATTCCAGTACATATTTAGTAAATTGGTTAATAATGCCTGTAGTAACAGGAAAATCATACCCGTAGTATCTAGTAATTTACTTATGTATAAACTACGTACAGCTTTAATAGCTTAAGATAATAGTTTATCTACAACGGGTGCGATTTAATTCCACACTCGTCTTCGAAATAAAATAGATAAATTGTAATATTAACGACCATAACATGTGGATTAAATTACAACTTAGAAACAAGTTAACTCATCGTGACTTAAATATTACATACTGGTATATTAGCCCTCTCCCCTTCCCATCCCATTAGATTTTTAGATAATTAACGAACATAACATGTGGATTAAATTACCACTTAGAAACAAATTAACTCTTCGTGACTTAAATATTACTTACTGGTATATCAGCCCTCTCCCCTTTCCATCCCAGTAGATTTTTAGACAATTAACGAACATAACATGTGGATTAAATTACCATTTAGAAACAAGTTAAATCCTTGTGACTTAAATATTACTTATTGGTATATTAGCCCTCTCCCCCTCCCATCGCATTAGATTTTTAGACAATTAACGAACATAACATGTGGATTAAATTACCATTTAGAAACAAGTTAAATCCTTGTGACTTAAATATTACTTATTGGTATATTAGCCCTCTCCCCCTCCCATCGCATTAGATTTTTAGACAATTAACGAACATAATATGTGGATTAAATTACCACTTAGAAACAAGTTAACTCCTCGTCACTTAAATGTTACATATTGATATATTAGCCCCTCCCCTTCCCATCCTATTTCATAATTTTGTGAAAACGCGACAATAAGTGTTTTATAAAATTACGTTAAAAATTAAATAGGCAGGTGAAATTAACCCAAAACATTTTCTGAAATCGCATTACTAAACAATCTCCTGGGTGAAATCCCTGTATCAATTATTTGTAATCTATCATAGTGGTAAAACTTTAACTTTGTTTCATTATAGTCGACAGTAAGTAATGTCCACTATCTACGAATTTAGCTTTCTAAGTTATAGTAAAGGTACATAAATAAATAAATAATCCCAACAATAGACTACGTTAAAAATCAGCGTCAATAATAACCGCCAATGAAACGCACGTACGTTCTTTCCAGTTTCTCATAATTACTTAAGTTAACATCAATACCTTTTACCGTATAAGTACACATGCCATATACTTAATTTTTATGCCGATGTACAGTAGCCAACTCATCTTTAATTTAAACATAAACCTACTGCTGTTTGACCTCCATTGTCGTAATCAAATTGCCCATTGTAATGGTGTGCAAAATAAGCACAACAGAACTAATGTGATTCACACGACCGACATTCTCGACCCCTGAACTGTTGAGTAATGATCAACATTATGTTCGTAAACATTTGCACAATGATTTCCTTTATCGTCATTATAATGGATGGAAAACATACAATGCGTACATATATTTATGTAATAAATACTTCCAACGTGCAAAACCAAAAAATGCAAGGAACTTATAAGCATTTTGGAATTTCTTCAACCGAGTTATAAATAAAGTGTGGAGGTAGAGGGTGTAAGTGCCTCTGAGTGGAGTAATTATGTGGGTAACTTAGAATAAGTAATTATATGAATAACTTAGAATACTTATGCGTTACGTGTGTATTACTACACTTTAGTTATTTTTAGAAAGAAATAACTTTAATAATAATAACTGCAACATTATTATACTAAAATATAAAACCGGTGTAAAAATATTATGTCATTTTTTAATTGACCCATAGAACAGTAGGTGATCAATAATTGCAGGAGTTATGAAAGGAAAGATTTCGATTAAAGTGTTAAAATATTTTTATTTATAGATAACATTAGTTAAGAGCTCGAAACGCGTTGACATATATTATATGTTATATTTTCGCAGTTCCTAACTGCGTATAGAGACACAGTTAATTTACGAAACATCAATCTATAGATTATTTCCTGCAACGATCTTTATAGAGAATATTTAAGGGGAATAATTTCGGTCCACAGCCGAAGTATTGAAGGCAGTATCATATATTTCCTGATACAAAACATGAGCAAATTTACAAAATGTTCGTTTTCTTCGTAGTTACTCGCAATTTAAATTCGATGAAGTGACAGTAATTAAGTTCCCGTGAAACTGACAAACACGTCAAGGTTTTCCTGGTTCAGTAGCGTTCTACAATAGAAAATTACAGAACTCGCATTTAAGTTTTTTTCAACATGGATGTGGTACGCAAAAATTAAAGCGATGGAGAATGCACCAACTTTTTTAAACTCAAAATGTAATACGAAAATCCTTACACCAAATTCGTAACAAAATATATTCCCAATAGATAGTACTGCAACATATTATATAGACGAACGTTAAATATTAATGAATTCCAGCTTCGGTTTAACCTGTTTAGTTACTGAGCACTATCTTTTTATTGCCATCACATTATATGACAGTAAGTTGCAAGGTTGTTTGAATTTGTTTATTCATTCTGATATCATTCGCCACATTCACGTATTCGCCACATTCATTTATTCTGATTTGCCCTACTCAACCCATTATTCTATGCTGCACTTTGTTTTAAATGTCTTTATATTGACATCATATCATTTGACACTAAGTTGCAAGGCTGTTTGAATTTGTTTATTCATTCTGATATCATTCGCCACATTCACGCTTTATTCTGATGTGCCCTACTCAACCCATTATTCTATGCTGCACTTTGTTTTAAATGTCTTTATATTGACATCATATCATTTGACACTAAGTTGCAAGGCTGTTTGAATTTGTTTATTCATTCTGATATCATTCGCCACATTCACGCTTTATTCTGATTTGCCCTACCCAACCCATTATTCTATGCTGCACATAGTTTTAAATGTCTTTATATTGACATCATATCATTTGACAGTAGGTTGCAAGGCTGTTTGAATTTGTTTATTCATTCTGATATCATTCGCCACATTCACGCTTTATTCTGATTTGACCTACTCAACCCATTATTCTATGCTGCACTTAGTTTTAAATGTCTTTATATTGACATCGTATCATTTGACACTAAGTTGCAAGGCTGTTTGAATTTGTTTATTCATTCTGATATCATTCGCCACATTCACGCTTTATTCTGATTTGCCCTACTCAACCCATTATTCTATGCTGCACTTAGTTTTAAATGTCTTTATATTGACATCATATCATTTGACAGTAAGTTGCAATGCTGTTTGAATTTGTTTATTCATTCTGATATCATTCGCCACATTCCGGCTTCATTCTGATCTGTCCTACTAAACCCATTATTCTATACTCCACTTAGTTTAGAATGTCGTTAGACAATTGAAATAGAACAACAGTATGCATTAGCAAACTTAACCTTTTAACCTTAAAATATACTCTTCAACAATAAGTTTCATTTTTGCGAGTTCTTTTAATATACTATTTAATAACTTCTTACACCAGCAAGCATTAAATTATATTGTTATAATCACATATAATTAATATTATTACAATCGATCTAAACTACGAGTATATTATTAAACTATATTTGTATTAACGATATAGGTTATAATATACTCGTAGTTAGATCGATTCTCCCCAATATTGTTATGTTAGAAAAATATATTTATCTCTCTCACACTCAGGGCATATCGTATTGTTTCCATCTCTTAAACAGCAATTTGTAAATAGGCACGCTTGGTGTATACATTGATTTAAATGATTATCTGTGTTTTTTTGGAAAAGGCGTCTCGCCTGATACGTTAGTATGACAGAGCGTCTTCGCGGCAAATTTTAATCAAGATTTATATATATATATATATATATGTATAAATGATATTATATATTTGCAAACAATAATATTTTATATGATTATTTACGTCCATTATAATCATTTAAAATACTTTCCAAAAAATGTCAAAAACCCTAGTGTTGAAAATTTAATTCCTTTTTTAAATAAACTAATATTTTGATAAACTTAATCTTAGTCATTTTCCATTTAAACGTGGACAAATTTTCTAGTGTTCTTTTTGAGACCAATCTCATTTGGCTCTTTTTGAACAAAATTACTTGCATTCCACACGTTTTAAAATTTAAGTTATATTGTAAGAATGACATCCCAGAATATAATTCAGCACAAGACATAAATACAAAGAATACGACGCATGAAACATAAATACAAGACATAACTTAAAATTTACTCAAAAAAATACTTAGGACTAATTAATTTAGCGAATTTCCATGATTACAATATAAATGATTTTATTCAAAAGAATATATCTCAAAACCTTTATTTCAGTGGAGATTCGAATGACATAAGTGTAAATATGGCGTCAAACCTACATAATATATTTTGAAAACAGAGGTTGTTTCAACAACAAATTCCATCGAGAAAAGTTTTACCTATCATATTCCTAGTATTGTATCCTATTTGGCATATAATCTACTTTTTAGGGTATTTTTGTAGCATAGGTAGTGACATAGGTATAAATATGGTGTCAAACCTACAAAATATATTTTGAAAACAGAGGTTGTTTCAACAATAAATTCCATCGAGAAAAGTTTTACATATCATGTTTCTGGTATTGTATCCTATTTGGCATATAATCTACTTTTTAGGGTATTTTTTAGAGAAATAACCCATAATTAGTAGCATAGGTAGTGACACAGGTATAAATATGGTGTCAAACCTACATAATATATTTTGAAAACAGAAGTTGTTTCAACAATAAATTCCATCGAGAAAAGTTTTACATATCATGTTTCTGATATTGTATCCTATTTGGCATATAGTTTACTTTTAAGGGTTTTTATTGCAGAGAAAAATCGATAATTAGTAGTAGAAAAATTAGCCTCCATTCAGATTGTTTATAAGGAAACTATAAGGTTAAAAAGGGAGGGTGGTGCTATAATCGTATCGTTACTTATATGGGAGGATTAACTCAGCTTCAAGCTGATCATAGCTATATGAGCATAGCTATAGCTAACCCCACTGTGAGATAATATGAGACAGACTACAAGTAAATGGATAGAAATACAAATGTGACACTCATTACGTCCGCATAGTAGAAAAATTGTGCATAACGAAAATTGTTTATTATTTTTCTACTCTACAATACAACTAAATATTTCCAAGCCATCTGCTTATTGATATACATTCGGAGAAAAAGAGTTTAAAACAAGAAGAAAGTCTTATGTTATTCTAGATTTGGAAGTCTATAGCAGACACATAACAAAGGAAATACTTTATATCTATTTCTATTTAGTATTTGTAATTATTTTAGTATATTTACCTGTCTTTCTATTTTATATTTAATTATATTTAGTATTTATGGTTTAAATGCAGAATATAAAAAGATTAATCACAGCTCTCTACGAACAAATTATACGAACGTTTTGTACGAACAAAGCGGAAACAGTAACAATGCTATTCTGTACAACACCTATGCGGGCGTGTTACTATAAAATAATAATATACCTTTCTGTTAGTTATGCGAGTGTGACTCCATAATTTGGTTGTCAAAACTTCTTTTTCTATATTTAAAATATATTACGTATATATATTTGAGCAAGTATATTACTGGCACGCAACAGAATAAGCGCACGTGCATTGAAATAGGGATGCCAGATATTAATAAATAGTATACCTACGTGTCCGTGCAGAATAATCGTATCAAAAAATTTAGGGTTGAACATTTTGATCCTAAAGCGCTATGAAAATCGATACTCATTACGTCCGCGTAGTAGAAACATTGTGCATAACGAAAATTGTCCGTTATTTTTCTATTCTACGTCAATGTTAGGTATATAGTCAAACAATAACTTCTCTTTACATATTCGTTAATTTTAATGAGAGTAGGTCTTGGGTTTATGGCATTATATTAAATCCACCAATATGTACAGTTTAAAATATTAGTGTCCTAATAAGCAGCAAATACGAATTCAAATTAAATTGCACCATGTAAATAAACTGTACATAAATTATACATCAGATGACAAAATTGATAAGAACTATTACTGGGAAGATATAATGGCTATGAAGGAGAAAGGATTGCACAAGGCAATCACATTGATCTGCAAGCTGTTGGTTACGCTCCAAGTCTGCTAGTATTACCATATATTCTATAATATTGTATCCATAACATAAAACTTCTGTAAAATACAGTTTGATAATGAAAGATCGAATTAGGATTCTTTTCTTTAGAACGTAATTCGAAATAATAGATGTCAGGGTATCGAATAAAAAATCAAGGAGGAGGCTACCCACAAGGTCAATGTTTCTACTACACGTTATATAAAATAAATTTACATTAAACGAATTCACAAAAGCGTATCGGTCGCATAGTCGATCTTCTTAGCCAAAATTAATCTTGTCTGGCGGTACAATTTTGTATAATAATGCATTTCAGTCATGCGCGCAACTTGCAAGGCCACAAGTTGGAGCCAATGAGCAATTTTGAACGAGTTGCATGAACAATAACATTATTCTACGCGTTGACGACCATTACTCTACGCGTTGACGTTACAAAAATAGTACCGCTTCCTACGTGTTGGTGGTCGCCTCTGTAATTCAGGGCATTTACCGAACGCGACTAAATTGTCTCACGGCCCTTACATACTTATGTACATAAGTATACACAAACCTTGAGGCAGAGAAAGTTTAACCCAAAACCTTATTTCTAATACCTAGTGAAAGCAATTTTTAGCGAAGTTTTTATCTGAAGACGTACAAATAAATATTTATAACTAGCTTTTACTTGCAGGTTAGGAGCTTATTTTTATTTTCTCCATTTGAAAGTTTAATTTTCATTATTATAACAACTGGGTCCAACATATATTAACTTTTGCTAGTTTCTTTTATTAGCCGACCCAATAAAAAGAAAATTATTTATTAAATAATGTAATATTATTATCATTGAGTTACACTCGTGTTACGGAACGCTACTTAACGGTTACTGTGACGTTACGCTGCTACTTAATAAAAATAAAGACGAGCTATAAAATTACGGAGTACAATATAACACAACTTAACAAACCCACTCAAAGTATAATAAAATATTATAGTTAAATAAAGAAATGCACAGACTGATAACACTTACACGACGTACTCATGTACGATATAACTAGATATTTCCAAGCAATCTACTTATTGACATACATTCGGAGGCAAACAGTTTAAAACAAGAAGAAAGTCTTATACTAGATTTGGAAGACTATATATATATACATACGTATATATATATATATATATATATATATATAATGTATATATATATATATGTATATATATATATATATATATATATATATATATATATACATAAGAAAGGAAATACTTGATATTTATTTCTATTTAGTATTTGTAATTATTTTCGTGTATTTACCTTTCTTTCTATTTTATATTTAATTATTTTTAGTATTTATTGTTTAAATGCGAAATAAGGAAAATATTAGAGACGTATTACAGCTTTCTACGAACAAATTATACGAACGTTTTGTACGAACATCGCCGAAACAGTAACAATATTTATTCTGTACAAAATCTATGCGAGCGTGTTATATACATTATTGTTTTTCTTTGATTATATGGCGTTCGTTCATGCATTTCAGTTATTTGTGCAAGTGTGTACTCCATAATTTGGTTGTCAAACTTCTTTTTCTATATTTAAAACACATTACGTACATATATTTGAGCAAGTACATTGCTGGCACGCAACAGAATAAGCGCACGTGCATTGAAATAGGGATGCCAGATATTAATAAATATCATACCTATGTGTTCGTGCAGAATTTCCAGAATAATCGTATCAAAAAATTTAAGGTTGAACATTTTGATCGTAAAGCTCTATGAAAATCGACATTTGATTGGCACATTCAAATAATTTTGTATATCTTTCCAATTAAGGACAGTTATCGTAAGGAACCGTAGACTTATTATACTAGATAAACGAACGAAAGGTGAGAGAGAGAACGCAATGATGTATATTAGCGATATTATGTGATAGAAAGAGAGCGAAATTAAAACTGTCAGAACCATTTTTGCAGTGGAAGTCGCCCTTAGTGCCACGCGTAATATTGCGTTTCACTGTTTTTTCGTGATTTTGAATTTATAATTTATTATATTGTTAAAATAAGTGTGGATAGAACAATAATTACTTGCTCTATTCTTGTTTGTGTTGACTATACATAGGTATAACCCAGGAAAATGCATATTTCACAGGCATTTTGTAAAGAATGGTTACTGTACTTTTTGCATTTATTTTCAAAAATTCTCATAAAGGTTATTATTTCATATATAACAATTTACAAAATAATATGCCCAATTACGTAAAATAAAGGAATACCTTAAAACAAAGTGTGCATTAAAATAAAGTGTGCCTTAAAATAAAGGTATACCTTAAAATAGCATGAGTGACCGAATGTATAAAGATGCTTATTTGACGTTTACGATAGTGTTAATCTCTTATCGACAATTTTGTCGATAAACTTAATTGGTCTTAGTGTTGTCGAATGAAATTTTATACCGACAGAAATGAACGTATAGCTATTTTTAGAATTCCGTAGCAAACTAGGAACCTTATAATTTTATCATGTCTGTAAATCCATCTTCTGCACACATATACAGCGAAATAGTTACGTCGTTTTGAAACATTTTGCAATTGTACATATTTTGAAAATGTATGCATTTAGTCAATTCACGGAAACTTGAATATTTTTAATTGTCTTTCTAAATGCAATTAAAAATGTCACGTTCGTTTTAAAAATCTGAATAAAAGCATAATAATATGTCTTAACCATTATTCCAAATATTTTATGAGTTAACCTTTAAATACAATATTAAATAAATTAATTAATTTTTTTTTTTTAAATTATCCTATAAATATTTTTAATTTAAAATTATGAAATAATTTATAATACAATAGATAATTATAAAAATTTAATTATTTCTAGAAAAAATAATATGTTTTAAAAACGGTTTAAATATAATGTCTAATTAATTATTTTTAAAAATTATACCACATTAACCGAATTAATTAATTAACCCTTTTAAAACTGAGAATATTTATATTTAAAATATGTATTTATTAAATTCTGATACATGAGATAAAATAAATTAAATTCACTTTAAATAAAATAACTTTTTAAATACATTAAAATATTAATTTTTTCTTGTAAACAATTTTAAATTTTAATTTGAAAATTATTCTTGTTCAATTAAAATTATTTTTTTAATTATTTGATTTTTATATATATTGATAATTTGTCTTTTATAGCATTTAACCTTTTAATTTTTAAATATTTGTTGCCCCAACTGAAAATTGTTTTAAAAGTTTTAAAAATATAATCTCTTAAAATTATACAAAGTTATCAACATCATTTTCGATATTATTGGACACCACTAAACTTACATTATCGTACATTTACGCACACACAATCAATTCGATTTAGGTTACGCGAAATTCAAAACTAATGTGAGAAATCTATGTAAAGGGCTTAAGAACTTTTCAAAATAAAGAAAATATTTAACACTTTTAACAAAGGATAGTTTTTAAAAGATTTGCTTATTTTATTTAATTAGACGTTAGATCATTTAAATTTATACTTGACAGTGGTCCTGAATCAATGTTGATATAAACGATAACGTTTTCTTTTTTATTTGTGCAATTTATCGTATTTAATAGAACCACCACCACGGATTTAGTATACGAGTAAACATTTATTGAGTCAAACTAAACAATCCATTGGCTCAATCAACTTAGTGAAATCTACACCAAAGAAGAAGAAAATGTCTTTCATAGTTATTATAAATTCTGCGTTAAACGAAACAACCTGAATACCTATAATCTATCATCGGTCAGCGCGCTAGAGTACGTTCTGAAAAACTGATTCCATAAAGCTAGTTATTTTCAAAAGTAATTCGTATAAAGTATAAATTATTAGAAGATATTCTCTATATTCTATAATATGAAAACATTTTCTGATTTATAAAAAGTTATATTACGTTTCAAATTCTCTCAAACTCCGCCTAGGGTTGTCCGTTGATGTCAAGGTTTGTTGCATTTGGAAATACGCTCCTTCGTTAAAAGATTTTAACGACGTATGTCATGGTTACTCTTTGTATTATGACGATTATTAACAATTTACATTATAATTATTAAATAATAATGAAGAACCCTATTACAGTCATATCTTAGTTCAAAGCAACAATTTTCTAAATTAAAAGAAAAAAACTAATTATAGGTAATTCAATGTCTATTAAAATACTTGGAACACAGTCATATCCGCCGCTGCTCATTATTTCGCAAGATCACGCCAAAGGAATGGGTTTCTTCATATGTTATAAACAAGTTTCTGATTGCTAATCTTCCTGGTAACTCTTTCAGATCACTTAGTTGGAAATAAATGAAGAAGATATTTAAAAGAAAGTGATAAATTATCTTGTCAACAAACGAGTCTGCAAGTATTTAACTTACTTTTTATGCATAACGCTAATGTTTGGTGTCATTCAGTGCCAACACATTATAGTCGCTGCTAATACGTTGTTCTTTGCACAGAACGATGACCGTTGAATGTTCCGAGGCTTGCAATTTATAACTGTCTATACCTATTTCGCTCCGAGTCATAAAATGGTTTAGCCGTGAGGGTTTCATGCTCAATGCGTCTTCCTTTCACTATTTACTTACGTAAGTGTAAAGACCGATTGAATTTTTTGTTTTGTTTCTTTTATTCGTAGTGTCTTATATTGTATTTCCTGGTTCATTTCAAACTGCTAAAATTGAACTGAAACACAAAGTAAAACCTTATGTTCAAAATAAAACGATTTGTCAAGAATAACTAGCAATTTGACCGCTCCTCACGGGTTAAGTGTTGAGGTTTATATTACCTTTCTAGATTTTCTAATATTGTGTTTCCGGGGTGCATACAATAGGGTGACCTGGGATCTGATATAAAATTATGGTACTATAGTCATTAATATATAAATATAAATGCATTTATTATGGCTGCTTATAAAAAAAACACACGTTGTTGTTAGTTAACCAAGTAATCCTACTATTATAAATTTTGTTTATTTGTTTGTTTTTAGAGATTCACGCTATTCATATATACAACTTTTGCAATATGACAGCTGTAGTCATTGCCGTGGTGTGTTGGATTGATCACAAGGTATGCGGCCTTGTGATCGGGACCCGGAGTCGATTCCCGGCCGATCGTCGAGCGGGGTTAAACTGATATTCTGGTTGGCTGTAAAATATTACTCTCGTAGCAATAAGTCCCCGTATATATCAACTGTATATATTAAGATACATAAATAAATAAAATAATAAAATGTGTGTGTATTTATGTTCGCGCGTTAGAAGTTATACTTCTTTGGCATAAATACAAGAATAACTTTATTTAGCACGCAATTAATTAATGGAAATAAATAAATTTGGTTTGTAAAATCTAAATTCTAAATATAAATTAATATAAACCGAAATTTAACTCACTTGGAGAAATACACTTAAAATATATTTAAGTAGCTTATAAGCACTATTTCTATCACGAATATTCAAAATTCATAATTTTTTTTATTATATGCATTAAATTTTTTTTACTAAAAATTATTATTTAAAAGCAGTTATAACTTAGATTTGTATAAATATAAAACATGTATTGTGTATTTAAAAATACCTCGATAACTATCATGAAATTAGTACGAGTCACTACACATATGTAAATAAATGTTTAATGAGCAACTTCACCCAGTCGATTTTTGTTGCATCGTGCGCGCGCATCGTGAAATTTCACTCTCATCATTTTCCATAACGCGCCTAAAGAAGAAAACTTCAATAATTATATAAATAAATATAGTTTCCAGAATACCATAGAATATATCGTATATACATACGTTGTATAGTTTTTGAGGTATAGCGAATAATGCCAACGTAGGCGGAGAAAAAGTCGCTGGTCTCTGAGCTTTCGTGACGGATACTGATAGGTCTTAAAAAGGTCTCAAAAATGTACCTGACAGCATTTATCTACCTCTTATATATAAGCCACGGTAACTGTATTTGAGCTGAAAAAAATCGTGAGACAAACGTGGCAAAACGAAATTTTATGCGTTTTCGATATATAAAAATTACCCATTACGGATGAAACCATTACGGAAACCACAAAACCAGCGATCAACGATGTACATAGGGATGCTGATAGGTGGCAGCCTACCTATAGCACACCTATCAGCATCCCTACGTACATTATTCACTACATATAAATAGCTCTAGAATAATTTAAAATAAGCAAATGTTTTTTTTATGACCGACGTAGCAAAAACTTCACTTTTATTGCATATTTTATGACTTCACTCATTTTATTGTTTCTGATAATGTATTACATAATTTTTGTAATTAAGGAAATTGCAATACGAAAATACAACTCTTTGTGACTCAGATTTAAATACGTGTCTCGAGATAACAATGGAAAAAAGTATAAAAAATAACTACCGAGATAAGAGTTTTGATTTACGATAAACAATAACAAAAGTAAATCAAAGGCATCGCAAATATCATGATTACTCGTTTTAGTGTTTAAAAGTAGGATATGACACAAAAATATGACGGTGATGTGATTTGACCGTGTTGAAAATAAAGACAATGGAACGTCAACAAAATATGACGTAAATGAATGCAAATTAATACGTTGGATCAAGAAAAATACATAAAACTAAATTCGAATACTGAAAGAAGTTTAAAGTTAGTGTTTTAATTATTTTTTTACTTTTCTTTCTAATCGTTTTTTTTGCGACCATGAACAGAAACGGATCTTCATTCGTAGTTTTATGTGTGTTAATGTGTTAACCACATGGCAAATATTTGTATATTATATAACTTAATCTACGCTCATAAATAAACAACAATAATAATAATTAAACTATAAAGATAATATTCAGTAATGAAAGGGAAAGATTAAAACAAAAACAAAATCGCGGAATGGTCAATTACACAAAATTAAAAAATCGTTTGACTAAATATACCAGTCAATTAATAAACATAACAAGTTAACATACAAACTTACTATCTAAATAGGATAATTATGCAAGATCCACATCAAAAGCGTTATGTGTCAAAAATAGGAAATGATTTGACTAAATATACCAGTCAATTAAAAAACATAACAAGTTAACATACAAACTTACTATCTAAATAGGATAACTATGCAAGATCCACATCAAAAGCGTTACGTGTCAAAAATAGGAAATGATTTGACTAAATATACCAGTCAATTAAAAAACATAACAAGTTAACATACAAACTTACTATCTAAATAGGATAACTATGCAAGATCCACATCAAAAGCGTTACGTGTCAAAAATAGGAAATGATTTGACTAAATATACCAGTCAATTAAAAAACATAACAAGTTAACATACAAACTTACTATCTAAATAGGATAACTATGCAAGATCCACATCAAAAGCGTTACGTGTCAAAAATAGGAAATGATTTGACTAAATATACCAGTCAATTAAAAAACATAACAAGTTAACATACAAACTTACTATCTAAATAGGATAACTATGCAAGATCCACATCAAAAGCGTTACGTGTCAAAAATAGGAAATGATTTGACTAAATATACCAGTCAATTAAAAAACATAACAAGTTAACATACAAACTTACTATCTAAATAGGATAACTATGCAAGATCCACATCAAAAGCGTTACGTGTCAAAAATAGGAAATGATTTGACTAAATATACCAGTCAATTAAAAAACATAACAAGTTAACATACAAACTTACTATCTAAATAGGATAACTATGCAAGATCCACATCAAAAGCGTTACGTGTCAAAAATAGGAAATGATTTGACTAAATATACCAGTCAATTAAAAAACATAACAAGTTAACATACAAACTTACTATCTAAATAGGATAACTATGCAAGATCCACATCAAAAGCGTTACGTGTCAAAAATAGGAAATGATTTGACTAAATATACCAGTCAATTAAAAAACATAACAAGTTAACATACAAACTTACTATCTAAATAGGATAACTATGCAAGATCCACATCAAAAGCGTTACGTGTCAAAAATAGCAAATAATTTGACTAAATAAACCAGTCAATTAAAAAACATAACAAGTTAACGTACAAACTTACTATCTAAATAGGATAACTATGCAAGATCCACATCAAAAGCGTTACGTATCAAAAATTCTTTTAGTTTCTCTGTGAAAATAATTATTTTATAATTTAATGCAAAAAAACTAAATTTAAAAACCGCCTATAACTGTTGAAAATAGAATCCTTGTAGACAGTATCATTTTTTTTAAAATAACACAATACATACAGACAATAGATATACAGACAATATACACAAACACGTTACAAACATATAAACGAAGAAAAAATATGCCCCCAACTAACGCCACGCATGACATCTACATATATATTAATACGCAAAGAGATTTGGCAGAGTTAAAGTTTATATGGAAAAGGAGTGAAGAAAGCTAAAATTTATATATAATATATGTTAAATATACATTAAATTATATATTACAAATACATTAAAACATTCAATGTTTACGTTCATATCATCTGTCAATGTCAAAGACAATGGTCTGTGGTCAAACAGTCGCAAAGAGTAGATTGTCGCCAAAAAAAATTAAAATATCAAAAGAACGAGTTTCACTTAAACGAATAACGGACAAACTTAAAAATTTAAAGAATTGCGGTCGAATTTCGACCACTGGGCTACCACTAGTGTAATGAAATATGTAGTAATATTGACGATGAAACAAAACTTTTTGATCGCTAATACCATGTCTATACATAGACAATAACTGGTGTCATAGACACCAGCCGAATATTCAATGAGATTTGAAAGAATATGGCGATAAAATCGTATACAGTCCAAATAAATATTCATATTTACACTATAAGTGGAATACAGAACCGAATAATTGTCATTCATTACTACATAATTCAATGAAACATTCATATATTCATAAAATATTGCCAAATATTTGTTATTAGTTTCAACCTAATATTCGTTAGCTTTGTACTAAGAATTCGGTCAAAAACTCGCGTATTATGAGTAATTATAATTCAGCCAAATATTCGTTTTCGAAGTTGGCAATTTTGAATAAAAACTGTGGT
Organism: Druceiella hillmani; assembly: GCA_039881145.1. Classification (NCBI taxonomy): domain Eukaryota; kingdom Metazoa; phylum Arthropoda; class Insecta; order Lepidoptera; family Hepialidae; genus Druceiella; species Druceiella hillmani. Next base: position 12,621,111 of record JAYKKI010000054.1, on the reverse strand, counting down.
GTTTTATTTAACCTATATATACGTATAACTGCAAGGATAAAATAAATTAAGTATTCGTAATCGATGCAATGCTTTTACATGCATATATTAACTGGGAGTCATCGGAGGTGATAAGATTTGCTAATGATTACGAATTTGTAATCAATGCTATAAACACATTAATTAACCAAAATATATACATCACATATTATTTGAAAATATTATTTTATTCGATTTTCATTATATTCGCTTCTATAGGCTTTATAATTTATTCCATGTCCTTGAAAGGTCCAATTTTGTTATCGTCTTAACTTGACTTAAAATCATAATAGAAAAATACACCAGACCAAAGCACTAAAACGCCGTTGACGGCATATAACCCGCATGAATATTTTAAGTACCTGATGATAAGTAGATTAATCATATGATATTTAATGTTTCCAAGTGAAAACTCCAAACAATGTAAGATGACTTCATCTTATTGAAACAAAGATTTACATAAACACATATGTCCACAAAATAAATATGTGACTACATCATCGTTCAAATATAGTCACTCTCACTTGACAGGTTTTATCATGTAATATTGCAAAAAGAATCAATCATCAATGAAAAATATCATCAGCCCTTTGCACTTTGGGTCTTCCGGAACGTGGTCACTTTCTTCCCCTGCGGTTGTCGGTTCTGCACGCTGTATGACCTACCCATTACCACTTCACTCTGTCAATCCTAAAAGCTATGTCAGTGACCTTAATTCTTTTACGGGTCTCTTCATTACGGATCATATCTGGTAGAGCAGCCCCGTGCATAGCCCTTTACTTAGCTCATTGAGAGACTTGGAGTCTTTTTATGAGGTCAGTGGTAAGCAACTACCCATCACTTATATATGTGATCAATGGTTGAAAACTTTTGTTTTCAAACACTGGGGTATTTTGGGAAGAAGATATGGAGAAGTTTTCCAAATGCTGCCCAGCCGAGTTGGATTCTCCGATTGACCTCTTTCTCAAAGTAGAATTTACCTAATTGAACACAATTAGGTATATCCTACTTCGTAGTTTTGTCCTAAATATACGTAATTATCAGTAACTTCAAAGGTAGCATTTCCAACATGTACAGATATAAATACAACGTGGACGTTAGGTATGATCTTTTTCTTGTCCATATTCATTTTAGGCCTACACGTTAGGAATCTCTGCCTAGGTCCCAAGTATTGTACCAAAGATATTAAGTGATTCTGCCAAAGCAACTGTATCATTCCAAGTCGAAGGTAGGTGATGTACTCGCCATAAAACATCCATTTAGAGAATCTTTAATTTTATTTCAAACACCAGTCAGATTTTATCCTATATCAAAATAGTTTGACAAAGATCGCTATTTGAGATAGTATTAGTGATGACATAATGACACTGTACTCAAATAGGGTGGCCATTAGCCCTATGCTCTCCGGACACTGTCCTCTTTTTAAATACTCCTAGGACTGTCCAACGAGATTTTTGAAATATACCCGGGATTTTAAAGAAAACGATTTTCTATTATCAAAACGTTAATTGAATCAATGTCCTAATGAAAAAAAAATGAACAAAAATCAGAAACTGCCAGCAATTTTAAAATGATATTTATTATACACTATATTAAAATATGTGTCCATAACATAACAATAATGTAAAAAGATATGTGCATAAGGAAAAATTGTTTATAGCGTTGGTCACATTTTTAAAGTTGGTTGCAATCAAACCAGCAGTTTAAACTCTGAAAACACAACCTCGTTGGTTGGTTGTGTTGATATAAGTTTCAGAGTTTAAACTGCTGGTTTAAATTGGAATTTAATTTTTTTGTTGTTATTTATGTAATAGACGAAAAATTCTTATTTTGCATTGTTTTATACATAATCATACATAATATTTTATGTTTGCAACCAGTAAGATAAATATTTTTTGTTTGCAATCAGTAAGATAAATATTTTTTGTTTGCAATCAGTAAGGTAAATAATATAAGGTAATTCACGAGTCCAAGGTAACGAAAGAAATGTCAGTGGTTTTTAGCTCACCATTTCTAATTTTCTAAAAGTTATTATGGTTACCCTATACTCAATAGACACGTTATACCTATATAGGGACTATGCAAGAAACATAGATGTCTCTTTAAAACGACGGAACGAAAACGACATAAGAAAGTTTCGTTACATGTTATTAAGAGGAAAGCTGTATTAGTAGAGATTATATTACAGGTGAATACGAGATTCGATTTTTGAAAAATTATGCACTGTATTGTTTTATGGATTAGTGAAATGATTTTATACAACACACTGCACACTCCAGGTACTTCACGTGAAAAAATGAAAGCAGTGTAAGATTTTGCCACCTATAGAACATACAAAAAAATAAAACTCCAATAAACACTGTGCGACTACTATGAGAAAAAATATAGAGTCGAGAGTAGTAGTATCGAGTAACTATGAGGAAAGTCGAGAGTAGTAGTATCGAGTAACTATAAGGAAAGATATAAAGTCGTAGAGTCGAAAGTAGTAGTATCAACTGACTACGAGGTGAGATATAGAGTCGTAGAGTCGAGAGTAGTAGTATCAATTAACTATGAGGAGAGATATAGAGTCGAGAGTAGCAGTATCGAGTAACTATGAGGAAAGATATAGAGTCGTAGAGTAGAGAGTAGTAGTATCGACTAACTATGAGGAAAGATATAGAGTCGTAGAGTAGAGAGTAGTAGTATCAACTAACTATGAGGAAAGATATAGAGTCGTAGAGTCGAGAGTAGCAGTATAGAGTAACTATGAGGAAAGATATAGAGTCATAGAGTCAATAGTAGCAGTATCGAGTAACTATGAGGAAAGATATACAGTCGTAGAGTCGAGAGTAGTAGTATCAACTAACTATGAGGAGAGATATAGAGTCGTAGAGTAGGGAGTAACAGTATCGAGTAACTATGAGGAAAGATATAGAGTCATAGAGTCAATAGTAGCAGCATCGAGTAACTATGAGGAAAGATATAGACTCGTAGAGTAGAGAGTAGTAGTATCGACTAACTATGAGGAAAGATATAGAGTCGTAGAGTAGAGAGTAACAGTATCGAGTAACTATGAGGAAAGATATAGAGTCATAGAGTCAATAGTAGCAGCATCGAGTAACTATGAGGAAAGATATAGACTCGTAGAGTAGAGAGTAGTAGTATCGACTAACTATGAGGAAAGATATAGAGTCGTAGAGTAGAGAGTAACTGTATCGAGTAACTATGAGGAAAGATATAGAGTCATAGAGTCAATAGTAGCAGCATCGAGTAACTATGAGGAAAGATATAGAGTCGTAGAGTCGAGAGTAGTAGTAGTATCAACTAACTATGAGGAGAGATATAGAGTCGTAGAGATGAGAGTAGCAGTATCGAATAACTATGAGGAAAGATATAGAGTCATTGAGTCAATAGTAGCAGCATCGAGTAACTATGAGGAAAGATATAGAGTCGTAGAGTAGTGAGTAGTAGTACCGACTAACTATGAGGAAATATATAGAGTCGTAGAGTAGAGAGTAGTAGTATCGACTAACTATGAGGAAAGATATAGAGTCGTAGAGTCGAGAGTAATAGTATCGACCAACTATGAGGAAAGATATAGAGTCGTAGAGTCGAGAGTAATAGTATCGACAAACTATGAGGAAAGATATAGAATCGTAGAGTATAGAGTAGAGAGAGATAGTAGTATCGGCTAATTATGAGGAAAGATATAGAGTCAAAGAAAGCACGTATATAAAAGATACAAAATAGTCTTATTGAAGATGTGACAAACGCCTCATCTTTTGAGGACCATTTTAGGAGCGTTAGTGACATGTCTATTACATCATGTAAATATGAATTGAAGAATTTGTTTAGGATTATAAAATTATAAGATTCTGTCGGCAGTGCTAATCGCAACGTAAACGTAAGTAATATTCGAGAAAATGAATTTGTTATCGATAATTAATAATCCACAATTAAATGAAACTACGTGATGTTGTATTATTTTTACTTTATTTAAATTCTTAATAAAGAAAAACCATGAAAGCAATTAGCAAAGATCTTTACTAGAAAAACCATAAAAACAATTAGCAAAGATCGTGGTAAAGAATTTAAAGAAAGTAGAAACAATACAACATCACGTAGTTTCATTTAATTGTGAATAATGAATTTATATATTATATCCAATATTTGATATCAATAACTTTATTACAGTGGACGATATAGTTAGCGGTGTTTATAGACCAATTATTTTTTTATGGCACTCATATCCATGCCTTTACTATCGCTATTAGACCTGCTTTGGAAAAATATTTTTAAAAAATCTCGCCTCTAAAAATATAAGAGATTGCCTTATTATAACATCTTAAGCACGCCACTGAGAATAAATCATCATATATATTAATACGCTAAGGTTTTAAGATGTTACTCTCCCTTTTTAGAAAAAACCTCACAACTAATCCACATAAATTATATATCATTTTATAGATAATTGCTTGCTCTACCGGCATCCACAACTAAAAAATTTATTATTGCTATTGTTTTTGCAAATTAATTAATTATTAAAATTATATACACAAAACAGCAATGCTGCCATCTAACGGCTCAACGTCAATATGATTGACGGTCGGTAAAATTTTTGTTTAATTTCAAATCCACTCACGTATAAATAAAGTGGCGCTTTAGCTCAATGCTTTTGATACTTGCGCCTCTATATGTCAATTTTAGTAAAATATTCGTTTGATCTGTCATCTGAGCTTCATAATGGAATAAATAATAATGCGAAGACTTCGCACGGGTCACGCTAGTAGTTATTAATACTACATTCAATCCACTTCAGACAAGTCGATTATCAGCATCATTAACGTGTATCGCGGATTTAATCAGATGTAACTAACATAAATAAATGCTAATGCGCAACGCACATGTTTTCTCGAGAAACGCAAGCCTGTATGAATGTTTTTGTCACAATAAAATTTTATTGTTAAGCTTATAAATTATTTGGAATGTTGGGCTCATAAAAAATTAATCATTATATCATTCATTACACATCCCCTACTACGCTCCGCCCTCACTGCACCAAGGCGCGCAATTTACTATAATTTTGTACGAAAATACCTTAATAAGTTTTTTACAGCTAAATTGAGGTAAGTTGTTTGGCTCATAAAATATTAAAAATTTCTAGCAAAATCGATGGATAATTTTTTTATATGTAAATAATATGTAATAATTTCTTTTTATATTTAAATTACCCTAAATTTTGGGATTATAAAAAAAACATGGAAGTAACTAGCTGGTAAAAGAAAAAACTAGATTTGTAAGAAGATGCTAAATACCAAATTGTCTATAGTTCGATCCAATGGTTTATGTGCCATACAACCCGAGCCCACAGATATTTTTTTTTAATTTTCCTGTTTTTCACTATCAATGCAATATATGTATCAGATTTCCATCAAAAACTAGAGTTGAAATGAAGGTAGACGGCCACATGTAAAGAAACGTCGCGATTTATAAAGGTCGAGGCGAACAAGGCAGTCCGATTGTATTTCACGTTGGCCGACATCGTATCAATAGCAGTTATTTGATGCCTTATAGACTTATTTGAAGAATAATTTGAGCTCAGCCATGTTGTTCAAACGTATTCTACGTTTGAGTAACATGCAGCCATGTTGTTCAAACGTATTCTACGTTTAAACAACATGGAAAGTAAATTCAATAAAGCCACCTTTATCATAGACACAAACATTGTCGAAGAAACAAAATTTGAATAGAAAATTAAATATGTTGAATAGGAAAACATAAATTTCATATCGACTCTTAGGAAGAAGCAGATTAACATACTCACTAAACGGAAAAGTTTATTTTAATTTATTTTAACATAAAACTGGTCGGAATAACAACTACTAACTACAAAAAGTATCCTTTTCACGGTTTTTCTTTATTTAAATGTAAAAAATTTACATTATACTTTATTTTAGATAGTTACAAAGGCTGCTCGTAGTTTATTTCTATCGCTTTATGAATTACGTTTTATAACGAATCATTTGAGGGATTTTTGACATAATTTGGTTTTTTCTTTCGTCACTGAATATATAAAAACACAAACACATATTTCTAAATATTTTGCATAAAAACAATCAAATCTAGAAAAAAGTGGAACGAGTAAAAATATGCATGAAAATATTTAAAATGTTCTATTCGACTTTTGTAGATAGTAAAAGTCCTCTTTCATGTCGAATTTTAAAACAATTATAAATTTTATTTCATTAAAAAAGAAAAAACCAGAAACATTAGTTTTTTGTAAAGTCCAATCATAAAGACTTTAAAATGTTTCAACAGTAATATCTGATTAAAAAAAGGAAATAATTAAAAACACAAAAATAGTTTTTATTTCTTTTATACATACGTTAAAAAAACTCTTGCCAAATAAAAACCTCAAATTAACCGACGGACATGGATAAAATGTAATTTACTCAATAGAAAGAAAATCCAAAAGTCACTCACCTTATCTAAATAAGGCCAAACGCCGGTCAAAATAATACTGAATCCCAAAGACATGAGAAACATGGTAAAATAAATCACTCTGATAGAAGTCCATCTAACTTTATACTCCTCAGGAGTTTCCAACCCATCGTTAATTTCCTCGTCTGTATCACTCTTCATCCATTTCGTTTTCTCTTTTAACCACTCCATTATTTTAAACTGTTTTAATATAACAATTATTATAGTCGTTCAAGAAACAAAGGAACAAACGTAGTCACGTTTCAACTCGGAACTGTGCGAAATTCGAAAATTTATATAATTATAAAACACAATTTTATCAAATACAAATATCTTTTCAAATAATACGTTTCCTAAATTACATTATACAATCGTATTCACAAAAGGTTTAAAGTCTTTATCGTATTCATTTACGCAACCTTAGAAGTAAAATAATTTCACAACACACGATAAAGTTGAAATTTATTTCAGTCTTCCCAAAATTGACATAATTATTGAAATATAAATTTAACTATCACTTTTAAACCTGTATCGTTATTACAACAATATCTCTAATTCACGAATATCAACAACTTTGTAACGTAAACAAAGTGCTTGTAAACAAAGGAATCAGCACAAAAACTCGAAGCAAACGTCAACTACAAACACGACCACGGCTTGGAGCCGAGTGAGCGACCGACGGAACGCTGCTACTATCATATGTCAAATATGAAGTGAGAAGGCGAGAGGTGTGAATGAGACAAAATAATTTTATCATTAAAGACGTTGTCATGAATCGTTTAATTACGTTATCGATAACTACTTGTCCGTGAATGATGACATTTTGAATTTATTAATAAAAAATGTTGATATATTAAATATCGAAGTGTTCAGTAAATAAACATTCTTAACGAACCTTGGTTCATTCTGTGATTAATTTTCACAAATATATCCATTATGACAGGAAATTACAATCTGCAACAAGTTCATAACTTAGTGAACATGTTATTTCAAAAACAATAAATTCGAAATTTTATTTATATATGTATATATAAATATATATATGTATATATATATATATATATATATATATATATATATATATATATATATATATACATACATATATATATATATATATATATATATATATGTATATATATATATATATATATATATATATATATATCGTTTAAACATAAATTTAATTCCATTGTAATAATAAAAAAATTTTAATTGCTCAATATTGACTAAAAACTTGAAGTTAAAAACTATTGGCGAATTAGGCTATTAACAAATAGTGGCCAACAAAAATATATAAATGTTACATAATGTACACGTATATAAGTTGGAAGTATTTAGCAAAGAATACGAGAAAAACTGCATAAAATGCTCGTTCAAATTCAAAAATTACTAAAAGTTGCCATTTTTGCTTATAATAATGAAAGAAACGTCACAACTGTACTGTATTGCAGATCAATTTCCGTGATTTTATTAAAGAAAAATAAAAATAAAGACTTTATGCAGAATAAAGACAATTATAAAAAATAAAGGATATTATGCAATAATGAGTGAGTTAAATATCGAAAGACATTCTCATTTTTTTGGTTATTCGCACCAATTTCGATGTCATTTAGATTACTAAATGTTTTTCCAAAAAAACAAAGAGACTTGTTATTATATTATATAAACAAATATTATGCAATACTTTTAAGTATCATTCTTTGTCTAATGATATAAATATTCAGTTTAAGTTGCCAGATGCAAAATAATTTGAGCAAAACATAATAAAATAATAAAAGTTTTGAGTCGATTACTCCGTATAGTATTCATTAATCTTATATCTGCCAATGAATGCATTACTCTTTACTAATACGTAGCGATAAAGAGGCAATCAATAATCGTGTATAAAATGTATTATTTATCAACAAGTCCAACAAAAAGATAAGATCTAATAGAAAGATAAAGTATATGAGATCTAACACATTTAAAATTGTTATATTCTCACGAATACTTATTTCTGCCTATTACAAATAAAATTACTGTCGATATTTCAACATTTAAATGTTTTAAATATTTATCTCTTGCACATCACTAAGCGACAGAAATAAATGCAGCTGCTGGCTTTCCAAAGGACACAGATGATCTTAAGAAAAAGTATTAATAATATCCAAGCAACTCGAGAGTATTGACCGCGAGAAGCACAAGGTAGTTTCGAAACTGGGTTTTAGCTTGGTGCGCAGCGATATTTTAACAAAAGAGAGAATTTAACAAAAAAAAACGAGTGTGCTTTAGACCACACGACTGAAGTAAAACTTCAAATTCACAAAATATGAACTAAAAAATGAATTTACAATTTTATTCACTTTTAACATAGAACGTATTCAAGAACGAAATGAAATTACAAAATAATAAAAAAATCACCGTTCGCGTAACACTAGCAAACTCGCATATACATATAGATAGGTATATATATATATATATATATATATATATATATATATAATATATATATATATATATATATTTATATATATATATATATATATATATATATATATGTATATTTCATGCACTGGCTATGAGAGGAAGAGAGAGAAAAAAAGTGCACGCGCAATGCTCTCTCTTGCTCCTACAGTGTGATACAGACAATAGGCTTGCACTGTGTCTTAGATATACGAAACATAACTGGCTATGAGAGAAAGAGAGAAAGAAAATGTATGCTCGCACCTCACTCTCTTGTCCCTACAGTAATATACGAAACGTAACTTTCTCTCTTTCTGTCTTCACTAACTTATATCTCCCACTCAACTTCCGTTCGCTTCGCCCGATCACACTTTTCTTAACGCTCTCTTCACTCATTCACCAGCTTACTCCCCAAGTCAAGCGTGTGTAAAGAAGTTTTACTTCAAAAAAACTATGAAAAGCTGTCACTCTGCTTCATTAAAAGACGTTTTATATTCTTTCCGTATTATTGTTTTTAAACCACTTAATAAAAAAAGAACTATATAAGTCCTGAGACTCATATTGTTAGCCCAACAAAAAAATTTCTTATAAACGAATATTGTTTGCGTACGAATATATGTTTATAAATTGTCTAAGATAGAGTGTATATTTACAAAATAAAAATTTTCTGATGATCTTCAATTTAATTTTTTTATATGGAAACATATTTTACGTTTAAAAGTAGACATTCCCGATATATGAATATGAAAGACGTTTCACCCAGTCTTTGACGAATGTAGACCTGCATTTAGTAAACGTTAGACAAGTAGGATACATTGAATATTATGACTAAACATAAACATCTTCATGTACCTTCACTTCGTCAAGAATTTTGTGTTCTACATTTTTGTTTTAATTACTTCGTATTTAACTTCGTTTATGTTTGTTAATAAATACATTTCTGTTTGCCATATTAATTATACTGCAATACAAAAAATGAACAAAAGAATAGCCCCGATGGGATACGCTAGCCCCAGAGTTAAATTTCACACTTTACTTCTATTGCTTCAGTTGTTGAATGACGTAAATCTGTACCAACGATAATTTGTGCATTTTGGCTATAACCCACATCATCCTTATAACATAAGAGAGGTAACACTGAACGTTTTTAGAATGTCAGAAAATGGAACCAACCAGGAAGTTTGTAATTTATTCTTTGTTTTTCAAAGTAGTCCTTAGACATCTCCTCCACGACCTTTTTGCAGTTACCGCTTCCTCAGCGTACGGTAATCTTTTATCGAGGTCGAGGTTGTATTATGATGAATGACCCATTATTTCTACAACAGACGTAGTCAAATATTCGATCTTTCGTCTGGCTAAGAATGACTGAGAGGCATTGTCCTAATCAATAATGGGTGCTTCGTCTTGCTCAAGGGCTCCTGGCACCCAAATGTCCGTGTAAAATGTTCTGCGCCTGATTCATACCAATGCCAATACTAGACTTTTCCGAATATCTTCATAAGATACTCTCTTGTTAGTCTTTGTAATGACTGCACAATATTGATGTTATTTTCAGTTGTCGCTACTGAAGAATGTTACTTGCACAGATAATCACTCTAATTAATACAATTAGGCTTGAACTCGTTAAACTGGTTGTTTACAACCAGTTTCCCCTAAATATTAAATCCCAGTCCCGCGTGTGTAAACAACACGCAGAACTGGAACTTTTATCATAAAATATCAATCAATCAATCTTTTACTGTTAATTGAGACCACTGAGAAAGTCATAAAAATTATCAAACGATATTTTTCTCATCTGAAATTCATCTCAAAGTAATACATACCATGTTTATATTGCCGCCAATTCGTAAAAAGAAATGAGAAATTTAAACAAAGTACCTCATAGATTACCAAGGAGTTTGATTCGACATTTCAATTTATTTTCTTATTATCGTTGTTACCATAAAGACTGAACTACGCCAGTCGTATAATTCTGAAGGCTCAGAAATAAGAGAGAGATAGCAATTGTTGACGCCTATCGACTTCTTGTTTATCAGCAACCAGGGATGTATTGGGATTCGATTAATACATTGTGTCAAACCACATCATAAATATAAAGGCTATTTTTTACCTAATAGCGTTCATTCTCTTTTAGACAAAGAACCTTTGCTAATATCAACTTTAGAAGAAGAGACTAGGCGATACTTACTAAATTATTTCCTGAATACCTGTCATTGTTGGTTGCTTGCAAAAAAATATGAGCTATGGAGCAAAACAAAAATTAAAAATGAAATAAAATAAAATGATGCTTAACCATGAGTGACGAAGTGACTATTAGTTATTATGTTTTTCATTTCATTTAGATAAATTTATAAATATTACGAGGATAATAGTGAACATGTATGCTTTGTGAGAACATATATGCTTGGTGAGGACAATAGTGAACATATATGCTTTGTGGGAACATATATGCTTGGTGATAAAGAACCCCGCAGATCATTTCATAAATAACGAGTTATTAAAAAAATGTTAGGTTATATTTGTCATAAAAAACAATACAAAAGTTATTTTTTTTTAAATTACTTATGAAATGACTTGCATGATTTTTATCACCGTCACTTACACGTAAAACATGAATTCGATACGATGCTAATAACGTTTATAAAATTAATAAACTTAAATTAAATAAATAAATAATATCGTCCTTCAAACATTGTATAAAATATATACATATATATATATATATATATATATATATATATATATATATATATATATATATATATATATATATATATAAATAACGACAAATGTTATCTGTAAAAAATGTCTACGGTGAAAACTAAACGAATGTCCAATACACCCCTGGATGCTGCCTGGATGACAATTGCTATCTCTTTCTAATTTTTGAACCTACAGTATAATACAGATTACGCAGTCCAGCCTTCATGTATATGACTTACATTATTACCTCCATTACATTAGTTCTATGATCATTCAGCGCTACCCAATTAAATCGTAAGATTAAAATTTATGTTACAAATTATAATAAGAAGAAAATATTATGGACCTTTTATTCTTTTCTTCTTGTGTTCAAGAAAAAAAATATTGCTGACATGAGATGAACCCTGTCACAGGAACATGCAATGGATACCGATGAAACCTACCCACATTTACCTAATTTCAATCTTGAATGATGAACAAACTATGCTTTTATATAATGCAAGTCTGCCTATGCAAGTATATACATTGTGTTGGAAATATAAATTTCACAATCATTCAAAAACTATAAATCGCCACCCACCCCTTTAAACCATAAAGTCAATTTACTGTTTCTTCACATTTACACGTCTAATAATTTTTAAGTCCATGGAATGTAATATTTTAAACAAGAACCGAATGCAGGTACTGAGCCAAAAAACCTAACAAACGATATAAACGTGGGTTATGTTATAGGAAAATTACAGGAAAATTTTGGATGTTTCTATGATCTAAGCACAAGTATTAAAAATGCATTCCCTTCTTCCTCTTAAATAACGATAGATAAATATTCCACGTAACTTAAAAACGATGAACATAATTAAAATTCAAACAACTCATTTGGTGAAACTACAAACTACTGAAAAGAATAAGATCAGTTTAATTTATTCCCCAGATTACCGAAAGCAGTAAATTTATACTCCGAGATTGGATAGTACAAAAGCTTTTCTACCGTTTTCATTTAAAAATAATGGCAACAGGTTCAAAGGATAGGTTCTATAACCGGACAAAGCTTTTTCCGATTGACGAATTTAATAAAATGTGAGATTACTTTTTTAACTAAACCAGGATTTTACCTCGTTTTGGAGTTTCTAAAGAATAATTAGTGTAATTTTCCTCACAATTAATATAATTAGAGCCAGATACGCCTTGCAATTACTTACAATAGTATTTACTTGTAATATAAAAAACGGTTAATTACGAGTATAATTCGCACTACGACGGTCCCTTACACACTTAACTGTCAGTGAACAATTAAGGTATATAGTATTTTCTTTAAAAAGGTGAACGAGTTACTCAGAGAGAAGAGCAGTATCACGGACGTCGTCAAAAGTGTTGCTAAGCTTAAATGAGAAATGGACTGGCCATGTCGCCAGAAAATAGGAATCGTGGTGCAAAGCTCTCGTGGAAAGGTGATCGCGGGGCGAAAAAAGCCCACACGAAGGTCAAATATGTTTTGGTACGGTGATATCAATAGAACAGCTGGAGTGAAAAAAATAATACAAAAAAGAAAGAAGAAGTATTTTTATATTAAACTATTCAAGGGGATTCGGAAAAACCGTACGCGCTTCTTAAGGCCTCATAACTTCATATATAATTAATAAAATATTAATAATTAGTTATCACATTCTATTTAAAAATATCAACATATTAAGTTACTTTTTGTCATCAAAATCTTTATTATTTGAACTATTTCTGTATACCGATCTTTTTTATGAAAAAGAACATTGGTCTAAATTTTCCTACCTGGGTTCAAATTTCAGGGAGGTAAAAAAATTATTTTGGAAAGATTTTATTTCATCAACTTATATTATAAATATGTATATAGCATCATAAATATGTTGTAATAATCCAAATTTTAGCAAAAAATTTCATTTCAAATTTCAAATTTTAGCAAAAAGTCATTACAACTCTATAGTTTTGCTGAAAAAAATCGGTCTAGTGTAAGTTATACTTGCACAATTAGTGTTCCATACCATAAATTATTAATATTAAGCCACTCCACCTATGTGCTCAGTTGGTCTCTACTTTGGATACCAGCTAAAATAAAAGTTAGCTTCCAAAAACGACAGCAGCGTTGCACATAGTATGACCAGGTTAAACAAATTTAAAACGTGAAGAACAAAGGGTTTTTTTGTATCGTGATAAATATTTTTGTCGAATTTTTGTTGTTTGCGTACAATTATTCAGCAGTAATAAGAAAATAAAAAATTGCTCTGTTTATAACAGTTAATCGCGCTAGAATTATATAATCCTGATAATGTGACTCAATATATACGTAATTCTCAACGTTCATGATATTTTCAGGTTTTTCTGAGCGATTCTTTTGATGATTAAGAGGCAGTATTGCCAGCTCCAATAAATCTGAGTCGCTAGGTTCAAAATTAAAAGTCGCCAAAACTGATTCTGCTAGGAGTGGGTTCATGATTTCATTTGAGGAGGGGCACCAGAGGCCAATAGCGGTCATTGCAACTCTACAGAAATTTCAGGAGATCTGCTGAATTCAGTTCGAGTCTCCTGAAATACTATTTTTTTAATTATTTTAAATATACTAATATCTCTAATTTATAAATAAATTGTACACAGAATGATTTTCCCATTTGGAAAATGTTTAATTATTTACATTAAGATTAAAACAGGAATTTCAACATTAACAATTAAATTATTTTATAACAATTAAATTATTTTATATTTATAACCATTTACTTTGATTTAACTATATAATTGAAGATTAAAATATCAATTAAAAATATGAGTGATAAAAAATCAAGGAAATATAATCTGTGAGGTTGATCCAGTACTTGATTCAAACGAAAATTTTCAAATGTTTAAAATTAATAATTTTAACCATTACGCTTTTATAGTGAGACCAGGTAAATAATACAATAATTTATTATATTATTAATTTATAATATTAATTAAAGTTCCGAAATTAAGATATATTTAAGTATAGTTTTGATAATATATAATCAATTATTTATTAATATTTGTTACTGTGATGTTTTACAGGTAATATTTTTAAGTACGCTTGCTGTAGCTTATTATTATTTGAGGATGAAGATTTATTGAGAGATGACGCCTCCGATGAAGAATTAGGAATATCTTTTGAAGATGTTTTATGGAATGATAAGAGAATGGACTCATCGGACTTAAAACAAGAATAAAGTATTTGTTTACTTACCAGTCAATTAAGTGGAAGATTGTGATAATTTATTTACAGCAATGTGTGTTCCAAAGAAAATTGAATATTGTCAAAAGTTTGAAAGTGACTGGTTACAATTAGAATATTTTTTTTAAGTTGATAAAAAACGTATCCATTGCCTGAAGCTGTTTTGATTTGTACTAAAAAAGTCGTCAGATAAGTCGCTAAATCATTTTTGTCATCAAAACTTTTGACTTAAGCAAAATTCGCCATTTTTAGCGACAAAGTCGCTAAATTGGCAACGCTGTTAAGAGGTGACACAACAATTTTTAAGATTTTTCAAAAAAAAATGTTTAAATATCTTCATAAGCAAAATAAATCATATATATTGTTGAATTTATGCTTCAATATGTCGGCTTATGACATCCTATACGAAACCTTAAAATTCCTTATTTTTATATCCCAATTTACCCCCTGAAGTTAAACCACATTCAAAATTAAACGTTTTATACTTCCCGTCTATAATTGGGCCGTCATACTCTATCTCTGTGCTAAATTTAAAATTTTTACATCGAGTTGTTTTACAAAAATATATCTATGACAAACGGACGGACACAACAAAATATCTGTGACAAACGAACGAACCATAAGGTTTCCGTTTTGGCAATTTCGTCACAGAATAATAAAAACCAACAAAATGTACACAAGTTGTCGTTACAAGATAAATATTTATTTTAAATTTGTTTTAATCATAACAACTCAACCTTTCGGTTAACAATTTAACAACATTTTTATGATATTAATCACCTTATAAAAAATAACATGTAAAATCGATAGCATGTAATTTGTAAACGTAAGTCAGTTTCGTAAGTTTCGGTCAGTTTACGTAAACGTTACATAAAATGTTTGAAGTAGAAGAAGAAAAATTAGCCTTGGTCATCGCTCTTTCCAAACCTATGCTATTTGATTTGACATAATTCTTTCGTTTCAGATTTGTAAGAAAATAGATACGCCATTTGTTGTAAATATATTGCAAACGACTGAAAAAATTACCCTGGCTCATCACTTTGTTTTGCGAAAGACCAAATAATTGGCACATTTTTGACCCAAAGTACCCACTCCGCCTTTCGCGCCGTTATGAAATACAATGGTTTCAGGTTTTTCGTATTTTCATTAACCGATTTATCGCAGTGCATGCATAAAATCATTATCACTATTTGATTTTTCGTAGAAAAATGTAACAATGCAACCTTATTATTTACGAATCCGAAAAGAGTTGCAGATATTTCAGATTTCGTTGTGATAGAAACTGCAGAGGAATTTCCAGCTTACTTTTTCGAATCGTGCCAAAATTCGCTTGTTTTGTGTCAACGTCAGCTAGCTCTACTGAAGAAAACCAGTTATCTCATCTCATATTTCTATTAGAACCAAATATTGACTAAACCCAAATTTAGGTAGAAATGGACAGTTCAGTTCTCCTAAGCAACTTCCTCTCAAAAGGACAGTGCATCTCACCTACTGAGACACTAAATAAGCATCTTCTTCTAAAATAACAAAGCATCTCATCTACTGTGATTCTAAATAAGCATACTCTTTTAAAAATACACACAGGGCATCTCATCAACTGTAACTCTAAATAAGCATCTTTTTCTAAAAGTATAGAGCATTTCATCAATTGTACCTCTAAATAGGCATCGTCTTCTTAAAGTACAGAGCACCTCATCTACTGTACCTCTAAATAAGCATCTTTTTTTAAAAGTACAGAGCGCCTCCTCTACTGTTACTCTAAATACCTAAGTATCTTGTTCCGGACGGGCACACTAACCAATGTGACGATCGGGCGGCCATGGGTTTGTAATCCCTAGCATGACAACCGGCAACCGCACAAAGAGATAACTTAACGGCATATAAGAGGGGTCACGATGCTACAAAATCATAGTCGTCGAATAGTAATCAATCAGTTCAACTTCTAGTTCGCTACAAGTAATAGTAAACTTTGTAACTGGTAAATAAATAACAAAATTGTCTTACAACGACGACGAGTATTCATTGGTAATCGGCCCAGCGAGCTCTTTCCTGACTGTATAGTCAACAGTGACGTAGATCTGGTGAACGTCACATCCTCCAATCCGGCAACAGTAATTGCGGGGCTCTAACTACTGCCTGTCGTCCCGCACACATTTTCTTCTAAAAGTACAAAGCATCTCATTTACGGTAACTCTAAATAAGCATCTTCATCTAAAAATACAGAGCATCTCATCTACTCTAACTCTAAATAAGTATCTTCTTCTAAAAGTACAGATCATCTCATCTACTTTAAGTCTAAATAAGTGTCTTATTCTAAAAGTACAAGGCATCTAATTTACTGTAACTCTAAATAAGCACCATCTTCTAACAGTACAGAGCATCCCATCTACTATAACCCTAAATAAGCATTTTCTTATAAAAGTACGGAGCATCGCATGTACTGTAACGATTTCCGAACAACTATAATTCTGTTGACATTTATACTTAAATTTATTAAACATTTCAGATATAAGTGCTGTTCTGCCTGTATTTTTTATGATATCTTTTGTTTCTATATTATCAAACCTCAAAATAGACAAAAGAAATAAAAACTTTTTAAAAGGCATAATTATTCTGAAGTTGCATCGCTCTGTGAGATAGACATCTCCAAAGAGTTTAAACGTCTTCGCAATTTGACTTGAAAACACTAGCTAAAAGTAATAAGCTGATAAATGTTTTAATCTCTTTGTGTGGTTAGTATAATATAAACAAGTTTTATATTTTTCAGAAAATTCTGTTATTTTCCGGTTTGTACAATCACACATTTGTTGAATGATATCTTCGCTTACAATCATTGACTATGATTATGCGATTATATATTATTTTTGATACTGCTGGCCCAACGATTACGGTGATATGGAAATAAATATTACGATGATGAAGTCTTGATCGTGCCGGAGAATTATGTGACCATTTGAATCTATTTTTTACTCTAAAATATCTCTGAAGAACGATCTTCTCTCTCATCTGTTGGTTAACACATGTTGGTCAGACTGTAATTCTTCATCACTATCAGACAGTCGGTATAATTGTTTTCATGTCTCACAAAGTGTCAGATTTTGTAAAGTTCCATTTTCAAAAAACTATTCTTCAAAATTTATAATATCTACGATACCTCGAAGACTGCGACATTTTGGTGTAATTCTATAAATAAAACAAAAAACAAAAACTTACGCACATCGTGACATCGTGAGGTCAATTATGACCGAAAGAAGCGCGTACTGGAGTTTTCATATTTATTTAAACGCCGAACGCCCGACAATAGAGGTGTGCGATTACAGTATTTATTCGTACTAGGTGACCCTTTACGAGTACGTAAAAGTACTAGGTACATATACCTGTTACAAAATACTGGACCGTATGCGGCACGTATACGTGAATGTCGGTTGTTTAGTGTATTCTATAAATAAAACAAAAAACAAAAACTTACACACTTGACATAGTGGGGTCAATTATAACCCAAAGAAGCGCGTACCTGAGTTTTTTATATTTATTTAAACGCCGAACGCCCGACAATAGAAGTGTGCGATATCAGTATTTATTCGTACTAGGTGACCCTTTACGAGTAGATAAAAGTACTAGTTACATATACATGTTACAAAATTCTACGCCGTATGCGGCACGTATACGTGTATGTCGCTTGCTTGGTCGTACGCCACATAAACATTTGTTATAATCAATATTTTTTACTTGTTACGTACCTACTTCTAGCAGTGTCATTCTATACAAAACCATGATATTTAAGATATTGAAAATTTTCTTTCACACTTTATAAAAGCTTAGGTCTGTCTTCCATAAAAATATTGTCTCCTGTTTTAATTAGGTGCAAGTATGAGTAAAGAATACATGGGCGCTCTGGCATTATTCGCACTAAATGGCCCTAATTGATACGGATAATGTTCTTTACAAATTGCCCACCTGAAGATGTTGTCATACAACGAAACCTAGGTCGTGGTAAACAACTTAAACAACTTAAGTAAAAAATAGAAATAATATTACATCACGTAGTTTCATTTAGTTGTGAAAAATGAAATTAAAATGAATTTCTACAAAATTAACGTCAAATATATTCAATATTTAAACGAACGTTTCATTTTTCAAATATTGCAAGAAGTATGAGGCTCTCCTATACAAGGTTAGACTGGGCCAGAAGGCCTGTGTGGCTCTCCACAAGCCTGACATAAGGGTAGATGGGATACTACAGGATAATAATGAAATATACATATGATTAATTTTCAATGATATATATTATTAGACAAATATAGTTCTTCAAAAGTACTTTAAAACCGCGTCGAATGCCCTCAAAATTGTTTAATTTGTTTAAAAGGTATTACCATATAAAGTTTTAAAAAAAAGGATCTTTTCAAAATAATTCAAATATTTTGATGAAGCAATATTTTAGAATAGACATTATTTCTAGAACAAAGAAACAGTATTGAATGCCCCAATTTAGTTAATCGCTCGGTAAATAGTGTTTTCCAAAAACGTAAAAAAGCGCCATTATTATATTACAAACAAAAGGTCCTTGAGCTCAAAGAGCTCAATAATTACTTCCAGAAATATTTTTGAGCGCTTTAAACTCGAAAATAGCGGGAAGTTTCAAAGATGGCCTCAGCGTCAACCTCAAGGGTCAGGGTCAAAATTTTTCCGTTTCATTTCTCTTGCATCTCAATGAAGACACGTGCGGCAAATGCCGATACACAATGGAGTTTAGACAGAATGGTGAATGCAAAGTGTGAAACCGGAAATACGGGTATGTGGGAAACTAGCTTGTCCACAAGTACGTTATGAATATGTACCTGTTACTAGGAACGTTTTTATTTCATTCTTTCGTAAAAGGGTACTCATATGATAAAAGGGATGACAGGCGTACGTCCGTATTAATCGCTTTGTTTCTTAGTTAGTAGTAGTTGGGTCACTGCGAATAGAGACAGAAAGCAAGCGTACTTTGTAACAGGTATCTGCGGAGTGTCACACTCTAGTACGTCCGTTCCACGCAAATACTTCGTACCCGTACGGATTACAGTATATACACCCACCTCTACCCTACACCCACCACATTAAGTGACCTACTGAGATTACATGGAACGGCGTTAGACTATAGTCGATATGTGTTGTGTATAAAATGACCCCATGATGCCGGTTAAGGGTTAATATGAGTCATTGGTGTCAGAGTTTAGATTATCGAACCAGATAAGCGACTATTAATCGAATATGACGTAACGTTTAATTCGAGACGCTTGACAAATTTGCATTTAGTATCATACTGCAGTTGCGTAATAATAGGGTGGCAAAATGCCAGGGGACCCAGGCACGAGAAGGCGTTGAGTGTCCCGACCCGTGTTTGATATTTTCAAATACTATTTTAACATCTTCAAAGCTCAATCCGGGTTTTCGTGTCCTTACTTTGTGATGTATGAAAACATAAAATATCTACTATTACCAAAAATTAATTTACACTATCAAATACACGAATGCATTCTTAAAAAAAGTATCATCCCCAGTTAGCGCTAAGATCCGGCAATACTTGGTTACAGAACAGGGGGATTCCCGCAATCTTTCCGTTTAGTATTCTACGGCAAAAATATGTGAAACTTATTACGCGTATGTTAATTGAATGTAATGAATAATTCAAAATGAATATTAATATAACTTGTTAAACGTATCCATCTATTTTAAGTATTGTTGTGGTACTTAAGGTATAGCTGACTGCAAATCTTCTGTAATTAAACAAAATGTCTACGAGAAAGTAACTACGTGGTAGTGAAAAGAAAGAAAGAGGAAGAAAGTAAGAAGTTGATGAAAAAATAGAAAACTGCCAAAAATAAGTGAGTTCTTTAAGACTAATGATTTTGTTGAAGTGTCAAATGAACAACACGGCACGAGTTGAAAATATTAATGTGACTGAAAGTAGCAGTATTGCAACAAGCGATCATAGCGCTTATCCAGAGCAATAATGTGCAAAAATTTGCCAATGGCTCCACATTGTGTCGTTACGGCACTGCCATACTTTTATGAAACGTTATCGTATGAACGTATTACTTTTGTTTATGAATCAACAACTAAACAATTAGTCTTTTGTGGACAGAACAAAGATTGGAAACTTTTCTATCATTAATACAAGACATTGATTTCACTGATGTAGGGATCAATAGACGTGTCAAAATTCATTGTCTATATGTGGGTCATCACTCACTCTAATATGAAGATATTAATCATCCTCACAGTATCCTTTCTTACATTACCTTACATTACCTTTACATTACCTTACGTATCCTTTCTTATATTTTTTTAAAAATTAAACACAATTATTTCTAAATAATTACGATTTATTTAATATCTTAAACTAATGTGAAAATTTACAACTTTAATCCTTTATGGATTACGAATGTTCTTATGGCAGTTCTGTTATTTATTCTCGACAAATTCTCTGTTGCTAAAGAGCTTCGCAAAGCTGCCGTAATCACCGAATCTAAACCGAATACTGTAGATACAAATACGTGTAACTTGCAAAGAAATTTGGCGACACGCGACACTAGCGCCACCAATGGTGAGAGTTGATTACTATTTCTTGAGAGACAAATTAAGTGTTTAGACAACGTAAAGTATTATTACAGTTAAAAAGACGTAGAATATTTGTATTGCAGTTATTTTGGAATAAAATGTGAATAATTACAATTTTACATTTTCATTGACGTTCAGGTTAACTCAAGATTGTGTTGGAAATGTTATTTCTATTCTTAGATGGAAAGGTGAAAATAATATCATTACACACAGTGGAAAATTTAGATGCAATCTGAGATTAATTATGGCTAAAGAATTGTTTTTATCCCAAAAATGCGATTTTTTTTAAACATCTATCAATTTTATTAAGAAAATGTCGGAAAACATCGGATACCTACAGTTCTATAGCAAGGCATAAGTCATTAATACCTATACATATGTTTCTTGTATACATATCGTACTAGACGGTGGATGCAATGCAAATTGTACAGGTAATCGCGTTCTTGATAACGACTAAATTTTCCAAATTGATTTCTTCGTAGATCGAATAAACTTTCAAATAATTCCTGGTGCTTATATTATTCTGCTTGCTGGATGAAGACTGCTAACCCGGAACTCTGAAGTGTTAAGATCTACCTATTTAATTTTGAACCGTTAGAAGACAATTCAAGATTTTGAACTGTTAGAGATGTCAAGACAAGATATTAAA
Source organism: Druceiella hillmani (assembly GCA_039881145.1). Lineage (NCBI taxonomy): Eukaryota > Metazoa > Arthropoda > Insecta > Lepidoptera > Hepialidae > Druceiella > Druceiella hillmani. Next base: position 12,599,026 of record JAYKKI010000054.1, on the reverse strand, counting down.
GTATAATGATTCGATGTTTAGTTTTAAAGAATAATTGTTATTTAAAACTGATGTGGAGTAATATTAAAGTGTTATGAAAAATTAATAACAATCTAACTATGCTAGGTTTCAAGCTAATTATATATTAATTAACCTATTCTCATGTAGCGATTTTAAATTCTTGTCTATTATTCATCATGATATATGTAAATAATTGGATACTCAACTATTAATTTATATCTCTGCCGTGACGTATTGATTGCTATTGATAATAATTATCAGTAACAAACTAAATAGGAAATACTTCGTACTTCACGATTAATAGATACTGATATTATTTACTATGTAACTTTGAGAGTTATACAAAATGAAAGGAAAATAATTAAGAAAGTATTAATTATACCATTTGTGTAACTAAAGTTAATAAAAAAAAATAAAAAAATATTTCGAGTAATATTCAATTATAGTAATTTTGAAACCCTCTAACATAATATAGGCAATCGAATAGTGGATGAGTGTCACTCAAAAGTACTTTACCTAATAAAACCTGCACTACACCACTCGCAAAGTTGATCAGTTAGGCGAAGAAAATAGCGTAGAGAGGTACTTCAATTCGCTTTGTGTGTATTTCAGACTGCGATCAACTTCGACGAGCACTTCGTCGAGGTAACTTTGCGAGTAGTGTAGAGGGCGGTTAAGAGGATATTTTTATTAAAACGTTAAACAAACAACTCAACGAATTTTAATATCAAAAAGTACAAGTGCGATATATGAAAATATCTCTCTCTTTGAGCGCTTACATCTACAAAGATAAAACTATACCGTTAAATAATTGTAGTGATAGAGACGTCATAAAATAAATTATATACACTGATTCATAATAAAATAAACTTCATATTGAACTTCTGAAATCTTGAAAAGTGTGGCGTTTTAAAAGTAGATTAAATGTTATATACATTTGTTAAATATAAAATACTGAGTGAAAAATATTCTCTTACAAAAAAGAAAAATTAACGCTATCTGTTTTTAATTTCCTAAACTTTATTAAAAGGATGCAGTAGTTTATAATAAAAGTTATTATTATAAAAAATTATTTATAAGATACCGCAATGAGAAATATAAATAATGATAAACTTGAAACAACAACTTTAATATTTATAAAATTTAAAAACAAATAAAATTATTTTATGTTTGTATCCACTGAAGTATTCATTATGCATGTAAATTTGCATTAAAAAGTAACAAATGTGAATATTTGCTATAGATTATTCGCAGTTATACAAATATCCGGCACGTTTAAATTTATTATTTGTGATTACTTGTCCATGAGTTTTACGTTTCGCAAAGTACAATTATATTGTTTAATATCATTGTGACGAAATTTAAGAAAAAGAAGTGTAATAAAATATTATTCATTTAGGTGTTGTTCTCACATTTGCTTATATACAAAAATGAAAACGAAGTTTTTAAAGGGTACTCTATTAGCGCCGGTATTTTTGAAGGGCAACATTGGAGACCGACACTCTGTCCACAGAACATAGAGAACCTTTTATCTATGACTGCAGAACCTTTTATCTATGACTCTGCCGTGATAACATTCGCCATTTTAATTTATAGAACGTCAGTTTTCTACTCGATCGATCACTTAAGTGATTCCAAATTTAAAAATGCAAGCTACTCGCCCCCTTGTGAATCGGTTATTTGCGCAAACAGGTAATTGATTAAAAATATTAATATGAATTTTTATATTTGGCATTGTATTTTTTAAATTTTATAACCTTATTTTTTATCAATATCTGGTCTGACCCAAAATGTGTTATGTTTTTTGATACATAATTACTCAATTATAAACATGAATGAAGAATTCTATATGTAAATATCGATTTATTAGAATCCTATATATATATTGTATTCTGAAAAAGACGGATTTTCTGTTACGTTAGTTATGTAATCATATGATGTATCTGCCGATTAAGCAGGGTGTCTCACCTGTCTCTGGTCCTATTAAAACTTTCTCAGGTTAATTTTCATATTTAAAACATGGAAATATTAACTCATGGTAAAGTTAATTATTTTTCATAAAAAATAAAACAATGAAAACGATTGAGAATAAAGAACAAGGGCACTTAAAATATTAAAAAGAATTTGTTAAGTCTAATATCGATCATTTATCGGCAACGTTAATTCCATCACTATATTCTTAATTTATCTCTTGTGAACTCTTTATTATATGAGGGAATATGTCTTATAGAAATACTGTGGTTGGTAAAGCCGTATAATTAAGCCACTCATGTCACATTTAAGATAAGTACACGACATTATAAAACACTGAATTAATGTAAAAATTTTGAATGAAAATTCTACATGTTTTGCTACAGAAATTAATTATTCTTTGATGAGAATTTGTTACATATAAATGCATTTTCCTCTACATCAAAATTGGATGAAAAAATAATTGAAAATATTGGAGTTCACTTGTATTTAAGTCGTTATATTAATTTCAATGATAGAATTTAATTTTATACTTTTGTTTCAATAGCATATGATTTATGAAGCAAACATTCTTACGAGAAATGACCATGTTGTCTGAGTTTTCAAAAATCCATTTTGCGGGGATAGAATGATTTAGTTTTAATGGTTTAGTGATTTCCAATTATTAGTTACATTTAATATTATACATTGGATTCGATATAATATACATTGGATTGAAATATCACCAGTGTTTTATTTTTATAAAAAGATTAAATTGTTTTTACAAAACTTAAAAAGCAAACATCTGTCCAATTTTACTCAAGGGTCAGCTGAAACCATTTCTATTGCCAATTCTCTTTGTTTATTGTAGAACATTCTTAATTTATGAGACTACACAGGAGTCATGATGCTCATATTTTATTTTTTCTATCCATTTAAAATCTTTATTAAAACTTATTTTCTATAAACTTAATTGCGTTTTACTGAGATGAATATAAAAATAGTCAAAAAAATAAAAACAGGTTATTGGTTCTTTGAATTTTGAGATGCCACAGTCCAAAATATAGCAAACAAATATAACATACAAGTAAATATGACCAAGTTGCATTCATATATGTGGTGTATAGTACACAATAGTAGACTTCTTGTCTATTGTTAAGTTTGAAATTTGTTTAATTTTCAGTCCGCAAATACCATGATAAAAACTTTATTCCTCCATCCATGAATGAGCTACCAGTACCAAGCGGCTCATGGCAAGCTCAGTATGACAAGAACCAGCGCAAATACAATGCCGCTCTGATCTTTGGTCTTGCTTTTACCGGATTCACTATCTTTGTAGTAAGTGGAAGTTTACATATAGAAATGAAACATTTTAGAAGTTGAAGAGATCATTTTAGTACTATATAAATCCATCATGAACATATATTACATAGTAATAGAATCATGTATGCAACTTGAGAGCTCAGGTATTTTGGTATCATGTGATGTTTCCTTATACACTAATGCTATGTTAAATAGTTTGCCCCTTCCCTGCTTTTTGGCGGGGTATGAGGTGTTGCATACAGGGCTGAGCTCACTGATTGGCGGATTGGGATATAAAATTTATGTCAACAAAAACTGATTTTTTCATTAGCTTTTGTAACATGTTGGTTTTTAACCAGTTTTTCGTCATAATAATACATAATTATTTCAAGGAAGGATTTTGGGAAGAAAAAATCTGCTTGACATGTTTTTGGTCAAAACTGAGTGTTATCCTACAATTAAAGTTTTAATAAGTGGTTGGTGATTATGAATGATTTTCATAATCGATTAGTAATAGTAATTACTAATTCTGACAATACATTCAGGTCTAATTAAAGCAGTATTCGTTTAATCAAACCACATAAATTTATTAGTTTAATATATGATCTAAACCGTAAAGAGCTATCTAGGTGCTTGTGCAAAATAGAATAAAATAGCATTGATTTTCATTTCTCGTAACATCCAGCATTGCTCTGTTTGGTTTACTTACATTGATAACATGTATTCTATCAAATGTGCATTGTTATCCTTATGTTTGTGTTATTATGTTACCAATTTAGTAATTACTATATATTTACTATAGAAATATTTCCAAAAAAGCAGTTTGTAAAACCGTCTTGTAAAAAGTCCTAGATCTATAAATTCTTTCTGTTTTAATATACAATTCTCTTTGCCTTGTTTATTAGCGTTAGCAAATTTAGTAAAATAGTCCCCTTTTCATTTGTTGTGTAACCACCCCCTCGAAGCTAGGGGTATTCCATCCAATTTACTATAAGTTTGACCTTCGAAGTAATTAAATTCTGGTCGCTTGCATAATATTAAAGGGTCAAGATCATAACCAAGATATTTTCATAATTGAATGATTTCATTATTTCCCATAATGGTCCAATGTTTTAATGGATTATGGGCTACTTGCAACTTGTCAGTAATAATAGTTTAGAAAGCTTTTGAAATATGAGGATGTTTTAAATATTTGAAATGTTTTTTATCACTTAAAATACTCATGAAAGAACTATGTTATAGTATCTGTATTATTTAGTTAAATTTCAAGATAATTTCAGTACAGTTGCTTATTTAAATAAATAAACATATTGTGGACTTCATATTCTAAATTCTGTTCAAATTTTACATCTAATATTCTACATGTGAATTAAAAAAACAAATTAGTTTGATTCTTTTATCAAAATAAGAATTGCCATTTTTTGTATTTACACAAAAGTCTGATATTCTTTACACTTTATAGTAACTAAAACTTTCACTGTGGTTTATGGAATTTATAATTACAATATTTTATTTAATTGAATTCTATCCATCGTTATAGTGTAACTAACGTTGCTATTCCTATAATTACAGGCTAAAACAACTGGTCTCGTCTACTTGAACTTCTCGCCACCAAAATCCATTGACTGAACTAGAGGCATCTCGACGATCAGATTGTCAAATCAAATATAGCTTAAATATATAATTGTATTTAATAAATATGTAGAGAGCTGAAACAGCGAACTTTAAATAATATTGGTTTAAGTTAATAGTTTTGTTATTTCTTTCCGTTTTTGGCCTAAAGCCAAGATTATATTTTTCTCTATATGAAGACGAGAATGCACTAACAGTTTTTTATTACAATTCTTTTGATTTTTACTTTTTTTTTTTGTTTTTCTAGGGCATTTATAAACTTACAATTTTATATTATGTGAAATTATAGAACTTTTTTATAAATGTTGCCAGATATAAATGTTTATTTTTTATAATAGAAACCCATAGAACGGGTATAAAACACTTGGGCTTGTTCGTTGGTTATCATGTTCAGAGACCTTGAAGCAATCTTTAATAAAAAAACTTGCAAATAAACATTTAGAATAGACATAAAGACTACATTCATTCACAGAATTATCTAAAATTCCAATATAGACCATTATAGGACTATAACCTATAACAGAATTCTTTTAACTCTTCATAAATACTTTTTTAAACTTATAATGTACATTAAATCAGTGACTTCTGGCAGTGCTAACAAAGGGGCTAAGTTTTTCAATTAATGCATTTGCATTTTCTTCTCCAATTATATATTATACTAGCTACCCGGGCTAAAAAGGACCATGACTACATTCAGTTTTATTAAATTTTCTGTATTTACGGTTAGTAACTTTCCAAAAATTTTCTAATAAGTGTTTCTTCATTTTTAGAGTTTAAATACCAATTTTCATGTGTCTATATTTATTTTAAAATTCTCGTACAATTTTTCACAACTTTAGAGATTATAATTTCGACAAATCCTTGCTTAGTGAGTCCTATATTATTATTTACGGTTAGCACTTTCCAAAAATTTTGGAATAGATGTTTCTTCATTTTTAGTGAGTCTAAATACAAATTTTCATGTGTCTATATTTACTTCGAAATTCCCATACAATTTCTCTGCTCAAGTCATATGATAAAAAAACTTGAAATGTCATGACATGAATTAATATAAAATTGAAAAAAAATTTTAAGAGTACAAATAAAAGAAAGTAAAATTGATAATTTCACTTCAGAAATTTTAGGAAACTCATATTTTAAGCCATTAAAGTATTACTGTCCCCAAATTTAATGTCTGCAGATCAAATAAATGACAGATAAATTTTTGTGTGTCTCCTATATAACCTTATATTATTTCATTGTTAACATTTATTTCATTCAAAAACTTAAATTTAACGAAAATATTAAATTAGTACAACAATTCAATAATATAATGTCAGATATCAGCCGAAACAATTACAAAAACCCGTATGGTATTCAGAGGATTGTGTGAAGATAGTGTATTTAATGTGAAAATATCTTATACGGAGGGAAGCCTAATTTAGCTGGTGTCATGCAAAAACGTCGTAAAATAAAGATATACTTTCTTCTGATGCACAGATTTTGCAGAAAGTAAAATGAGCATGTTTTCAAAGAATTAAAATATTAGAGGCCAAATTGTGAACAAACAAGTGGTGATACATATCACTTTATATTAAACAAGCTCTAATGTATTGCTTTTACCAATTTATGGCTCAAAAACAGCATTTTAAGATAAATCCTAGCAGAGCTATGCTTTAAAGAAAAGAACTAGATGAAGAAGCACGTAACTATATTTTCACTTATGGTTTAAAAAGAATTGTTAATAAAGAAAACATTCAAAACTTGTAATCATTTAAGGTTATAAACATTTTAGCCAATACTAAAATTGGTATTTTAAAGAATAAAATGTGAAAACAAGCATTTAACAATCGTCAATGTTTCAATATTCAATTTGGAAGGCATAAAAATTAATTTATTAATATTTTTCTATACCAAGTGATATTAGATATTACCATGCTTACCAAAAGGATTTCGATATTACCATGCTTACCAAGAGGAATTAAATATGACCATGCTTACCAATTATACGGAGCCAATTAAGCAATATAGTTTGGAACAAAATGAAGCCGAGTACTTGAGTTTCTACTCTACCCTTATATTGGTCGAATTACCTTATAATTACTGTTACCTTATAAATTCTATTGTGTACAATGGCCAAGTTGATAAATAATTATATGAATGCATTGACCAATGTATAATGATGTATTGATTAAAGGTGCGAGTTCCATGAATAATCTTACTATCCACTACTATAAATATATGTGTTTCTCGCTGTGAGCACACAATTGCTCTGTGAATACGAGATGCAGCAGATATGTAGAGAATATGCAGCTATAGGTATGTGAACCTAAAAACACTACTTTGATTGCTTAAACTGTTTCTATTCATAATATTTATCTACAGAAGTCATAATTTTTTGTTTGTTATGAAAATACTTCAAATTTTCACAGTTACAGGTGTAAATAGAGATGGTATATCTACAGAAATATGCAATACATGTTTATAAATAATATATCATTAGCAAAATACACCTCATTAACTTTAAAGTTGAGAAAGGATTTTAGGAAAGAATGTCTATCGCTATATTCACAAGTCATCTAATTTGAGAAGAATCATGAAATTGGGATAATTAATCTCAAATATTATGCTAATTTATAATAAAAAATTATATTAATTATATCAACAATATAGTTATCTTTAAAGTTGGAAAGGAAAATTTCAATACCTGTTGTATTTATTTCATAAACACTAATTCAAATCCCCCAAAAATACACACTAAATTCTTTAATAGGAATGTAGGAAAGCATCATACTAAATCAATATGAAACAGAAGTTGGTAGAAAATCATTTGACAGTCAAATGCCAATGGTCAATAATCTCTTAGACTTTCAGGATATATTGTAATACACAATTATTTTTAGTAAGCTTCCATGAGCTTGATTATTTTAAAGTTTAGGGTCTTTAATATAATATTTACGTAAATGACATTTATCAAATTAACTTTTCGTACATACATATATCTCATCAAAAAAGAAATGTATTACAACTAAACATAGTCTTTAAAGGATCAGTACTACTTCGGCAGACGTGTGCTTCAAACCTATGGTATTAGTAAAAAAATATCCGAGGATGAAAATTGAGTTTTGAAACAGTGATGTAATGTACGCGTGAGATATAAACTGTTAATAATTCTAATGAACAATTAAATGAAACTACGTGATGTAGTATTATTTTTACTTTCTTTACCACAACCTAGGTTTCGTTGTATTACAACATCTTCAGGTGGGATATTAGCAAAGATACTTTGCTAATATCCCACCTGAAGATGAAATACAACGAAACCTAGGTCGTGGTAAAGAAAGTAATACTACATCACGTAGTTTCATTTAATTGTGAATAATGAATTTCTACAAAATTAACCCCTAATATATTCAATATTCAATTCTAATGAACTTAAAAATTTAATAATAATTGGCCTCCACGTGAATTGTACCCAATATCTTTGTTCCCCAGATATTTGAACATCCTGGAACAATAAACATGTCATTCTCAAAGAATTTTACAAATTTACAAAGGTCTAGAAGCGTAATACTTTCTAGACCTTTGTAAAGTTCAATCTACAACATTATAGAAAATGTTAAAGCTCAGGTTCTCAAGTTTGTTAGAGAGATGCGCGTTAATTTTACTCAAAAAGATTCTTATAATAGATGTGTAGGTGCAGCAATATATTTCAATAAATAACGACTTCATTCAATTGTTCATGAAGTTGTTTTTGGCAAACATGTGTTAATGAGTCAATTACATACCTGTAATACACTTTTTGACTATCAAGAGATTACAAATGAAAGTCAAAATAACTAGTTTTGATAGAAAAAAATGGAACTTAACTATTTAAATATTATAATCAATTCATTTTATAATGTTTTCTTCAGGAATTGTTTGAATCTTACTGCCTCATATATATTGAGAATAAAAATAAGATTTGAATGATATGATGGCCCGTTTATAAGACTCAGTATGTTTATTCACCACTAAAAGGCATCAAGCAAGGTAGTGTTATATAAAAACAATAGCGGCCGACCTCAACTTCCTACAGGTACAATTAAGTTATTTGTTGAAGTGTTTTTGACATTTGTTTTTTTCATGAACATAATCCTGAATTTGATATTCCCACGCTAATTGTGCCCATTTTCCCATTTCAAAAACCTTTTAACAATGCTTGAAAAATGGCTTATAATATGAATTAGTAAATCGACCTAAACTTCAACACTTTTGCTCTACATTTTTTTATATTAAAAACAGTTACGGTGGCTCATTTATGATAACAACTTACATGTGTGTGTGTGTGTGTATATATATATATATTTATATATATATATATATATACACTTTTTCATATACATTTCTAATAACTATAGTTCTCCCATACTAAGTGTCAATGTATCTGTAATAGATTTCCCAGCTTTTGTCATGAAAGCACCAAGATCATTGACTTTCTCCGACTATGTGGACATTATTAATTTTATGTCAATATTATATATAGCCCATGGCAATCTGGAAATTTTACGCTTTCATATTGCGAAAGGAGTATACCAATTACATTAGTAGTTTTTTCGTGGATCTCTGCTTTCCTTATAAAACTTTCCACACTTAAGTGAAACTGCGTGATGTAGTATTATTTCTACTTTCTTTAAGTTCTTTACCACGTTCTAGATTTCGTTGTATTACAACATCTTCAGGTGGACTATTAGCAAAGATTCACTTATTTTTGTTAATAACCCACATGAAGATGTTGTAATACAACGAAACCTAGATCGTGGTAAAGAACTTAAAGAAAGTAGAAATAATACTACTTCACGTAGTTTCACTTAAGTGTGAATAATGAATTTCTACAAAATTAACGACAAATATATTCAATATTCAAACTTTCCACTTTATTATTTTAGTAGATTGTCAGATGGTGAATACTTCAAATTTTTATGAAATATTATACTTGATACAGTTCGAAAGACAAACTTTATTTTAAAAAAATTACTATACCAGAATAATTGTTTCAGCACCGTATTTATCATTAACCAATTTTTGGCAAACGTGCATATGCTAGAAAACATTAGAGTAAGTTATGTGTAAAAAAATTAAAATATCTATAGTAAAATTCAGTTTAATATTATTTTATGATAGTATTGAGAATTTTTGGCTAATAATATTGGTTACGGAAAAGAAATGGAGGAAGAGAATATTTTAATGTTTTTTAGAAAAATTGATTAAAATTGAAAATAAATAACGATTCAATGCTTGCCAGTTGTTTTAACTTCATTAAGTTTTTGTATCTTGTTTATCAAAAATTGGCTGGACAGCTATATTTACTTCGGCTTGGCATAGCATATCTATTTTAGATTTGTATTTAAAGAAGGGTGAAATTTCTTTTTGACAGATAATCCGGATTATATACCATATACAGATATCTGACAGATTACTATTAGCAAGCCACATCTTTTTTGGGAAACTAAGATGACATAAAATAATTTATTAATAAAAAAATTAATTGTCCTGAAGTATCAAGATCTCGTTATCTACATTGATGTAAAGATGTAGATAGTCCATGCGGCATTGTGAATGCTGTAATTTCCGCACCATCTATTGGTGGCATTTCTGAAAAATATGCCAAACTGGCAATAAGCCCTTAAAAGTATTAATATTATTTCTGAAGACCTGAATTTCAGATATTTTATAAATTTCCTAGCAAACAATAAAAGAGACAATAAAAACATTAAAAATTTGGTTATTATATTGTATTTATTACATGAACAATTCAAGTGTTATGCTTTTTATTTATAACAGTCTCCAAGAGAATGTGACAATTAGATATGGTATATACTGTAAACTATTTAGCAAAATATTCATTACAACTTAAACCTAATTATTCTACAAGATATACAACTAATTATAGCTTTTACTTAATATTATATTTTAAAGCATCATAGATTAGAAAAAGGCATGACTAGTGAGAGCGTGCAATGTCTGAGAATGCTTCCAAAATATCCTGTATAGTAAAGTCGAGGGAAATCATCGAGCCGGGATAGCATGTCTGTATTCTGCCTTCCAAATACTTGTATTGTGTAATAAATTCTTCTTGCATTGCGTGCCAGACGACCTATAAAATTAATAGCAAAATAATGTACACTCCATGTTTTACAGAGTTTTTAATGATAATTAGTAAAATTTGCAAATTGTGTTTCTTTCTTAAAATAAACAAATATTGGAGAGAGAATCTGTCAATAGGCCAGTCGACTAAGTTGAATGCCATTAAATTAGATAATCACTTTAAATGATTTTAAAACATTCCATGTTTTATTGAGTCTTTAATGATCATTAATCAAATTTGCTAGTTGTTTCTTTTTTACAATAAACACACATTAGAGAGAAACTCAGTCAATAGCCCAGGCGTTGACTTAATTAAATTTTTTCAATCAGTTTAAATGATTTCAAGAAGCATGCTTATTGTCCTGGATTATTACTGGATTCGAAAGAATAAACCTATTAACTTGATACATGGTTAACACGTTAATATAATCATAAAACTGATAACATCTATAAAAAACATCTTAGCAAATATAAAATGTTGCATATGGGCCTATTTATTATATCATAATGATGTCCATAAACATGGACACAAACTAAATAAACATGGCTAGTGGACTAACTTTTATGATGGATTCCTAGAAACAAGACGTGACCTAAAAATAAAATCAATGATGGAATACCTGTAGCAAATTCTCTTCTTCGCTTAAATGCTTCTCGACCTTCTTGTACAAACTATCGAGACCTTTTTTCACCTCCTTGTGAGGATACATGGCGATCACCTTCCGCAACTCTTGCTTGCTGAAAGCACTTTGGTAGGATATTTCTTCTTCTTTCACACCTTGAGAGACGCGTTCCTGAACACCTTCGAAGAATTGCTGTACAAATAATAAGAAAGTCTATATTCACCATAACTTTATTTTAAAATATTGTAATTTTTTATTTAACACTCCAAGACATGCCATATATCTGAGACCATAGCAACTTTATAAATAGAAGTAATCTGTAAATAATTAAAAAACAATAAACGAAAATACATATAGGCTAAAGTAATTTGGAAAAAGAAGCAAGGAAGAATAAAAACCATAGAGAAACAAAATGAAAAATAATTTTCCATATCATTTATGAGATAATAACTTCTAACATAGTAAGATAATAACTTCTAACATAGTAGTCTATTCCTTACATTGTATTTTTGTTGTGGTCAGATTCAAACATAGGTCTTTCATCTGCTTTATTTTTTCCAGGTTTAAAAAGAATTACAAACAATACAATCTAATAAGATGACAATCCAGTCCGGGTCATCTATCAGCTCTGTAGAGAGGTAAGTTAATAAAGCTGATCAAGTGAGGGTTAAACTCGTCCCTTTATACAGAAGTTCGAAATCTACTAAATATTGTATGTAGCAGTGTATATGTTACCTGCCACTAACAAAAACATACTTTCAAACTGAGAAGTTCTTATTATTATATATATATATATATATATATATACATATACATATATATATATATATATAAGGTTTAGTAAATTTTTTTTCCCAAAAATTAGTTAAGCCGTGTTGGAAACACTTGCATGTAAGAAACAAACATATAACTCCTTAAGTAAGGACTTTACTTTCGCTTTTTGAGGTTCACAACTCTGATAAAGTCTTCTTTGAGTCGCCATTCTCAAAAAGCTAACAAAACTGATTGTGTTACATATTTCATCCTTTTCAATTGATGTTAGGTGTCAAATAAAGTTTTGAATAAATTCACTGATGAATACTTTATTTCCACTTAAATTCTTTTTACAGATTAAATTTTCAGAAATTATAGCAAGGAACATAAAAAACTTTCACAAAATATAATTTATAAGAAGTATACTTTACATTAAGCTTCTCCAGAGGCCGTCCGAAGTATAAAATAACATACGCCTTCAGCGATTCGTTGTATTTGATCTTAACTTCTTTCCTTAAACCATCCAATGCCGGCAGTTTCAATTGTGACAACAGATCATAGAGGTGGTGGAAATTTTCTACAAAAAAATATTATCAAACACATAATTTTTAAGGCGTTTTTTTAAATAGAACTTATCGTTTAGTATACTAATTATTAATATATCATGTAACTAATTATTAATATATCGTTAATTAATGTATTTGTCTTTCACCAACGAGGGTCATAATTAAAAACAATTTCAAAATTTCACTACATTGACTTCCAAACTAGTTTAATTTATGAATATGTAAATCACTATCATCTAACAGCAGAGTTTTCTTGCTTAGTTTCATAAGTTTGTGGCACCCCCTTGTATTTTTATAATCATAGGAAACAAACGGAGTTTGACCTGCAGCTTCCCTCACATGAGGAAGGGAAAAAAAGGGGGCGCAATATAACAAAAACTGTTCTTATTAAAAAATGGATCTTACTATTGGAAATGGCTAAATAGTTTGTGATGCTCAAAATTGAAGTAAGAGTTGTAGGCTGACACATTGTCGTAAAATATAGTACATTATAATGTTCTAATCACTAACAGGATGACTTTTTGAATTATAAAAAAATCACCAATCCTTTGTTCATCTCTATGACAAGTTACATGGATGCGAAATTTCAAAGCGATTGAGTTCTTAATGAAAAGAGCTTTAAGTCAGAACAAATAAAGAAACAAATTTACCTTCACACTTTTAATATTTTTATGATAATAAATTTTTTATATACATATATGTACACCAGTGAAATTAATTTGTTTACTGTTCTTAATTTTTCTGTATAATTTCACATTTCCAGTTCAACATTGCACTGGACTGTCTTTTCAAAATAAGATTTTTAAGGATACTTAACAAAATTATTGATTTTTAATGATCTCAGTTCTTTTATATGTTACCATCAATTAAAACAAACAAAAATATTAATATTTTGAGTTTTAAAGTATCTTAACTTCTATCATAATAAAAAGAGTCTCCTCGAATTCATCGATGAAAGTTGTTTTTAAATTGAATTCTTAAAAACTATAATTTTTCACATCCTAAGAAAAGTGCCAAAAAAGGAACCAAATCTACAGATAAAACATTTTCCAGAATTCATTTCTAGATATGACACTGAGGTAATTGAAGGGAAATTTTGTGGTATACTGATACATAGAGCCATTATTTAAAGATAAATACAAATACTTTTACAGACAGTCAAATTTTTTATCGTGGCAAAATCGAAAATATCAAATTAAACTCACCCATCTTTATGACCTGATGGGGTGTTTTCGGATGGTCATGGTGTTGAATAGCTGTGATCATCGCACTAACCAACTGCACATACCATTTATCCAAGTCTGCCCTTCGACCTGACTTGCCAAATATAGATTCAGCCGTCGTACAAAACTCCTAGACCATGTTGTAACATATATACATTAATTTCACATTGTAATTTGTACTAAAAGTTTTGGAACCGAGGGTCCATCCTGACAAATTGTAGCATTTTATAATTTAAAGTCATCATCACCACTTTTTTCTACTCATCTATAAAACCATGTCGTCTTCATTTGTAGTAAGTATACAATATACAATCGTGTTTTGTTAAACTGATATAGCAAATCGGCTTTAATGGATCTTTTAGCTCAAAGTAATATGATTATAAGCAATAATTTATTTTTTGTATTTCATTCCAGTAAGCATTCTGCAGTGCAAGCACCTCGCACTCCGCATGGCATTATTGAAAACCTACACTACACTACCTTCGAAGTTGATCAAAGTTAGGGGAAGAGAATGGTGTAGAGTTACTTCGATTCGCTTTGTGCCTACTTCACATGAACTTCAACGAGCACTTCGTCGAAGTAACTTCACGAGTAGTGTAGAGGGCGTTTAAGTGATGATACAATGCGAAGTGGGGAACCCGTAGTTTGATTTCGTATATTGTGCAATATGAGTATTATTTTGCAGAAAGAAAAATAGAATATACCGTAATTCAATGTTATTCTTAAGTTTTCTTTTCATGGAGTTTCTGTTTATAATAATGAAATGTTCAAATGTAAACATAATTGACAAAATATTGAAAATAAAAAGTATTCTGTTATTGAAAAATTATTGAAATGTTATTAAAACATTATTGAAAAAAAACACCCAAATCAAAAAATGTTATACGTAGATTATTTTTAAAAGGAAACTAAAAAAAAAATTTGCTTTACCAATTAACTAACACTTGTATATTGAAGAATATAGGTTCATTATACACATTATACTTTAAAGTTCTTGACATAGAATGACATGACAATACCAGACATCACATATTTCCCAGCATGTTCCATATTTATAGCTATATTTTAATTGTCTTGTCGAGATGGTAACTGTTCCCTATTTCCAGAATTTGTAGTGAATAAGACTATACATTTACAAAGCAATTGTTTTTCAGTGAAAAGCAAATAAAACGACACGTAAATTGCAACTCCTCGCCCAAACCCTCCAAAATAAATGCAATCTTCGTTAAGTTATATATAATAATTATTGAATACAAATTTTTACTCGACTCTTTTGTCCCATATTAAATATGTTATTTCACTTTTTCACTATCTGCGCCTTAGATAAGAAACAAAATTCTGGTAATCCTATCTTGACATCATCTTCATTTCGAAAATCAAGAATCCATTACTGTTTATAATCCATTAATGTTCCATTAGATCTTTCAAGCATTTTGTTCAAAAAGCGTATTATAATTATTTTTATGGCATAAGTAACATCCCTAATGTTTCTTGATTTTTTAAATTGTTCTCGTTTTTAGTCAAATTCTTCTATGATCTACTTAAACATAATTATAACAAACGATATCAGAAAGAAATAATATACTATAACCTAGTTTTTGTTTAGAAATTCATCCATTCCTTGCTATACGTTTTAACTCATTTTTCCATACATTAAAATACTGTCGAAATAAAAATGTATTATTCTATTAAAATTACAATTACCCAAAAGCATAAAACCTACTTCAAAATCTTCAACATAAGGCAGTATTCCACACTTAGTCCTTTTTCCTGTAATTCGCGTTGATTCCGCCATTGCCTTCAATTTCTCTCCAACAGCCCTATCTGCACCACGTTTCGTCTGTATGAGACACGAGGCGAATACAGAAGCCAGAAATGAAGAGGATCCAGATACAGACTCTGATGCAGAGAGCACATGTGAACCAAGACGAGACAGAGCTCTCATACTTCCACTGCAAATTTACGTATGAATTATTATAGTTTTGTAATGTTTTTTATGTTAATTAAAATAAGAAAAGATGGCTTTATATTAGTTAAAATATTTATTCTAAGGATTCTAATAAATATGTGACATGCTATTGCACATGCAGTATGAGCACATTTTGTTTCTAAAGTAATTCTTTTATCAAGATTGTTATTACTTAAGAACTATGTTCGCGTCATTTCTCCCTTTATAACGTAGCGCTTAGAATGAATTTTCTAAGCTTTGTACTCTTAAAATGATTCCCAAAATTTTTCTATAGTTTATTTATCGGTATAGTTTATTAATTTGTTAAATACGTTTTTTTATGAATATTCCTTCATTTAAAGAACAATCTTTCACACAGTCTGTTTAAAATTGTGGCTAAATACTAATAGCTAAATAGTTTACTTATCTGGTAGATAGAAAAAATAAGACACTTGATCTGGCTGATAAATTATCAACAACTTTAATGTCAGATACCATTATCAGAGACTTAGGAAAGGATTACAAAATTGGTGCTCTATCTATCAAATAAATGTTAGACTATCAGCCACTTTATAGTAAGTATTGAAACATACCCTAAAATTATAAATATATTTTTTAAAATACATCTCATTGCTAAAATTTGTTTATTTTAGTTTTCACCGAGCTAGTAGACTGACTTATATATGGACATTTGAAGTCTTGTTTGAATTTAAAATTAATACGCTTTTCACTTCGTCAAATTTTGAATTTCTACACCAGTTTCTAAGGAAAACGGTTGTGATACGCTGATAGACATCTGAGCTGTCCTTAAGAACACCGTGTTTTTTTCTTTCGAGGCAGGTATTCTTAAAAATTGAGAGATGGCAGTACTGGAGATTTCAAAGCAATTTCGCTAATTAGTTTATGATAAATTACATGGCTTATCTGCCACATTCCTGCAATAATATATATAGTTAGATGTTGGGCAGGTTGTATTGTTTCTTTAATGACAATATGCTACTAAGCGAGTGCTATTCTCAAAAGAAAAACAGTATCTTTTTATTGTTGACTGAATAGCCTGACGACGTCTTGGCACATTTTTCACACGAGCGTTTTTGGTTAGATTTCAACTTTTTTTAGTATGGAATAGAGATATGTCAGTATCAAACTCCATATTAAGTTCCTTTATATTTCTTGCAACTGGGACTGGAACAAACTGAAGTTAGAACTTTATAAGAGTTCAGTTTTTGGTACTAGGTGCAGAAAATCTGAGATAGTCTGTTTAAAAAAATAATGTTTAATCCGTTTTATCACTAAAAGCAGATCAGAAAAGATAAGACCCTATATATTCGTAGTCTTAGTTGGTTTAGGATAAATTGGGGCAAAGTTATCAATGCAACTTCATACAAACCCTTGTAAAGTAACCACAGACATAAGACTTTGTTCCTAATTGTCATGTTTTCCAGCAAATTTCACTATTTTCTTATTTATCTAGTTATGTATAAATATTACACAACCCATGTTGCAAATTGCAAGGTCCTTGGGATATTGGAAGTGGTCGAAATGTTTTCATGATCTGTCAGCGAGTTTGTGAATGTCAGAATCGATGATTTTTGTAAGTTCGTATCTAATCCCAATAACAGTAGACACGTAAAATTTAGGATTTTCTGTAATATTCTGTACTATGTTACACTAGTAAAATATTAACTTCAGGTTTCAATTATTACTTAGATATACAGAGAATTCGAAAGTGGCTTGCAATGGTTCATGTAAAAAGAGCATGAAGAATGTGGAAACAGATTTGCGAATACTTGGCCCATGCTCAGCCTTGCGCTTAGATTTATATATTTTACTTCATTTACTTGCTGTCATTTGATTCCCCATTGAAGAGGAATAAAAAATGGCCAGTTTATTTCACTCCATAAACTGGCTAAAAGACGAAATATTAAAAAACATCTGGTCTATTTTCAGTCGTAGGTTTGCAACATGCATCACAAATTAGGCAGTGGACAATTTTATCAATCACTACGCCGTATTAGTGTATCACTTAGCTAAATGTGTATGATGAACTGAATTTAAGTACATTGCTTTAAAGCCTTTTTAATTTTTATTTCACCATTTACATCAGCAAATAATTAAGACCTTTAAGAAAAAAGTTAGCTTAAAACCCAGTAAAAAATTAATAACCCCAAAAATAAAACTCACTTTTCGAACCAGTACAATGGTTACATTAAGTTTTCACAAAATATTTAAAGACACTTACTATGTATCTATTTTTTCATAGTGCGATATCAGTGAAACCAACTCTGTTTCCAAAGTGGGAAATAGCTCAGCCAAGAGTTTGCGAGTGTCACTAGCAATCTTATCCTTGATCTTTCTGACATCTTGCTCTAAAGAGCCAGAGCCTGGAGACAAATCCTTAGTGGGAGTACTCAGCAAATGCTCACTAGATGGCGACAAGACCAGTGTACCCTGCGTCTCACTTGTGAATGAATTCTCCATCGATTGCTGGCCACTCTGAAATTAACAGTTATTTAACACTTCACGATTTAGTCACTCTTAGCAAATTTCATGAAAAGGCATAAAAATGAAAAGGCATAAAAATTAAAAAGTAAAGCCATAATGTTTGGATCTGTTGTATTTCACCAGATATATCTTGTCAAGATAAATTTTTCAAATTTAGAACATAAATAAGAGTAGAAAATTATATTTTTTTATTATTTGTCATATTTATTTGCAACAACCTTTGCCAGTAAGGTAGAATTGAGAGAAAACAATATAGCAAAAAGATCAAGGATACAGATGTTTGTCATTGAATTTGATAGTAATGTGCCACTTCTAGTTAAGAGAAATTAAATTTGAATAATCATTGTTATTTTACATTAATACACAGAAATCTATAGTTAAAAGATGTCTATGTATGAATATAGTAGTTCTGTTATGGCCAAAAAGAAATGAAGGAAAGCTGTAAAAGGAAAAGGAAAGAAAGTTTAATGTCTCATCACATTAATTTAATTATCACATTCAGATAAAAACAGATTTTAAGAAATATGGTAGTGTGGCCAGGAGCAAAAGAGGTCTAGAATATATAAATACAATAGTAATATAGAGTCGAATTCAGGTAAATATATTAGATATTGAAATTAAGTGTAGACTTAAGAAAGCTGTATTAATAAAAAATATTTATAATAATTTTATAAAATAATTTTGCATAAAACCTTACTGGCATTTGACAGTTTATTTCAGACAAAATTTTAAAAGAAAAGCTTTATTTTAATTTCTCTACAACCAATTGTATCAAAATCATTTAAACTCCTCCTTACAGAGGACTTTATTAATCCTCTATGTAGATTAACATATTCAATTTAATTTAATAGTATGTAAATAAATATTATTGCATAATAAATTATATTAAAATAATAATAATTACCTTGTTTAGAGAATCCAATTGGAAGAAATAAACACAAAATTCTTGTTCACCTATACAAACAATTTCTAACTGTGAGAGAACCTGTAAATAGATATATTTGTTATTAAAAATAAGTCTCTTTATAAGCTTTAGTATTTATTCCTCATGACAATAAGGTTAGTTTTTAAATATATGTAATAGTTTTATAGAAAAATATTTTAAAATTAATTTTTCTCAATATATGGAAGTGTTCTATAATAAATATAAATATAGCAAAAGTTTATGCAGCATAAAGAGGTAACACTTCTTGAAAAAGTCCCTTTTGTATTTCTGCTCAACTTTTATATTAATTGTTTACAATAATTCCATACGACATAAAAACAAGCATTTGCTTTATTATGATAATACACACATATCTTGCTATTTAGATAATAATATTACACATCAAATCTTATTAATGAACTTTTTAAGATACTTTAAAGTAAATAAAAAGTCACACGTACAGCATCGAGTACAACGTCAAAATGTTTCGCAACTCCGCTTGTGCTGGACAAATCCTCTCTCGACTCCGCCGATTTTCTCTTCTCTTTAGCACTACCTGCCATTGATCCAGCTGTTATCATCTGGTGGGCTGTCTCAAAGAAATGTTTGAAATCTCTCTCATATAGCTTATACAAAGCTCCAACATAAATCTAAAGAAAAAAAATAAGTTGGAATTTACAAAACAACTCCGAAAGAATTTTACACACTATTCAATGATTAGACATTATTCAGTGATCTTTGATTAATTTTACTATTTAATGTATTTGGTTTATATATATATATATATATATATATATATATATATATATATATATGTGTGTGTGTATATATATATATACATATATATATAATCCTCATCGATTTTATTGTTATATACTATATAGTTTGAGAGGCACTATATAGCATGATAAAATACATGCTATATGTTTTCGTTTTTGGACCTTTCTAGCTATTTAAAAATGATACATGCAAGCGAACTGGAACTAACATATTTTATTTTCTTTTTCTTATGTGTTAAAAAGAATTTCCAAAAGCAAACCTGTCAATGGAAGACCGAAGCCGCTTTTTTACTTAGAATTAAACGAACAAATAACCAATAGACTATAACAAATATTAAAGTCCTTTAAATAATAATTTGCTCTATTATATTCTCTTGTTGGTGGTTCAGTAAACTCTGTGTGGTAGTAGTAATTCTAGGGTAGAACTGGGTAAATTTAAAGTTTTATTTTCAAGATATCATAACAAAAGAAAATTCTTTTCGGGTCTGTATGAAACTGAATTCACCTACCTTAATTCAGCATTATTAATTTGATTCTAGTAGTTAAACAAACCTTCATTAGTTATTATTTGTGTCTATTAATTATTGTGAACATTATCCGTATATAAAATTCACAGTAAAATTAATTTTGGAAAAGCAAATGAAACCAGTGAATTCAGAAACAATTAAAAGTTTACCTTCTAGGTTTACTGACCTTCGTCAAAGCATTGAACGCTTTTGTGTCCATTTGCTTCATCCAATGCATAAGCGGGGCGTATTCCTTCAATTCATTATGTATTGTAGAACGATTTGGCAAAGTTAATCCTTCCATAGGCATTTCCTGACTTGCATCATTACTCAAGTGAATTAGCAAATTATTTAAATGTCTGGTAACAGCTTGCGTGAACTTATCTTTATATTTATTTATCTTACGCATCTGTTCTTGTGTAGCCGCTAACCTGTGCACGAAGGGAGGTTGAGGAGCAGTGAGTGCATTTCTGATGACATTACCTGCTTGCAGCGCTGCTTCACGGCCCTCCGGTGTTGTTAAAATTATTTCCGTGCTGATTGCTGATATATCAAGCCAAGATATAATACTTTTCAATTGCTGAAGTAACTTTTGGCTATTCTTATTAGCAATTTCTATCATACCATTCTTTTCTTCCATTTTATCCATAGTGTCACGAATGTGTCGTAACATATCATCATACCTATCTAGTCTTGCTTCCACAATTTCAGCGTATGATATCGCTTCATCTAATTTGTTCATCAACGCCTCAACTTGCATTTCAGAAGCTAACATGCTTTCTATATTCTGCCCATCAAGTGCAGACAACTTATCCCCTAACTGTTGCATGAATTGTTCCGCATTATTAATGGCTGAATCACAGCCTCCAAGCAAGGCTGCCAATTCAGACTCTTCAATATCGCTCAGTGCCTGGATATCGTTGACATCAGTGTCTGTGGTTGTGGTGGGAAGTATAAGTGGGCTGTCTGGACTTTGTGCGGATTGTGGTCCAATCCAAGCATCGGGAAAATGTTGAAAATCTATACTCTCCTTGTTGTGAGAGGATACTTGTGACAGTGCAGTCACAAATTGCTGTCGATCGTGTTCGTTTAAGGCCACCCATTTGTAAAGTTTATCAGCAAATATATCAAGTGTCAATACCTAAAATTAAATGTCAGCCTTTTCATTAATTAATTTTCAACATTAGATATAAACTTTAGTTTAAATTAGAAGGAAAATTTAGATTGTCAGTTAAATAGGGTTGAATGAAAGTGATGCACATAATTTATAACAATATATAACTTTTAAATCAAAGTAACAGCTATGATATTTAAAATTAATTTAATTTATTTCTCAAAGTCTACACGACTAAATGTCTGTGTAATGTAATATTTTATTGTTCACTTTATATATAATATGTTAAAAGATCTAAATGTTACTTAAACTATGTACTGAGAATAAATTAGGTTTGAAACCTCTGAGAGTGCTATAGATAAATTTATAAAAGGAACAGTTCAGCTCTATTTGGGACACATAATCAAGATTGTTTGTTCCAATAGTTTACCTCACTCTAGTACCTAAATTATTACAATGAGATTAATTAACCAATTAACCAAGACGCCATTAAAGAGATAGAGAAAATTTAATGTTTTTAGAATTCCGTGCCCCAGAGAGAAAATGAAACGTTTATAGCACAACTCACGTGTCTGTCTGTCCATCTATCACAGCTATTTTTGAACATAGAAACTATAAATTGATAATGATAAAACATCTTAACATATATATCAGCAGTTAACAGTCAAAAATATTTACATGGAAGTTTTTGAAAGTAAAAATGTTTCTCAATTTATGTGTTGTGTGGGATAACATTTGAGTGGGTGAATTACAAAAGTTCCAAAACGATTGTTTTCAATATTTATGTAAAGTAAGATACATTGCTGGAAATGTTCACAAAATATGTTCGCCTCCGTCCCCATGTCCAAAGTTGCTAAAGGTAAAATTATGAAAAAATACTCGGTCCAGTGCAAGCTATACATGCACAAAAAACCCTTCCTGTCCCCACTTAAATTATAAAACCCTATATATTTTTTATATTTAAATTATATATAGATATATTTTTTTTTATAACCAATAGTTTAGGAAACAAAAAAACAAATTGTTTAGAGCAATTAATCACATTAGAATTTTTCAATTAATTCAATTAATCACATTAGAATTCAGTCTATACCTAATTCTCAAAGTCCGTGATTTTTTCAGATTTTTCTGATCGATTCTTTTGATGATAAGAGTTAGGGACAGGAATTTTTTAGCATTTTTCCCAAAAAATGTTTAAACAATTTTATAAGAAAATATATCACATATATTATAGAATTCGTACTTCGATAAGTTTTCATTGCCACCCTACACAATCTTCTCAAAATTTGTTTTATTTCCCAATTTACCCCCTGAAATTAACCCCAAAATTTAAATTAAACTTTTTATACTTCACGTCTATAATTCAGCCATCATAATCTATATGTAAAAGCTAAATTTAAAATTTTTACGTTGAATAGTTTCGAAAGAAAATCCCTAATGACAGATAGATGGACAGATGTATAGGCACCGAATTGATTCCAAAAGTGTCCATTTTTTTCAATTTTCTAGTTTCCACTGAACACTAAAAACAGTTTCAATAGAAGTTTCCTTAAAGTTTACCAGAAAATTATAGTGATGACTCTAAATCGCATAGTTTTTGAGATTCACAATATTTTTACATGTGTGAAAAATATATTAGGCAATATATATACATGGTGAAAACAGTATTATATACCTAATTGTAAATAGTAGTATATAATAGCACAAACAATGACAACAAAATTGAAAAAAATTATAAAAATTAATTTACTGCAAATATGAAATGAGGTTTTTTATAAAGTAAACAGTGTTTCTAACTATCCAATACAATCTTCAATATAAATTTTCCAAATGAACTTGTTCCATAATTAAAATTAAATCAACATGATCCATAATTAAAATTAAATTAACAATCACTAACTATTAAGATAATGGTTGTAACCAGTGGAGGCTACATTAAATTATTAAATACACTTTTATCGTTCAGGCACAGATAAACGGTTAAATAACTTTCCAAATCAAGTAAAGGGATTGCGAAAGAATGGATAAAAAATATCTGTCGATGAACTTATATTGCTAAAAATTTAAATAATGAGTCGAAACTTTCATGGAAGTGGGTGGTGTTTAAAAATATTTCACCAAAAAATAATTTCTAAAAAGTCATTATGCAAGAGTTTTGGTCAAATTAATGTTAAAAATATTCTAAATAAGTTCTAATAAACATTCTATTTTTTTTGTGCAATAATTTCAAGCAATATGGTTTAAATTTCAACCAAAAATAAGCTATTCTCCTAACCCATTTTAATCAGATAAAAGTGAGATAATAATACTTCGAATCTGCGGCGATTACTCATAGCAATACAAGAGGATTTAGGATAAAGTTATTTAGGACTCACTTATTTGTAAGTATCTACAATTTAATCATTATCATTCCGTTGATTCATCAACCTAGCATTCTATTGATATAATTATTAGTATGTTTGGTTATGTTACTTCCGTTTTGACATTCAGTCATATAAGTAATTGATATAGGATCGTATTCCTAAATGCGTCAGTTTTAATCATGTTTACGGCTATAAAATATGAGGATAAGTGATACTAATAAATGTATATAGATTAAAGGATTCTCACATTACAATCTGTACCGCCATCTACAGATTTAATTTCCGACAAAAGCCAACTTCTCTTCTTTTTGAAAGAATTCTTATCTATCTTCTTCACTTGAGTAATGTTAATAGCCGTGTGTATTTCTGAACTACTAACTAAACACAAATAGCATGTTTTCTTTTTCTTCAACAATTTAGTCACTTCACAATAAACCAATAAACGTTCACCACTGTTTTCAAATATTTCTTTCTGTAAACTATGACGTATGGCTGCCATTCTAATTACTTAATTACATAAACATATTATACATTCAATAAAACTATTCCCATGACTATAAATAATGTTTGTAATATTGCAAGAAAAGTTTTTTTTACATTAGAATGACGTTAAATGTCAAAATTAAAAACAAATCATAAAGATTGATCATTTTATTTTTTTAAAAAGCTATTAACTAAACTTTTTTCAGTACCAACTTAGAAATAATCAAGAATTGGTATCGCTTATTAAAAACAATTGACATCAATTTAAGTGAATCTCCCAGCGTCCCTAAATTCCTAAATTAAAAGTAAGTCTTTAAATATTGTTGCTAAATATGAACTTATCATCAATAAAAATATATTGATAATAAATGTGTGTCTATTCCAGCATATTTAATTATTTATTCTTTTTATGCTTTTCTTCATAAAAGAGAATATACATTTGTATACAAAAAAACAATAATATATTATAAAATTATTCTATCATTAAAATGCAGACATATCATGATGTTATGACTATACCGATAAGATGGCCAGTCAAAATACAACAGTATTCTTTCACTACATGTCTAATTGATACTAATAAACGATGGCTAGTGTACATATAAACTGCTGTAAACATTGCTTTTTGAAAAAAACAACAAAATAAGTATTTTTTAATTCAAAGGTTTAGACCGACACCAGATTTTTTTGAATGTTACACGTATTACGTTATAGTGCTTATATATATATATATTTTTGGTATTTTTTCATTACCGTTGTGTAATCGTCTACCGGTAATGTACCTAACCTAAAAAAAATAAATCTAAAATGGTGTTAAATTTAAATATGCAGTCATATCATTAATATGATTGGATAAGATATTCATTTTTATTAAAATAATGAAGACAAACAAATTTCTGTTGCCCTCTCAAAAATTTCTAAATTAGCTCTTTGACTCTTATGTAATTAGAGCTAGAACAGATCAGTCAGGGGAAAAAGAACTAAGTGGGTACGGTACTCATAGCTTATCTTTTTAGTTGAATAACCATTTTATCTACACATATTCGATAAGATGCTGATTTCAAAGTTTTGCTATTTAATTTATAATTTGTAAATAATCATTTTTATACCTATAGAAAAACACAATTCCCAAGTATTTTATTATATTAAGTTCAAAAATGGCTTTCTAAAAAATATAGCCACATTACCTTGATCCATTTATTTTTTTTTTACTGCAGTTGATATTATTATTAGTAGCTTATTTTACCATTGAAATTATAAGAAGTTATATGAAATACTAAAACAATTGTTTTCCGATTTACAAAGTTATCAATTTTTTTACTGTATTAGGAAAGAATGACTCAATTATTATAATAATTTATTATTTATAAAAATATTAATGACATTTTACTTAAGTAAGTACGTGTTTAAACCAATCAATTCAAATTGTAATCAGTCTCATAAGTAAATGTACTAGCTTCCATGTTCAATTCTGAGCTTCATTCTTTTAAAAACGACTAATCCTCTTTGATATTTCAGAATCTGAAGTTTTAGGTTATAAATAGGAGGCCAATAATTTCGAAAACAAAATTATGGCTGCAAAAACGCAGAAAGGCGGAAAACCAAAAACCAATGAAGAAATATTTGCAGGATTTCAAGCTCTTCGCAATGAACAACGTAATTTAGCCAGTAAAATTTCGGAATTAGAAATGGATCTTAATGAACACAAGTATGTCGTGCCCACTCATTGTTTTGAATAATTGAATGCCTTATAGTGAACTGGTCGAAAGAGTTCATGTCGGTTTATAAATGAACGTTTACATTGTACTCTCCTTATATTTACCAATTCTATTTGAGTAACCGTATCTGCTATATAAAATATAGAAGAGCGATTTGTGCTATAAATCCAGGATGAGTGTACTTTATAAGTATATTTACGACTTAGTCACGAAAAAACGGAATTTTTGGCGTTCGGTTGTTGAGTCAGATTGTGGATATGTATGACGTCATTACTGTTGCAATGTGCTTTTAGTAATATATATATAAGATAGGAATTTTTTTCTTATTCTCATAAGTAATTTGCTAAATATCTTTAGTACTTACACTATTGATATATTATTTTTGTTACAATTGAGATTAATTTTAAAATAAAGACTATATGAAAGAAATAAATTATTAAAAAATTAAGTCAAAACTATAAATATATCTAAACTAATTAGATATCAGAAGCATAACAATATATTGATTAGGCCATGAGGATTGACGAAGAACTTTTTAAAATGATCAACATTGCCAACTTAAGGGGAGCAGACCAGGAAACTTCTAGATGATATACAATTCATTTACTCCTTTCACACAAATAAATATTCAATTATATTCGCTCGATATTAAATTAAGTGTGTTTGCACTTTTCGAATAACTTTTAAACTTACTCACCCTAGATTTATATGATTTTCTATTTGGCAGTTACTCATATTCAAGAATATAGGATTTTTGTTCAAAATAACTCTCCATATTCCTCTACATGTTTTTATTATTTATCTTGATTTATTACCCTGTCTAAATTTTTCTATGTATTTCAGTTCATTATCTTACTAACGATCTAAAATGTATAATATATTATTACATGTGCTTCTTTTGTATTCTTAGAGAACTACTTTTATTAGGGCCCCTTCCGTCCATTTATTTTGTCACCAGTGTTAATGCTTGGAATCATTTGACGTTCTATTCATGGATTAACAAATAACAAATATATTAATTTTCCATTTCAATGGTAATATTTGAATTAACACAATATATATATTTATTATATTATCTGGTTTAACATATTTAATACCAGCTTTAGCCTCCAACTTTTTCGCAGAGGCCTATTGTTATGTATCTTTATTATAATATAAAAGATGGATCCTATCCCGCAAGAGCTACTTCAGATTACGTAATAAAAAGCTTGTATCTTATTCCAGATGTATGCCAAATTTTGCATAGATCCATTAAAAAAATTATGGAGTAACAAGCATCCATCCATCCAAACTTTTGCATTTACAATATTAGTTAGGATTATATATTTTTCATTGTTTTCAAAAGTCATACCATTTTGTATCGTTTGTATTGTCATTATTCTCTTAACCTATTTCAGACATTAGTACAACTAAGCTATGCAGTTATTGTTAGATACCAACCTTGTATCACCCGCATTTATAAAATTGTACTTGCACATGCATAGCCAGAATTTTATTCGGAGGGATTAAAAAATAGAAAGTATTTTATTAACTAATTATATTTCAAAGGTTTAAAAAAAATTGCGTTTCTTAGCAAAAGTTTATAGAAAATCAGTTTTAACATGTTGACTCCCAGGGCAAAAATTAACTCCAGCTCACTGATCCAGCTCCAGGGTCACTGGTGAGTCTCAGAGGAGACAAAAGCTTTTAAAATTAATTTCATAGAAATATGTCATAAATTTCAGTTACATTTTGACCTGTTGCTATGTAGTATTCAATGGTGCTTGCAATCCATGGCTGTGTCAGGACTGTAAAAATAGCTTTTAGCAACAAATAATATAGTGTATAATTTTGTTAAGACCAGCCT
The DNA here is from genome assembly GCA_039881145.1 of Druceiella hillmani. NCBI lineage: Eukaryota > Metazoa > Arthropoda > Insecta > Lepidoptera > Hepialidae > Druceiella > Druceiella hillmani. The sequence continues at coordinate 12,570,685 of JAYKKI010000054.1, read as the reverse complement.
CCGCCATTTATACATAGTAGATCGTTTTAAAAACCAACCATCATTGTGTAAATCTCTTTTTTTAAGCCAACTATAGAGAAAATTACGTCAAAATTTTTTTGGTTATTAGGAGAATAAGCAAATTCCTTGTTTGTCTTACATTAGTCATGCCCATGTATGCGAGTCATATATAGTACTAGCATAATAGATAAGTATTTAAAACTAAGAATTATGTAACGAATATAATAATTCCTTTTGTTTACAGAATAGTTATTGAAGCTTTAAAACAAGTAAACGAAGATAGAAAATGTTTTCGCATGATAGGTGGCGTGCTATGCGAGAGAACAGTAGCAGATGTCATCCCCGAACTAGTGACAAACAGGGACCAGCTTCCTAAAGTAATAACTTCCTATACAGAATTACTAGCCAAGAAGGGAATTGAAATTAACGAATATAAAGAAGCATACAATATCAGGATAAGAGGCCAAGACGAGATACCGCAGCACGACGATAAAGATACTGGTGCGACCACTACTAAAAGCAATGTTTTAGTATCAAATGACTAAGACAAAAGGAGACGTTAACTACCTCATCGTGGATAGAAATATTAGATATATTTTATATATACATAATATATATATGGAGATGTTGCACTGTTTGAAAACTGTTATCAATCAAGGATGGTGCCTTGCTGTGTTATTGGCGGTTTAAATTGAAATTTGCTTTTAATTTCTAAGACTAATATTTTTTTTTTTTATTATTGTGTCACAACCAGCTGCTGTCTTTTCATCTGAATGGTATTTTTTTGATTTTATATATTCTTAATGGTTTATTAAAATATTCTTCTAATAGCATGAAAAATATAAACTTTAAATGATACTTTTTGCAAGTTTTGCATCTTTTTAACAATACCATTCATTGAAAAGAAAATATATAAGCTTAGCATAACCTATTTTCGCAATTATGAATTTCATTTAAGTTCCTTCACACGTTACTCACGCATTGCATTAAAATTTAACTTTATTTATCTTATCATTTATTTTTAATGTCATTTTAAAATTATAAACTTGCTGAAATCCTGTTTTCTGGACTTATTAAAATTAACTCATGTAACAGTTGTCATTCTCATTTACCTATATTCTGTGGACTTCATCATAAGAGTTACGAGATTTATGAAGGTATTCAAAAAGTTTTGTAACTGTTGTGATACTAAGTAGCACAATGTATCTGATTTTTATTAATAATACAGAAATTGAAAAGATTAGAGATTGAAGATTAATAAATAATGTCTGTAACATTATTTATAACTCTTTGAGCAATTTTCATTGAATTTAACCCTCTCAATGGAAAACATATTTATATGCTCTGTGATATAAGTGGATTTTAGTAATAGAGAACATTTTACTGTTTTCTTTCTTTGAAATCAAGGAATACTCATAGAATACAATGTATTTCAACACTTTAAAAGCCGCTCACAATCAGTTTATTAAAAAATCTATTTCAAGCAATGATCTCATATTAAATAGATATTTTTTACTATTATGAAATGGACAAAAAACTTGTATTAGATGTACACATGGACTATAAAGATAGAATGAGAAAGGGAGAGTCAAAGAAGCATATGTCTAAGAGAGATAGTTATAATGAAGACAAGGCAGTTACTTGTTTGTTGAGGACCACTGGTGACTGACTAATGACATATCTATATTTATAAATTAAATTATTTAAAGTGTTCTTACTATTTACAAACGGCTGTCAAATTTCAAACATGAAAAAAAAAAAAAATTTTATATTTAATATATGACAATTTGTATATTATTGTTTAGCTATAAAAAAGTGAATTAAATCAAAGAAACCATATGATTCATTGCAAAATGTAATTTGTATGGGATAAGTTTTGTTATGGAAAACTTAGTGTTTTACATTGATAGTTAAGTGATGTTTGAAGTTTTAACGTCACGGTACACCTGAGCAATTACCATCTTCATTAGGTTTTTAAGACCATTTTTGAGATATAAAAAAATGGTAAATTTTTAGTACATTCTAGAAATTTTTTTTGTTTCTGTCTTTTAATACTGAAAGATGGAAAAATTTGCTTACCTAGAGAAATAATGAAAGGTCATTTGACCTTACCCGTTAAAAATATATTTTAAATCTATTAACGCATTTTAAAACATTTATAAATAGGTGAAGAAACGTTCAAACTTGAATATGGTTTGTAATAATAAACTTGCAAATTTGGCAAATGTATATTTTTGTCTAATTGTATTGTCGACATAATGGTTTTTTACAAATATCATAATTTTACATCTTCACCAGAAGTGAAAGTGACATCATTCTCTTTTATCTACAACTGAAGACTACATCGGTGTCCATGGTTTTGTTGAAGCTGTGATTCCATGTTCCTCTGACATGTTGCTGAGTTTCAAGGCTACCTGGACTATAAAATCCTTTCTGCAAATTTTTTGGTTTGTCAGCTCTTGATACCAAATCCATTCATTTATAACAGCAGTCTAAGATATTATAAAAATCTTGAACTGGTCATCTTCTCAATGCTGCTTTTAATCTGTACTCTGGCCATTTGGTCAACAACTTAATTAACTATATATTTTGTTGAGTTATGAAACGTAATATTCTGTGGTTTTTTCTTCAAAGTACTTTCATTATTTGAAAGTCTTATTGTACCAAGAAATTTTTTGATCATGTGTCTTCAAAACTTTTGTTTCATATAAACTTAATTTCAGATTTTTGACATGGGAGGTATGTCACGCCTACCTTTATTTACTTTACCTACTATTGTCATTTGTTTGGAAAGTAAGTTTTGTGAAACAGACACGAAGAAATTGTCAATAGTTGAATGTTCATCCTTTATTCAGAAACGATAGAACCGTTCTACAAGACAATACGTTCATTGAAACAGACTTTTAGGACGAGTTTCATCTCTATACAAATAAGGCAAAGCATTCAATATATGTTATAAGTTCTTTTCTATGCACAATCAAGTTTACCTGGCTTCTTAGATGTGTATTGAATAAATGCACGTCTAACTTTGGTCACAGACAGTTGTTTGTCAACGATTAGATTTTCACCTGATTTGTAGCAAGTAATACAGTTGTTTGTAAAACGATTCCATACCTATGAAATCAGAGCGAACTTGTCAGTCTGTAAATACAAAGATCTTTCAGATCGCAATTTAAATCTTATACACCGCATTATCTCTTTAAAACAATCTTTGACATTGGTTTAGAAAAAAACTATACTCCAAGTTTTACCCCCAAATCATTCACAGAAATATTTTTAGTGTAATACGCACCTCCGGCATATAAAATTGCAATAGATTATTCTAGTTCTTCCAAAGTAATTGACCAACTTGCATGACCGAATTCTCGCTGAGTTTCAGCCTCTGTCTACATTTTGATGTTATGTAGAATATTATCATCAACTAAGAGTTTCTAGGTAGTCATAAATTTATCTCTAATTGGCCTTTGTTCATATGGAGTTGGCCCTGACTTTTCAGTCAAAATATTGTGTTGTGCTCGTCAACCTACTTGCCCAGACTAATTTTCAGACATTTTTCATTGATACGCCACTTGATGACACTGTACTATTTTAATCAACATTTCGCAGACCCTGTTAATTGTCTTCACTTACATTGTTTTTGACATGATACAGTAGTTAAAAGAAAAATGAAAGATAGGAGAATTTTCATTTTGACAATGACCACTTACCATCGGGTGGGTCGATGGTCTGTTCTCTTATGTATATAAGAAAATTTAGAATTATCAATGTTGGCTGTTATAGGAAATAGTAGATATGTAGTAGGTAATTGCCTAGTGGAATATTGTCACGTGACTGTGACTACACAAAGAGCTTGATTCAAAAATACTCGCTTCTTCTACAGAATTAGGTTGGCATTCAACATCTTCACCCGCACCGTCTGATTGGTTTTCAGACAAAGATTGTGAAGCCTCTAATATTTTACGATCGCAGACTCGAAACAGAACACATCTAAATAACACTGTTTGTACTAAGAAAATTGCAGTTAGAAAGAAGCTTGATAATATTTACTTCATGTGACAACCACAGCAACATGAGAATTTTATTAATATGATCTTCTACTGGCATTTTTGATATCCTTCACTTCAATAAATACTACTGGGTTGCATGGTCTTTGTATGTAAATATTATGTCTATTCATTATTTAATGATATGAAATTTTAACATTTTTTCCAAGTCACAAAAATAAATGCTAAACTTCAAAATGGGTCAAAAGACCTCCGCACGTCTTTATAATGTTAAAAGATATATAACAAATGTGTTAATTCATAAAGAAGAAAGGTTTAAATATCCAATCCACAAACAAAGTAAAGTTTAAATATCCAATCCACAAACAAAGTAAAGTTTAAATATCTAATCCACAAACAAAGTAAAGATTAAATATCTAATCCACAGAGCAAAGTTTAAATATCCAATCCACAAACAAAGTAAAGTTTAAATATCTAATCCACAATCAAAGTAAAGATTAAATATCTAATCCACAAAGCAAAGTTTAAATATCCAATCCACAAACAAAGTAAAGTTTAAATATCTAATCTACAAACAAAGTAAAGATTAAATATCTAATCCACAGAGCAAAGTTTAAATATCCAATCCACAAACAAAGTAAAGTTTAAATATCTAATCCACAAACAAAGTAAAGATTAAATATCTAATCCACAGAGCAAAGTTTAAATATCCAATCCACAAACAAAGTAAAGTTTAAATATCCAATCCACAAACAAAGTAAAGTTTAAATATCTAATCCACAAACAAAGTAAAGATTAAATATCTAATCCACAGAGCAAAGTTTAAATATCCAATCCACAAAGTAAAGTTTAAATATCTAATCCACAATCAAAGTAAAGATTAAATATCTAATCCACAAAGCAAAGTTTAAATATCCAATCCACAAACAAAGTAAAGTTTAAATATCTAATCTACAAACAAAGTAAAGTTTAAATATCCAATCCATAAAAAAAAAATAAATCAGACTTAGAATCTCTTATAGTACAATGTATGATAATATTCCACAGATGTTCATAATTTTTTCCTTCGATTTTGCCTGCAGTTTTTTTGGAGTACTTCCTTCTCAGTTTCTTGAAGTGTTACTTGACGGTTCATCTTTTACGTTGTTTTCTAGCATTCTAGCTTCATAAAGGTTATTCCATAGGTTGAAAAATATCATTTCTTTTAACACCTTGCTTGCGGCAAAATTTTACAAATATTTGACACATTGTTTTTGAGTAAATTTAGAATGTTATATTTCTTGGTGATAATAAGGTTCTTTTAGAAATAAAACTTTAAGTTTAAAGAAATATAGAGAAATTACATATATTAAGATTAAAGTAATATTTAGAGAAGTTCATATAAAATTCTTAAAAATGTGTCATAATGTGCCCAAGTTATGATAATTTTGGTTTTTATAATCAGAAGCAAATTTGTAGATATTCAAGTGTTCAGAACACAGGTTTATTACACTTACATCGTTTTTTTGTCTTTTCTTGTGCAGAAATTAAACAGTTTTCATTTGTTGGATGATGTCATACAAGCTGGTATTAGGGAATGTCCAGGTGTTGTGGTTACTTCTGTATTGGAAACGAGTGAGTTTTGCCCAATCAAATGATGAAAGATCGAGGTTTTTTGTACTTTCCATACAATATAAGAATTCATCATGCTGAAGACAACAAGAGGCCAATGTGTCGTTCTTTTTGATCTAACTTTTTAATCCATTGTATACACCCCACCTTTGATGTTGTTGTATGTCAATGTAATACTGGTTTTTTATTCTGAAATTAACATATTGTTGGTGAAAACAAAATAAAGTTAAGTAAACTACATGGTGGACCAAAAGTACGTTAACATTTAAAATGGCAATAAAAAGTAAAAAAGATGTATGTTATAGTATATATTTATTTATTGTTATAGTATATGTATTAGGATTTAATTTTTTAAATATGACATCATTTAAGTATGATCCTTGTTTATTTTGACGCTTTTTTAATCTGGTACAAAAATTGTCTAGGACCGTCCCCGACAGGTGTTCGGTGAAATGTTTTGCATTTCATTGCATGTTTTGTTTTAATTCCTCAATAGACACCAATAGACACTGGGTTGCTGATGAAAACTTTACTTTTAATATATCCCCAAAGAAAATAGCCTATGGGGACAAATCTGGACTGCAACGTGGCCAGTTAACATCACCTCTTTGGGATATACAAGTTTTTGACTGAAAATTTCACGAATTGTGGCTATAAAGTTGTTGGAGGTGTGACATATTGCTCCATCTTGTTAAAACCATGACTTTGGTTAAAGTCTGAGAAGTTCTGTAATGATGGAGCAAAAAAAATCTGTACCATTGCAATGTAACGCTGAATATTAACAGTTACGGAATGGCTTCACTGATCTTCGTAAAAATATGGACCAATGATTCCTCTTGCTGAGAATGCCACCCATACAGTTACTTTAGGTGAACGTAAGGGTTTTTGGTGCTTCAATTGCAGGTTAGTGTCACTCCAGTATCGGCAATTATGTCGGTTAACATGACCATTCAAGTGGAAGTGTGCCTCATCTGAGAAAATAATGTTATCGAAGCTCGTAAATCTCTCCAGCATTTCGTTAGCAAACTGCAGTCTCTGAACATGGTCATTACGCTGTAAAACCTGTACATTTTGAATTTTGTACGGGTGTAAATATAAATCCTTGTGTAGAATGTGATTTTGAGATGTCCTTGGTACATATAAAACACTAAACCTCTTTCAAGTAGACAGAAAGTACAGGAGTAGACAGGCCAGGTTGTTCTCGAACAGACTCTTTTATACGGTCTACGTTTACGGGTTCTTTGAACGTCCTGGGTCAACCAGATCGTGGTTGATTTAAAAGTTGAACCCGTGGTCTTGAACTTCTGTACCCATTTGGTCCACCTTGTACTTGTTCTTCCAAAGTCATAAAGTACCTTTTCCTAACGGTACAAACCACTGCTATATCTTTACACAGCAAAGCATATGCTAGATTTACACTCGTGAAAAATTATTGCCCCACAATATTATGTCCCAATTTCTTGAATTTTGTCACAAAATGTTTCACTACAGTCACCGCTGTCTTCCCTCTAAATATATTGGTTTAGAGGGAAGACAGTGGCCATAAAATTAACGATTTGTTCATCAACAATCGTATACCATTCAGGTACGTATGTGTTGCAAAGATTCAAATTCTACATATTCAACACTTCCTGTACGAGTGCTAACTTATCATTTGACTGATGTCAAATTATAAGTTAGAACAAAATGTGATACAGTATAAATGTGATACAGTAAAATGTGATACAGTATAACAAGGAAATAATAACATGCCACGTTATCAAATAATTGCCGATAATTTTTCTGATTCCACAGCTAATTGACATTATGATTTAATACACTTCAGAAAGAATCAAAACCTGGATAAATTTTTTTAAAACTACAAGTAATTATGATTGCTGACTCTCATTCTAAAAACGCTTGACCTCTGGAAGTATGATCTTATAATATGATATAAAATATTACATTTGACGTATGATCTTATGAGAGATGGACAATGGCGTTCACTTTTTAATCTGCCCACGTTTTATGTTTGCCATTTCAAATACTTGAGTAGAAATCAGTCCTCATAAATTTAAATATTATTGAAGAGGCTCGGTAATACTGGTTCAGATTTAAGTAATTCACTTTGGCAACTTATGTAAAGTATAAACATTTATTAATGTATTTATGTAATTGTGACCTATTGTTTTATGTAAATATGACAACATACATAAAACTTAAAAGTGATACAACAAATTTATATAATAAAAATTTTATCTTTATTTCAACTATTCAGTTTAAGAATACAACAATTGCAAAAATAAAAAATATGAATATACAAAAAAATAATTATCTGTTCTTAAATCTATCATATTTTAGCAGAGCACCTTTTTAATTAATCCATAAAAATATATATCGTTTTATAAATGTAAAACGCCCTCTACACTACCCGCGAAGTTACCTCGACGAAGTGCTCGTCAAAGTTGTTCACAGTCTGAAGTACGCACAAAGCGAATTGAAGTACCTCTCTATACTATTTTCTTCGCCTAACTTCGATCAACTTCACGAGGAGTGTAGTGCAGGGATTAACACTTTACGAAATTTATTTAGTAATTTTAATTTACATCATGGTTCTAAATGCCGAAAGGAACTTTGTTTTACGTTATTCAGGAATGAATTTTAACCAAATTAATTTAAAGTCAAAACAAAAATAAGTTGCCGTGTTACTGTCACGTAGAGGTTACGCCTGGCCAATAATTAACAACCATATCACTATGCTATTTAGTTTAACTACATACACCATACAAAATTTGTCACACACAAAATAAATTCAACAATTTATTCCAATACATCACAGTGAGCATTAAAAATTTTGTTTAATGCAAAAGCAACATGCAGACATATCTTTTTATGAACTATCATCTCATAAAGTGCAACAACCCTAATGATTTGTTGCCATAAATGTTGGGACAAACAGATATTAAAATCTCTACTTCGTTGACTAGCAGTAACTAAACAGCGATCGGTGTATCATTTAATGCATATAACATAGACTTTCATTGTTAGTACCGACTTGCACTGTAGACTTTGTCAGGGCATCATTTTTATAGAGGGTTAACTCTATAAAAATGATGCTTATAGACTTATAACATTACAGTGATTTGGACCAACTGTACTAAGGGATGAATTAAAATGTCTGGCATGAAATTAATACTTAATTAAAAAATTACACAATACCGTAAAAGTATTTCTGACTTGAGGTGGAATAAACATGTGCACGTCTTAATCGATTTGAGAACTGATATCGCTATACTATATAATGGCTTAAAATCTAATGCTATACGTGTCTACAGCAAGCCCTACACTTCTACGCGTACTACACATGTTGAATGTGCAATTCGTAGCAGAAAGATGCGTAGCCTATCTTTATTATGATTACTTCATATGGAACTATTGTAGCCACAAAAAAGAAATTTTTTTAACCCATATATTTTGTAAAACTCTTGTGATTTTTCATGCTTTATTATAAAAAATTAAAAGAGCTTAATAATTATCTTAAGACATCGGAAGACATTGTGTTAATAAACCCTTACTCTAAAGGACATATAACAAGAATAAGTATTAAGAAAGCAATTGTGTAGTGCAGAGATATCTACTTAATTTTAGATTAGTTTATAATATCTAATAATTGTTTCGCCTATAGATAAATTTAAGTTTTCTTAAGCAATCGGTGCATTTAAAAAAGATGATAAAAATATGGCAACAGTCTAGCTAAAATACTGTTGTAACATAAATTAATTCAAGATACGGATACAAAATTATGGCAGATACAGACTCTTAATTGTACAGATGTAAAGTTAGAGTAGAGAGGTAACTCTTTTCAATACAAGTGAAAACTCTTTTTTGAAATTCTACATAAGGAAAAGTTATGATCATTTGAAAAAATTGAAATCGGTTGCTTGCTTGAGGGTTAAGTACATAATCGTCAACTGATTTATGAAAAAGATAAAAACATATATTCCGTTCTAAACCCTGAAATGTTTTTGGGTTTAAAAAAAAATTTAGATTTTTCTATTGATAATGTAGAATTATTGAAGGACATTTTATAATTTAAGAATGAAAAATGTGGAAAACATGGTAATTTTGTAAAAAATTTCATCTTAGAATTTGATGACTCTAGAAACGTCAAGAATTTCTAAAAACAATTTTCACTATTCTATTCGGGAACTGATCACATCTCCGCAACTTTGTCATATCCAACTTTACACCCCTTGTATATAAAATATTATCAGTGAATAGTGACCATGCTGAAAAATTTATAAAATAAAATTTATTAGAAATGCATATTAATTCCATTTTAGCTCGGAATGTTTAAGCGTGGATAAAAATTAATTGTTCGTTTGATTAAATATACGCTGGAAACAATTGCCAATGAAGAGATTATAAATATATCGGCACAAAAACTTCCTTTTCTGGATATGGCTCTTTATTATACTTAAGCTTATATTCTGATTTGCCACCAGTCTTATGGACCAACCTTATTTTCTCTATGGTAATACTCTTAGACACTGCCTTACACATATCGTACACAGTCAAAGCTGCCACAGAAACGGCAGTTAATGCTTCCATTTCCACTCCAGTCTTACTATTTGTATGAGCTTCAGCCGTTATCAGCACTTCAGTGTCCGTCAAACGCAACGATACGTTGACCGAATTGATGAATATATTATGGCACAGCGGTATTAAATCGGAAGTTTTCTTTGCCGCCAGGATACCAGCGAGTTGCGCTATTGTTAGCACATCTCCCTTTTTAATGTTATTGTCGGCAATAAGGCGACGCACGTGACTATCTATTTTCACAATACCAGTAGCTTTAGCTGAACGTTTCGTTATTTCTTTGTTGCCAACGTCAACCATTTTAGCGGCACCTGAATCGTCAACGTGGGTTAGAGCTTTGGAGTCTGATGAACAGTAGCGTACCCCACCGAGTGACCCAAATCTTGTTGTAGGTGGTAAAAGATTTGTAACAGGTATGAATGATGAAAGTTTTTTGTAGTCTACATAGTCTGTTTTTGAAGTAGTTTTTGTTGTTCGTCCATCTGGAAATATATACACATAATTATATAAGACAATGAACATGTAATTATACAAGTTATATTGTAGAAATTTGAAATCATTATATAAACACAGCTTTTTACAATTAAATGTATTTGTCAAACAACAAAACTTCTCTTTACAATCGCCATTATACACAAAAGTATGGAATTAGTAGTTTTTAAGACACATAGGTAGGTACTCTGTCTCTTCTGCCAGACACAGCAGAATATACCGATTGAAAATATAATTTTTTTTTAATTTCAAGAGGTTTGTTGTTTTATTAAAATTTTGTACAACTTATAGTCTGTCTAAAAAGATAACATTTCATAACATTCAAAAAGGGTATCCCAAATTTTTTTTGTCTAATAGCTACATTCTACTGACATTATGACTTTATATCAGTTAATTAAATTACCGAATTAATAACAAAATATTTAAATAAAAATGTATCACCAGTAATGCCATAAACTTCAGCATATTAAGTACCAGTATTCAGACATCTCATACAGACAAAAGCAGTTTTATGTGATATCTTTCTCATACATTTACTTATTAACTAGAATAAAACATATGTTGAAAAATGATAAAATAAAAGTTCTATGACAAACTATAGTCCGTGCTGGGGTACTTATGGATTATAACGCACATGCATAAATTAATATGTAAATTTTTCTACAGATTTCATATTTTTATGAATTTCTTTCATGATCATTATATATGAATGGGTTAATAAATATATTTCTAAACAAATTTTGATATTGGTTAGTAAAGTGTTAACGTGATTTAACAGTAAAGAAAAATGTATGTGTTAGAAAAACGTTGAATAAATTTTTCCAAATGAAAATTTCATATAAAACAATAGTCATTTAGATTAATTTGCCAAAACAAAATACTTGGGGCTCTACTAGATTACATTTATAGCTTATGTTCGAGATTTCAAATAAAGTTTTTAATTATTTTAAAGATTTAAACGCATACAGTGAACACCGGGAATCATTGAAAGCGATGGTCACATTTGCAACATTCTAATTTCATACAAATAATTTAAATTGTTGTATTAATATAATAATCTTCATAAAATTTTCATAGCAGTAACAATCTTAAATGTTGCCACATAATCAAAGAGGGAGATACCAGCAACTCATATAACACTAAATACTGCGTCTCTCCTATTTTTATTGGAACAAAACCCTCCAAAGCATTCTGAGATGAAGCTTTCAATTGGCACATTTGGTGCTGAAATATTTTTTATTTTATTAAATTGCGTTCACAATACAGGTGGAAAGCCACAGGGTTTTCGTGATAATCAACTTTTGTTTTCATCGTAATTAACTGTATTAAGTTGTTTTGTAACACCTACTTGAGTTTTTTTAATGATGTCTATTTTTCGTATTATTTATTCTTTTATCAATTTCAGAGACAATATAGAAGTCTAATGTTAACTAGGCTTTATAATAAACCTACATTACTGACCAAATAAGGGACAAGGTACAGCTGGCAAGTCATGTTTGGGACAAGCAAGTGACAATGGCTTGGTCAAGTGTGATGCAAGAAAAAAATGGCCTATGTTAGCTAGTTAACACATTGGGCGTCCATCTTGGATGCCAAACTTTCTCTCTTGCCCATTTTTTTCCTTCTTGGTTGTCCATGGAATGACCGTAGCCAAGGGCAAAGTTGTACACTTGTACAGTACTTGACCTTGGTACTTACCAATGTGATTAAATAAATTTTGTTCAAAAGTGTGACTTCCTGTGAACTTGTGTGTAGTGGACATGTTTTTGGTTAATACGAAACATTTGTATATTATTTTACACATGTTTGCCCTTTTATTCGTAAATCTGTTTAATCATCGAAGTGATTATCTTTCATTATCACTGTTGTTATGATAGCAATAACATTATTGCGCTGAATACAGGTCCAATTACTCCTATAGATAAATACAATACAGCCAATCGCCAAAATATTCTGAATTTATCACATTCATAGTAAATTTTCATTAACGAGCGAAAAATTGGCAAAATTCATGTAGAAATACGGTCAGACCTTGTAAGCCTTTTTAATGAAAACCTGAATCTGCTACAGCAGTTTAAACAATGTTATTGATATCATCTTTCGAATTGTGGATCCCTTTAAGAAGATCTGTAATCATCAAAATCTTGCTCACTATGAATGATCCAAAACCTGCACAGAACTGTTTTTTTTCTAATTAAAAACAAGTTTAAGGTTTGCTAAATTAGCCGGATGTGAACATGATTCTAAAAAGTTCTTCGTATTAATGAGTCTACGGTTGAAGTGTCTCAATTCTACTTAATTCTTTTAGAATTTGAGTGCTTAATGATAAAGTTGCCAGAAAGATTGCAAAACAAAAGTCGAGAGAAAACACATGATCCCATTCAAAGAGATAGACTATATATTTACCTTGGACTGCAATTCTAGCTTCACTGCAGTTATTTCTAAGTATTCAGAATTTTAAATGTTACTTCGTAGTTACAGAGTATATTATTGATAAAGGGATTTTTGTTACCTTATAGTTTTCTCATCCAAGGGATTACAAATTATTAAATGCTCAATTCATCTAAGGAAAAAAGCGTATCTGTAGCAACGTACGCATATTGAATTTCGATGGTGTAAACCCAAATTATGAATCAATTAAAATTTGAATACGTGAAGCGTGGATGTGATCATGCTCAGTACAAGTGGTCTATGTCAGTGTATAGAGGACAGTACAGGTATCCGAGTGCCCAAAAATATTCTATAATTTTTACAGTCTACATTTTAGTTTAATTATACTATCGATATATACTAAAGAAGCTGTAAGTGATATAATATTTGTCAGTAAATTTTTTATAAGATTAATAAAACTAATTTCTTATAAGATTAATTCTTTGCTAGTATTATTAGAATTTGTTAGGATAATGTAATAAATTTCAAAAGGATAATGCCCAAAAACATAAATTCTATTGAAACGCCAAAACAAAATTATTAAACCAACAGGGTATCAGAAATATAGAACATAAAAGTACACGGAGTCTTCAAAGCATATTGTGGAGAAGTATAGGCACTACAAACTTTGAAGATAAAAAACTTAACATTGTAACATTAAATAAATATAAGCAAATTTTACAACCAACTTTTAATTGTCACATTGATTTAAAACTTATTTAATTCCGATGACAATACAGAATATGATACCAATGAGTTGATTTGATAATGGAAGAATGAGGTAACTAGCTCATTAGGAATTAATAGCAACTTCACAATGGCTAACAGTAAACCCACCGAGTTTGGGCTTGTTTCAATGAGTACTTTTGGTTACATATTGTAACCGGGAGGATTTGATGATGGAGGAGAAAGGTGGTCATGGGAATTTTTCAACATCTCCTCATCGAGTTTTGGCTCGCTTGACTTGTACCAATGAGCTCTTTGGTTATGAATGGACATTATTTATTTTTTGTAAATTTTCTTATTCCCAGTGGCTGACAAAGTAGCTGGCGCTTGTCACTGTCTGATTGCTGTTGATATATTTTTTCCAGGAAATAATGTTCCGCTGATTATTATGGTCTCTAATGATTTATTAAAAAAAACCTGAGAGAATGCCTCGAGTACTCAAAGAATTAATTAATGTCCTATATCTCTTATACCCCATTGTTTTGGCCACACACACTTTGAATTATACTTTGAATATGACTAGATAAATGACACGAGTTTCATTTTAATGGATATTGGGGCTACTTTTGCTTTTTTGGGCATTATTTTTTATGAGTTAATTGTAGAGTTTTTTAACTCTACAATTAATTTAGTTTTTCACTTATTTTTTAAACATTTGACATTATATATTTCGTTCAGTCTACACTTATGACGTAATTTTTGTGCCAAAGATTTTGATAGCTCAAGTAGGATATTCCAAATGTCAAATTGAATGGAAAAAGTAATCGTTTTTTTCATGAGATAACTAGTTTCAAAAGTAATTACGTCACTCAAAAAATGAAATGCATTTCAGTAAGTAATTATATCCCCAGAGGAAATCTCTTAAACATTTGAAAAGCACTGAACTGTTCTCTTCACATGACAACGTATAAAGCTGCATAAACCAATGAAATGCGTACAAAATGGACTGTCCATACAAAACGTTCACATAGCGGCATATCAACGTACATGAGTGCGGGATGACATAAAATAAAAACCGTTCCCAAAGCTTGCGTTTCATATTACTATTTTACCTACATATAATGTTTAGATTATCCACCAATTAGTATCATTGGCCGATTTTCCATGCGAGAAAGATTCAGCATGCCTAAAACACATAAGATTTCGACATAAATTTCTGGCCGCCCTAAAAATGTTCAAATTACACCAATTAAAGTTCTTTATAGTGTTGTTACAATAAATATTAATTGTTTACATTAAAATACAAGCAATCAACAAAAATTCTTTCAATAATCAATAGAACTACAAGAAAAAACGAAGTCTTTAAAATAATACAAATTAAAAAAAAATTTATGACTTGTTTTAATTAAATGGGGTTTTCCAATAACAACATCCTATTTTTTACAGATTATGGTGGATTTATATATAAAATGACATTTTTAATTAGTCTTGACAAATAACAATGAAAAAGTGAAATGTCTCCACATTATATTACCAAAATTTTAACGAGTTTTTATGGTGTATGGTCTTAAAAACATCTTCAGTTATCAGACTTTTTTATAACCATATTTGAAGTAATGAGTATCCAATGAAGTTTTAGTAAAGTGCACTTGATTCTAGAAAAATTACAGTTTGAGTTACAGTGCAGCAGAACAATTGGACTTATGAAAAGTAAGGATCTTAACAGCGCATATAAGATTAACTTCTCGAGGACCTCAACAGTATCTGTTGTCAACGAGAATGCACTATATACCATACTGCCCACAAAACAATCGACCTATTTAAGTTTTTATTATACAAGATGAACGCCGAGATTGTGTGATCTAACACCATTATTTTTTTGGTATTATGCTAAATCTTAGATTTACGTTAATACACTGCAAATGACTTACAAGCTAAAAAACAACTTTACAAGTATCGTTTGTGACGTTCATACTTTATGTAAAATTGTCAGTGAAACTTGGACATTGTAGGAAAACTCATTAAAAATTAAATTAAAACTGTATCACTGACACAAGTTACTTATTGTTTTATCTTTGAGATAGGATACTCTTATTGGAAGACCTTTTATTTATAAGGATTTTCTTTTGAATTGTAATTTTAATATTGAAAAATTGATCAAATCTGCTTGTGTTCAGATAAAGCTAAAAAATAAATTACCTTCATTTCTTACAAGTAAGCGAGGCACATAGATATAAAGCTGTGCGAATTGAACATTGTTATAATAATCAGTATATCGGTGATTAAGTTAAAGCAATATTTTAGCTAAAGCATGACGCCCATAACGTGATGTATGTTGCAATATTCTTAACATTATCTACATCAAGATATATTGTTTTGTACAAAATGTTTTGGACATAAATAATAACAATTTTTTTTGGAAAAATCAATTACAAAATCTACTGACCGGCGTGTTGCCGCTTCTTGCGGCCAATTGCTGCTCCGATAAAAAGAGATAAATCTTCATCGCTGGCTCCATTCCTTAGTGCATCCCTTAGACTGAATTCAGTGTTACCAAATAAACACACCTGGTAACATAATATAATGTATAAATGAATTGTTAACCCACAAGAAGTCAAAGGTAAGATCCAGCCATAGAACCTTTATATGAACTTTTTTCTAACTTTTTAAGAGCTCACATAAGAGAATGTGTTTATAGCTTTACCAAATTTTGTTTGTAGATTCGTGAATTTTGTTTGTAGATTCAGTTTGTACATAAGTTAAGGCAGCAAGATTTAATAATACACATTTAATAATACAATTCCTAGTGGAGATACTATTTTTCAAGATAAAAAGTAGTTTAAATATTAATTGGACATTAATTTTTTTGTTGCACACATTTTCATAATACTCGGCAAAGCTATACATCATATGCTATGTCTATGCCACGTTTCATGAAACCTGTGCAACTGTCTAGGCGTGATTTAGTAACAAACATTCAAACTTTTGACAGTATTAGCAGTCAATATGAGCAAATCTGTGTGTTACATCTATGTGTTACCCCATCACATAAACTACACTCATATATATAATAGACCGTTGAAACTAGGCCTGCCGTTACATATATAGAAAATAATTTTAAAAAAAGCTGATATTTTTTAGAATATAAAAAAACAAATAATTCAGTGACTGACAATCAAAAAAGAGCAAAAAATTAAAGATAACTTGTAACCACAGCACAAAACAAGAAATCTACCTTAATAAACGGGCATACATTACATTTTTAGTACATTAAGAATAGTTAATAGTAGATAAAAATAACATAAAAATCTAACGAAATACATAATAACTTTTTATAAACAATTGCAAAAAATAATTAGATCAAAACAATGCCTGGCGTTACAAAATATAATAATGAATGTAACTGGTATTTTTTTTAATATAAAAACCAAACAATTCAGTGATCGAAAATCACGCAAGAGCAATAAATAAAATACAATTTGTAATTATAATACAAAATAAATGTTATCTTCATGAATGTGCAATATTTATATAAAATTTAAAATATAAAATTAATATAAAATTTATAATATCAACTTTTTAAAACCAAATCAATACCGATAAAAAAATAATCAATACCAATTGCCTTTTTAAATTGTAGCCATTACCCAAATTAGTTAAAAATAAACTATTAACTGACACTGACTTCATTCTATATTGTCAAAATGAAACTCTCACTTTTTATGGGTTTTTCAACGACTCTGTTTTTGCCTCAAAGTTTCATGGATTATTTATTACAAGGAGGATACAATGGGACACAATCTGCACTATGTTTCATCCTTCTAGTTCTAATAATTACATCGAAATAGCATTTATATAATATTATAAAAAATAACCTGACTTTTCATAAGAAATACAAGATTTTCGATTGACCAATTACTAATGAAAAAGTTTTTTAGTCAAAAATCGCACTGTTTTGTTTTATTATAAAAGTCAAGGAATAAGTCTGGTTTAGCGAAAATGGGGATTTTCCTTCTTTTTTTGGTTTAAATGAAAGAATATAGGTAAAAGTTAATTACCTGCCAATTTTAGGGCTCGGTCGTGAGTATTTTATTAAAAACGGTAATTTGAAAAAGTTCCCATACAAAGTACTGTTTTCCAAGGACGTGTAAGTTATAAATTTTCGACTTGTGTGAAATTCTTAGTACCACTAAACACTAAATTTTCACATACAAACAGGAATTGATATAAAAACACAAAACCACAACCAAAAAATAAAAATATTATAATGGGCAAAGAAGATCGCGTAAAGAGAGGTTATGAAAATTATATTTGATAACAGACTGACGGGTATTTCTCTACAGAAAGTGCATATTTCAAATCAATTTTTTATAATGAAATAATCAAGTACGAACTCTAATTTTTTTAAATACTTCACTTTTTATGTATATTCTTTCATTTAAAACCAAAACATATGGGAAATTCGCATTTTTGCTAAACCAGACTTATACCAAAGTCAATACATATTATATATTATTAATCCACTGATTGTAAGCCCGAGTTAAAAGCTGAAGCATGAACATATAAATTTTGTCCACTAAAAACATAATTTGTAACAAAAATCAATGTTGCAAATTTTCTATGTTTTTTTCTTTATAAGTGGTATTGGTAACTATATATATATATATATAAGTGGTATGGTAACACTAGGATTTTAATATACTAATATTTAATACTTAATATTTAAATACTAGAGGTATTTAACATTCAAATTTTTAACATGGAATTTTTAAATAGTCTAAATTTTAATATTCCATCTAATATAATAAAAGGTACAGAACAATGTATTGGCATATTAAATTGCTTAATTTAAATATGTTTAAAAACAAACAAGCAAATATTTAAACTTGCCGCTTTAGTACGCTGACGATACAAAACAACTTACAATCAGTCAAGACGAATAAAATATATCGTTTATATAAACATTTTTTCGCAGTTGTAGTGCACCATCCATATCTATATCTCGCTCATCGAAACAAATCAGTGGAAAAGTGTTCGCTTCGTTTCATTTCATGGGTTCGGAACTCGAGATACAATGTTCCAAATGATACGTTTGACTAACGAAACTGTTTCGGATCATTTGAAATATAGCGATATTCCAGAACACTGATACGTTTCTGCAAAGAGTTACACACGTCTACTTTCAACATCACCTGCAAATGCAGAATAATTTAATACATAACAAATTTTTATAAGGTAACTACAAAAATTAGTTTTTACTTATAATAGTAAGGCTAAATTTACTAAATTACCGAAAGAAATGTTTAAATAACCTATAAAGTCAATTGTAACATCAATTGTTTTAGCTACCTTTACATAAAGTGAAATAAGGCGCCATTTTAACATACGTAGCTGTCAATATAAATGTTTCAATAAGGATACAACATACCGACGTCTGCTTAAAGGCTAAAAATTCTGTAATGTTTACGTTATTCATAAAGTAACATAATACAACATAGGGTTTAATGAGAGTATCTTTCTGATGATGTATAATTTATGAAGATGAGTTGTATATTTCCATAGATTCATTATCTCTAATAATGCCGCCAACAACATAATTTGCAGGACAGTCCCTTAAAAGTTTTAATTAAAACATAAAACAGACAAATGAGAAAGTTGTATTTTCGTATGAAGTCAGGTTATTTTTCAGTAGTTTGCAAATACTATTTTTACAAAACTTCTTGAACAAGTAATATAAAACAAAGTTCAGATAGTGATTCTTTGTACTCTGTATACACAAATTAACATATTACTCTATGAAACTTGCTGTACTGATATAGTCATCAACATAAAACTCAAAAAGAGAAAAAACACATTCATTTTGATAACAAAAGAATTAATGTCAATGTCAGTTAAAAGTTTATTTTTAATTAATTAGGCAAAGGCTACAATTTAAAAATGCAATCGGTATTGATTATTCTTTGTAATTGGTTTTAAAAAGTTACTATGTATATTATAAATTTAATACAATGCACATTTATGAAGATAATTTTTATCTATAATACTCGTTTCATTAATTATTATATTTTATTTTTTAACGCCAGGCCCATTTTCACCAATCTAATTTATATTTTATATTACATTAAGGAACAATAAATGTTTCAGTTTTCATGAAAAAACTTTTCAGAAGTGACTTTTCTCCTTTATACCATCTACAATAAAAAATACCTTTAAATTCCCGTCTGCTGTGAGCCTTATCCTATTACAGGATGCGCAGAAATGCTCCGTCATGGAGGTAATGAAACCTACTTGGCCCTTGTAGCCAGGTACTTTCCATGCCTGTAGAGGTAGAACAATTATCAATCTTTGTCTGAGACATTCAGGCCTCAAATTAGTTAACGACTTTTTTATGTATAAAGGTTCTAACAACTGATATAGATCTTCTTTCAAAATTACGTTTGAACGGATATACTCCACTAATATAATAAAAGTGAAACATTGTTTATTTCTTTGTTTGTTTTCCTTTCACTCTTAGATGGCCTAATAAATTTCAATGAAATTTAGTCAGGTTATAATATATAATTACGCCATTATTTACAGGAGTAGAACAGTAAACATGAATGTTGTGTACACACAAAAAATACTGATGGCAGTGCTAAAATTATAGGAAACTTTTGTGATAACATATACCTGTCCTCAAAAGATAATATATAATAAGCGTTTTAATAATAAATAAAAGTATTGGTGCTGAACTTCACATTCATGACTGTTTATTGTGCTTAAACTTACGAGTTCTTATGTAAATAAACTAAACTTTTGGCAGGTAAATATATTTAACTACAAAAACTCATATTAATGGTTAAGATAATCCTTAAGCTCCTTTGACACTATATCCATACATAGTTAAGTAGTTATAAAGGTAATAAATTACAATTTATCCCTGCATATATTTACGCAGTACATATATATTTCGACTGGATGGGAAAACTCTGGTAGTGGAGAGTTTGCATGTATGCATGAGGTAAAGAGAAAACAGAGAGGACTTGCTCATAGCAACGTGTTATACATAATTGGCCTGATTGAAATCTATGCCTATTTCTTTACAAAAAATTTATTTAAATTTTCGTCATACTACGCAGATAAACTTATGGGCTATAGCTAGTTACTAATAAATAATAAAAAAATTTTAATCATTGTTAACAATTTTATCAAAATCAAACGATATATATATATATATATATATATATATATACATATATATATATATAAGATATGAAGTTTTTACAAATTGTGTTAATTTATGCTTCATATCTCTTTATGTTGTACATATCCCTTCTGCTACATGCTGCTTGCGTCAATTGGTCTAAACTCTGAGAACTTAGGTTCATTCCATACAAGTGGTCAGATTTTATTGCTGTATTGTTGCAGCATACTGAATAGTAACCAAGCCCATAACATTGTAATTGTCTTTGGAGTTTTCTGCATTAACATGGAAAACAATAAGCTTTATCTATAAAGAGTTTGCCATATACCACAAAATAGGTGTTTCTCTAGAATTGTAAAGTCAATACACAGTATTGTTTTCCTTTATTAAAAAAATGTTTAACTTATGATAATGCATTAAAAATTTAATTATTTATTTCTCTGTCTATAGATATCTATTTTGGTCAAAGAAGCTCTCTGGTAATTTGATCTTTCATAATATTGTGATTTTGATAATATTGTGGTTCATTTGACAGTATTGAAATTGATTTTTATTTTTTAACAGCTTTGGTGACCTTAACAATTAACAAGAGCCTGGATTTTAACATGTACTCTACGGAGTCGGTTTCACCTTTTTCATTCCCCCTTTTTTATCACCTGTTATTAGCTAAAACAAGTTGCGATATTGCCCTAAAATCTAAATTTACTTAAATTTTTATATTTCAGGCAAGTTACTGAAATGAGCAACTCCATAATGGTAAGTAGATGTGATCATATAACTCAAAGTTACACGAAGGAGCAACTCTCCGCAGTAAACGTTCGTGACAAGATTTGTTTAACAAAAACAATGTTGTGAGAAAACAAAGCGGGAAATCAAAAAAGAGACACAGATTATGTTATAGAACTATTCAATGAGGACATTGTTCATCAATGAGGGAAGCTGATATGGTGTTGAAAAATCAGTGTTTACACTAGTTTAATGGTACGGGTGTGGCACCTATCAGCAACGTCATACCTGTACATATATCTACCATACTCGTAGAATAAAATCAGGTAACATTTGCAGCAAATCATAAAATGAATTTTTTGTTTATTGCTTAGTGTGCTTACAGATTATTGTAATCACATATTGTATAGAAACATGTGACACCAGATTACTTCTAAAAATTTGTTAAACCTAGAAAATTTCACCCACAATTTACCAATTCACAAAAAAATATTTATCTATAATTGGTACGAGGTTATAGACTCAAAAACGGGTTTAACCATAAGATACAAAATGGGCAAATTATTTCAATTAATTTACCTTGGCAGTATCATTGGGCTCATTATGATAAGGAGCGAAGTCGGGCCATTGGCCTTTAATAGTATCCAACATCTGTTTGTAGGAGACGATTGTTTTATCATTCCAATTGTTACCACTAAATGGCATGTATTCTATGAACCTGTAAATAATGTACATAAGTTAATACACTTTCAATTACGTAAGACATAGGACTTGTTTCTTCAACCTCGATGATCACCAAAATTTTTGCAAGTTTGTATATAGGATAGGAAAAAAATAAGTGAAATTTATTAATTATGAAATGTAATTAATTTTAAATTTAAAAAAATACATAGCGAAGTGACAGAAGTGACACGTTCAAGCTGTAAATGTAGAAAAGACTTTTAAATAATAATTTAGCATTATTTAAAAATGACAATTAAAATAAGATGTAACATATTATGCCCGTATGTCACTACTTGCGCATTTGATGCGAGAAATCCACTAGAGTTATGTTTATAATGAAACAAAATTAAAAAAGAAACTATTTGAAAGAAAATGAAAAAGAAACTATTTGGTAATAGTTAAGTTTGGCATCAATACCTTTCCATTGTCAAAAAGGTTTTGATCAATAGTGTGTTCATACATTATACATCATCAAAAAAAATTATGAAATACCACATAATTAATATTAAATACCACATAATATAATTCACCTACAATCCAAATTGGAGATTACCGAAAATGATTTTTAGTAATCCTAAAATTATTTTGATTTAAAATGTGTTAACACATTCACACTTTTCTTAGAATTTTCATTAAATATAATAAAACAGAGAGTTAAATATAGAGACAGTTATTTTGTCTGAACGAGTCTAAGAACTATTAAGACGTAATTGCAGGAAAGTGGAGATATTTGTGACAATTAAATGGTGACATAAAAGTTTGAATATAAGGACGTTTATTTTTTGGTTCTCTGTAATACATTTGTGGGTTTTTCTGATAATGACTATATCGAATTAAAAGTGAACCGTAAAACATTAAATATTAAATTTCTATTACTAAACACAGAAAGGTGGAAAGTGTAAAGTACATGTAGAAAAATTATAAGAATCCCAGTGAAGACATGACCTAAAACTTATGTCACACGTAAATAACATGTATGTGACGACAATTTACGTAAAGACAAAACTGACATTTCTAATAAACTTGTTATGATGTCTGATTTTTTATATAATTGTTATATCATATTGAAACAAAATTTGAATTTAAAATGATGTCATTTAATGACTTACATGTTACCTACACCATATGCAATATTTATATCATATCACTCAGGTATATGTCATGTAGTTTGTGACCTGGCATGAAGTCATTCTGATATCAGTCTTACGTCAAAGTTGAACACTTTGAGGGATATACATGGAAATCTTAAAACAAGCTCAATGATAAAAGATACTGTAAAATAGACCCGATACTCCTAGGATGAAGTTCTAGGACTACACGGATAAAAAAAATTTAAGCATGAATTGAAATTTGTCAAGAAAAAATAAAAAAATAATTAAAGAAACATTTTAACATAATTGATAAAGTCAGAAGTGTGTTAAAGCTTTTGTGTTTCTGCTGTAATTAAGAACATCACAATAAATGCACGGGAGTCCATTTGTTGTAATATTCTTAATTCCGTAGTGAAGAGACTGATTATGTTCATCAATGAATGAAATGTTATCTAATCACACTAATTAAGGATCTAGATTCTTACAAAAGAATCGAACCGTCACAAGACGTCTGGTAGATGTGAAACATCTAAATTATTTTTTTCCCTATCACTTTTACTGTCACTGTAACTCATATTTTAAATTAAGAAACGCTTTTAACCTTTTAAAACAGCTTAATGCAACACACCAATATAAAAGAGTTAAGTTGTAAGCGTTAGTAAATAAGAAACATACACAAAAACATAGTAAAGTAGCGTTTATGTACTAGAAAAAGAGAAGCGTTAAGTTGGAAAGAGCAGACAAGACGCGAAGCTGGCCGAATTAAGCCGGAAAGAGCCGACAAGACACGAAGCTGACCAAATGGCAAGAAGCGACGTGCTATCAAAACATTTTAACTCCCATTCGAATGCGCCATTAGATGTTTCACATCAATAATCTAGAGAAATATTGGAAAAAATAACCAGGGTGTATGGATTTTCTATAATGCAGAATATTGGAAAAAAGTAGATCCGAAATTAAAAGAAAAGCAATTTATGGCTATAAGTAGTATAAAAATAAAGGTAAAAGCCATTTTTAAAAATTGTCAGTTAAAAGCAGTGAAGTTTCCATCTTATTGCTAGAATTAATGAGATTGGGCTTTAGTTAAGGCATGTAAAAGTTATTTTAAATTACAACTCTGGACAATAAATAATAAAATTATTTTAAATAGTAAAGAATACATTACTCACCTAACATCGACTGCCCGATCTTTTGTGAACTCAACAAAATCGCATATTTCATCACAGTTGAATCCTGAAAGTATGCATATTGTAATAATCGCAATAACTATAAAAGTATAAAAGGAACTTTAGTAAAAATATTATATGGTATGAGTTAAGTATTTTATCATTCATTTCGACACTATATGTTCAATTAAAGCCTTGAAGCTAGTTTATTTAGTTGGACTCTGATATAAATAGTACTATATAGGTCTGGCACATACATTAAGCGCACGAAAACCGTCTACAATAGATGTGCAATGAACACAACTCTTCGTCAATTGCTTACGGCAGTTTTTTCGAGTGGTTATATGTCAAAAGAGAACTTTGTCGAGAAAAAATAGTTCATAGGGGACAATAAGACTTGATGCTCATTCGATTCAAGTGCAGAAACATCATTCCTAACATAATTACAGTAAAGTGTAAAATTCTATGTGTTAGATCAACATATTACATAAATTGTAATTGTACATTTACAAAATGGTATCGACACTAAAAGATAGAGCATGTTTTAATGTGAGCGACAATGCACACTTAAATAATATATTTTGACACGTTTTGTAACATTGGGGCCATTTTTATATTATCAAATAGTTGTACTAACATGAGTTGTACTACATACATTTTGTGGTTTATTCCAAACTGTAATATATCTAAAATGGACGATACTTGTGTGAATTTGTTTCAAATTATAATTATTTACTAACAATATTGTAAATTCAATGTTTATCTAAAAAAAGAGAGACAGACATTCAAAGCGAACTTCACTATGTGATATATTAAGAATTGTGTATTGAAAATAAAACAATTTCATTGACAGAAAACTCCACTTATATTTGTAACTCTTTCAATGCCTTTCCTCACTACCCAATGAAGCAAATTATAACAACCAACGTAACACTGATTCAATGTTTAATTCTAAATGGAAAATAAAATTTTTTTAAAACAAAATTTCTAAAAATTTCCTTTTTTACCTGACTTTCCCAAATATTTGGTTAAAAATATAAGAATGTAAAGTTTTTTCAGTATATCTTCCATTTTTTCAATACAATGACAATTAAACAAACGTACCTTTCATCAGAACACAATTCACCTTCACGGGATTGTATCCGAGCTGTAAGGCTAAATCAATACCGGCAATCACTCTTTCAAAACCCTGAAATATAAAATAAAATTTATTAACATACTAATAAGCCACTGATAAAAGAAACTGCAAATGTGGGATTAACTTCAGATATATTTCAGAGGACAGTCATAAAAATATATTTGCAAAATAATTAACAAAAGAGATTATAAGATGACAATTTTAAACAATTTCTCTTGCATCAAAACATAATTAAAAAATTTAAAAGATTTTCTAGTCATTCCATAACTATAGTATAGATATTAATTTCAAAAAAGTTTTACTGACTAATCGTACTCTGAAACTGATATACCATTTACGCCCGTATACATCACACAAGGTCATGACTCTCAGTCGACTTACTGATAGTTAAAAACCCATTTTGTATCGATATTTTAGCAATTGGACTGTGCAACAGGGCACGGTTGGTAAAGTAGAGTCTTATTCTGACTCAACTTACAGTTAATGAGAAACAGAAATACGTTATTAACTGTTAGTAAGTCCGACTGACTGTCCTGACCGTGTGGTGCATATGGGCGTTTACGTTTCACACTTAAAAATTATGTCACAATCTGCAAAGTAGTTTAAAATTGCATGATCATCAGACAATAGATTTTCTCTTAGATATGTTTGTTGACATATGTTGAACAGTTTTAACTGTGTCGCAGTATTAAGTTAGCTTATTAAGACAAAATTTATTTGCACCCATTATTGCCTTATTCACTGCTAAATTGAGGATTTCAATGATTTTGTTTTTAAATGATATATTTTTTTGTAAATACAACCTTGAAAGAATTAGTGGGTGATTTAGTGTATAAGAGTGTATCTATTCTTGAAATTAAACCTATTATATACGATCACAAAATAAAATGCTTAGAATATAAACAGAGTATATAGAGTAATATCTCCTTCTTTATAATAATTTTAAAAGGGGATAATAACAGTCACAAATAAGGACAGTAAACAATTATCTATGGTCGACTCTTTTGAACACGGCTTAAGTACATTGCTTCACTAATGCACACACTAATGTGCTTTTGTCTATGCTGTTTAAGTCAGTCAATGAGAATATACATAAAGTGTACCTACATAGCTATTTTGGCATAGATAATAAGTAATATATTGTAAAAACACAAATAGGAAAATATAAATATAATAGACTGTAGTTATTGGAAGGCTATAGTGTGTTTGAAGTTATGGTGACAGTCAAGCAACAGTCAACTACCCAACAAAACGATACAGAGTATGTTCGACTAGATAATTACACCCCTCATTGTACCGTTCCACTTGGCAACCATGGTCAAGATCATAGTGTCCCATGTATCAACGTGGGTTGTTGCAGTCGTTCATCTGTCAAATGATACATTCATATATAAAGTTTACATTAATAAATGATTACATCTTTGCAAATTAAATGTGATGATGGAGAAAATCACTTTAGGCTCTGAAAAGTAACTAATAGAAATAAAGATTACACCACAAGATGCAAAACGTGCAGACAACCATCAAATTTTTATAGAAATTAAAATACACATTCAATCTCAACTCATCAATCAATCAATACCCGCCATTTCCTCCCTTCCCATTTGGATTGACAGTTGCAACACTGACAGGCTAGTGGAATGGGTATGATCACGGTCATGGGCATGAGCGTTACAGGCGGCTAGTGGAACATAGCCACACTAAATATAAAGACAATTCTGTTTAGCAGTTGAGGTATGTTAACATGTCGCAATGTACTGCCTGTTTTTCATGAATATAATTAAAATGGAACTTTAGCAGACACATTATAACTAGTTACTAGCCTAATCACAATCAGCAGTCAATACGTTAGATTTACAGGAACTCTTAAGTAAGCAGATATCTTTTTGTGAGTTTGCAGTCATTTATATATTATTCAGCAACAATGTTAAGTCTTTTTCGTAAATGTTCGTCAATGTATATAGATTATGTAAATGACAAAATAAAAATTATGACAGTTCATTGTTTCAATCAAAAAATTATATTGATTCAGTTGTTTTCAAGGCTTCTATTTGTATTTAAGTTCGTACGTAATATCTCATATTCTATAATCAAATATGTTACAATAACACATGCTCATGGGAGTGTGACGGTATCTACGATTTTGTAATGGCCAATGGGAAATTATGTTTTGTATATCGGGGTCATGAGTCAACTCATTATTTGAAACAAGTACATTTGCAGAGTGTAAATTTATATACAATGTTTCAAAAACAGCTCTATTCTATTAGCAAGTCACCTGTCATTAACTTTAAAACAAGTATATTTGCATAAGGTATAGATATACTAAGTTATTCAACTATAGTTTACAAATTTTTATATGCAACAACAACTGTTTGATCTCAGTTTATTTAGAACAAAAGAACAAAAAGTAACAGTTTTGGCTATTAACAAAGCAAAATTATCCGTAATATTTAGTTAGCTTAGACTTTATATTTAGTTAGTTAGTCACATGTTCTACTGAAAAAAATATTGACATCTCAAAACATACCTAACTAGTTTTTCTACTTTTCAGTTTTAGTTTTGTATAGCTTCGTTTTTATTTTACCCTTTTTGGTACCTTATTTTCATACAAATAGTTCAAAGTTGGGTACACTTTTATTACTTTGCATATTTATTATTTAGCTATTTTTTTATGTTTATGAAAAAATGGTTGAAGAAACCTCATAATTATTTTTGAAGACCTGTGAAATGACATCCTTTTCATAAGATTTGCAAAAAAGATATATTTTCAATTCCATTTTTTTATCACCGTTCCACCAAAATGTCGATATGTCATTTGCTAAAATCTGTTTTCAGCAGTTTTTGAGCTACGATCTAACATCCGTATATAGATACATACATAGACTGTTTTCATTACCCTTCCTTGAAATTCATTACACTTCCGTTGCTGTGCAGCAGTTGGGTAAAATACCTTTGTAATGAACAATGAAATATCACATTATATTTTATTGACCTACTATTATTTTGTCCATGGAAAAGCACAATAAAAAAAAGTCACTAATGGCAATAACAATTTAAGAAATCTTGCGGACAACTATAAAAACAACTAGTCAGACTCGTGACCTGAGGATTCTATTACGCTCTTTACTTAGTAATTTCAAATATGATGTAATTTATTTGTTATTAATATATATTAATATATATAATTTGTTATTTAGACTTTTCACATTTTTGTATTTATATCAAAAATCAACTTCAGCATCCAAATTATAATCTTTAGATATACAAACGTTTATGAATTTGTTGACTCCTTCAGAATTTGGGGATGTCAACTTAAGGTAAATTGTTTTAGTAACTATTGGTAAATTGTTTTAGTAATTTAAAAATAAAAACATTATAATCAATCATTTTTCGTACCTCATCTCATTCTGAGATACACTTTTTTGAAGTTAACTAAAGGTTAAAATGTCACGTAGCACGATGCTGTGAGGGTATTTACAAATAAGCCCCTTACTAATATTCCGTTATTCAAGTATTATTGCACGGACAGAAATATCAATTATGCTTATAATTTAGTGCTTTCCTTTAAGTTTTTTCCATAGAGTTTATCTTTAAGATTTTCTTTGTTATCTTTCTTAAGATTATCTTTAAGTTTTGTATATTTTAATTGGTAATTATGAATAAGAAAATGTTGAAAATAAATTATTTCTCTGTAATAAAGGCTGCAGTCAAAACATTTTATAAATTATTGTCGTCTTATATTTGGGAAAGGAATACATTCTTAATTCTACATGTTCTTTTATTTTTATACACATTCCAAAACAGCTGTACTAATTTCCAACTTTTTAATCAAGACACTGTAATGCTTCAGTAACGTCAATTAACAATTTTTTTAATTATGTATATATTTGTACTGATTTGTGTAATTAAAAGGACATAAGGTATATTTTTATAGTAGTGTTTTAATGGCTATAAAAAATGTTTCTATTGTGGTTTCGGTATCGGATGATCGATATGTGTAAATAGGCAAAAATTATGAATTATATATGATGCAAGATTAAAGACACCAAACACCCATCAAACATATAAAACAGTTTTATATTATTGTTAAACACTTTTTTTTCAAAACTGACTTATTTTGGTTCCATTAAAAAATCATAGATAAAAACATTTTCTTTTTGACTTTAATTAAGGTTTCAAATTTTTCTTTGAACAAATGCAGTTAAAATCAACGCATTTTGAAAAAAATTAGCACTCGGACGCATATATATTATTATAAAAAATTGATTTCAAAAATGGTCTTCATATGAAAAAAGGGCTGTCAAACATAAATTTTATAACTTCTCGTTACGTAATCCTTTGAATGGTTATTTCAATTTTTTTTATTTTTTTGGGTCAATTTTTTATATCAATTTCTGTTTGTATTTGAAAATTCAGTGTTTAGTATTAATAAGAATGGCCATTAAGTCTAAAAGCATATAACTTACATTTCCTTGAAAAACGTGCTTGGTATGGGAACTTTTTCCAATTCCTTTTTTTTTCATAAAATAATATCGACCTAGCCCTACCTTCAGTAAATACTTTGTTTTCTACCTATAATCTTTCATTTAAAAGAAAACATGAAATTCTTTTATTTTATTATGATTATTAATTTTAAGTTAGACCGTGAAAATACTGTTTCAGTGCTTTCCGTTATGTATAAACAGAAAAATTAATAAATTACCTTTCGTCGTGACATCATTTCATATTTCTCAGCTTTCATTGAATCGAGTGAGATGTTGATGATGTCAAGGCCAGCTTTTTGCAGACTGACCAACTGTCGCAATAAAGTCAATCCATTGGTTGTCATGGCAACCGTTTTCAAACCAGGAATCATCTTCAATGATTCTGTCGATAAAGAGATGTTTCTAGTTGAACAAAAAACTATCGGTAACTTTTCTACAAATATGAATCATGACCCTTTCACCCTTTCCGATAATCCCATTTTTGAATGTACATATATATATTTACATTATTGTTAATTAACTTTAATGTTGTAATTTAACTTTAATTTGCATAAATAAAATGTGCTCGAAGAAACCATATTTAGACTCGGAAATATTCATTCTTTTTTGTAAATCAAGTTTAAAAGCGGACCAATTTCTAATGTGATGAACATGTATATTTCAGTATATGTCCTCAGTTTTACTTATATTATTTACAACACTACACATTGTCACTGTATTTTCCTGCTTTAGATTTTGAAAAATTTTCTCATTTTGATTTTACAAAATAAACACTTTCCACTTTACATCTAAAACTTAATACAATTTTCTTCTATATTCAATAAATTGAAAAATATTCTCAAGTTTTATAAAAATGTAGATAAAGAATTATATCTGTCTTATATTTTGGACCTAAAACTGTTTTACTTCTGGTGTTTTCATTTATGCGTATATCGTACTTGCCATTATTTCTGCAACTATGTTGGTATGTCTAGCGTTCGCGTTGCTCACATAAAATCCCCAGTGCCTGATTAGGAGTTATAGGAATCTTTTAAGAGATCAGAAGCCTTAGCTCTAAATTGTGTAGGGTATGCCAACATTACCCATATATCTTTTAATTTTTACTATTTCAACGTAGATATAATATTAGAATTTTTAATGTTTTTACTTATACAATACACTCGTACCACCAGTGCCATCTAGTATATATATGAAGCATATTCCATTTAATTTACATATAAACTTTAGACTACTTTTTTACAATTTTTATGCAGACATGTAATATTTTGGCTAAAAGAAATGCCATTATATTGTCCATTGCGCAACGTTAGTACGTAGCAACTCAATAGACAAAGAAAATGAACCGAAAGCAGACAAGGTCATAAAGGATAAGAACAACAATTCTTTTTCTCCGCTTGAGATGAAAACTAAATGTTCATCTTCAAAGTCTATTTTACAAAATGTTTATTTACAATGAATAAGCCGTTTTGCACTAATTCGACACAGATAAGTAAATAATCCAACCAGTGAAGTTTAAAAACTGACAACCAATAGCAGAGAACAAAGTTCGAATACGATTTTGCTATTACATATTCAGAGTGATGTAGGATGAAT
The DNA here is from genome assembly GCA_039881145.1 of Druceiella hillmani. NCBI lineage: Eukaryota > Metazoa > Arthropoda > Insecta > Lepidoptera > Hepialidae > Druceiella > Druceiella hillmani. The sequence goes on along the minus strand of JAYKKI010000054.1, from coordinate 12,538,797 downwards.
CTTTTTCGGAATCTTCTTGAAAGTGTAAGACAAAAATAATCCTACATTTTTTGACGGCCTTTATTACAGAGAAAATTATTACAGAGTAATTTACTTTTTAATAATAAAACATTGCTTTAAACATTTTCTCACTCATAATTACATTCAAATGTATCTATTTTACTATTCAATGCGACATAAGATGTTTGGTGCGTTGCATAATATATAGCTTTCATTAAACCATGCAGCGCACATTGTACATGCTTTGCATTAATGTTGAAATATTATGTTATTGGGAATGGGACAAAAAATTGAAAAAGTATTGATTGTAATAATCGTATTTTGTTCGCAGGAACCCATAAAAGATGACATGCTATAAAAATTTAACCATACATAATGACGTAAATACATTATTAAACATACACGTTTCTATAAATCTTGCGATGATGTAATATCGTAGAATGTAATACATTTTTTACATTTAATATATATTTTAACATTTATTCAATACATATTCCTTGCAGAATATGAACGAGAACTTAGAGAATATGAAAGAGATACTAGAAATAGGACTAGTGATAATAGAGATATCTCGGTTTTATGCATTATGGGATATGTCTCATAATCAATGTGAAAACATAATATACACATTGCTGGAATGAGTATTAGAGGACTAATGATAATTGAGGATCTATCGGTTTTTATATATTATGGGATATGTCTCATTTTCAACGAGAAAATATAATATACATATCGCTAGAATGACTATTAAAGGACTAGAGATAATAGAGGATATCTCGGTTTTATTTATTATAGAATATGTCTCATATTCAACGTGAAAACATAATATACACATCACTAGAATGAATGATAAGTAAAGACCACAAGTAAATCACTCAATCCTTGATAAGACTTCCATATATGACGACTAATATTGATTGCCATATATGACAACTGATATTAACTACTTTGAAGTATGTTATGATCCCATAAGTAGGGTGTGTAATAGTAATGTTAAAAACGTTACTAAATTATTTTGTAACCTTCACTACATCTAGAAGAATTTGAGTTCTTTCAGATCTAGAAGAATTTGAGTCAAATTAAAATATAGTGTTAAGTATAAAACAATTAAGGCAATAAGCCTTGATAATACATCTTATGTGCTTTATAAGTAACATCCTAAAAATTAAATCATGGTTTCATGTCTTAGCAAGATTTCAACAAATTATATGTTAACGTTTTTATATAGTATATCATTTAAAAACTACATTTTTATTATTAGTGTTATGTAAGGGAATCTATTTCCAGCCAAAAATTATGGAGAATTAAGAATTCTAAAATTAGCTAAACTTGTGTGGAGAATAAAAATATTCATTTTTACTGTGTTGGTTGAGTATCTTTAGGTTTTTTTGCAGCAATTAAAAAAATGAAAAGATGTAATAATGTATAGTAAAAGAAATATATCACAATATAAATTTTTCAGCGAATAATTATAAGTTTGTAATAATTATAACTTTAAGTTTGTTTACTAGACATTTGTTTACTAGACATTTGTTTACTTGGCATTTGTTTACTTGGCATTTGTTTACTTGGCATTTATAGGTTTGTTTACACAACATCTATCAGCAAATAATTATGTTTGTTTACTTAACATTTAAATGTTTTTAATACTTATTATGCCTTGGCAATAACAATGATTAAATATTATCAAAAACACAGCCAATCCGAATGAAAGAAAAGCACAAATCATTCAAGTATTAACGAAAGATAAAGAATGAAGTGTAAACAGCATTGCATTTGCATATCTCATATTGATAATCAAATGTCATATTTTACATTAAATTCCTTTATTTTTTTTAAATTATTGAGGACGTATTTAAAACTTTCTGAATTTATTGAATTTTTTGTAGTTATATTATTAACACTTACTTTTAGTGTAAAACTAGCATCAAATTCATTTTCGAAAAGACTGTTAAAGAAATAATATCTTATTGTGGAATATTTTAGCCATTATACAGCTACACCTTTTAATTTCAGCATTTCAGTTCGTGTGACATAATTATAATTATTCTCAAGCATAAAATTCCATGATTTTTCAAGGTTTCAAGGTAAAAATATCATTTGTTTTTTTTCATGACATTCTTATTCTATTCTACTAAATGTTTAGCCTCCCTTAAAGTGTTTCTTATTATCATAATTGTGAGTTACTTCAGTATTTAAAGTAGTTAGAGGTTAGTATGCAGATAAACGTAAACAAATTTCTTATAAGTCTTGATATATAAGTGCAAAAATGAAAAAAACAATTGGCTTTCTAAGATAATGTTGACTTCTGAATAGAATACTACATTATTTTTATTACAACACTAAGATATCCCGCCTGAAAAGCAAAATGACTAACTTCAAGGCTTCTTTCGAGTAGCCATGACTTAAAATAGGCATCATTACGCCACTAATTGTTAAATATTATTTCCAACATAACGATGAGCTCATCTATGAAAGCTCTGAGGCAACTACACCGACATAATTGCACTACACCAATTAAAATAAAAAATTAAATTCGTCCGAATATGCAATGTCATCGCAATAACGCAATGCACCAAACATCTTAGTTCTCACCAATAGGTACATATACATTGTTTATAATAAGAGACAATTTTAAAGAAAATGTTCCATAAAATTATATTTATCCCATACATTATGACAACAATGAATGCACATCAAAACTTCAAGTATGCGCAACTTTATAATATTAGTAAAAGTATAAGTGCAACAAACCACTAAACAAATGTCAAATATGGCATGCTCTTTAAATGAAAAAGCCGAAAAAAGCATTGACCTGTGAAAAGTCAACTGCCGACAAATGTCTGTGTGCTTTGATAGCTTTCCAAACTAGCTAATTGAAAATAAACACAATGCCTGGAAATGCTGTTCTAGTTTACAGTAGTGGATTTATATTTTTAGTGTTTACTTTATAGAGTTTAGATTGACTAAGTAAATACTTAAAAATGTTAGTTTATATTGAAAAAATTAGAGCATTTTTTTATTTGCGGAAGATTAACATGCAAATTTTCCAGGGATACTTATAAAAATTATACACTTTTTTAAAATTCTCAAGAATAAATGAAATTTTGTGTCTTTTCCAAGCTTTTAATATTTTCCATGTGAATGGCAATACTGATATAAAAATAAAAGAACATTATCCTCTGTTTGGCTTTGACTTTGTGTGGGGGATTTCTAAAAAGCTAGTGAAGTAAACATAATAAAAGTACAGTTTCAAAGTCATCATTCCGGCTTCCTGTTTACCCTCACCATATTCATAGAAAAATATCATTTTATTTTTACTTTCATTACCAAAAAGTTTCGCAATTTTCCCAAATGATGATGTATGCAAGTTATCAAAACTAATCTCGGGTTCGACATTTAAACCTCATACAAGATTTAAACTTTATAGCAAAAAGTGAATAAAAGTGGGAAAATATTTTTTTCTAACGCAAAAAAATTGTTTACACTAATTGGAAAGCTGTCAAAATTATCTTAGTTCTGTTTCTTTTTTGCACCTAAATTGAAGTGATAGACGATGAACTGACGGCTATAATTGAAGTTATATTGCTTTTGATGCGTCATGAAAAAATAATGAGAAATATACATTTTAATGTTTAAAATTTAATTATTTTATTGAATTTAGATTTTACCAATCGTATTTATAATCACGGTCTAGTCCTTTTATTATTTTATTTCCATAAATTATTTGCGTGCTAAATAAAGTTATTCTTGTATTACGTCAAAGAAATATAACTTCTAACGCACTTACATAAGTACACACAATTTTTCTAATCTTAAACTCTACATTCAAAAGCAAAATTTGTAAAATCTCCTTTGATTATGTAGAAGATAGGAAGCAATTAGTCCATATTACTTCATGGACATTTGAACAAAATTTAGATATCAAAACAACAATTTTATCAATGAGCTGTCTGACATTGACTTCACTCTTACATATTACATTGTTAAAATATTACTTTTAACAATGACAAGACAAATTACAAACAAATAATTATGTTTGAAGGTTATTTAAGAACAATTTTTAGTTGTTTTGTCTTTTTATACTTTTTTTAACACAACATCTTGCCAAAAGAAAAGTTATTGCTACTGCAACAGTTCTTACAAATTTATATTAGCGAAGGTCGATAATATACAGCTTAAATTCGTATTGTAGAAAAAAGAAAATGAAATTATTTTACATATCTTTATTTCTAAAGGAATTTACGTTAATTATATGTAACTGAAAAGAATTTTATGTTAAAACATTCAATATGCTTCTAACTACTCAATGCATTTGGAAATAACATGATTTCTGATATAAATAACTGATACATATTAAATTTAAACATATAATAAAACTGTAACAGAAGGAATTATATACAGGAAAATATTTTAAAAAGAGTGATTGGTTTAACGTAAAGAATGATAATAGAAGCAAACTGTTTTTAGAAATGTTATGTCTTTGTGTTAATTTGTTCGTCAGTCATGCGAAATCTACTGGACGGATTTTGATGAAATTTGGTATGGTAATAGTTTATACCCAAGTGCAACATATGAGAGAAAAAAGAATAAAATTCTAATAAGTTTTCTTATTCCGAGTTTCATACGAACATAGACGTAAGTAACAATATAAAATATGCACGCAGCTAATATAAAATATGAACTTACTTATGATTTCTACTACATCTTTCCGCACTGTTGGTTCCCCGCCTGTTAGTCGAATTTTTGTTACTCCTAGACTGACAAAAATATTGGCCAACTTCAGTATTTCTTCTGTTGTCAATATGTCATTTTTTGGTGACAATTTAACACCAGCAGCAGGCATACAATATTTACCTGAAAAATAAATGTTTATCAGGATCTAAATTAGGACTGACAAAAACAATTGTTAGCAATAAGAAAATATTATGACAAAATATTATTTACAAAATTTTCATGAGTATATATATTTTCATCAAAAATAAAATTTATGCTATGAATGTTAAGAAAGAGAAGATTATACAGCCGTGAAGCCTGAAAATTAGATTAAAAGGTCAAATAGCTTCTTGGTAATAAAATGGACAATGTTGCATGTACATGCATTGAGATCCTTAGTTTTTTATAAAATTAGGTAAAATGTTGGTGTTTTAAAACGAGTTATATTCTAAATTTAAAGTCTGTAATACACATAAGAGAAAGTAAATAGACCAAAAAGTGTGGTAATGGCTGCAAATGTGTTTTTAGACAGCAGACTTGGAAAATATTTATTTTTATAGATAGTAAATTTTCGATATGTAAATTTTTAAACATATAATAAATACAGTTATTTAAAAAATTCAATTCAAACATTAGACAAATTAAAAATAATTTAAACACAATGAATAACTATTCAACTGAATTAGCTTTAAAATCATACATTGTGTTTACACATTTAAAATTTTCATTCTCAGTTTTCATTCGTTATAGTCACTTCTTTTAGTACAACAAAATAACGCTAAAATATTTGGAGATATAAATAAATAAGATTTGTATTGGCAGTATAAATTATCATCCTACATAAACAAATGATAATCTTTGCAAAAGGTTTGTTAGCTTGTTTTTCATTTATGATTCAATGCATAGAAAATTTAAACACCTTTTATTAAATGAATTGCTGTTTAAACAAATTACTTCAATTTTAGTGCAGCTGGCATTTACGGTATACCGTCTAATTAAAATAGGGAACAAGTTTAGTACGGCAAAAATACCAATTTCATTATTTTTAAACCCCTAATTTTTTGTTAGGACTTATTGAATTTTTTTTCTTTAAAGCCTTCCCTAATAGGATAGAAATGTTAAAGATCGACTTAAAGTAAAGAGAAACAAGAAAAAAAAAGCCAAAGATTGGCTGCCGGCGAAATGGTTTTGCAATTAGGTATGATGGTTGCGGAATGATTCGCGGAACGAATTTCAGAAATATTAAAATTTAAAATATAACAAATGTTTGTTCAATTAAAATAATATACAAGCGTATTTTTTATAATCGTGGTTTATTTAAATTTCCGAGATACTGACAGGAGACATAAATACGAACTTGTCTCAAATCGCAAACCTAACCTCTTAACCTTTAAATTTACACCAAAAAATTAATAGTAAACAAATAAAAAATACGCAACTCACATCTTAAATTGCAACGTTCCGTTAATGATATACGTAAATAAGTATGCCTTCTGCCAAAAGTATCCGTTAGATGATCCTTATTTTCTTGTGACGGTAGAACCTGTTGAACACGCAAATTAATTAAATAACATTTCGAAATTCTTGTATACACTTCAATTTTTAAATATGTACGTGTATTTAATTTTAAAACAAACCTGAGTGGTCAATGTGCTAGTTTGAACATTACATTTTAATAAGGGCAAAAATGATTTTAATTTTGTGTATCTTTGCATATTAACGTTGTATTTAAATATCGCAAATAAACTGAAATAAGCTACCAAAACTACTTTCTAATCAACATAGGATTGAACAACGTAGTATGCAACGAAGTTCGCGCCAATAAACTGTCAGAAACAGCTTATTATGTACATGTACCTCATGGCCTTCAATAGTTTAAGGATGTGATAATATCGATATCGATTATTATATAGTTACGTGGGTTGGAGGTCATGAAAAATTTATTTTACTACTATCCTTGTTAATTTTTCCATCTGGTTGATACGTTTGTGAAACTTTTGGCCTTCCCTTCTCTAAATAATGCTCATCACTAAAATTGTGTGAACGTGAGAAATAAACACATAGACTAATAGATTTAAATTTTATAAGAATTTTCCGGGCAATTTCTATATGGTTAACAATCTCGTTATTTTAAAAAGAAATGGACTACATTGGTAAAAACTTTTTACGCTTTTTTATATGCGTTCGACGTCCTTGATACGAAACGTTTATTTTTAATCAATTTTTTTAATATCTGAATATAAAATATTTCTTTTGCTTTTTTTCAAATAACTTTAACATAAATGGATATCTGAAGTATTATATTTCCTTGGATATACTTTAACAACCTATTAATTTGGATGTTTTGGTAGAATCTAATTTTCTTGTGTCAATTAAACTCTCTCACTATATTCTTAATTGTGGCATTGTAGGTTTGGTCTTTCTAGTTAAATGCTATAAGTTATTTTTATGATCAATTTTTTTGTTTAAAAAGAAAGAAAACTTCGTGTTCAGTTTTCAAAAAGAAAAAAACATGTTCATCGCAAGGAGTATGTTGCTCATTACTTTTAAATCGTCACACATTTTTCAATCGTGCTCTTTGTATTTTAGTTTCTTTAGTACAAGTATTCACATGTATTTGCCACTGTTATGTAAAAGGAAAACGATAAAGGCGGTTTTCAAACTACCCTTGGACTAATCATGAAAAGTGTCTACTCTCATAATTCTTATTCTATACTAAACATATTTAAGAGACCATTATTAGTACAAATTACTAAATAATCATCCCGCAAAAAACATGGGGTATTTTTCTTCACTGTTTTTGCCATGTAAATAACTAATCAGCAACGAATATATCCTTTTAAATATAAATTTGAAATGTACTACATGATCTCTCACTACATATTGTGAAAAAAACTAAGGTTAATTGTTAGTTGCAAAAGATCTACATTTGTTGGGACTGCATAGTAGTCTAATAACAATTTGCTTCCGCAGCATTCGTGTACGACTGCGGCTCCAGTATTTGCTTTAATCTGTTCGTGTTTAAGACCTTTCAGTCAAGGTAGCTGGCTATGATCGTGACGTTTCAGCTTTCGCTTTTCTATTTATCGCTGTTTCTGGTGCATAGTGAACCGTCAAGGAGGCGATATAGCCTGAGAAATCAGAAATGTTGACATTTTTAAAAATTGTACCCATTATAAGTTTTGATGGGCATACATTTTGGTAGTTTTATTTACGTTGGTATTTAGAGGCTTAGGAGCTACATCAAACACGTCTAATTTCGCTTAATTGGTAAAAGCGTTGAGCTGTATGCGAACAAGCCCCGCGCAAGGTCTATTCCCAGCTCAAATTTCTGCGTACATCACGTGACACTAGGGCAATCTAGCTGAATATGTATTAAGTCTTTGAGTAAGGCATTTTTTATTACGCTTGATAAGTCATTATAGAGCTGTATATGTGCCAAAAGTAACATGTTTTCATTAATGCAATTTAACACATCTAATTCTTATCGACATGAAAGAATAAAAAAATATATAATCCGCACGTTGATACTGGAGACAAGCAAAATTGGGCAATGTTAGAAAAAAACACGTTATTTTAAATATAAACATTGTGCTTTTATAAAGTCAAGCAATTAATTGTTTTTTCTTTTAGGGAATTAATGATCTGTTTATCTTACATAACAGTATTGGCGTTCGGTATTTTAATTAATTCACTCTCAAAAAATATTTAGTGGCTTTTAGGGGTTTTAAAATTATTGCAGTTTTACTGACAATTTTCAATTTATTACATTAATTTGTATAGATATAATAGTTTTTTGCATGAAAATTGATACTTTGATGACTTTCCTTCTTTGAAAGTAAGCTCAATAATATAAAAAATATTCTTTTATACATTTGCAACTATTCTGTCTACATTCATTTATATATAGAAAATATATAAGGGATAAAATACCAAAATTTACAATTATATGAAGATATCAAAATATCAACCAGTTGTTTGTTTTTGTTTTAGTTGAGTTTCAAGTTAATCAGTTAGGATGTAACTGTTGGCAACTCTATGTAGCTCGATACACCATTTTCATCACTTTACTTTCATTACAGAATCTCGCATTTATGCAAAATACGCATCCTGACCACGACCTAGATATTTTACTTAAAAAGTTTAATGTTTTCTAAATACATATTTTCTTTCAATTTTCATGAAAGGGTAGATTTTTCGTTTACCATAGTAGTATTTAATTTCAAGAATACACGCTTTGGGGTTGAATAATAATTCTTATTCCAATCTTAAAAAATGGCATCAAAAACAAAAATACGGCATAACTATATGAACATTATTTTTTTATTATACTACATATTTTTAAAAATATTCATAGTAATCTAGTTGTAGTATTTTTCCTCGTAATATTTCCTATTTAGATATCTATTGGGTTACTTTTTGGTCAGTGATGGAAGTTTAAGGAGCGATTAATAATCGGCAATTAAATCATGCAATGAAAAAATCATAATTGTTTTAACTTTTCATAATACTCCCGCGCTTTATTAAAGGTTAAACATTTTTGTTCGCAAGCACATAATATATATATATATATATATATATATATATATATATATATATATATTAAGAAGATAGATACTTTTAATGTTTTGTAATAGTACAGCCATCATAACGTTATACTGGCTGATCTCAGAACCAGAAACATGGGTAGCTTTATAAAGTATTAATAGCCGCCTGTCAAAATAATTTTTGTATTAACAAAATAAACAAAACTAAGTAGAAATAATTAATTATGTCGTTATTTCCAGCTTATTCAACAAATACTAACCAAAATGAGCATTCAGCACCAATATTACAAGGTTTGTAATAATCTTTATATTGTCTAATAAAATTAACCACTATTCCATTTTACGGAAGTCATTTTCCAACCTCTATTTCGTAGGTTGGCGAAGGAAACGTTTGTTGATGTAATATATTTTTTAAATGAATATCTTTATTTTGCAAATCGACAGTATAGAACTATAATGCGAAAATTAGGCATACCAAATTTGTTAGTAAAGTTATTAATTTGCTTTTAATGATCCATTAACTATGAATACATTAGAAATTGGTCTGAAAATGTCGTATAGCACGAATGGGAAGATATTTAATTTAGTTCCAATTGATTACCTCTACACAATCCTTTGTGCTTACTTATATTTTTGTGTTTTTTGGGAAGTTTTTTTTAATATAAATTCTTGTTTCTATTTACATATTATATGTTTAGCAGGAACAAATGCAGTTGAGCACTAGTGAACATTTAACCTTTCCAGTTTATTTAAATGAAAGAATATATGATATGAAAAACATTGTTTTAGGTAGTTTCAGACGCTGCTCACTGTTTGTTTTATAAATAAATTTACTGAAATATTACCTATGCAAATTGTGTTTCTGTAACTATTTGTTATAATTTTTTCGACTTATTTGATGTTGTTTGTATTTGCATAATATGCAAATACAAACCCGAATTGCTAATTAAAAAACCTTAAAAATTAAAAATTATGAATGCAACTTTCGATTTGACTTTTTTTATTAAAATAACCTTAAACAGAAAATTTTATTGATAAGTATGTTTTTTATGTATAGGTTATGTCATTGGTGCAGAACTGAATTTATATCCACAGTTTTGTAATGCAGTCTGAAGTATAAGTATATTTTAATATACTTAAGTGCGCAGGGATGACCTAATTTTTATTTATATGTTTTAATGGATATTACTTTTTACATGAGCTTTTAATATATGTGAATTTTTTCCTGACCTCCGATCATCTATGCATGTTCATTAGTGGGCTCTTGTCACAGGCACGTTTTCCTCATTTGGGACCTTGGTATAGTTATGGACAGCTGTCTTTCATTTGACAATCATATCACTTATAAGACATTATTAGGTTTTAACTCTTCTGAATTTTTTAGTAGTCCAATATGTTCATATAATTTCTTTGAATTATAAAATACTAATAAGTATAAAAGGGCACTCTAGGTTCAATAGGTTACCCTAAAATATCATTCAATATAAATATACGACGACTTACGTCTTGGAGTATTTTTAATAGGTTCTAGGTTTCAATGGTTAAAATTCTAAAACAATTATATACACGGTGTCTGGGAATAGATGTTGGACAAAGAAAGATGGTATTTGCTGGCTATAAAGGAATAAATTGTCATTGAAGTAAAACGTAAAAAACGCCTTTTTTGCAGAAAAAAATAATACACTTTCTATTTTTTTTTAAAATAATACTCTTTTTAACGCACCCAACACTCGCCTGGAGTGTGGTGTTTTCCTGCAGTGGCGATGTCTTCGCGGGCTGTTCACGGTTTATACCCCGAGCGGCGTTGAACAATGTGCGCAAGTATCGTGTGTACGAAAAAGTTGATAAATAATTATGAATATTATTTTCAATTTTCTGAAAACAGATAGTCATCTTTTCAAAATTGCATATATCTCATGAGAGTGCATAGTCGAAGAAAGTGTTATTATGAGTCTGAAGACACAAATGTTGAAATTGTTTGGCTATGATGAATGTATGGACAAAGAAAAACTAACAAACAGCTATACAAGTCTCAGAAACCGACATTGGTCCTTAGAGAGCTGAGAGGCTAGCTCATATTCAATTAGAATATTTAAAATTCACTTTAGTAAAAGAATCATAGGTTTTAAGATAAGGGCATTTTTTTAATTTCTAAAAAACTTTAACTTGGTTATAACTTTGTGTATCATTGGATCTTTAGTTATTTTATGAAAGAGCTATGCAATCAAAATTTTTTTTCCATTTTTCAATTATCCATTTTTCAATGTGATATATTTCCCACATAAAGTGACTATGGGTAACTAGTATTCACACAATGCTGTATTATATACTGTAATATTCTTATTATACCTAACTAGTATTCACACAATGCTGTATTATATACTGTAATATTCTTAATAATGAAATTGCGTTTAGAACCAGTTTTAAGCAGTGAACATAAGTCTTTGATTTGTGATACAGTAAAATATGGAAAATCAATATTTGTACACAAATCATTCCAGTCATTATGTCCTTCAATTAAGATGTACTCGCATATATGAGCATAGTATAGGATATAGAAAGAATGATCTAAGAGTAGTTGTCCCTTGGGTGGTGATAGGTAATATTATTAAGAGCAGGCATTGGTGTTGGTCGAGGGATATTACACTCATTTTCACTATGAGAGATGCTACTGTCATTCCGCTGGTGTCTTTGTATAGCCTGAGTTGCTCTTAACTAACAAGCCAGGCAGACTCCTTCTAATCGGGGAACCTGAGGATTATAAGAGATGTTGAAAATGTAGTCGAGTCTCGGCCGTTCGCGGTGAACGGGGCTGGACTAGTGTTCTGGTTGGCTACAAGCTATTGCTCTCGTAGCAATAAGTCCGCCATTTGTATCAATTAGATACTTTAAAGTAGATAAATAAATAAGTAAATAAATAAAAAGTAAGGAAGAACAAAAAGTAACGCTTAAGTAAAATAGGAAGTGTAGACATTTTACACTCATTATTTTAGGTACGATATGAAACATCTGACTTCATAAATTGTGTAAATAGGTAAATTGTCAGAATAGGTTACCTGATGTGATGGTACACCTGTAAAAAATATTCTTTTCTTCAGAATTAATTAGCACAACATAGATTTGGTGTGCTCTTAACACTGTAGCACAGAGCAGTATTTAAACTTTCTTGCAATATTATTAAAAAATTACTGTATAATGCATCACGTTGGCAGCCCTGTAACATAAATAAAAATAAAGAATGTGTTTAGGCAAATAGATACAAGTATTTGCGGCAGATTAGTTAGTACTGCAAGTTGCTATTAAATATAATATTTAACTGTTTCACATAAAACTTCACTACATGTATATTTTGATTACTTACTGTGATATTAATACACACTACCTCTTGAGAACGTCAATCGCTGACATGTTGGTGGATGTCTGCAAACAACTCAGAGTCACTCTTTCCGGACAATATTTTGAAACCTGATGGCACAATGCAATCATTGGTTATGTATTGATATCTTAGTTTCCATTTTAACAAAACAAAAGTAATCCCTGGATTCGGTTAGAATCGAAAAACACAAGATAAGCTTTATGTAAACTAATAATAACTTTAAAAAAATATCCCGATTGCCAATGATGCCGACAGCTGATAGGCGCTAGACAGTCTATCTGACAGTGATGTGAGGTATCGGCAATACGAAATATGAATGGGAAAGTTTTATCTCATTTTTAATATTATTATATAAGTAATTCCAGTTAGAATTTACTGTAATTTTTATGCAGTTATTGCTTATATATATATTGGGACCTTCTTTTAAGATGTATTTGATTTATAAATGCTTACTTTCTGGTGAATAAAAAAATTTACTCCCTTAATGATTCACTTGTAATAAAAAAATGTGTTATGGTGGTTGCAGTAAAAAATGTGGCGGTTTTAAAAGATGCGTATTTAGTGTACTTTTATTATTATAAAATAAAAAGAAAAAGAGATACTTTTATTTAATCTAAAAAAGCTTATCGAGAAATTATTTCCTTAATTAAGATTTCATATAAAAATGCTTTTTATTTTAATTGTTTTTTACAGTTGAACAGTAGATAGTTCTTTTTTTATTAAGTGTTCCCTAATTATATGTTTCGTTTCTCACTTTGTTTTGTTTGTGATTTGGATGAAGATGTTTGATAACTATGTTTACTTCGTTTAATTGCACTATTCATATAGACTTTGATAACTATGTTTACTACGTTTACTTGCATTATTCATATTGCTCTTATACTAATGGTCTTTGTGTATTTGGACATTTGTCGCTTATTGATAATGAAGGGAGCCTATCTTCTGGCTTCTGTGTTTGTGTTAGATACGAGTTTGAACTTCAAACTTTTCTTTTTGCCGTCTTAGTATATTTCACAGGAATATGTAAACTTCCATTACATTAATAGGGAATGCAGAGATAACGATAATGCTACAGCTAATCTCTAACGCGAAAGCTATCAAAAGACTTTGGTATGTCTTGGTCATTGCTTATTCACGAATATTCGTCTTGCATATTCAGAAAGAACTATGCCTGGTAATCATGGTGGATCAAGGAGACATTGCATCACTCAACATAATCTCCATTTAACTCGATGCATTCTTCCATTTCTTTTCTAAAGCTTCTATACCGGTTTTAAAAAATGATTCTGCAAGGTCTCCAAAATACTGATTCACTGCGGCTTTGACCTCTTCATTTGACGAAAATTTTAGGGCTTCAAAGTGTTTTTTTTTAGATTAAAGAAAATTTTAAGATGTATTTGATTTATAATTTATAATGCCAAATCAGGAGAATAAGCCGGGTGGTGCAGTAATTCAAAACCATAATTACGAATTTAAGCCATGGATTCAATAGACCTGTGAATGCATGCATTATCCTAGTGAAACAACACTTTCTTTCTGAGCCATCCTAGACGTTTTTCTTTAATTTCTTCATGTTATTATTTCTTCATATTATTATTAGAAATTGAGAGCCTAATTTGTTTTTGCTCGACTGAAAGCGGTCTAGGGCACCCACTCGTCCACGTTTAAATCCTCTCGTCCACGTTTAAATTGTGAAACCCATTTAATTGATGAGTTTTTTGAAATCTTTTCAATGTGCAGAATTTACTCTGTTACAATTTTATTATATGTCTATAGAGGTATGTAAAATATTCTAAAATTGAAAATGACAATGGAAACTTGAAATGTTACACTAAATTCTCCAACAACACCTCCAAAATCCTGATTTTTTAACTAATTAAATTTTACATTTTTCAGTGTCAAGTAATTAAGACGTTTTAATTTGGGTAAACAATTTTTTAAGAGGTGACAACACCAACGAAAATGGATAATACTTGGATATTTTAAAATTGCAAAGTTAATTGAAAATTAAATTAGGTAATAGTATTTACGCGTGAAAAGTAATCCCTATTTGTTTCTTTTGCAGTCCAGTGATATTTCTGCAGTTAGGAATAGCATAAGACAGCATTTTAAGCGTTATTGTCATATACAAACCACACGACTGTTCATAGTTGGGTCTTAGATTGCACTGACAGCCGTGTTACTACGCGTTTTATGCATAGTTTTTGTCGATACAACGGCGCGTGTATATTCACCTTCTGGAGTACTCATTATTCTAAGGCTACAGCAAACAAAATATTTTTTGTTAATAATAATATTTATATTTTATGTATATTATTATATATATATATATATATATATATATATATATATATATATATATATATATATTAGTTTATATTTATATATTTTTATATTTTTTGTGAATAATAATTCATAGCATTTTAAATTTGCAACAATCTGAGAAGGTCTCGGAAAAGACACCTTAAAATAAATGCTATAATTGGTGTCTTTGAATTTTGGAAAGCATGAAGGGAGAAGGGATCTTGTTTGGAAATGTATTTATAAACAGATTAATTAATATTAGGCAGGGGTTAGGCAGATAGATAGGATATGATGAAGGATGTTTTATAGAGGTAAATTTGTATAGTGTAGGACTGCTGATACTGAAAATGGGGAGCACATCATGGAATTACTCTAAGGAAAAACAGCCAATGCAGTAATGGAAGATACCTTTGAGTTAATGTATGAAGGATAATTTGGGTAAAAGGACAGTGTCAATCTAAAAATTTGAAGAGTCTTGAAATAGTTTGTTTTAATAATGTGTACATTCATATTTATGGGTGTGTGTGGGGTGTGCTTTTTTTCTACCTTGAAATTATTGAGTACTTATAAAAAAATTAGAAAAATTGTTTTACTTAAAAATGGTTTTAATGATTTTTTTAAAATTTTTCATAAATATATCATAAGGTGTTAGCCGCTATACAAAATGTTGTTAAATTAGGCATGTTTTTTTATCGTAATTTCTCCTCATTTCAGAAAGCACCAAAATTAGTGAAGATCTAAGTGATTCGCGTTCTGTAACTTCATTGGAAGAAGTAACTCTCTTGGAGTCAAACGAAAGTTCTTCGGAACAGGAAAATGATCAGCTTCAAAAAGCAGAGGGTAAAAGAAAAAGGAAACGAGAGTCCTCACAGTCGCCTGATAGGAATATTGGGAAAAAAAAGAGGAATGAAAAGCAGGTTCAAGATGATGATGATTCAAGAGAATATTATGTAGATAAGAAAATAGATTATGGGAATTTGCGAGTTTCTACATTATATGTACCAGGAAGACCACAGTGAGAATCATATTTTTTTCTTAAATTTTCGGAGTACATTTAAGGAAAATATGAAGTCTAATTAAATGAAAGAAGTATTGTTATGTTAAATAGTGGCCATATTTTGGGTCTTGAAAAAATATTTATAGTCTTTTTGATAGGTCCATGGCTGGAAACTTGGCTTTTTACCTGTTTATTTCTTGTAGTTACATTTCATTAACTATATAAGTTCGAAATTACATACATTTTCTATGAGCTAATGCAACAACAGATCTTTTACATTTGAAGTTCATTTCCTGCTTGATCTAGAAAGTGAAATTTTGTGGAGATATGTATGGAACACCAATGGAAGAGAAAAAAATTGACCATTCACTATCAGGCAATTTTGGAAGAAAATCATTTTTTTTCAACATATTAAAATAAAATTAGTTACTTGAGGCAATTTGACGTTAACTTTTTTACATGTATATTTGGTCAATAAAGTATTGTTGGTGTAATATAATGAAACCTAGGTTGTGGTAAAGAACTTAAAAGAAAGTATTATTAATACGTACATAGTTTCATTTAATCGTGAATAATCAACTTCTACAAAATTAACGCCAAATACGTTCAATATCTTAAAGAGTTATTGATGTGAAACATCTAATGATGTGTTAGGTTGGGAGTTAAAATGTTATAATGGCAAGACACGCCTTGCCATTCGGCCAGCTTCGCATCGTGTCTGTCATTTAGCCAGCTTTGCATCTTGTCTGCCATTCAGCCAGCTTCACGTCTTATTGGTTCTTTCTTGATTGGTTCTTTCTAATTCGGCCAGCTCGTTTATATTGGTATATTACATTATACTATGATAAAACTTCAAAAGTGTTACATAAATATGTTTGGGGCTCGTCCGGGATTTGAACCCGGGATCTCTTGCATCCTAAGCAAAAATCATACCCCCAGACCAACGAGTTATTGTTGTGGTTGTTGAAATTTTGGTACACATTGCTAAGTTTATTTTTTTATAAATAAAATTATTTTTAATTATAAAATATTTTTGGCAATATTTTTCGATAGATGCACTAAACATGGTTTAAAATCTATGTTTGCGCTATGGGTTACTGGAATGTTATAGTGCACATGATATTTTTTTATGATGCATGGTATGTTTTTTTATATTTATTCTCTAGGTCTGGTGAATATTTATAAAAACTCGATTTTTATATATTACTTTTCAAACAACTATTACTTTTTAATTTCTTTAATTTTTCAATCGAGACGTAACTGTTAATTATTAATATATAATATTGTACAATTTCACAGGTACATTTATACTCACACCGTACTTGGTAACATAGTGAGCACATTGAGAAAGAAAAAGTCACAGAAGCGATACTTTGATAATGTGAAACAGTATGAATTATCTGGTGATGCAAAAGATAGTTTAGCTCAAATATCTGAAGACAAAACTGAGCATTTCAACAAATATTTACACAACAATCCATTTGATATAGAAATGTGGTTACAGTTTGTAAAATATCAGGTAAGAAATAAGAGGAATTTGCTATTAAAATTTATGTGTCGATATTTAGTAGGTACTTCTTGCCATC
Source organism: Druceiella hillmani (assembly GCA_039881145.1). NCBI lineage: Eukaryota > Metazoa > Arthropoda > Insecta > Lepidoptera > Hepialidae > Druceiella > Druceiella hillmani. The sequence continues at coordinate 12,521,271 of JAYKKI010000054.1, read as the reverse complement.
TTAAGTTCTTATTCTTATCTTGGTTGGAATGATACGCTTTGACAGTTTGAGGTAGACTTGTGAGTTTGGATGTATAGTTAGAAATGTTCAAGTTTAGAGTAAAAGTGGAAAATATTTTTTTGTGTACAAATACAATATAGTTTTTATATTATCACCTTCAATGTTAAGTATATGTGCTTATTGCTGACAAGTCCTAAACCTCAAAGGACAAGGTCAACTCCATCCAGCCAATCATAACAATGAGCTTAGAGAAATTAGTTGTTAGACTACAAAAGATGTTACAATATAAAATATTGAGAGTACACTTAAAAAGACAAAAAAGAACAAAAATATTGACATGAGTTAGGATGGAAGAAGGAAAGTGCAGAAGGATTAAGGTTCAACAGAGATAGGACTTTTCCACTCTATCTTTGAAAACATTTTTCGAGATTATTTTCCTGATGTCAGGATTCAATTGATTCCAAAGTTCTCCTTTATGGTAAATAAAGGTTTTTTCGTAAGAGGTAGAGGAATATTTGGGAATAAATAGGGTGAGTAAAGCAGACATCGTCCTATAAAAGTCAAAGAAAGAAATACTGCAAAATTGAAGCTGTGTAGGTTGGCAAGGCGTGCGCTATTTAAATCAGATCCAGAAAGAAATATGTAAACTATAGGACAATATAAGGCATGTTTTTTATAAGAAGCTGAAAGCCGTGCATTTCCCTTCATGCACTGAACTTTTATAGCGATAACTTTTATCAGAACTTCCATCAACTAGATTATATACATTTTAGATTTTATAATCTGTGCTTTAAGAGTTTGGATTATGTTATACCATTATGAATATATTAATATTTAAATGCAGCAACACAGGCCATATGAACTTGTTTATTACCATACGAATTTGTTTATAAGAACTCTGTGTTTTGTTTATTATTTATTCAGAATAATGGGACAAATCACATATATAATGAAAATTATGGAAAATAGTTTTTAAAGTTTTATCTTTCTCGGAGTAATATTGGATTGGATGTAATAAATGAAGTGATTGTTTCACTTTTATGATAAAAAAATTAAAACCATTTTTTAATTTTCAACTTTTACGGTGATTATTTTAGAACCGGTTGGGTTTTTTCGCATTCATCTTAAATATTTTATGCTCAGAACGCTGAGAGGGATCAGCCCTTGGGATATAAGGAAAAACTGGCTGTTTATGTATAGCATAGGTGAAATATTTTTTGCACATCTAAATGGGCTGTCATTGGATAGGTCATTTAAAATTAAATTAGGTTACCTTAGATCATTTTTCATTTTGAAGTCTCTTTCGCAAAGTATTCTGCTTTAGAGTTGTTTAGAGAGTGTGATACATTAATCCTGTTATCTTTTACCCAAAAATAAATTTTAACATTGAAAATTGTATTTACCCAGAATGTTCATTTAAAATTATTTTAGGTTTATTGCATTAATTAGTTTTATTTTGTAGAACAACTACGAAACTCTATCTTTCATATATATGATGCATATGTAACCAAATTTTTATTTTTATAGTCAGGAATGTTAAGTAAGAATCATATTTTTAGATATAAAAAAATTATAACACATATTTTTAATAAATAATATCATTATGTTTATTTAAAATTATTTCAGGTCTATTGTATTAGTTAGTTTGTTTTGTGGAATGACTACGAAACTCTATTTTTTGTTTTGAATGTTAAGTAAAGAAAAGAAAGAAAAGAAGGAAATTAAATCCCATTTTTGTAATTAACTATATCAGTATTGTTTTGCGGAACGACTACGAAAATCTATTTTGGCTTGTTCCAATGTGTACATGACCAATTTTTTTTTAAAGTCAGGAATGTTAAGTAAAAATCATATTTTTAGAAATAAAAAAATTATATCACAAATTTTAATCAGTTTATTAGCATTTTTATCTAAAATTATTTTAGGTTTATTGCATTAATTAGTCTGTTTCGTGAAACGACTACGAAACTCTATTTTTATATGTTCCAATATGTACGTCACCAATTTTTTATTTTTAAAGTAAGGCATGTTAACTAAGACTAATATTTTTATAGATAAAATAATTATAATCGATTATAAATTGAATGTTTCCCTTTAAACTATAGAGAATAAATAATGTATTTATTATAATGTTAATAAATTAAGTTATCAAATTATAGATTGTATATTCACGTAATTCATACAAGTCGTTCAATTATCTCTAAAACTCATGTCAATTTAGAAACTTCTACATTCTATTAGCCTTGGGTCGAAAAGGTACCTATTGATCTAATGTATCTTTTGTTGCAGGAAGAAAAATATGAAAATGAGGTCTTGAATGGAAAATTGGTGAAAGGTGCAGCAGCATTAAATGCCTGTTACAACAAACAACTCACTATACTGGATGTCGCATTGAAGCATAATCCGCATGATCTCAGATTGATCAAATTGAAGGTGAAAATTGCAGAAAACAGTATGGCTAACGACAAGTATTTAGAAATGTTGAAAGAGATGATATCGAAGCCAGGTACAAAGTTTTTGATATCCTATTATCCTAACTTAGAAAGATGAGTGTATGTATGACAGAATTATGGCTATAAGAGCAATTTCTTACGATGTGGTTAATTTAGTGTAGATAGTAGATTATGAAAGCAAAAAACAATTAAATTACAGTAAAAAAATAAATACAACCAATTGCACAAAAGCACACAGACCATGAATCAAGTTAGCGGTGAGGGAGAGTGGACAAAATTATGTCATTCGACGGAGGATCCTAATGTAATATACAAGTTCATAATGAATAAAAGAATGAGAATGACAGCTAAACAGTGGATTAGTTGCTACAAAGAGATCAAGGGACCGCTTACGGATTTAACTTAACACTGAGCTTGACCACAATACCAGAGAGCAAGGCGATTATTTTGGATTTATACAAAGATTATCTACATTGTAGTAAACCCAAAAGGTATTAGCGGATAGTGCGTGGGTTATGGAGGCCAGCAACGTTTTCTTGGTTGTTACTAGTTACGTAGAGACTGAATTTTAAAACCAAGTTTATTTTCAGAAGTTTTTTCCCATATGTTCTTATGCCAGAAACTGTTAGTGTTCATTATAGTTTGGGGAAAAAAAAACTAAGGTATTAATGTAATTCTTTTATTGTGCTATAGATTATTTTTCTATAACTTGTAAGCGAAACAACAACTTATAGTATTGAGAAGAATTAGAAATTATGTAGAAACTAATATTTTTTCTATTTATTTGATTTGAATGTAAACAATACCAAAAGCTACAATATGAAGCTTGAGATTGGTAGTCAATACATGAATATGCACTGTTCCTATTTCGTTCCACTTGGACTGACGTTGACAAGCTGATGGAATAGGTATGATCGCGGCTGTGGGCGCGAGCGTTGCGAGCGGCTAGTGGAACATACTCGTAGATAAAAATAAAGATGTTAAGAAATGTTTGTATCCACGTTACCTGTGGTGTATTAGTCCCAGCATGTCATGAAGTCCAGGAGGCAGAAATCACGTTTCAAAATAATTTGATTCGTTTAATAATCCTCACTCATATAGAATGGAACAATATAATTGTAGCAAAGCGGCACAACCATCTTGTTGCTATCTCTTTCTTGAGTTTTTGTTTTTTAATTTTATTCTGATGAATAACCATAAATTGTAGTGCTTTTTTGGGCTAGTTATTTCTTTTTAAAATTAAAAAAGTTTAGATTTTAAAATTTAGATTTTTCTATTTCTTTAGTTTCTTAATAAATTAATGTTATTCATGTTTAATTTAGGTTTCTGAATACAAAATTATATTTCTGCAAATTATTTGATTTTAAAATTTTTGCTTTCCAACTTTTTGCCATGCTACCTCACATATAAAAGGAAAAATTAGATTGATTGTGGATAGAAATAAAAGCAGATATATTTGGATTCAATTTAACCTTGGGTGGCAATTCTAAGTTTCTTAATGACAATTAATTTTGTCAATGATGTAAAACATCAGTAGAGAGATGTATGTTGTTTTTGTGTAATTTTCAATAATATGTAATTCTTAATATAAATTTTACCAGATATGCCCAATTTCCTCCAGTCACAACTGTGGCTATGGTACATAGAAGGCGTCCAGTTCTCCATGGCTTTGTGCTCTGTGAGCTCCGTTAAGGATATGTATGCTGGTGCTATGAAATCTTTAAGTAAAACGCAAAAGCAGAACTATCAGCCTACACACGTCGGTAAGGTTATTGTTTTGTTTGTTCTTTCAGTAGATCTTGGTTATTGGCTGTGGATTAACTATATAAGCAACTCTATTGTTACGTTAAAGATATAAGCTTGCTTTAATAGAATATGAGCTTTATTCTATCCCATGGGGGAAGGATTTTATTTACTAATTTCAATAAAACTGAGATTTTATTTATGTCAAACTAAATTGTAAAGAATTAATAGAATATTGAATATATTTAGTGTTAATTTTATACAAATTCATTGTTCACAATTAAATGAAAGTACATGATATAGTATTATTTCTACTATCTTTAATTTCTTTACCACAACCTAGGTTTCGTTGAATTACAACATATTCATATTGGCTATTAGCAAAGAAGATAGCAAAGATTATTCTTTGCTAATAGCCCACATGAAGATGTTGTAATACAACGAAATCTAGGTCGTGGTAAAGAAATTAAAGAAAGTAGAAATGATATTACATCACATAGTTTCATTTAATTGTGTAAAGAATTTGAGTAAATTTTAGGGGGTCGAGTAATCCCTTCTCCATAGTTTCTTCTTCTCCATGTTAGCTGATTTAATGAGGATTATCTGTAATTTTTTCCCCATGAGGTGCCGCCACTTTGAGTGGAGATCTGTGAAAATATTTTTCTTATATATAAATAATAATATTTTTCTAGAAATAAATAAATATTTTTCTAGAATTTACTCAGTTTATTAGAAAATATAGAACTGAAAGAGGAATGTGAATCGCTGTGTTCTGGCAGTAAGAATTAAGATGAATTGAAAAAAGAAGTGTAAATTACATGAGAAAAATAAGTTGTTCAAATAGAATTTAAGTTCAAAGGTAACATAGGTTATGTTACCTTCGAACTTCGAATTACAGTAAATCAGTAAAAAAGAATAATCGAATATTTCTGCATTTTAATATACATAACTAACTGAATAAGTCTTTTATTTATAAAATTGGTACAGCTGGAATAGAAACTTGATGTTAGTTTTGTACAATAGGGTATTTGACAATTTTTGAAGGAGTATTTAAAGTTATTCAAAATGTATCTCATAAACCTAAAATTGTGATATTCCCCGAAAAATGTGTTTGAGTTGAAAAAATCTACTTATTGTAATTATGCAAAATTTTGCACCAAAATATTTACTCATATGGTATATAAATTCCATAACGTCACGATGCCGCAAATCAATAGTTAAATTGAAAAGGGGAAATTCTATCTCTTTTACACAATTTGTCATTAAATAGTAACAGATAAATATTGTTTATGGATTGCTATCTTGTTCACACAATTACTTGAAGTGGGCCATATATTAATACTAGTATCTACGTAGATTAAGATCTATATATATCATAATAGGTCTTAACCTATGTAGTGGGTTTTGATGTTACGTGTTCTGATTGGTGGACAATTTGAATTTCGGCTTTAAACTGTGAATTTATTAATTTAGATCATTCGTCATCACCCATACTTAATATCTTCTAGACATAACATAGTTAGACAACATTCATACTTCAGTGCACTTCAAATTGTTTCAACCCGGCAATATATCTTAGGAGACACATCACAAAAGAAAATAAAGAATGGGAGATATGTATAATTAGTTGTATACCCTTGTTCCAACCATCAGATGCCCAACCATCAGATGATTGGATAAATATATTACTGAGAATAACATCCATTTATTACGTACATAGGAATATTTGTATTGTATAATCATAGAATAATATCAATTTAATTTATTACTCTCAGTAAAATATTTGTATATGGTATAACTTTCTAAAATATAATAAAAACTACACCGCTCCCCTACCATAAGCTCATTAATGCAAACAGTGGGAAAATCCGTGCAAACCTCACATCCGCTATTATTTTGTCTAACATTTAAATGCTGTTGTAAGTTTCTAAGGGTCAATCTTTATAAATTGCCCACCTGAAGATGTTGTCATACAATGAATCCTAGGTCCTGGTAAAGAATTTAAATAAAGTAGAAATAATATTATATCACGTAGTTTCATTTAGTTGTGAAAAATTAAATTGAAATGATTTCCCCAAAATTAACGCCAAATATGTTCAATAGTCAGTTAAATATTGTTAACCATCACTCTTAAGCCAAAAATAAGGATAATTTTATATATTGTTTTTTATACATCTTGCACATACCCTATTGAAAATATTGATGGTTTCAAATAAAACATTAGGTTAATAAATGAATATTTTGTGTTGAAACCTTGTAGAAACATAGTTTCGAGGAAAGAAATAAAGTGTTTTTTGTCATTGTTAAATATAAACCTAAGTCTAAGTAATTCGATATTGTAAATATAGCATACGTTTTTGAAATTTTATTTTGAGTAACATTTTTCAAATCTAATTCGATGGTAGACCAATTTTGTACTGCCGAAAATTTCATTAGCAATTAAATGCACCAATCGTTATATGCACTGAATGTCTAATGACAGAAATGGACATAGTCCAGTGTTCAAATATGATATACGATGGTTTTTCCTTTTATTTATTATGAGAATCTTGAATCTATCTGCATTTTAATGAAATTTAATTGTTTTAGTGACACATGTGTGAAAGTATGGACTTGCTTGCAAGTTCTGAATCCATGTGTTTGGCAACTATTGTTATGTAAATTCTACCTCCTTGCAAAGCACCTGGGAGGAATGTCGAGCTCAGGTCACTTTGAAAATACGTAAAGATGTTCACAGAATTATTTTGAACCTTTGAGGTATTGAGACAAAAAAGTTTATTGTTACTACTGATGGACTGTCAGGAACCATTAGTGTCTGAGATTAGCCTGGTCAAACAAATTGTTACGCATGCAGACAGAGAAAATCTAAAAGTAGTTGTTTATGCTTAAGTATTGTGTAAATAAGTTAATGGACTTTGAAAGATGTATTTACTTTAAAACCAGATACTTCAATTTTATTTTAGTATGGCAAAAAGAGTTAGGGTATCTTTTGTTATGTTAAGTCAAAAGTTCCGTAGACGAAACAAGATAATATTTATATAGAGATAATATTTTGTATATAATAAATTCATATTTTATTCTATAAATCCCAGAACTGACGTACCGACTAGGTCTTTTTCTGCGACAATGTGGCCTTTGGGAACAGCTTTGGCTTCTGTTGAAGCTCAATGTGGACATGAACTTGATGTTTGGCAATAATACAGAGTCTTTTACTTATGACAAAGTTGATGATCTTAACATGGCCGAAGTGATGAAGTCTGAAAATGAGGTGATAATTAATATAAAATATAATGTATAATTTTAAAGATAATGTATAATTTTAGTAGTAGAGGATTAGTTTTTATACAAGATAATAATTTGACATTTATATAAAATAGTTTTTCGGAGGATTCTGATCTGATCTATATGAATGATCAGTTTGAATGATATTTTTGCAAGTTTGGTAATTTTTCAATTCTAAATGTTTTCATAAAATTGATTAAAAAACCCCATGGCGCTAACTATATCAAGAGTGCTCAAACACGTTGATCAGTCAGTCATTCACATCCAAGGATATGTATTTTAATAAAGACGGACCAAAGATTATTCAGTTACTCTATCAGGTATTGTTTTAATGGCTTTCGACTTTATTTAAAACTTGTTCTGGGTTTTGTTATGTATATTTTTAGTATATTCTCATTTCATAAATCAACCTTATTGTTTAACACAAATTGGTTGAGTAAAGATTTCCAGTTTGTTTTAAATATGTGTAACAGAAGGATAAGTCAAGTTATATAGTTTTCTGTTAACCTAATTCATTTTCCTTGATTCTTTTATTACAATTTTTTAATAGAAGGAAAATAAACAATCTTTTAATAAAAATATTTAATTATTACTTGTTAGATCCTATAAATGTATAATTATACAAAAGACAGACATCTGATACATATGTAATACTAGAGACAAAAACACTTAATCATTGCTTACTTAAATTAAGCAAAGCTATTAATTTTTCAGTTAATATCATCAGGTTTGCCACTGTGCACGATTTGGCAGCGTATAGAAAAGAACCGTGCTGCAGCCCATTGGAGACCTCTCAAGGAAGTAACTGATGCACCAGGGGAAGATCCTCAGAGAATAGTAGATATAAGTGATGTGACAGATTTATTGATGCCGGTTACAAAGGCTCCGTATACATTTACACTGGCTGTGACTATATTGAGGTAAAATGTCTTAGAATGTTTATTTAAGAATAAAATTGTGGTATAAATGGCTTTTAGGTTTTGTAGCTGTTTGAAGTGAAACTTCTTAATGCTTTGGAATGGGGTATCAGTATAGAAAAATAGACTAAGACGAGACGGAAGTGATGCCATACTAGTGGAGGAGCATCAATGCGGCTACATATACATGTACTCTCTTAGATTGTGTATATAAACATGTTGATATGCATTGGTATCGACAGCGCTTTCTGAAACAGAAGTAAAAGATACTAATTTTATTTTATAAACGGCTATTCTTTCTATTTTTTTTAAGCTAAGCCAACAGTAGCAGGAGGTGTTTTAGGGCAAAGATTAATTTCGTGATTTTAATCATAATTTTTCATAATTAATTTCATTATTTCAATTTACAATATCAATTTATGAATAAAATGCAAATCAATTTTAGAAATAAATTCTATTTCTGTATATTAATTTTTGAAAGTAAACAGTTATATGGTTTTAGTTCTACACTTTACTATTTTTTTTAAACTGTGCTAATTCATAAGTAATCTATATGAAATGAATTGGAAGAATTAACTTACCAAGGGCACTAATTAGGAAATTTACGCATGGTGTAAGTGAAATTCGGGGCAGCTGAACTACAGAGTTTAATTATCAACTTATTGCAGAAGCTAAATAATAATGTTTAAATAATTTTTTTTATTTGCAAATATATAAAGAGATATCAAAAAATATTATCAAATTGTTTAAAAGACCAATTTATCAATAGGTTTTCAATCATTTGACAATGTTTTGTGAACTATGACTGATAAAACTAATTTTTTATTTAAAATAATCTCAAATAAATTTTCAAAAGAAATGTTAAAAGTTATATAAATCTAAATTATATTCAATTACTAGAAAAAGTTCATAAATCTTGTGAAGAAAAGTGACGTGTCGATTCTATATGTCGTTGGCTGCATACAGAAACAAAATTCGTTAAAGTGAAACTAATTACATTTTAATTTTATAACTTTCTTGAATTTTATAATTTTCTTGTAATTTTTGTGAAAATAAAATAATAAATTATTCACTAAAAGGAATTTTTTTGTTTTGTCATTTATTACTAGAGTATTTTCTAGAACTTGGTGAAATAGTATTTATTACTCGAATTGTATAGTTCCATTTATACATATATAACCTCTGAAACATATCTATTTGCCCTTTATGTGAGTTATGTTGAAGGAAAATATTTTTTTCTTAAGTAAATTCATATAAAATTATATATTTTTTCTATTTATGAGATTATATTATTTAATAAATTTGTTTTTCTCCACTAAAGAAAAACTTTATTCATGGATCTAATAAAGGTAATAAAAAACCAGACTGTAAAATTTAAATTAATTTCCAAATTAGTTTATTCATAGATTGTCAATAAATATGAGAGGTTATTCATAATTGTGAGTATGTAAGATACGCACAGTGATCCTTATGAACAAATATTATTCATGAGTCTCAAGAAGTAATAGTTAAGCATTTGTAATAACTTCTAATGCCTTTATAAAAGGCATTTGTTTACATATTGGCTAATCAGTGTTTCACACAGCTGTGTGAAACACTATGATGACAATGTCATCATTTGGTAATACATATTGAAATAAGTTTTGTTCTATATTAGAGTCAAATTATGATATAGGCCTTATGAGATGGTTTTGTAATATTTATCGCAGATGGCAGCAAGATTAGATTAGTGGCATTCACAAAATTCCCCGATCGTTATACTACTAAACCTCACATTATATTGTATTACAAATAAATGACTGCACAAGAAATTTACCGATTTATAGTAAACGACATATGGCTGCCACATTTTCGAGCAAGACAAAGCAAGAGACACCACCATTCTTCCTCCTCTTTCACATTCCTTCGTGATTGACATAATACATATCTGTTGACGAAATATTTCTCGGCGTTCAATGTTTATCAATTTTGTGTATGTGACTTACAAACAAGACATAACATATTGTATATATCACATTTTAGCTAATGAAATTTTTAAGGCTAATACTTATAAATATATATATATGTCATTTTTATCATATTATGTAATTTTCCAAATTATAAAATATGTTCGTCAAAACTTTCTATGTATCTAAGTAAAAAACATTTTTTTACAATTTGTACTGTTTAAACATGCTTTTATATTATCTTGAAAATTTTGACAATATCTGTATAATTAGTACTACAAACAATATTATCACGTCTATTGCAAAACCAATGCAATAAATTGATTATTGCGAACACAATAAACCCTCCCCAAAATGCACGATTTATTGAATAGCGAAAGCATGAAATATTTTCCAATTTTTGATTGGAAACATATTTTCTTATTACTATATCACAAAATGTATAATAAAAAAAATTATTCCGCGCTGCAAATGTGTAATATTACAATTATAATTGCTTCAGAAGTGAATACGGCCGTCGTTTCTTGGCATACTGAATATGTGTGAATTCAATATATATTAATCAAGTGAATAGTTGGATATTTCATAAAATAAATGGAAAATGTAAAACAACTAGTGCAAATTTGTGTTCTGGCTCGATATAGGGCTGGAGCTTTTTATTTATCTTTCTTAAATAAATAAAAACATCAAACTTATATGCTAAATAGACATTAAATAACTAGCGATGGAATGTCTTATTATACAGACTTGTAACATTAATAGTTAAGGAAAATTCTGTTTATTAAAATTTATGACTTTTTTTATTTCCATTTCAGGCTTCTGAAAGTTCCCCTCCTTCCCACGAGACATGGTTTGAAGACTGCTTTAAACAATGTGCATATAGATTGGGAGTTTGATAATATTGAAAGTTGTATGCAGTATACCTATGCAGCGGTTCTCGGTTTTCACAAACCTGCAGCTGATCAGCTCGAGGCCGTGAGGTCTTTGCTGGTGGACTTTCTGGAGCAGCCTAACTATTTTTCTGATTTGAATGGTAAGAATTTAAATTAGCAGGGAAACTCTAAAGTTGTTTACAAGATTATGGGAGTACGTCAATGGTTGACATTTCTATTAATACTGAAGTATATGTAAAATACTTTTTCCAAGTTATTTATTTTTTTTTTCTGTATACATATCATAAATTCTCCATAGCAATCTAAAAAAATTTCTTGTTGTACCAATTAACCAACATTCTGTATATAAGACTTATAATTTCACATTTTTTTTAAACTACTCTCTAACATTATTTAATAACTTTCTCATAAATCTGGGAGGGTTTTCATGTCAAATTAACCTATTTTTGGATCTTCCAGATTTCAAGGATTTTTTTATATATTTCTATAAACTGTAAATATGGCCAGAGTAAATTAAACTGTTGTTTCATTACTCAGTCACAGATTTGTTCAGACTAGTTTTAGTGTTAATTGTTACTGTAATATACAGTATGTAAATTAAGAAAACTTCGCCACTTTAACCACGTGTACCATTAATTATGTGTCATCTGACAAAATGTTAGATTTTTTTAAGTTAGTCACCTAGTTTATTAAATAATTCAAGTTTAATTTTTGTATGAAATCATATTTATGTTTAAATTAAATTCCTATAACCTTTACACTAAATGCCAGTTTGGCAACGAAGCATGTCTATTGCAAAGTCTCAAGTCTCAAAATGAAATGTCACTTAACCATTTCAAAAAACTAGGAAACCCGCATACATAGTAATTAAAATACAAATTATTTTCTTTTAGAATGTATTTACATTTACCTAAATTTTATGTTCAAAGTGTCATCCCCGTACTCAATACAATTTTACAATCGACGACAATTATTTTAAGTTATTTACACGGTGCATCTGGTATTCGAATGTTTCACCCTTTTATAATGAATTAGCACATTTTCTTCCATATTTATCGATATTGTTGGAGAAGTACCACCTGATATCACTAAAATGATGGACTTATTCTTATGTTTTTCATTGATAATGTATTTACATTTACCTAAATCTAGACTTGGTTGTCACCGTTTTAGATAGCATTTCGCGTACATTCTGAGAGCTTCGCCAGTATTATCATGGCATTCTGCATATACTAATACCTTGTGCACATATACACCAGCGCTAAAAAACAACATTCGTAATTCCACTCACTCAATATCACAAATAACAAATTATTTAACAAAAACTAGCGACGCACATTAAATAAGTCAACTGTTATGTCAAAATTAACTTTCAAAGGTATACAAATGTTACCGATCCAAGAAATGTGTGAGGGTTGCCATATTAAATAATAAATAATTCATAAAGATGGAATTTGAAATAAGCAATTAAAATTAATATTATATTATTAATATGAAAAGATAATCATTTATCTAAAAGACAAATTAAAAAAATATCACATTAATAGTTATTCCCATCAGTTTATTGTATCAATCATTAATAATATTTTTTATAATCTTTAATATTTGAGGGAATAGTGAATGGACCTTGAAGAAATGGCAATAATTTTGATTTAAGAAATGTAAACACAGTTGGCTTCGAAATTAATTTTGCTATCCTTTTCTTTTTTTATCCTTTTTATGTAAAACTGTGCAAGTGAAAGGGATAGTTAGACAAGTCAAATTCACCATCGATCGCTATATTGCCACTATCATGCAATATTGCCACATTCCTTACGTTTATCGAAATATAAGGTATAGGTTGATGCATTTCCATGTTAGTGACTTATGAGAATTTTTAGATATCAAAAAAAAGTAGTATGATTTTAAAAAAAGATAGGTGTATTGCAATTTATCCATGATGCCGTATTATATCCGTAAAGTGGCGAAGTTTCCTTAATTTACATAGTAATTTTAAAATTAAATAAAAGTTTTTTAATGCTCCTCAAACAAAGTCTTCTTTTTTGCTCTCAAAGATACTCACTTAGTACAGATATTATAAAATAATTAAAAATAGCCTTGATGGCACGTAACCTTGATGATCTTGATATTGTTTTTATATTTTTGTAATGTATTTTTAATTGCTGGTTTCTCATCTTTCGTCGAAAAATATACTTCCCTGTTAGATTGATGTCAGTTGAGCGTTATCGATGTGTTCTATAGAAACATTTCTATTTCAATTACGATATGGCAGCAAAAGGCTTTCAACTTTTTTGATTCCAAAACTGTATTCCAGCAATAAGGAAAAGTAAACAATAAGTTGTTACAATCCGGAGAAATTTGTTTAACTACAGATGGTTGGATGTTAGTTAACAATCCAAGCTATATAGCTATAACAACTCATTTTATTGATACGAATATGATAATCATAAACAGATTAAAATCAAGTAGCAACTTTCCAAAGTCTATTATACATAATATTAAACACTTTACTTAATTGGAAAATATTACAAGTTAATTAAGTGAATATCATTATTCCAATAAGTGAATTACTGTAAACTAATTATACATTGCACAACAGTTTCTATATACAGAGAGATACACCATTATAATATATACAGAGTCTGCAGTACAGTACTCCTACATTACAAAGAATGAATATATATATATATATAAGTTATCTTAATAAAAATTATGTATATATTAGTTCAATAATTATTCATCTGTTATACTAAAGTATAATGAATGTATTTGTTTATAAACCGTGGCACTTACTAACAGTAAATAGTTTGTAATATCTATTTAATATTTATTTAGATATCATGTCCAATTTATGAAGGTAAACACGGCCACCTCGATACCCTGCTAGCTTGATACATAGTATGTTTTCATAGATAAAATGATCCGTGAACTGAATCAAAACCAACATATCATCAATGGCGGCCATACATATTGGTACTTGGGTAGTGTGTAACATGTGATTTGAGCGAAGCTATCGATGCAATCAAACAATTGTGAATTAGATCACATGATCAGTATTAAAGCGAAAAAGACCAAATAATTCACAACTTTGTGATTCGATGATTCGTTCATTTTAAAAGATAGGGTCCCACTGATTTGTCCGTTCGTGATATACACATCTCTATTCCTATAAAGCAATGATAACAGATTTGTGAGAAAAACAACAAAAATAAAGTGTTTGTTTGAAAATTTCTTACACTACTCAATAATGAATATCGTATGCAATAAAGAAATTAGCACATAACCAAAAAACACCAAATGAAAGTTATAAACAAAATTAAATTAAAATCCTTGTTTTTTAAATTACATATAATGTAATTTAAAAAACTTGTGCAGTTATGCTATAAGCCGGCCGTGTCGGTTTTGCTTATAGCATAACTGCACAAGCCGAGCTAGTACCACCTTTTTGTGGATAAAATATTGAAAAAAATTTAGGTTAAGGCGTGTAACTTAATTTTTAACTTTAATTTTGTCATTAGCCCTAAGAAAATTTCTGTACATGTCTATTACTTTACCTGTTGTATTTTATATCCACAAATACACTATATTATTATTATTATTATTATTATTATATACTGGTATAAATGGCCAGTGTGAAATGAGAAAAAATTTTATGTTATTCTACTTTTTTGTGTTGTATTGCAAAAAGAATAACGACTAAAATTAGTTTGAAATTGTTTCGATGTTTAAAAAAATTGATAAAACTACGTCTCTATGACTAGGAATGAAAGCAATATTTTAATGAAATACTCTACCAGTATTCTCTACCTCTTCAGATACTCAACCGGTATTCTCTACCTCTTCAGATTTCAACGATTTATGAAAAAAATCTTTTAAATCTGGAAGCGAAAAAAATAGGGTTACCATTTGACATGGACTGTCCGTGATTTTTGAAAATGAATGGCGGTCAATTTTTTGTAATCAGTAATGATAAGTAAAATGATGAACAACTCAAATGTAATATAATGTAAATGAATATATTTTTGAATAATATTAACGTTCTTGTTTTTTTTCAGGATATCTCTCCTTCATTAACAATGTATTCCTGGAATGCGCAACATGGTTTGGTGAGAGGGAGAAAACGGCAATACTGGTCTGGTGGATTAGATTCCAAATACTCTTCATTTATCTTAATAAGTTAGTATTTCGTCTATGTATGAATAGAAAAAATTATAATGATCTACTTGAGTATTCAACATATTTATTTGGATGCATTTTCCACATTTTGTCCTATTTCTGTTGCTTTTCATACAAACATGATTTCATTTTGTTTATTCCAAGTGAAAAATAAGTTTTTTTTTTTATTTACAATTTTTATTAAAACTAGTTATATAACTAACGATTAATTTGTTTTTGAATTAATATACTATGTGCTGACGAAACTAAGATTTTCCTTTGAATCACTTAGTGTTCTAATGTCTAACAACCTCAAAAGGTTTTATTCTTTTGAGTCTTCTAATAGTATTTTGCACATTTGAGAGTCTGGACACTTCTGGATTAATGTGGTTTTGAAGTCTCTTTTGGTGAGAACTACCAAATCTACTAATAGTATCGTCTACCATCTCAATCTCAAGATCGCGATGGTGATCACAGTTACGGACATACCAAGGCGCGTTAACTACACATTTAAGCACTTTGTTTTGGAATCTTTGTATAACTTGGATATTAAGCCTTACTGGCGCAGCCCCACAGCTGTATTCCATAACTCCAAATTAGGCGTAGGACTTGCTTATACAAAATAAGTTTGTTGTATGTTGAAAGCTCAGAATTACGACCAAGCAACCAATATATTTTTCTGAACTTGATATTAAGTTCGGCACGTTTCTTTTTAATATGTTCTTTCCACCGAAGCTTGGCGTCGAGAGTCATACTAAGATATCTAGCGATGTTTGCATATGGTAATTGAGTGCCATTAATAAAGACTGGTTGTTGTGTTATCTTTTTGTTTGTAAAGTTGATATGTGTTGATTTGGATTTGTTTAATTTAATTTTTTTGTCCAGATGGCTACTTTGTTGAGAGCAGATTGCAATTTTCTAGTTGAACCTTCCACAGGTTCCCCCACTGCCATTACTGCCGTATCATCTGCAAAAGTGGCTGTTGTACTATATAACGTTGTTAGAACATCATTGATGTATAGCAAATACAAAACTGGGCCTAGAACACTAACCTGAGTGTCCCCAGCCTTAATGAGCTTCAAGTCTGAATACGAGTCTTCGTATTTAACACGAAAGTGTCGATTAGTCAGATAGGATTTTAATACTGTTGCAGTAAAAAATAAGTGCCATTGTTTTTCATCGAATTTCATTTTATCAGAGTAAACTTTCACCTTCTATCATTGTGTGGAAAAGAAGAAATTACAGTAGGATGTCGTAGAGATGTTCGGGAAAGTTTGCATTCTGAAAAAGAAAATTGGTAAAATTTTTGTTTTTGCTGAATAAATCTAATACCAATTTTTAGGAAAATCTTTTAAAAAGTGCAAATATAATTAAAATTTAAAATATTAGTATATAAAATAATTTCCAACCCGCTATCTGCAAAAACAAGAGCTTGATGTATCAAAAACACTAGTCATTCGACTTATCTATTTTCTGTTGACAGGGAAAAAACCCTTAATTAAAATTAAAATCATATATTCACCAAAAGTAATTATCATTTGTTGCCATTTATCGGGCAATGACAAGATGTCATGATTCCGGACTTTAGCACATTTGGTTTTGAAGATAGTGGCGAATATGATTTTAAAATTGTTACAATTAGAGAAGCACTCTGTCTGCAAAAAGTTTTTGATAATTTATGGTCTGCAAATTACACATAATGTGTGAATATAGCCATAGCAGCTTGGTTTCAAGTGTAATGGAAATAACATGCAGCAGAATTTTGTCATTTAGCAAGTTCATCTCAGACATTTTTCTTCTATTTTTGCTAATAGTTGAAGCCGATTAGCAAAGTGATACACACATCAGCGATGATATTTTCTCCTTCATATAGAAGTTCGTAACATATCAGATCATCTGCATCCCACCAGCAGCACGGCATAGAAGAATTTTCTCTCCGTGGGCTTTTACCCTGTTTTTGCCCAACAAACCAGTGACTGGCCCATTGTCTTATAAAATCTAACTCA
The DNA here is from genome assembly GCA_039881145.1 of Druceiella hillmani. NCBI lineage: Eukaryota > Metazoa > Arthropoda > Insecta > Lepidoptera > Hepialidae > Druceiella > Druceiella hillmani. The sequence continues at coordinate 12,503,876 of JAYKKI010000054.1, read as the reverse complement.
TAGCAAGTCATAAGAGGTTCAGAAGCACCTTGCATCTGGAATGCTACCTACACTCATTTGATGGTCCAGAATATCTCGGCCACGAATAATAGCTGGCTGATGGATATGTGAATCCGATTGGTATAACTGAGTGAGGTGTCCATTTTGTCGACGTCTGCCGAAAACTGTTGTGTGGAAACTGTTCTTATTCAGGTGTAGCTACAGCTTGGCAAACAAATAGTCATCAGTCAACTCGATAGGTTGCCAGAAACACACTTCATTTCACTTTTGTTTAGTTGACGATGCTGACATGTCCCACGCAGTAGATGTGTTGTGACTTGTAGAAAGTTATGGCTCAAATAGATGTATTCATACATTTTGACTAGAAATGTGGTAGGTTTTTAATCTTATTAAGTACTACTGTACAGATTTTCCAAAAGTGACTCATTACTTATTAATTAACTCAACATGACAAAGTTGGATAAAATTAGGTACTATTGTATTAACCACATACTGTATATAGTAAATAATTATATTAGTAAGTTTAAGTATTTTAATTGGACCTTTTCAGAAATCATAGATTTCCTTTTCACCATTTTTGCTTAAATATTACCATGTTAATGTGAGGGGTATTTAGTGAAAAATTGATATCTATTATGTAAAGTAAAGAAAGTGGTAGTTAACCTTGTCTTATTTTTACACAAGCAAAGTTTTGAAGTTCACGTACTGTTTATAGGTTTTTGAATATGTGCCAATTAACATTTTTGAACAAAAAATGTCTTAACAATTTGGACTTACATTTTATTGAGTTATTACCTGTTTAAAAACAAAAAAATGTGGTTTAATATATTGTTACCTAATTCAATTGATCGCAGGTCAGATAAGGTGGAACTAGCCCGCATAAGAAAGCAAGTACAAAAGGTACTGAAAGCGAATCGGGATGATGCCGCATTATATTCGGAGTTTGCACACTTTGAAAGTGCTGTGTGCGGTTACGAACGAGGTTTAGGAGTTGCTGCCGCTACTTTGAGAAGTGCTACTCCTGATGGGGGAGGATTACATGCATATCTTACCAGGTTTGTTGGTTATTAGATCTGAATTTTCATGTCATGCAGAGTGGAGTGTTGAAAATATAATTTGGGTTGTTGCTATGTAGATATCATCCAAAGCTATAAATTTCCTATTAGTTGAAATAGAAGTAATACTCAAAGCATCCATAACATCCATAAGTTAGAACCCAAGAATATCTGTTAATAGAATCTATGAAATTCAAATATTTTATATGCATGCATACAGTAGAAAAAAATCATAACATAAATTATTTGAGATACATCGTACAGTATCGGAATGTGGCCTTATTATCACTTTTCTCGTTCAATAAATCATTATATATACCTCAAATAATCCTTATATACATACTCACATAGGTAGTATTGAAATCACTTGTCGGCCCTTTCTAAATTGTATGTTTGTTTCTCTAAACTGTCCATAGTAAATAGAACAATAAATAAGCTAAGTTTTTGCAATATATTGGGTTGGCTAATGAGTTTTTAACCTGTTCACGAGAATGTTTTGTAATATGTGACCTAGCATAATCATATAAAAACTAAACTCAATCCTGTTGACTACTCAATTTGTTAGCTAATTGGTCCAATTGTTCATAGTAAATATCTGTATTAATTGTAGAATTGCATACTGAAACTCCTGCGTCTCTGACAACACGCCATTAACGTATGCGTATTTGGTTAACGTATGTAACCCACTTCTCATCGTCAGTTACTAACTGATTCAGCCAGTCGAAGTTACTTTTCAATGTTAATAATTTTGACAATTATCAACACTGCATTGATGGTGATATGATGACAACTCTTGGGGTATCCACACACCGTATTTTGAAACTTTTCTCAATTCATGTAAATGTGTTTCTATGGACCGTGGCTGCAGTGTAGCTCATCTGTCAATTGATGAGTCGTCAGTCAGGGTTCCACCTCAATCAGGTGTCTTAATCGTTGAACGTCCAATTCAACAGGACGTCCGTTACGGGGTTCATCCTCAAGATCGTAGTCCACATTCCTGAACTTTCTGAACCAAATCTTTGCTGTCCCGTAACACACCGTGGACTTGCTCATCGCATGACATATATTATTTGTGGCAGCCTTTGCATCGTGACCCAGATGAAATTTTATATCGATTTAAATCCATTATCTTTTATGTAATTCACTTAAAGCTTCGGCATTGACTGTTGTCAACTGACTACATTTTGGCCTATTTATACCCTATAGTAAAACCTTCTAGAAGTTCTTATACCCTACGGTAAAATCTATCTAGAAAAATCCTGAAGTTGTGGCTAAAAACTTACTAGCCAACCTAATATATTGTATTATATATGAAAATAATCGGTATTTATTGAAGATTATGTGTATTTCATTTGCTTTATGAAACATCTAAGAATTCACTCAATTTATAGACATTGAATTGACACATATTCAAATACTCCAAGAAAAGATGCCAGTATTCACTTTCGGAGTAATTATAATTGTTATATTACAGATTTACAGCATAAAATATTTTTTTCTAGTCAGTTTATTACCAGTTAAAAATTGGAAAATATTTCACGCCTTCTCTATTCAATAAAATGTGTGTTTTTAATGTTTGCAAAAATGAGTTTATTTGATTTTTTTTGTAATAAATAAGAAATTATTGTATATATACTAATTATAACTATATTTTCACAATACTATAAAAACATGTTTAATTCGTAAAAAATAAACCAAACATTTCCAAGTTTTTGTAACAAGTACGTTAGAAAAACTTGAAAAATGACTATTTCATTAAAATGAGACGTATTTTTTATAAGAATTCATTTTCAAAATTTTGGCAACCATAGGTCATTTACTGTAAATCAGTACGTTTTTAGTCCTATCATTTATGTGAATACATTATTACCGTGATGGTTACTGTATAAGAGTTGTATGGGGAAATTTCATGGCCACCACTAATCTAATTTTACTGCAAACCTTTTGTTACTAAATGAAATGATGTTGTCACCCAGTAATTTAACATAGCTGCACCATGGAACGCCGATTTTATGCAAACAAACAAACATGCTTAGAAGTTATTTTTGCAAATGCTATTTTATTGAATAGTATTTGTTCGTAAGAATCATTGTGTGTGTAATTTTTACTACAAACAATTTTGTGCATACGTGGACAACTATATATTGATTCGACATGTCGCTTTTATTCTCAATGTTTATGAATTTTTTTCAAGTACTTGTATTATATTTCAGATTTATATAACTTATAACATTTCTTTTGGAAATCTGTTTGAGATTTTTTAAATTGAAAAATTTTTTTATTTGCCATAGTTCACGAAATATCGTTAAATAATTGAAAATTGATCTTTTCAAAATTTGATAACATTTTTTATGCCTCTTAACTTATTTGTAAACCAAAAATTTATTTTAATTTTTAGAACATTTCAATTTAATTTAATTTCACTTGTTTTGGGCGTTATGTGTAATTTTACTAATGATGATTTATCAAGGATTATAAAAATTGTTCTTGGTTGCCAAAATTATATGCTACATATCAAACTGCTTTCTCTGCAAAACGCTTCGTAAATTTGAAAATGATAAAAAGTCACTAAGGACTAGATGTGAGCCATATGGTTGATGTTTTCGAAATCCGTAGCTATAACGAACTGCAGCATTGGCATGAGAAGAAGAAAAACCTGTAGTCAATTTCCACATTGCTTTCCTTTAATCGCTTCTTTCAAAACTATTCAAGAATAGAAGGGCAGTATCTTCTGATGATATTGTCTGATTGTTAATTGTAGTCAATGATAAAATTCTGGAAACTGTGGCCGTAATCCTTCTAGCAGACCGTCTTCCTGAAGTTTTTAGGACAGCCTATCCTTCTGATGTTATTATACATATTTCCTCCTGCTCACTTTGTATAATTTATTTATACTAAAAAGAAAATCATTTTTACACTTAAATATTTTCAAACAAAAATAGAAACTACTTAATGAATCATCCTTCTGATGTTATTATACATTTTTCCTCCTGCTTACTTTGTATAATTTATTTGTACTAAAAAGAAAATCATTTTTACACTTAAATATTTTCAAACAAAAATAGAAACTACTTAATGAATTATCCTTCTGATGTTATTATACATATTTCCTCCTACTTACTTTGTATAATTTATTTGTACTAAAAAGAAAATCATTTTTACACTTAAATATTTTTAAACAAAAATAGAAACTACTTAATAATCCATTTTATATTTATGATGCTATAATACTTTTCATGCGTAACGCTGTTTCTACAAATAAAATTTAGACATATTTTTTATAACCATCTCATAAGTTTCACATTTTTTATTCATGTACAATCAATGAAGTAAATTTTGCAATGACGAAGATAAAGATGAAATTCCAATGCACCGAACTAACGAAGCCATGGTTTTTTACACATATATACTTAAAAATGCCAAAGAAATCTTTTGTTTTTTTCTTTCTCGAAAAAAACTGTCTCTTCCAAAAATTATCCAATTTTAATAATTGTTTCGGTGTTTTCTTAATAAAAACTTGTACAAGGATAATAAAATACAAAGAAAATTATGGAAATATATATTGTGAACAAAAATTATAACAAAAACTGAAATCAAGGTCACATCATATTTTCGCAGTCCGGTACATCCTCCGTATCAGCAAAATAATTGTTATCGTCACTATTATCACTATCACTCAAAATTCGCATTACGCCAAATTGTGAGCGCACCACAATGTCACTCCCACTATCACTTTCTTCACAACTTGAAAAACAATCATTTTCACTTGAATTATTTTCGTATTCCGACATTATGGGTTAAAAAGTTTCTTTTCCTGGATTCTTTTTATATTGTAATTACTAATAATATTATTATTTTAAACTTAATGTAACACGTAGAAAGATAAAAAATTAGCGATGCGTGCGAGCGACCTCCCCTACTGTGCACTAAACAGCAACTGATTTCGCGAGTGCCATAGTGCTCGTGGTAAATTTAGTTAGTACGCCCACGAGCGCAATGTTGCTTGTCGGCACTCAAACGGTTAATAACGATATTTGTTTAAATTGTTTTTTCATCAATATGCACATAATTTTTATATAAAGACAAATTTTTCGAAATCATTAGAAATGTTCAGAGTCTGAAGAAAATAATTAAAATGTATTTTTACTTACAAAATATTTTCATATGACTGAATTTGTTTGCCAGTTTGGATGTGAAATGTTTTTGGTGAATGTGAAAAACTCCACTGCCTTCAAAGTTCAAAATTTAAAAGAAATTACAATTTCTTATTATAAAATCTTATCAATATATTTATTATATCAAATGCTAATACTCTCAGGAAAATAAAACATTAAAACTATCAGAAAATTCTTTTTCAAAGTTAAACATTATAATAAGATCACCTGACGATTCATGAAAAGTTTTATCGTGACGTTTTTTTTATAACTTATAGGCGGTTCATCATTATTTTGTATATGAAAAGGTAAAAAAGATTTTTTTATTAAAAAATCATTTTTTTTCAAAATATATTATTTCTTTCTTTTCAGAATAATGGGTTGAATCACGCTTATCAAAAATATATTGTAAGCAATCTTGTATAAAGGATGACATTTTGCTGTTATTGTAGACTAGTGTTATTGTATTGTTTGATATAAATTCAGTAACGAACAATACATCTTTTCATTATAGAACTAGATTATGATAATATTCTCTTTTCAGGTCATATATTAAAATTTTGATGGAAGGAGAGATGTCTTCGAAGCCTAACCGTCATACGAAGGCTGTCAGTGCATTGATTTCTTTAGCCAATAAGAAGCTCATTTCCAATCAGGATGTCGATGAATATTCTCCAGTTGATGTTGCAAAGGCACTACAGAAGGTACAGAGGCATTCATACTATATATTTTATTTTATTGTTTAATTTTCACGTCTATTTATGTCGTAATAGTTGATAAGTAACGTTGCTGATTTTTTACATCTCTAAAGTGTTTACTTCAAGCAAAGTATATTGTACATTCATATTACACACAAATTACTAAGGTTTTGTGTTTTACTAATTAAGTATTTTTAAAGTAATTACCATCGGCGGTGAAACATTCTCGTATCAGTTACATGAATATGACTACTAAATGAAAATGATGTACTTTTTGATATCAAATTGCACCTTTTTAACCTCAGTTACGTTAATATGATGAATAAATGAATGTGACATGCTTTTTAACATCAGTTATATTAATATGATGAAATAATTAATGTGATACGCTTTTTACACATCAGTTACATTAATATGATGAATAAATTGATGTGACATACTTTTTAATCTCAGTTATATTAATATATATGACATGCTTTTTAACCGTAGTTAAATTAATATCATGAAATAATGAATGTGATATGCTTTTTAACCTCAGTTACATTAATTTGATGAATAAAAGGATGTGACATACTTTTTAACGTCAGTTACATTAATATGCTGAATAAATGAATGTGATAAGCTTTTTAACATCACTTACATTAATATGATAAATAAATGAATGTGACATTCTTTTTAACCTCAGTGATATTATTATGATGAATAAATGAAAGGGACATGCTTTTTATCCTCAGTTACATTAATATGATAACTAAATGAATGTTTTTAACATTAGTTTGCTGATCACACTGACAGTCTGCTATTAAAAATGGATGCAGTGGAGAAAACTATGACACCCGTTGATTACATGGTCCCCGATGAGCTGGTAGAGTGGGTCTTGTGCCATGGCTGGTTGGTTTATTTAACGCAGATGCACAAGCAACTAGAACAGTTCTACCATAAGATCATAATTGCTACTGGTGTGGAGAAGCGTGACGAGGTTTGTTTATCAAAGAGGTAATTAAAAAGTTGTTAAATATTGAATAATTTTACAATTTGACAGTATAAATATATAATTATTTATTAAGTTGTAAAAAGCCATATAATTTAGTTATAAATAATCATTTTAAATTAAAAATGAATAACAACAAATTTCACATTAAACACACAGAGTTAAATTGGCCCCCCCTTGTCAAATGTTCTGTCATGAATTCTTACTTTCGCATTATAGGTACTCCCCATATTTAGCAGTCAATAATAGGTTTATTATGCATAGGAATAATTATTTTTTTGTGTGTCTCGTGTATTTTTTTGCGTGTCCCCTTTTCTGCGTGTCTCATAATGCACAGGCGTTTGTTTCAGTTGCGACTTTGATGTCAAATTGGTTATGCGTGCTTGGTGTCGAAAAGTTGACACATGACTCTCTTTGTGAAAGTATTTTGCTGTTTTATATGATAATGTTTGTATTATTGCATGCATTTTTATTACAAACAATGGCTTATAGGTATATCGGTGTTAATGGCATAGAGCAAATACTTCTTAAAGAAGATCAAAACAGTGAGTTAATATTATTAGTTTTATATGATCGTGTGACCCCTTTAAGGGGAAGGGCAAGGAGAAGAGGAAGGGGAAGGGGAAGGGGAAAGGGATGTAGAAGGGGAAGAACATCTAATACCATGAAACAAGCAATTTCATATTCCTATGAGAAACTCGAAATATACCGAGCGACGCTTGGTCACCCGGTGCTATTCATAATATGTCAAACTCTTGTGCTTGTTTCATACTAGATATTCTCCAGTTTGTTTAAATTTAAATGCTTATCAATATATGGCACATATATTTTCATTTATAGTAATCAATAATAATAAATAAATTTAAAGTAGTGTACCCCTGTAATGATCCATAACAAATTAAAATGTATTAACCTTTCGGTCAACTGAAAAGTCTGCTGTTTGCAGTCTTTTTGATTCATAAATTATTCTATAAGCATAATGAGAAGCTGTGGCATTAATATAATGTCATTATAGTATTATTTAACTCTTTTATGAACTAACGAATAAAGTGATATATGGCATGTATATTTTCATTTAGAGTAATCAATAATAATAAATAAATTTAAAGTAGTGTACCCCTGTAATGATCTATAACAAATTAAAATGTATTAACCTTTCGGTCAACTGAAAAGTCTGCTGTTTGCAGACTTTTTGATTCATAACTTATTTTATAGGCATAATGAGAAGTTGTGGCATTTATATAATATCATTATAGTATTATTTAGCCCTTTTATGAACTGACGAATAAAGTGACACTTTTTATTTTATGATAATTAAGGGAAAGGTTATTGCTGTACAGTTACGTTTATGCAGGTTTTTAATATATTTAATGATTTCAAAATTATCTTAATTGGTAATAAAAGATAGGTTTTGTTTTAAAACACTATATGTGCTAAAAGTAAATAAAATAATTTTAGGAACATTTTTGCTTAAACTTCATTATTATTGAGATAAATGACACACTGCTGTGCCCAACTATTTATTATTAATTAAAACAATAAATATATTTAGATACATAATATTCTTTGTTTTAAATTGATAAATGACGGTCAGCATCGTATCACTTCAAGAGGTATATCTTGTATCAACATAATACAATATTTTTAATTGTTTTTATCGAATTTGATACTTACAATACTTACATACTTACGATACTTACATACTTACAATTTTGGATAATGGTACTTTTTATCTTTTAAAAAAATAAGACTTGCAAATACATTGCTTATATTCTTATAAAAAACTAATATCTTGAACAAAACTGATTTTAATATAAACTTAAGCTGTCCCAAAAGAGGTTTATGTGATTTTACAATGTTTTTATAAGGTGGCATGATGTTGCGTAATTTACAGCCATTTCAGATTATATCTGTGCAAACTGGTTATGAAAAGATCACGATCAAAACGTCACACCCAAGTTAATTGTATTCAACATTTTGAATTTTGTAATATGTAGTGATAAGCTAAATTCAAGAAATTTAATATGTCTAATAAATTTAAAACTTGTAGTTTCAATTATAAATTTATAATGATCAAAATAGGTTAAGGATTCTATTTATACGTTTAAATTCTGACAGAAAATTGTGGCTCCGTGAAAATATCTACGAGTTTTTTACAATGCTGCTACAGTCCAAACTCCGGGTTACTTCAGATGCAACTGACAAGGAAAAACAGATCTTCTTGGAAACCATGATTAAGGATTCGGTGAATGAATTCCCTTGCAATGCCAACTTGAGCTGGTGTTGCGTGCAGTATTGGTCGAACAAGGGAATGATTGGGAGGTGGAAGATATTGAACTTGCTGACAGCAAATGAGGATACAAATGCGATGATGGCTTTGGCAGTCGTGTTTAATGAGTGCATTAAACTTTATGGAAATATTGGTAAGAACTTAAATAAATTTATATATTTTTTCAGTTATTAATTATAGAAGAATGGTGCTTGTATTCATCACATGCATGGTGTAAGTGAAATTTCTTAGACACGTCCAGGACAGGGTCTGGGAATTCATTGTTTATAGCGTTGGATGGTGCTGTTATTTGTGCCTTCTTGCACTTGGTGACATTACTGCTCGCATCAATTGCATGTTGCTTAATTATGCATTGTGCTTTTTTCATAAGATGCTAAAAATAAGAATAGACATAGTTTTTTTGTACAATTATAGTTAATGGTGGTTAATTAGTTTTTTTTTAGTTTCATTATGATTTCTGCTTTACATGTGTCAGTTTTTTAAATAAGTTTATTTATTACAGCACGAACAGGCAAATCTGTGTGACATAAATTATGAAATTCTAAAAAGAGCAATTTTGAGTTTTTTTCTGTAACAGTAGTCATAAAATGTTTTAATTAATTAGAAAGGTTTGTTACTCAGCTATACTTAAAAATAAAAAAAAAATTAACTATCAGATTTAATTTCTCGCCTGACATTCTTAACATTGTCTATGTCTTGAAAAATAAAAGGTTTTTACTAAGGTAAAATTTTAAGGTAAAGGAAGTCAAAAATGAACAAAAACTTGGGCCCAAAGACCTCAATAATTACGACCAGAAATATTTTTGAGCGCTTTGAGCTTGAAAATAGAGGGAAATTTCAGAGATAGCGTCAGGGTCAATAATTTTTAAAATTTTTCCATTTCATTTCTCTTTAAGTATGCATGAATCATTTTACATGTAAGTTGTCAGCCCAGGGGTATGTAGGGTCAGGGGCCCACGCAGGTTAGGGCCCGACTGGCAAACGCCATCTCGACTATTTGGCCAGACCGACACTGGGTTAGAATAAGGAGCAAGTAGATTTCTCTTCACTTACTAGCTCCACCCGTTACTTCTTTTCACAGGACTTTTTGATTTGTTAAAAAAAATTTAAATAATGCATCAACATATATAATTAGTCCATGGTTTTTCTTCTGAACCACAGTACTTTTGATAATCAAGGATTCTACTGGTGCACCATATGGCACTTTACGAATATAGTATGTTGTAAAAAAATATATTAGGTACTGATCAAAGAGTAAATTATATGGTTCTGTACAGGGAGATTCCCAGATTCCACTGTATATGAATGCATATTATATGCATATATGTTTGGCTGTGAGAGATGGCTCTCATAGCAATAAGTCTGTTATACATATACTACAAAGTATTTAAATAATAAATAAATAAATACTTGATTTCATTAAGTGTACAGGATGGGCTACTCAATGCTTACATGCAGGTACTACAGTCTTAGAGTGTGTGGTCATTATAACTACGGAACCATCTGAGATATCACAACGAAATAAAAACTAATTTGGTTCTACCTGTATAAAATTCATCACAGACACGTAAAAATCTTTTTTGGTATGAGATCCGTTTTAGTAATTGAATATGCGAACGAAAAAAGTATTTAAAAGTTGAAAATTCAAAAATCACGAACAGAAACTTAAATTTTTTGTATTGATTTTATTATACTAAATGTGCTTACGAATTACTGAATAAGAAAAAAATAGTGCAGACATTGGAAAAAGTACACGAGTAAAAGCAATATTTTGTTATTTATAGAAAAAATAAAACACTTACACATAATTTTATTAGAGTGCTGTTAATGCAACACTATATTTTTAGTTACTTAGCACAAAATATTATCTATTAAATATGAGTTTTATTTCTGAAGACACATGGTCAACAACTCGAGTGTGGCAAATACGTTAAATTTTGCACATTTAAAACTTCACAAAAAAAGAATAAAACCTAACCTATTTCAGACCACTTTTAATTACACATCAAAATTTTCGAGCACTCGTTAATTGTCTTCCATTGTTCGCAAATTCTCATCTTTAATTAAATCTATAACTGTGACAACTAAACATAATGGTTCATCATTCTAATCCTAATTTATGTCTTCAGTATATAAATTCAAACTAGATAAAGAAACGGTTCGTCCAACTAAATAAACTGTGTGGAAAGATTTGCGTACAATTGCTTCTATGCTTTTTATCAAGCTGTGAGTTTGCATTTTTTTAGTTGTAATGGTTTGGTCACGTTATTAAGTCATTAAAAAATCCCAAACAAAATAATGTTTTTTTCAGACTATGTGATCATTTTGTAAAATAAAACTTTAATCACACAAAATCATAATAGCTTTTGACTGAATTTGTTATAACCTCAACAAGAACGTACAGATACCAGTACATTCTCGTTGAGGTTATGACAAATAAGTTAAATGAAGGCATAAGTTGTACTGTGGGCATTCAATAATTAGATCTTATGACGCGCTGTTTGTGAACTAGTAAATATAGTTTTACATGCTCTTTTGAACCGCATGTGTTGTCGAAGACCTTGATGCCAAAAACAGGCAGGAGATAGTTAATGTGAAAATTGTGAAAAAGAAGTAGATTTCATAAATATTGCCAATATTGATTTTAAAATAGTATGACTATATTCTGATTATAAAAAACTGCTTAAAAATAACTTGACAATTTTAGGAACAATTGCCTTTATATGACAAATAGCTGCCATATCTATACATTTAATAAAATTTTAAACCCCGTGTACATTGAAAATATTTGCAAAAAAAATAATGAAGGATGAAAGATAAGTGATGCTTTGAGACCATTTTCGAAATTTTTGTCTGTGCCTTTGTGCATAAACTACTAATCCAATTGGAATAGCATTTTGAGAAAACCGGAGGGTCAACTTGAAGTAACATTTAATTTTTATTTGATTGCAAAATTTTATAAAGTTCAATAACAAGAAGTGGCTAGCTATTCAATGTGTAGTAAATATACAAATGAATAGTGTACCTACATACATCAGTAGATGGTACTATGTGTATTTTAAATCGTGCAATGAAGTTCTCACCCGATTTGGACTGATGCATGAGGGCAGACGTCATTGTTGGGGATCTTCTGAATTTTATATTTATAGCAGGGTAACCAAAAAGTTCATTAATTTATCATCATATGGCACAGATAGCATCTCGTGCGGTCCATATTACTTTCTTTCAATTATAAGAAAGTTTGGTGACTTTGATTTGTTAGTACAATATACGTTAGAATAAGACGTCTATTACATTTTTTGCAGCTTGCTTAGAATGAGTTTGGTAGCTCAGGTTACTTTGAACTGTTCCTACCCATATTGTAAAGCAAACCTACTTAATCTAATGAATATGTATAGTATTTTCATAACTTTTTTGTGATGTATTGCTTTATATGAGAGAATAAGATTTTACAGTTTTAATGTTAAGCATCTTATATAGTATGTCCTTGTAATTTTATTCATTATTTAATGATCTTGCCAAAGCGTAATGAATTTTTTAAAAATTATATGGGTACTACATAACAGCGCGGTAAAACCGGTCGGGTAATGTGGAGGGGGCCTGCCTTTCCAACGCTGCTGGTCCCCAGTTTGCTCCTAGCAGTCGGAGCAGAAAGTCTCCGTGTGAAGTGTCTTTTTCGACTTTGTAACACAGCGCAATGGAGCTTTTGCTTGAACAGCGATAGGCCATCAACTTTTGAGAAATTGTCAACTCAGCCTTTTACCTGGAGGTGCTCAAGAGATTGAAATATCGGGTCACGCGCGTGAGAGCTGACATCAAAGCCATAGTCGAGCTCCACCATGACAATGCCTCCAGCCACATGGCCTTTATCGTTACCAACTTCCTAGCCCGGAGCAACACCCCAGTGGCTCCATGCGACTTTTTTTTGTATCCCCAACTGAAGAGAGAGCTGAAAGGAAAGCATTGGGAGTCCATGGAAAATATCCAAAAGCATGTTACAACAATGCTAAGAGACATTCCCGTCGAGGAGTTGTATCCCCAACTGAAGAGAGAGCTGAAAGGAATGCATTGGGAGTCCGTGGAAAATATCCAAAAGCATGTTACAACATTGCTAAGAGACATTCCCGTCGAGGAGTTTCAGGATACCTTCCAAACGTGGCAGACACATCTCCGCAAGTGTATTGATGCAGGGGGAGAGTATTTTGAAGAATTTTAAGCATTTGTACCGGTACAATCAATCCATTTTTTCCCAGAAAATGCGCATTACTTTTATAATGGACCCTGTATATTCAAAGAACTCTTCTTTGCCTCTTTATTTCGAAGTAGAGTGTAGGGAATGAAAGCTACAGTATGTTAAAAAATTTTAATCATTTTCCAAAGTTCTGGGACTGCCACAACTGACACGGAGGCTTGTAGCTATATTGGGCCTTTGGAAGAAGCATAAATTTTTCATATTTTAAAACTGTTAGCTGCCACGATGTATCTACAGTAAAAATCTGTAGATAGAATTCTCTTTTTCTTGATACTGTGCATCCAATATGTCTTAGTTGGTTCTTATTGAAAGCCTGTCATGCAATGCAGCTATTATAATTTCAGAGGGTGTGTTTGTGCTATCTTTCATGCTGCTGACTATTTAGTTGCGTGAAAATAAATTTAACAATGGCTATTTCATTTTGTTGTAAATTAAATTTATTTAATTATATTTAATCAGATAAATCAGAAGAAGGTAGCTGGCAGCTCGGACACTCAAACAGGATGCACAGAATTCTTAAGCTTCTAACGAGTGACAACAAGCTGAAGCGATGCAGTTTACTCTGGAAGATTCGACTGCATTTTGAGTCTATATTCACAAATACTTCACAACTTAGCATTAAGAAAACACTGTACCAAGCTTTGGATGATTGCCCTTGGTCGAAGGTGAGTTTGTTTTTTGTTAGTTTAAACTGAATTTTATTACTTCCTTAAAAAGGACTAAAAAAGGATACACATTTTTCAAAAGAAGTTAAAAATCAATTAAAAAAAAAATTTCAAAGGCGGTCAACGTTTAGAACGTTGCATATCGATTGGATTAATGACAAGCTTAGGTAGTTTGAAATATAGCTTTTAGTTTATGCCGATCTAGGTTCATAATTTTCATATGAGATGCAAATATTTGAAAATTTTTATTCAAGAAATTGAGCATAAATAAAAATGTAGCAAATACATAATATTGAAAATAATATAATTAACGTAAAAGGAAATGCCAACTACTGGTATACCAATACCAGACATTTATATATTTGGCAATTTCCAAATTGTCAAATATATGAATGTCAAAAATAAATGTCATTCATGAAATAAATGTCAAAAATAGTGTTTTCATTTATTAAGAATTACCCCAAATTATGTAGAAACTTTTTGGTACAATTTAATAATTGAAAAAGTATTGTGTGCAACTTTCTGTTTTTGATGATTTCATTTTATGACAATTACGTTGAATAATTTTGAAGTTACCTTCGCTTGAAGTTGCTTTGCGCTATTTATAGCTTACATATCCTTGATAAATGCCAAAAATCATGTTTTTATCTATTATAACTTACATATAATATAAGGCAAATTTCGAAGTTGAATTTGATAATAGAAAAAAATCTCCAAATTAATAAATCATCAATCAACAAGTCATTTGGGAAATAAGTAGCAAAGTGCAAGATGGCTGTAATGTCAAGGAAATATTTTGACAGTTCACATTGTGCATAATGTGAGTGTAATTGTTTTGTTGCTTTAGAAATGTGTTTCAATTTGGTCATGAACTATGAACTCATTGTGACTTACTTAACAGTATATTATAATGAGGAATGTTACACAATGAGGAATGTTATCAACCCGCAACACATATAACATTAGTGTTGAATAGTGTGATTAAGAATATTTATTGTTGTTTATTTAACTTATGTATAGAATATGGTTGTGGTGCATATTGTATTTGTTTTTATTTCTCATGTTTATACTCCTTATACTTGTCACAATAACGAGTTTGTTGGATATTTTGAAAATCTTCTAGTTCTTATTCGATATGGTTGGTGTACTTAGAGATTTTACTGAATAATTCAAACAATATTGAAAAAATAATGTTTGAGTGTCACTGACAAAATTTGTCACTGACAAAAACTGTCAAAATTTACTCTGTAAATATTATTATTATTCATTAAGTTTCATTGAGGTACAATTACTTTTAATATGATACTTAGTTCCATAGTAGTGTGGGCATTCCCTTTTAAACTTTATCATTTTCTGAACATTAAATAGCATATAGGCTGGAATTGTATTTCAACGACCATAATTCTCTTATTATACGTTAAAGTAGGAAAAAAATCTATTGCAAACCTTTCATTTTCAATGCACACAGACTATAGAATATATTTGATTCAAGTATACATAGTATGCTATATTATCTATGCTTATAAATATCTTTAAATCCTAGTATTATTCTTAACATGGCAATATCTACATAGTCCATAAACACTGATTTATTACATGTTCAATTTCTATTTGTTTCCTCTTGTGTATTGAAATGTCCTATCTTATAAAAAGATTAATTTGTTTATAAAATTTGTTTTTGCCTCCACACTATTTTTCTTAGACTTTTTGTTGTTTACTGGAAGAGATTACATATGTAGCAATAAGTCTACATATGTAATCTCTTCCTACTTCTTCTACTTGAATTAATACAATGTGATAAAATCTCCGATTCAATTTTAAATAATTTAAAGGTGGCTTGTAGATCTTATTACATTATTTCTTTTTCAAGCAAAAATAAATGGTTTTTACTTTTTTTTTTTAAACATTTTTTATCCTACGGTATTCAATGCATTATTTTTGATCAGTTTTATTCTTTTATTTTGATGTGCATAATTCAGGCGTATCAAATTTACTTTATCTAAGAAATATGTACTAAATATGCCACTTCTTTGGGTCCATCTTAGAGGAATTGAACTTAAAGTTTCACTACTGTAATAATAACATTTTCCACTTAAATTTAAAGTCAATATTTTTACTTTTCTCGTTTAAGGAAATTTACATTGTGGGCTCCAAATGTTTGCCATCAGAATTCTCAGAGCTGGTTGACCTCGTGATAGAGAAACAACTGAGACTGCACGCCATGCCGGAGGAATTGGAACCATTGTGAATATATAATATTTTTATTAAGTGTAGGTTTATACAAGATTCATGTTTGATAATATATAACTATAATAAAATTGTGAAATCTGAGCATAATATTTTTTATTTCGTTACTATATTATATTAAGTACATAGTGATAAGAACTGTATTTAGATCGAGTCAAAGAATATAATGATATGAGTAAACTAGAAACTTTTTATATTTGGATTGGAGAGAGAATTATATTGTTAGCATCGAATATTCCATAATTTTAAGGTATTTTTGAATTATCTCTAATGAAAGGTTTTTGTGTAATTTCTGATTGAGGTTTAGTAATTTCAGTTATAACAGAAAAAGTTAAAATAAAAGGAAAATTCTCGACGCCAATTAATTATTTCATACTGTCTGATGTATCCAGTGTATCAGCCAAGTTTTGATGAATATTTTAAATTGTGACTGATTGTATTGTATGACAAACAGAAGATAAAAACGATTTTTGAGAGGTTCTTGTGATAATTTTTCCTGAAGTCTATCCCCTTGAACCCACCCTGATTCACTCTTGATGGCGAGGTTTTGCAATATTTGATTTATTCTCCTTTATTCATTTATTTATCTACTTTAATGTATACAGTTCATACATATGGCAGACTTATTGCTACGAGAGCAATTTCTAACAGTTAATCAGAAGAAACATAACTTGGATTTATATTTGATTTATTTTACCATGACTGAAAAAATGTACATGGTATGGGTTAAGGAATAAAAAAACATGTTATCAAAAGACTTAGTACCAGAAAATTATACCTTTTTGGAATTTTAGATGTTTTTAAAATAAAGTTCCACAATGTTGCGTACATATATACATAATACATTTTTTTTACACTAGCAATGTTGCGTACATATATACATAATACATTTTTTTTCCACTAGATAGTTAAATTTTTATGTTGCTAATAATTATGAATGAATAACATTTTAATTAGGAAGACAAATGTTCTCTTAAAGATCTTGGACAATAAAAAAGCAGAAATAATAAAACCTAATAAAAAAATTTTTTTCATGCGCATAACAAAAATTTAAAAATCATATCTCTAAAACTATTAGGCCTAGGATAATAAAATTTATTGTTTTGTATGTGTAATAACCCCTTCTATCTCCGACATTTCGTTGGTCCACTCCTAACAGAACACCTATATATATATATATATATATATATATACATATATATATATACATATATATATATCTCTTCTACTGCAATAGTGATTTTTCTCTTCTACATGTTGATGCGTTAATGACTTTTCCCGTCTTCTACATGTTGATGCGTTAGTGATTTTTCTCTTCTTTTACATGTTGATGCATTAGTGGTTTTTCTGTTCTTCTACATGTTGATGCATTAGTGGTTTTTCTCTTCTACATGTTTTGATGTATTAGTGATTTTTCTCTTCTTCTACATGTTTTGATGCATTAGTGATGTTTCTCATCTTCTACATGTTTTGATGCATTAGTAATTTTTCTCTTCTTCTTCATGTTGATGCATCAGTGGTTTTTCTCTTCTTCTACATATTGATGCATTAGTGGTTTTAATCATCTTTTACATGTTTTGATGTATTAGTGATTTTTCTCTTCTTCTACATGTCTTGATGCATTAGTGAGGTTTCTCATCTTCTACATGTTTTGATGCATTAGTAATTTTTGTCTTCTTCTATATGTTGATGCATTACGACTGGATTACCGACATTCATATGTTTTTTTGCAAACTATTAGCCAGTTGCCCAAGCAGTACATTATCAAGTTCTTCGTCAATCACTCATCTTTAGTGGTTGTTCTTATTGTGGGACATCAAATATAAAAAATAATTTGTAGTTCTTAATATTTCAATGGCATCGGCTAAATCAACAAAAATAGATGCTGCTTTCTAGTCCATTTTTTAAATTATTTTTGTAACTAAAATTTTTCTTTAGTTAATGAAAAATTTAAAAAAATTCATAAACGTTGTAGTCAGTCTACTGAACAAAATGATAAGGCTGTCGCTACCTCTGACTTTTCTTAGGAAAATTTGGCGACAAACTTTGTTTTGTGGTTTGATGCTATAGAACAAAGTTTGATTATCAATTATCAATAGAAACACCTAACATTAAGAATATTCAACTTTGTCCAATTTGAACAGGAAAAATGCAGTTTTTCGGAGCTAATAGTTAATGTTGGAAATGTCGTTAAATTAACATTTCTTATAACTGACAACTATCTCTTTCTGACATCTGTAGTTAGATGAAGATGAAGATACAGTAGTGTTTAAAGCGAAAGCTATAGTTTTTAGTGTTTTAAAAAACAGTTTTGGACTAATAGATAAATTTTTAATGATACACCCTAAAATATATATTCGAAACAAGTGACCATACATACAACCAGTTTCATCAGTATAGCTTACATTCAGCCAGTTTTTACTGGCTGAATGTAAGCATTACTTATATTTAAATAAAACACATTTAAAGATGGATATATTTAATATTGAATATATGTACATAATAGTCATAATAATATTTTCATAAAAAATATTGAAAGAAACCTTAATATTTTGTTGTCGGGTATCATATTTGCCTTCTGATGAACAATTTCCTCTATGAAGCCTTCTTGGTCTAACTGATTTAATGTTGCTCCTTCATAGTCATAATCTCGGCGATTGACATCACTCAGAATGGTTTCTGTTATGGGTGCAGAAAATGTGGATGTGACTTCGGTATAATCCGCATAAGATACGTCTTCTTGCTGCCTTTCATTTTCTTCTGGGATTTCGTCTTCCAAATTATTATAATTGGCACCGCCGTATGCGCTTTCTTCAAAATTTTGATTTCCCAATTTGCTGTAGTCTATTCTTGATTCTTTAAGGGCATCGTTGTTAATATTCATTATATGGGGCGATGCAAGATTATCATAACGTATTGTGTTGATGACATAGTGCGGATAAGGGAATGCTGTAGTCAATCGTATCATGTTTGGTTCGTGCCAAGTAAACTGTGCATTTTCAGGAATCCACACTTTCTGTCCTGCTAAAGGTCCCGACTTGTAAGTGGGACTTTGCACATGTTCACGATGTAATTGCGTCGTCAACATAAGAATGGGTTTAGTTTCATCGTCATAATCGTCACTTTCATTCAAATCTTCAACATCATAATCTATTGTTGTAATTTTTGCCATATCTTCTGCCATAGGTAGCACAATTCCGTCTTTATTTGCTGAGACAAGTGAGAGATTTTTTTGTTTAAAGATTCCTGGAATAGTTAGATGTTGTAATTTCTCATGATAATCTAATACAATTGAAGACATTTGTTTAGAAGTCCTCATAGGTTGGTCTTGCACCATTTGGGTGACTTTGGGTTTTTCAGTGGCATAATCAATTCCTCTGCATACTTTTCTGCATTCTTCACTGCAAATTAAAGACTAATTCTTGTAGAAAAAATTAATTAAGAATTAATAAGTTTCCAGCTATAACTAGATTTAAATCACTAAAAGAATTGTTTTAACAAGTTACTTTCGGACACTGCTATGTTTCTTCAAAATAAGATTGAGATATGTATTATAATAATATTTATCATTCCTCAAAGTAAACAATTTTATCTGCAGTCCTGCAAAAATTTTATCTTTGGACTTTATTGGAGGTAAAATAACGTAAGAAATTGTAAAAGTAGTATGCCGTCCCAATTTGAACAGCGGTTGATTTTGGTGAAGATTCTGAGTTAAAAACTAGCCAAGTATGAACTAAGCATCGAGAATTCCTACTTAAATAAACAACTTTCAATATTTGTTGGTGTAATATCTGTTGCTTATTTATGTGAAATTTGTCCAAAAATATTGAGCAGTGGATTTGTGGAAAAGAGGGAAGATGACGGGTTGGCTACATGATCCAGAGGCCCCTTTCATACGGGCTACACAATCCAGAGACCCCTCTCTTACTTTGGGGTTCCACGTACATTTAGCGGAAGCTCAACTGCTGAACTGAAGGTTATCATGTTCATTGACAGCCTTTGTGCAATGTATTTGTTCAGTTTGTCAGAATTAGTCAATACCAAACTTTTTGCGAATTCTGGAAAAGAGAGAAGATGACGGGCTACATAATCCAGAGGCCCCTCTCATACTTTGGGGTTCCATGTACGTTTAGTGGAAGCTCAACTGCTGAACTAAAGGTTACCATGTTCAGTGACAGCCTTTGTGCAATGAATCAATACCAAACTTTTTGCGAAAACGGGTATTCTTACCCGTTTTCTGATCTGAAAGAAAGAACAGTTTCCCACGACAGAACACACACATTCAATGCTTTCATCACTATGAGGTGATGAAAGCATTGAATGTGTATGTTTATTGATGCTTGGTGACCGCCAACTAACTGCCAGAATGATAACTGAAATAACTTGATATGGCAAAGTCATATCTTCATACAATTTTAACTGAAGTATTGAAAATGTGTAAAGTTTGCACAAAAGCTGTTCATTTCTGAGTAAAAATTGTGATCAGACAAGCGTTGCAATGGCTGAGAATCTCAGAGGAAAGTTTTAGAATCCTTGATGGGTTATCACAACCAATAAATCTTCGATTTACAAGTACAATATCGAGCTCAAGTCACTGAGTAAAGCGTGGATAAATTCAATATCTCCCAAAAAAAAATCATGAAAAAGTAAGTTAAAAATCAAAGCGATGCTCATTACGTTTTTTGACTGCCATGGAATTGCTCATCATGAATCTATTCCTGAAGGTAGCGAATGCAGCTTTCTACGTAGAGGTTTTGAAATGATTGAGAGATCACATACATTGAGTTCATTTAAATTTGTTTGCACAGAAGCTGTAGATTCTCCATCATGCATTAGTGTATTCTGCTTTGGTAGTGTGTGAGTTTTTGGGTCGCAACTGAATGCCTTTGTTACCTCTCCTAGTCACCAGATTAAGTTTTTTCTCATTTTTTTTGTTCATGAAAAGAAGTGAGGGCAATTTAGGGACTATGAATTAGCCTCTGGCCCTAAATTGGTGACATTTTGGGTATTGGAACTGATATAAAAGAAAGGATATTATTGCTAAAAGGTTTGTAGAAGTGGACTTGAAAAGGTGTTTTTAAAAGAGAAAGGAGTTAGGATTAGTATGTTGATGACTTAAAAATTTGTGAAATAAAATATTTATAGACCTTCTTTGCACAAGCTTTTGGACAAACCACATGTATCAAAATAACTTTATATTTTTAAATCAAACGGAAACTTTAAATTTGTTTATATTGTCTATTATTTTTCTTATTCAACATTAC
Source organism: Druceiella hillmani (assembly GCA_039881145.1). Taxonomy (NCBI): domain Eukaryota; kingdom Metazoa; phylum Arthropoda; class Insecta; order Lepidoptera; family Hepialidae; genus Druceiella; species Druceiella hillmani. The sequence continues at coordinate 12,482,260 of JAYKKI010000054.1, read as the reverse complement.
AGGCTAATACACAAGTGTTAGGAAACATAAAAATAATGCAAGTTTATGAAACTTTGAAGCTTGTTTTTTAACCATGCAAAAAGCACAGCTTTGTAAAAGTCAGACAGTATGTGATTATAATTTACTAGATAGTTGAACTTTAAAGTCCCCCAGGTCCTGGTTTTGGGGGACTTTAAAGTCTCAACTCTTTAATTCCAGGATGATTTTTGGCAAGTATTTACGGGGGCCAAATGAGTTTTTGCTTAGTAAAGGAATAGAATAACTCACGTGCCGCATTTTTTCTGAATGTAGACGCATCTGATGAAAGTTTTCCAGCGGTAAATACTTTGATAAATAAATGGTGAAGTGCAGTTTGGTCCGCATCTACTCATCACACCGCTCAGCTTGCCTCCGCATATTAATGGTCCACCGTAATCTTCCTGATATGAAGCAAACATTTTTTAAAGTGATTTACATCAAACTTATGATCATATACAAAAGAAGTATAATCGTTTATAATATATTTTCACAACGTTGATTTCTTTCATCGTTTTGAACGTAAAATGTTTTTGGTGAATGTGGAAAATCCTGTTTTTGAGATAATTATTTTCAAAGTTTGAAGTACATTTATTTCATCAAATCATAGAAACTCTCAGAAGAATAAAACTTTAAAAGCTATCAGGAGATCCTTTTTCAAAATCAAATATCACTGTTACATAAGTGGTGTTTGTGTCTGGATAGGAAAAAGTAAAAAAATGAGTACAGTAAAAGAATAGTTTCTTCATAATATAAATTTTTTTCTTATTTTCATTGTTCACGTGTGGGTCGAATCATTCCAGTAAAAATATGTTGTAAGGAACAATATATATTCTGTATATAAAACTAGGGAAATATTAAGGATGAGGCTAGTGTTCCTAGATATATTCCCTGGGAGTCTCTTATTTTTAGCCATATTTTAAGTGCTCGCCAAGACAAAAGCTATTCTGTATTTCTGGAATTCGTAATGAACAGGACCATTTATGCAAAAAATGAGTAAATCATTCACCTATCAATGATGATTTAATGAAGGCGGCATTCATTACGGATGGTAATGTTCTAGATTTCTGCACACTTAATTTACAGTGTAACAAATTATGTCAAAATGTGATTAACACGTAATAATAATAAGTTATGATTTCCTTTTTTTCGCTTTGTCCAGTACAAAATTATGAAATTCCGTACCCATTTTTTTGCCATCTGCTCCTCAAGGACTGAAAACAAATTTGGCAAGCTTAGATAGAAACTATTTGAACATCTTTCGGAAACTTAAATAAACTGTAATGAAACTTGTCGATATGACTACAGCCAGCATCCAAAAGCAATGTGATACTTGCATAGACGCATTTGAAAAGCTTTTTGATAAAGTTGAACGCCTGGCAAATGAAATTGGAAGAAAAATCATAGTCTGCAGAGTAAATAACTGTCAATGAAATATATCTAATTTTCAATTTTAATTTTACCTCACAGAATGGTGCACCTTCTCCGCAAAGAACTACATCAGCTATCGACTTCCAATACTTATTGCCCGCCAAATGGTTTTGATTCTTGCATTCATCCAATGACACTATGCGGATTTTGAATATTTCAAACTGAAAGAAATATTAATTTCTTCAGTACAAGTATATTGTTACAAGTCTAAGTAACATATTGCACTGGAACAATATACGTAGAGGAAATTATTTGTTATAGGAATGTAAGGTTTTACTGTGTTTGCAATTGAACATGGCTGAACCATTTGATTGTAACATAGACTATACGTTAGTTGATTGTAACATAGACTATACTATACATTGTTATTTTAAAACAGGTAAAGAAATAAATAAATCAGTGTCAAATACTATTTACATATGTGAGATACATTTGTGTATATGATGGTTATAAACTCTTAACTCGACAAGGTAATATCATTATATCTTTTAACACAATGAGGTAATATTATTATATCTTTTAACTCAATAAGGTAATATTATTATATATTTTAACTCAATAAGGTAATATTATTATATATTTTAACTCAATAAGGTAATATTATTATATCTTTTAACTCAATAAGGTAATATTATTATATCTTTTAACTCAATGAGGCAATATTATTCGCGCGATAGCAAAAAGGGCAGAAATAATTTGTAATTAGTGTAGGTTTTGATGATTTTGTTTTATGAGTAGTCGGTTTTCCAAAATAGCATTTTTAGTCAACTGAATTTTTTCCCATAGATAAAACGAATAGAAAGTAAAGTAAATGTAACAACATATTTGTTTATTGTTGATATAATGAAAATTACAACATACAGTAACAGGTTTTCTATTGATTTTTAACAATATCAGTCCAGGCATAGTTAAATAAACCATAAATAATTAAATAGAATAATCAATATAAAATTGATTTCTTTATATGTATTATTCGAAATAAAGAAATTAATTTTATAGAACATAAGCTAGCAATAAACATAAACACATATGTCAAACCCCCACGGCTGCTAACAATATATATATATATATATATATATATATATATGGGCTAAAGTTTATATTTTATTATTATTGTATTAGATGAGATGAGTAGATAATATTTGCCCATTACTGTACATTCAATAACATCACATGTGTAAATATGAGCAGTCAAGGGAGGATGAAGAATTTTTTCTGGGGGGGGGGCACAACCAAGTTGGCAATGAGTGTCCCCATAAGTTTTTTGAAATTAATTGTAAAAAATTACATATAATTAAATGAAAGTTTTCTTTTATGTTTTCTGCTGAATATATCTAATATTTCATCAATGTCGCAATATCTGGGTAAATATGCATTAAAGCCAGTCCATTCAAATGATCTTCTGTCATCCTGTTGTGAAGGTATGTTATGAGTTGTTGTAAAGTGGAGAAAGATCGCTCTGCAGTGCCAGTTGTAATGGGAAATATGCACAACAATTCACACAGAGTTCTTAAATTTGGCAGTGCTATTGCTCGTTTATAGGTCCCGTTGGAAACTTCGTTAAATTTTCTTTTGTCTGTTGCCAAATTTTTAGTTCGCCCTTCAAAGGTAAGAATTAAGGAAGTTCATCTTATATAATTCAGCATCTTGCATAACATCTTCTATATCTTCGTCACTAAAGTTATGCAAGAGTAACTTTTGTAACTGTCTTTCTTTGTTCATTGCATTGCCCTATATTTCACTATTGTTGTTTCTTTTAAGTGTTGTTCTTTATACTAGCTGGGCCTGTGATTTTCTTCACACGTTCTATAAGATTAACAGATGTAACGCCACCTGTTATAATAATTATAAAAGTAAACATTGTTTTAAATAAGTTTAATTTGTATTGAAATGTCAAATTGCCATGTGTCCTTTTTAGTTGGTCAATTGCAATGAAACATATCCTGTATGTTACTTCAGACCTAGCCGAATCCACCAATGTAAACTTAATTGAAATCCATTTAGTTCTTCTTGAATGATGTGCAAACAAATGAACAGTTTCACAAACATATAAAAATTCCAAAAACAATATTATTTTTATATTCTCCTAAATCATATTTTCGTAAATAGTTTTAATATGCAGATAGGTTAATTTTATAGTTTTTACATATATAAATAGACAATAAAGTATGTAGCAACCAAATATATACTGTTTAATACTAACCTGCTGAAATAATTAAATTACAAATATTGACCACAGATTAAAATTTGTAAGAAATTGAGGAAATAAAGTAAGTTTATATCAAATACATAAAACATTGAAACATTTTACGTGCAGAAGATGACCAATAACAATCTCTGCCCTCATGCGCTTGTCCGTATTCAAGTTGCTTACTTAAGTTTCTACCACTCCCGTACCACTCTACACTTTACCTTTGGCTACATCCATTTTGTCAACATATGTCCAAGCGGAATAATTTATTGTGTAAAATAATATAAGTAGAGTCATTTATCGAAATACATAGGAGTATTAGACATTTGTGTAATGACTATGTGTTGATTAGGTACCTATTTTTTGTTGTTGTGATACTAAGGTAATATAAATTAATTTTTGTAAATATTAATTGTTAGTTCAAGTTATACCTATATTTCTTCTAAAACTTCATCCAAATTAGGCTAGTAATTTTTGTATAATGCGTGCACAAATAAACATACTACCAGATAAACAAATTCAAATTCCAGGAATGTCTGTGACTTATCCTTCATCACCCTAATTATTTTCTACAAATATTTTCAATATACAGACATGTAAAGTTTACACTTTTATTACATGTGTAGATGTGCGAATGAGACGATAATAAGTATTGTCGAATCACTTATTTTAAACATTTTTTTTTAAATTTACGACTTATTATATTTTACGTGATCACCACTTGGTGAGGATTGTTTTCATGTGACGAAAATATCTATATACTGAATAGAGGAATTTCTCAAAAGAGTTTTTGAAAAGCAATTCCTTATCGAAAATTTGTGGAAAATATCTATTTTTTAAGTTAATGGCATGAGAAATAAAATTATTTGTGAGCCAGATTAATAGCTGGTTGAGAAAAATAATTCCACAAATGAATATATAATGCGATGCTATATGTAAGTGAGCTTATTAATGAAGTATCGTAAGTAATTAATGTATTTTTAAAGTACCTTTATATGAAGGAAGAAGTCCCAAAAGAACTACTGGGCACTCTATTAAAAATGAGTTTATACTAACTGAATATCCTCTCTGATCAAAATATTGTTGCCAAGACCGTCGCATTTTCTGCGAATTCTTCTTTCTCTTAACTATAGAATTATTCTGTCTCCTTGAAGAAGATATTAGTTCATCTATTATCTTAAAAGTTACTTTACTTTCATTCACATTCGTTGTGTATTGTAATAACTCTGATTTATCAGTATTGTATGGGGGAGCACTTCTCTTGCGCTAAATGTAAATAAAATTCAAATATTATCGTTAAAAAAAATGATTATGTAATTAAAATTAAATTTTGTTGATATAATACCTTTTTTTTGTTTTTTTTTGTGTTGTGAAATTATTGCGCAAAGTAGTTATTGTGAGATGTCATATAATATAAGGACAGGTACGCATACCTAAAAAAAGACATGACAAAATTTACATTTTGCATTTTTTCTTTCTTCACGTCTCCATATCTCTTAATTTATTGAATGTCATTTTCTATGTTTTCAACTATAGTGCACTGTATTACCTAATTATTCAGTATTAATTATAATATCACCATTTATTTTTTATTACAATATCCTATGCATCAATGTTATAAATATTTTTTGCAATATGTGTCAAATTTGCTAATTGGCGACACAGCATTATCCGTGTATTTGAATTACAAGACTTCTGTATTTCCTACATTTATATTTTCCTTTTTCTGGAATATTAATGTTGAGACATGGACAAAATTACTTTATTATTTTAAAAGTTAGTGCTCGTGATGTAAGATAATTTTGGTTTATAACTACTATTTCTAATGAGATTCTACTACAAATGTATAACAATAATACTTAAATTAAAACTTCATACATCTGAGTAAAATTTGCAGTATTGGGATTTCATTAATATGTACCTAACATATAAAAGATTAAGGAAACACAGTATTTTCATTAAGCTACTTAATTTATTATTGTTTATTTTTTTTGTATAAATATAACATCAGTTTCCCAGTAGTGATCCATAGAGAATGGTGCTAAAAATTTACTGAAAATGTCTGTGTGTTATTAGTTACGAATCATAGATCTATTGTTATAATATAGAAAGTCAAAAACGATCATTGGTATGAATGAGTGTAATACTACTATTTTGAAGATTGAAGAAAAACATATTTTAAACCTACCTTTACATGAAAATTCTTATTACGTACACTGTTGTGATATGGCACCTTGATACGTTTCGAATTTTTATTTACTTCAATTTGGAATGCCCTCACAATGCTACATTCAGTACCTGGCTTCTCATAAAATGGAGACCCTAATTCTAGGGAAATTGCTTTTATATGTTTAGATATAACAAACGGAGATTGTAGTTCCAATATTGCTATATCTTGCACGGCACCAATGAAGTTTTTCTCGAAATAGTAGTCGTCTGGTATGAAAATTTTATTAACCTTCTTTGTGCCATAAAATTTTGAGAGTTTTCCTGTTAAATATGATTCTACTAGAACTTCGAATTGGGGATGGTAAGAGGCATTGGGCTTCTTTGAATCGAGTAGTGCACAAGTAGCCGTCGTTATCACATAACGGGTTGATATGAGACTGCCGGCACATCGAGCTTGTTTGTGTTTTAAAAGAAGCTGAAAATTTTATATATGGCAAGACTTCAGTAATATTGTAATATGCAGGTATCACTTAAATTTTTGTTGGTTAGAATATACAGTGTCACGTAAGTAGTGGACCAATGAAATGTCATTGTTAGAGGGGGTTATCATACTTACGAAACAATAAATTTTATTATCCTAGGCCTAATAGTTTTAGATATGACTTCTTAAATTTTTTTAAAATTTTTGTTAATTAAACAATTTTTTTTTGTGTATTATCATTATTTCTGTATTTTTATTGTCCAAGACCTTTAAGAGAACATTCGTCTTCCTAATTAAAATGTTATTTGTTCGTTATTATTGGAGACATAAAAATTAAACGCTGAAGCATTTGCATTTTTTAATTACAAAACATGTAAAGTGATTTTTGAACATGCCAATGTAAAAAAAATGTATGGCAATCTTGTGGAACTTTATTTCAAAAACATTTACAATTCACATAGATACTCAAAAGGTATAATTTTCTGATACTAAGTCATTTCATAATATGTTTTTTATTCCTAAACCCAAAATGCCTTCCCCTAGCTCTTATGCGTAACCAGCATTTTCTTAGAAAATTTCTTCTTAAGGTTTGTAAGGCCCTTTCATTATTTTTTACCACTTCAGATATATGGCGTCATTTTTGTCTTAATTGTTGTTCTTATCGTCCTTGAAATAATATCCCCAAAGAAAATAGTCTAATGGATTGAGGTCTGGCGAACGTGGTGGCTATGCAATTGTACCGCCACGTCCTATCCATCGATTTGGGTAAGTCGCATTTAAGTATTAAGTTACTTGTCACGAAAAGTGGGCCGGCGCACCATTGTGCTATAGCCACATCCCGTCACGTACATCTTGTGGTATTATTTCATTCAACAGATTTCCAAGTTCGTCTCTCAAAATCCATAGATAATCGGTCGCGTTAGGGTATGTGTGGCTTGCCGGCATTTCCATCACATAGCCCGTAAATAAAATACATTTCTGGATATTCACGAGCAATGTTGGTATGAGGCATGCAGTCGGTCAAACAATATCCAAACCATAAGCAAGGTTCAATTAAGGTTTGGTATAACAAATAAAAAAAGTTTGTAGGGGAAAAACTGCAAAAAACAAGTTGTTAGCTTCGAGCGATAAGCAAATCACTAAAGAAGTGAAGTTATTGAGGAAAAAAGTAAAGGTGGTCACTTGCCGGCCAAGAACAATAAAAGAATCATACGAGTGGGAAATAGACAGTGAGACAATTCTGATAAGCGGCTGCTTTGAGCATTTCGCAAGCATTTCTGCGAATGCGGAGTTATTTTAAAAAAGCAGGTATTTTTTGAATGTTTACAGAATTAATGATAACAATGTTACCTTTTTGGAATCTGTAAATTGTAGATGTTTTTGAAATAAAGTTCTACAAGTCTACAAGGTTTTTTTTTACGTTAACATTGTTCAAAAATCACTTTCATGTTTTGTAATTAAAAAAATGCATATGTTTTAGCGTTAAATTTTTATATTGCTAGTAATAACAAATGAATGACATTTTAATTAGGTAGACAGATGTTCTCTTATAGATCTTGGACAATAAAAAAGCAGAAATAGTAATAATACCTAATAATCAAAAATTTTTTTCACCCACAATAACGAAAATTTAAAAAATCATATCTCTTAAAACGATTAGGCCTGGTTTAATAAAATTTATTGTTTTGTATGTGTAATAACCCCCTATATTACTGAAATTTTGTTAGTCTACTCCTTATGCGACACGTGTATATTAAATTTTTTATCATATTCACATAAAACATCATCGTAAATGCTATTGTTAAATTTATTTATAATCAAGTTTCTAATCTATGTGTATTTAAAATGAAAAGCCATTAATTTAACATGAACTGGAATTATATGGAAAAAGATACATCTGATGCAGTCAAATTTTGCAAATTGGTTGCATATATGGGTTTATTTATAATTTTAATATTTTTCTAACTTCCAGTGACCATAAGATATACAGAATCCTTACAAAAAATTTCAATTAAGACAAAAATGTAAGAATTAGTATATTTCAATGCAGTTTATTACAAAGTTTGTGCTATATATTCTGCTGGAACCAGCATTGGTGTCAGATGGTATTTGTCAATGTAGGGTCAGTTTGTCAATGTAGGTCATTGGTGTCAGATGGTATTTGAAGGAATAAATTAACTATAGATTCTATGCTATAATTAAACGGAATACAATTAAATTCAAAATAGAAAAATTGATGAATGACATACCATAAATGGGACACCAATTCCCTCTTTCTGGTACCCATTGCAAATGTCGTTATGATGATTAACTGGAAAAGTTGATTTAATAACAATTTATTTTGTCTATATTGATAAATGGATAACTATTTTGGTTGAGAACAATGACAAGAATGGAATATTAAAATAAAAAGGAAATGAAAGAATAAAAGATAAAAAGAATTAAAAAAAAATTATGAATGATCTTGCTCAGTTTGTGGTGGTGACTTCATCCTTGCGACTGATTTTTTGAACAATAATAGTATGATTATTAGTGAATGGACTGGTTTTGTCGTCTTGGTTTTTTGAAGCGTAAAACTTAGTGCTATGGAATGAAACATGGAAAAACTATAAATATTGTTTAGAAAATTTAATTTGAAAAATATGTGACAAACGATTGTATTTTCTCATGATTTGAACTAATCTTAATTTTTTTAAGAAGGTGGTGACTTTTTTTTAATACTTGTCATCTTTCCGGTACATTATTGACAAAAAACCTTTTAGTTTTTATTTAGTCAGAAATATTCCATCTAAATTCATTCATTCAGTGTCTTGCTTTGAATGCACTTGGACTCCATTCGTTAAGTAAAATACTGTAAAATGGAAAACTAATGTTTAAACAATAGGCTAGTTTTACTTCATAGTCACCAAAACTTATATTTTAAAAAAAAATGGTAATTGCCTTTTTATTTTTATAGTATTATCTGTAATGAAAAAGCATCTAGTTTATGCAATATTTTAAAATTGTATGTACGTAGAGTAATAAAAAGGTTTATATGTGATAGAGTAAATTTACAAATAAAAAGAGTAGATTAAAGTAATAAATATTGTGACAACTATTATATGACATTTTAATGGTTTTTAATCAATGTGACGAGCAAACAATAATGAAAGCTTTTCGTGTAAAGAAATTATTTATTAAAGTAGGCATTTAGAGAGAGAATGATGAGCAGCATTGGATTTATCAAAAAAGATAATATTTTACATTAATTGGTACAATGAGATGGGATTAAGCTTACAAATATTTTTGATTATACTTTGGTAAACCTAATGTCAAACATGGCTATGTGTTTATTATAAATAATTTCCATATAACATTACATATTATACATAAATTCAAAATATGCTTATTTGTATAAATCTATGCTAAATTTAAAATACATAATTCAAAATATATACTTACTTATAATCAAATGATATAAAAGGAAATATAAAATGTTTTTCATTTTCAGGTATATTTATGCATCATGCATCTTTTTGTGATAGTGCTGCAAATGCTGAGTTAATGATTCAAATTACCATGATTTAAAGAGTAATAAGTGAATCAGTAATTTGATTGATGTTGAAATACTTTTATGTTACACTTTTTTCTTAATGGCTTCTTACATGTGTGGTTATTTCATGTCTTTTTTGGCCTGTCAAAAGAATTATTTGTTTTTGACTTTTTTGTTTAAATTGTTGTTATTACAGGATAACACATTTGTATTCGTGAATAAATCAGTAAAACAACATAAATTTACTGGATCATAAAAATAAATATAATACATGCACATACACATATATGGTAAAATATCACGTCTAATAGAAAGACATGACTAATAGAAAGCTTTCGATCGAGTACACGATATCTTACTAAATCACCTTGGGGAGGCAGCATTCTCCTCTAAATTTCCTTAAACTTTGTATTTTGTGGACAAAAAGCAATATGTATGAGGGGATAACTTTATGTCCGAGACTTACTTTATATGATCAGGAATGAGCCAGGGTTTGAATCTCATACCACCGCTTTTCGCCATTTTGGTTAATTATAATATTTACACGGTGAAGGCTATGCGTTGTTTATTGCAGACGACATGAAGCTTTTTACAGTCGTCAAGGATACAACATATGAATGGTTGTAGTTTGACCTCGGCTCCATCATTAAGTGGAGTACAGCTAGTGGGTTATGGCTTAATTTAAACAAATAGTGAGTTACAGCCGTATTTGGGGGATCCGACTGCATCGCCTGGATAAAGTGTTTGATTTGTGAGCCAAATTTGATTTGTTTTGTTATTGACGCTATTGATGTTTCGTGGGGTAGATGTAGCAAAAAAATAATTTCAAAAACTTTCATTTGTGTTGCATAATTCAAAGTATTTTTAATCCGTGTCATAATTTCGCCTGTTGTATACACTTCATTAATGCAGAGCTGATTAGAATCTGGCTCCATTATGTTATTAGCCACACGAAGCCAAAGACGTTCCGTTGATATCTATATATGAGATAATATGGTTATTTCCCCTTTCATTTTCTACCTATTTCCCCTTGGGTATGCTAGGTTTCCATTCCTTGCAACTCAGTAGAGATGTTGCGCTTTTGAAATTTATCTTTGAGCTATTAAAAGGAAAAATGCTGTGCCCTTTATTATTGAGTAAACTTTTATTTTTTCTAACTGGCAATTTCTTGCACTCGTGAAATCATCATTTTTTTGCTATACTATCCTCTGGAACTGAATCGGACTCTTCAGTTTCCCACGGTATTCAACTGCTCAACACTTGATAGCGGTTGCACCAGAGTGTGGTTTGTTTATGGTGAGTGAAAGTAAATTTGTCGAAATGTGTCATCGCCGAACATATTGTAGTTCTTGTGTACATTTGTATTTAGGTTTAATCTAAACTTTTCAACTTTGTTAAGCTATTAATTTTTTATCGTTGCCAATAGATAACCTATAATGTATCAATAAATCTGTGTGTGTAAATAAACTAATAAATACTTTTAGGATTACAACGATAAGTTGTAGAATGTATATTTTTCAGTCAGCAATTAAAGTAATCATTTTACGAGATTTTGAATTAATGTACTGTAGGTTCAGTATTACATTTAGAAAGTCTTAACATAATTATTCATGTATCAATATTATGTTTTGTATGTATATATTCAGAGGAATATTAATAGCTTAAACTTTATAAACACACTACGGTAGGTGGCAAGTGCTTTTACTTTCCCCTTTTTTTATTGATCATGTTAATTTTTGTTTCTGCATGTCTTTTTTGATTGATCGAGTCAGGAGTGGCTAATAAAAATTAATTTCATTTGTTTGTAGAGCGAGCTTATGGTGGGTTTCCAAACTTTTTCCAAGTGTAACTTTAACTTGTTATTTTGCTATGCACAAATATTATTGTGAAAGTTAATAGATTCAATTTTAGAATTTGTGTGTTAGCTTGGTTTAAAAACACATAAGCCTCGGTGTGGCACAGGTCCACAAGCAGGTTCTGCACCAAATGAACAAAATATTTTTTGAAATGGTTTCGCCAAATCATACGCTATTAATGTTTGAATGAAAAATAGACTGACATTAATGTTGCGTTTGATGAATAATAAAAAAAAATTAAGAAATCCTTTTTTCAAAAAAAGAAATTTCACACTATTGAATTGGGACTGCTGTGGAAGCTACTCATTTCAAGATAGCAGTCTCGGCACTAACTTTCTGTGATATGAAGAACTGTTGGTGGATGGGGAAGGACCAAGGGTTGGTGACGACGGCATGCTAAAAGTTTTGGTGCAAGCCAAATATTTTTGCAGACGATTCATAGCATAAATTTTTGTTTTATTCGTTATTTTTGTTTGTCTTTCACTTTCAATCACATTTTTGGTGCCTGTACATATCTAATGTTAAAGAGTAACTGCATCTCAGTTTTCACTATCGATCATTGTGTTATTTTTTACTGCCAAAGGTTACCATAATAATGAGAAAGTTATTAGTATAATAAACCAAAGGTCTCTGTTAAATTTGAATGATTTAGAAGCCATTTTAACATTGAATTCTTCATGTAAAAGGGAATTTTGAATTCCATCCTTAGGTAAAAGCCTAGTTATATATTGGTCTTTAGTTCAAAAATTAAATATTTTATTCACTAATAATATTGACACACTATTGGACCTAAAATATATATTATACTTAAATTTATATTAATATTTATGTTTTTGAAGTGGTAAAAGCTGTAAAATCTCCCTTTGTAGTCAATCTATAGTGTTAATGAACTACATAGTTGTAATTTCATAATGCACACAGAGAACAGTAAACAAATAAAACGTCACTTTTGTTTGAAATAGATTTATTATGATCACATAAAATGATCACATCAAAATAGATTATTATTTCTAATACGGGGATTACATAAAGAAAATGTAATATGACTATATCTATATAAAATACTGTTGTAATACATTTTGCATCACGATAAACTTATTTGGACGTGGAGTAAAATTTTTTAGTACAATAGACTTATAACAAATATATTTTCACGAAATTACTAAATTGGCAGTTGGTTTTATTGACTCTGAGGTGTTTTTTATTTTCCCTTATGCCCTTTGGAAATTGTGCCTCTGTATTTAATCTTTCACAAGCTAACTCCTAATTATAATAAGATATAAAAGTATAATTAGTACATCCGTGAATGACAAATTAATTAATGAGAAGTTTTAAATGATAGGACACAGTGTTCCATAGTTTTCTAAAGTTCCAAAAATATGTTTGCAGAAGACAAATTAAAAGTGAAATTGAAGGGAATTTTCTCGATTAATTTAATAATATTTCTAAGAAAAAAAAATTATCAATGTAAATTCATAATTTGCCTCAAATTATTTGTGGTTTTTATATAGAACTTGACCATTAGTATTTTAATAAACATATACGAAAAACAAAAAAGGTTCATTTTATCTTTATGTAATATAAAAGTGGTTATTTATATTTTATACAAAAGACATACATTATTCCCTTACTCAAAATATCTATACCCATAAGATCCAATGTCTTTCGACCTATCTGCCTATTACTACTATCGAAGGTCTTTAAGTGGATTGTCATACTCAATTTATCAGTTTTCCAATACTCAAAATCTACTAGACCCTCTTCAATTTAGTTTTAAATTAGTTTACAGCACTTCAACTGCATTGTTTATTTCGACTGACTGTGCGTCTTGCCACGAACATTACCCAACTACCTATTCTGATATTACTTCATTTCAGTACCATTTTAAATTCAGTTGACTGATATTTTTATTAAACAGCTTGAAGTGTTCAATTTTTCACAACCAGGCAATCATAAAATAAAGCAATCAAAATTTCCAATAACGGTTCAGCGTGGACCAGTTTTATTGCCGGTGATCTACAAGTGTTCAATTTTTCACAACTAGGCAATCAAAAAATCCAATAACGGTTCAGAGTGGACCAGTTTTATTGACGGTGATCTACAGGATAGTGTTTGTTCACAACTCATTTTTCTATCTTTACTGATATCATGGTGAAACGACTTTGGTTACATTAACATTTATATGCTGATGATCTTCAAATATACTATCACTTTAATCTTAATGAAATCTCTTGTTGATGAAGATCCAAATATTATCAGTCAGCATCTTATAACCAAGCCAATTAAATAACAGGGTATTATTATTTGTAGTCAAAAATGGTTCTTATAAAAATACACTTGACTCCTCTACCAGAGCTGGTTATCAACAGCTATTTGATATCTTATTATTCCAATGTTAAAGATGTTGACCTACTAATTGGTCGACATCTCACGTGGCAGATAATATTAGCCGTGAGATTTTTTTAATAATATTAGTTGTCAGAATACACTCTCTCTTCGAAAGATATGCCTTCGAAAGTTTTTCTCACTTCAATCCACATTAAATATTTTTCAAACTTTTCTACTGCCTATTCTAAACTATGAAAATGTATGTTATCTAAATTTAAGACAGCGCTTTCGCAATAAATTAGAATGGCTTCAAAACCTGTGTATTCAATACATCTTTGGCCTCAAAAAACACAACCATATTTCTTAGCATCAATTTAGAAAAACAAAACCATATTTCTTAGCATCAAAAAACACAACCATATTTCTTAGCATCATCTTTTGCATTGAAATTTCATCTGAAAAGATCAAGAAAACTACAGAGCAAATACCTAATTCTTCATTACCATCCATAACGCGTAGCTTGTATGGTTTTATTTAATATTATGTATGTTATTTGTACCTCTGATTTTGATACATGTTTTTTATCTTTAATTTTTCTTTCTTTTTCGTTTAATTTACATAATTATTTTTGTGTTCCTCTGTCGTTGCCTGAATCAATAATTTCAATCTACCATTATACTAATATTTCTCACTTATCCCTTTGTGGTTGGCTGCAAGACAATGCTTTTGTAGCAATAAGTCCGCCATCTGTGTACTTAACTTTTTAAGTTTCAGAAAAGTTTAGAACATTAAATGTTATGTATACATTTACCGAAAAGATAATGTTTGAAGAACCAGCATAAAACTGACTTAAAAATATCACCTGACTTAGAAATGACTTAAAAATATCACTAATATGCACCCAAAATGAAGTTTACTTGTTCTTTTATCTAGCTACAACGAGAAATGTACAAGCATCTTCATTTTTATAGCTTTACCTATAACTCTTTGTGTATTTTCTTAAGACCTCGAAGATAATACACATAATCTTTTTTAATCATGCTTTATTTAACTCTCCACATGTTTTCTGGTCTACACATACAAAAAGTCTACTTTTTTAAATTCAGTTATTACCCATTTGTTAGAAATAACTAATTTATCGCCAGGTGCTTTTCTTAATGTTTAGAATCATGCTCTGTTTCAGCCTACATTTTTGTATTAACATGTTGTTAATACATTCTGTTGGCCAGTCTTAGCCATTTCTTTTTTTACTGTTTTTTTTTATTTAGTTCTATAGACTGTCATTAAATTAATATCCAGATATGTGAACTAATTAACCCATTTTGGATAAATTGTCTACTTTGAGATCACATTCTATTTCCTCCCATTTCTTCAAAGATAATGTTGAGATAGTTCAATGTAGTGACTATATCGCTAGTATTCCTCATTAAGAATTACTGACATAGTATTGCCTGTGTAATCAAACAAAGTTTGTATGTGGCTAATTATTAATACTTTTTACTTCTCAGTCTTTTTTCAAACATGTGTCCATCATGTATCAACGATGAGTTTCTTTTTCGTCTATGATTTGTTCTCAATATATAAACTAATATGTTGTTTGTTACAAAGTTACCTTAGAAGCAGTCCCAAAATATCTACAAAATTCACTAAAGTACTTTGTAAGGTAATTTGTCGACCTGACTTTATTACAATAATACTAATTTTTTACCTGAACTTTACAAACCAAACAAACCCAAAATCACCTAAGCTCCAACCAAATTCTGTGAGAACTTGCCTTATGGGTATAGGTCTATTAAGAAAGATTTATGTAGCCGTAGTATATACTTTATCACTTGGACAGTAGTAATTAAATTAGAAAAATTTGATAAATGTATTTTGAGTTACAGGATGTGATATTAATATTTTTGTC
Source organism: Druceiella hillmani (assembly GCA_039881145.1). Classification (NCBI taxonomy): domain Eukaryota; kingdom Metazoa; phylum Arthropoda; class Insecta; order Lepidoptera; family Hepialidae; genus Druceiella; species Druceiella hillmani. The sequence continues at coordinate 12,466,348 of JAYKKI010000054.1, read as the reverse complement.
ATGACAAAATTTACTTTATTTGGCTTGTTGTACTATAGTTGATGGCAATAGCATCGTCATTTTGTATAAGTGGATAGCTATGCACTCATGATTTTGAAGCTTTTAATTGAAATATATTAGGAATTTGCATAGATATGATATTTTTCAATAACTTAATAGTGATATTTCCTGTTTATTAACACTATCCCCGCACTAGCAACTTGGTATTTCCCCTAGAGTCAATAAAATATATAAACAGTACAATATGTAGATGTGTGTTACTGCTATAGGTACATTGAACAGTTAGAACAGATTATTATTACAATATTTACTCTAATGAATACAATGTAATGCCAATTGTTAACACGTTCTTGAAGCAATTTGTTAAAATCACATAAAGTTTATTAGTGTCTAAAAGACATTAAACAGTGTGCTTAGGCTATTTATTTATTATGCAATCTAACATCGATTAAATTAAATATCTTTCTAAATATACTTGTGATTATTATCTACGAACATCTGGCTTTTAAATTGTATCTATAACAGTCTAGTGAATAAAACATTTAGCTGGTGTATTTTGAACGTGTTAATTAAATACTAGTGAATTTGTAACTGGTAAGTTGTCGTATTCCTGTATTTAAATTAGAATTACGATTCATATATTGATATTTTTGTATAGTATGTTTTTTACATAAAATAATAAACAAGATTCATTTTCTGTAACTTCGTTTACAATATTATTACAGCAAATTTTTTAATATCTGCTTCACCAGTTACAAATTCATTATGTTGGCGTCTATACATCAAAGTTATAATAAAATTACTATCTAAATATATAGTTTTTTAATAACAATATACAATATCTGTAATTTAGCACACAGAGAAGGCTATCACATACAAGACAGGTAAAATAAAGATTAAATAGTTATATAATGTCGTATATAATAATATCTACATCAGTCAACATTTATTGAAATTTTGTCAATGAAATTAATACAAAGATTATATATCCACCCACCACATTCATCAGAATTATCTAAAAATAGTCAACATTTTAATAGAAAAGATTGGTCGTTAAATGTTAATTAGGTTGAGAATTTTAGTGGGATATAAGAAGATTGGAAGAACACTCTGTTGGATTAGGTCACCATTTATATTATAGAATATAATAAGAAAAATTGAATTTATGTCTCAAAATGGGCGTAAATGGAAAAGTTTGCAAGTTATATTTTAATTTATTTTATGTTAAATATCTTAAAGTTTGGATTAATGCAATTTTTCCGTTATAATTAAATTTGGTCTTTAGTAGCAAAATAATGTAAAAAACAAGAGAAAAAGCTAAAAATATTCAGAGCAAAATAAGTTTAAAAAGTACTTTTTCAGTATTATTTCGATAATTTTTTTCATAATATTTATTGTATATAGACATGATTTAGTTCAATTTTCATTCTAATTTTGCTTGTATAATATCGTGATCAATCTTATAACTGTGATATTTAACTATAATTTAATAAAGTTGCGACCTGTGACATTCTAAATCTACAACAGATTTATGAATCTTTTGACTTTATGTGCATAATGTATTGTAAATTTATCATAATTTATTTTAGTCAGAACATTTTGTTTTCTTTGAAATTGATCTGTTAATGCTTTTAAAAACGATGCAATTATTTGAAGTATATTCATAATTTTTATTCATCATTGCCCATTAAAAAAAAAATCTAATTGTGTTTGAGTTTAGATATTTCTATACAATCTCATCCTCATGATTTCGTGAGATTTCTGTTTTCAAATTTGAACCAACTGGTTTGAATATGTATGTTAATATTATTTTGCATAGGTATTTATTGAAGACACATTTTAAGGGAAAATTTTAAAGAAAATTAAAGAAACGGAATTTTAGAAGAAATTTTTTTATAAGCAGAAATTTGATATTCTTTGCTTTCTAATTAATTGACCAAACTTTTAAAAATATATATAACAATTCATTAAAATGTTGACATGAATAACAATTGTGATTCTGATTGTTTCTTCATTGACATTACAATGGATTGATAATTAAGTAAGCAGATTTGTTCAGTAAAGAATCAATTTAGTAAAATTTTCTCGAATTATTAAATTTAAAATTTTATGTGTAAAGTTTGGATACTGAAGAATTTAATTATATGGTTATTTATCATTTTCACAGTATCTTATTCATTATACCTATAATAATTAATATTTGGTTTTAGTTTTCTTAAAGATGACAAATATACCTAATGAATATTTCTTTCACAATTTTGCAGTGTTTTTTACAATCCATTCATATGAGACTTGGATCAATATCTCATTAATAAGTACATGTGAAGAATTCAATACTGTTGATATTTGCACATTTGTCTTTTTTTCTCGAACTTTTTAATAGTTTTTATAAGTTGGTAAAATAATGTAAACAATTACAACTTGTAAATGAAAATCATACAAGGCATATGATTTTCGAATCGAGTTTCTTTCTATTGGCAACGAGCAGATTTCCCTAGCGGCCGCGTGAGAACTAACGAGTGATAGTATTGACAGATGCTGCCATATTAAGTCTTACTACATTTTGTAATATTTTGGACAAATTATTTCATAATTTCGCTATTAGGCAACTATAAAGTACCTAACCAAAAATGCTATTAAACCTCTTCATGAAGACGAAGACTATTTTAAGTTTAAAAAAGATATTCAGGTGGAGAAACCATACCTGTTGCACAAACAAATAATGTTGTAAAGTTCAATTATATATCATGCGGTAATATTGCAACAACTAGGGAATCTATTTGTCGTCAATTAAGACACATTCATTATCAGTGTTTTTTTCATTTCACATTATATTGCGGGCAAAATTTATTTTTTAGGTAAACAAATTGCATTCATCACAATGACAATACATCAATATGTATATTTGAATTTTGATTAATCTGTAAAATTGTATAAAATGTATAATAATTTTAATCGAGAATATTATTTTCAGAACTTAATGTTATAAAAGTTCAATTACGTATTATGCTGTAATATTGCAACTAAAAAATCTACTCGTCGACAGTTGTCACATTTGTTATCAGTTGTCTTTTCATTTTGACATAATATTCTTTTATTTAACAAATGGCATTCATCACAAAGATATTTAATACATCAATGTGTATATTTGAATTCTGATTACTCTGCAATATTTTATTAAATGTATAATAATTTTAATCGAGAATATTATTTTCAGAACTTTATTCTATGTTCCGAGAGCAATATATAAATTTCAAATATATATAACTGTTGAAATACTCTATATAATATCACAATTCACACATTAGATTAAGCACACAGTTACTGTGTATATACACGTTCATACTTTCAAATATAATAAATAATTATAAAATAGATGTTTTATTTGTCTGATTACAAAAGTATGAAACCTCCTAGGAGTTGTCTATGATAAAAGTTAATGCATTTTACTTCATATTACAATCTTAAATACAGTAATAATAGTATGTAAGTTTGTATAAATATTTGACGTAGAAAAATAGCTTAATAAAGATGTAAAACTGTTACAATAAAATTTATATTAACGTTATAATAATCATAATAATAATAAATACAAAGAAAATATTTTTTGGCACAATAATTTTTTCTTCTAAATTAATTATCTTTTTTGCAAATACCCAAAATTTTCCGAATATAAATCTTTTCTAAATAATGTAGAAAATCATATTTTAATTTTTTTTTTCAAATTACAAATTGTTGATGTGGCCGAACCAAAACAGATTAACGATACTGAAGATTAAATATTACTGTAAGTAATTAATTGAAAAAAAGGAATATGTACAAATAATTGAAAGAAAAGTTTAAATATGTAATAAAATTAAAACTTGTATGGAAATGAGCTGTTTGTCGGGTTGTTTTACGGTATAAGAATAGTAATAGTAAATATACATTTTTTCTATTATCTCCCACTAAATTTCTTTAACTGGTTTTGGTTCGACTATCTAGAATAATATTTCCACGTATATATATTGAAAAGTTACAAGTCAAAACTAATTTACATCTTTTATATTATTCAAAGTATATCAAATATATTCAAAATAGCTAACAAATACGATACTAAAATAAGTTTTTCGAGAATATATTCTCTTAAAAAATTCATTTAGATGTTAAATGAAAAAAAAACGTTAATAACGTTTGATCTACAAAATTAACTGCGAACTAATTTTACGTATCGCTTAGTGAGATATACACTAATATACCACATTTATTTTTATCGACCAGTTCGGCTTCAAAAGAAACTATAAAAAAGTCAAAATTATATTTAAAAAAGGGTCGTACAAAATAGTTTTAAGACATGACCATCCAGTTCGGCAGTAAACTTGCCATTTTCACGGATGCATGCGTACTACTCACGTTGTAAACTATCGTCTCGCCTCCTGACAGTATGGCGCCCCAGAATCCGTAAGTGCCGTAGTCGAAGATGGTGTGGTTGCAGGACGCCATCACAGCTAAGTCGACTTTGCTCCCGATAGAAGGGTCCGAGTACTTGTCGCTAGCCAGCCTCGCGTTCTTTCTGCCGCGTAGGAGGTGCGTCTCGCACCATATCGGGTCGTCGCTTATTATTATGAATAACGTATTGTAGTATTTGCGCTCGAAATATCTCATGGCGCGATAATAAAACGAAGTCGGAGCGAGAGCGACGTTAAGGGTTTTTCTCAAGTAATCTTTATAGTCGGTCCTTCTGACGTGCACTGCTACTAAAACGGGTGGACGTTCGTAGTCGCTCGTTAAATTGTGGAGCAGCTCCTGACTCTGCATTCTGATGTCGTTGAGGAAAGTTAGTTCTTTCCGTGCTTCGTTTAGATATGGATAAATAATGTCAGGAGAAAGTATGTACATCGGTAGTATTATGCTCTGACTGGGGTCTCTCCATTCGCTGACGTAGTGCACGACGGATGTCCAACGCGCTCGGCAGTGATGCACGCTAGAGAGCGGCGGTATCGATAGGTTCGTGAACATATTGAGCAAGGGCTGCAAGAGGCATCTCGGCGCGTACGCTTCCAATCCCGTCTTCTTGGCGACCGCCCACATCGATATATATTCCGATATAAGATTTCCATCTCTCCCCCCTGGCCAAACGGATACTATGGCACCTCTGGGACATTTTTTCTTCTTTTTATTAAGTCTGCCGCTATAACCTCGCCTCCGCGGACATATTATGTATTCCAGCTTGGCCAGAGTGTTACCCTGAGACGGAAGTAATCCCGCATCGCGATCGTAAACCGGAAACACGAAAACATGTATCAGGTATATCACGAACCACGCCAGTATCATGCCGATAAAGAGCTGGTTTCGGCTTGCCGATTTCATTACAGTATATATCTATCTAACAACACGGTTTTTTTATATATAATATAAACACTGTCCCTATTAACAGATCACTTTTTTGCTTCTTACCAAATCCGCGCTTCGCAAATGAGCAATTTTTTATATTACCGCAAATTAAGACGAAAACGACTATAATGGAGATGAATGTTATTATATTGGTTGTATATGTTTCTAGAACCGAGTTAAATAATGTTATGTCACATTTTTTAATTGTTATAAATTCACAAGACTTTACAGGCTCTCACATGTGTTTAACACGCACTATTGTTTCGTGATTCGGTATATCTGTAGGCCGATCTGTTATGTATTCTGTATGATGTGTAAAAATAAGCAAATAAATATGACGAACTTAGAAAGCTTTAATCTATTTGACAAGTGAGGGGCACTAATAATTATTACTGAGGATGGACCTTTTCTACGCCTGCGTCGGGGCACGGCGCATGCGTGTAGCGCGCATGCCCAAGCGTACACTCTGCAACGTACTACGTGGTATGCTAATGCTAACATTGAAGAAATTTCAATTACATCCGATACGTTTATCAACTAGCGAATACCTTTTATTAATGTTTCATAATAACTTGAAATGTTTTTACCTGTTGCCTTATCTAATTACGTTGCTAAAAGCCATAATTGAAATGGTTTGTTGTATAAAAAATGTCGTTATAAACGTAATCAAAGAAGTTAATGAATGAAATACTATTGCATTTAATCATGCTTGTTTTACTATTGTTGATAGTATTTTAATTATAAAGAAAATATTCCAATAAATTGTTAACGTAAATGCGCGGTACTTTGGTTCTTTGAATGGAAATTCAGATATCGTCTATGATATATTTAATTAAAGCTCTATTACGTACAGAGCTTAATATCGAAACTACGTTTCTCTTCAGTGGAAAGGGTGGTATTCTTCAGTTTTGTATTAAATAACAACTCGCGAAGCTACGAAATGACGTATCGACACTTGAGTTCATTCTTAGAAGGAAAAATGTAATTAAAAATGCATACGTTGTAAATTGATGTAAATTTGTGTAGTGCTCAAAAATGCATATGTTTATTGATGTAAGTTTGTGTAGAGCTCAAAGATGCATATGTTTATTGATATAAATTTGTATAATGCTCAAAAATGCATATTTTTATTAATGTAAATTTGAGTCGAGCTCAAAAGCGATTAACAAATTTCTGCGAAGTGACTTATTGGCATTTGCGTTCATTTTTAGAAAAAAAAAATATAATTAAAAATGCATATGTTTATTGACGTCAATTTACAGCGGACAACCGGGGCGTTTACCCGGGCAGCAAATTTGAAGTGGCCCTGAATGTAGCAAAATACAAATATAAGTTAAATAACCAGTTAATTGAAATTTATATACTTGTCGATATTTCTTTTGGCTAAAATTACCATACAATTTACCTACGGGTAAATTAATTATACAAGCACCGTTTCGTAATACACACATAGTATCATTATATATTACGTCGATAGTGATAACAACTGCTTGTTTCTATTATATAGAAGCTGTTAGAGTTTGTAGAATATTTTCCTAAACTTTATAGTTCAGCGTAATTATTTCATTTTAAAAGTTAAGCAATCATGATGATTATAAATTCATTATTTAATATAATTAATATTTATTTGAATATAAATTTAAAGGTGTAATACATTGCCGAAATTAATTATTATACTTTTTGAACGATAGTAGTTAATTCAAAGGACATAACAATTTTTTTACCGAGTGGTGTGTTTAAGAGTTTACTCGTCATAATGTGGCATAGTTTAAGGGTATAGAAAATATTTTTTTAGGATTTCGTATCCAAAAGACAAAAAGAAACCTTCGTGATGTGACTTCGATACCTGTTTGTCTTTCCACCCATCTGTATGATCTGGTTTTCTCAGAAACTACCCAAGCTAACACCTTGGAATTTGGCACTGTTTTATAAGTCGTTTGCCAGCATATATATTTTAAACATTTTAGAATTATTTTTGTTTTTATTTTAAGTATTTCTCAAACATTTTTGTTTTCATTTTGTCTTTATTTTAAGTATTTCAGAAACAATTTTGTTTTTATTCAAAATAAAAACAAAATTGTTTCTGAAAACGGTGGGGGGGTGTCTGAAATTCAAATACGATATGACAAGATCAAGTGGGGTATCGTAGGAAAGGGCTTTGTTTACACATTTCAAAACTAATAATTTTTTTTAACTTTTAGCCGCATTAGCTTTTGACATATGACCAAAAATGTGTGAAAAAATATCATACTTCTTCTCTTTATCTCCGAAATTTTCAAACCGAAAGATAGGAAATAGTTTAGACTAATAGACAGTCTTAAATATATTATAGGAAACATGAAACGAAGTTCCGGACTTTTATATATATAGTTTTCGAAGAAAACAAATAAATTTGTCAATATTTTGAAATGATTGCGTGTGACGCTTGTTGCGCGAATCCGACTCGTACTTGGCCGGTGTTTTCTTAAATGATGTCAAATAAAATAATGTCTTTTCTTTGTTGATTAATTATGGTTCTACTTTTTATTAATGAAGACGCTATAAAATTGGAATTAACCTAGAGCTTACGGAAAACTCTCGATAATCTTTTTATACTTATCTACCATTGTAGCCAAGAATTGGAAAAATCTCGACAACCTTTATACACTGATCTACAATTAGAGAGAAGAATTTTAGGAATTGCTGAAAGACGTTTTGAGCGGTGGGTTACAGGATCTGTCGCCGTTCTTCTTTATCACTTGTTCTCAGATTAAGGCATACATGGACATGACTCGTGTAGCGGAACATCCATGGCTGTTTTGACCTGTTCCATGCATCTCATTGGTGCTCTTTCTCGTAGTCTGTTACCTACACTTTGCCCTCTATCATCAGGCAATACTATCGTTGTTACGCTGCTATATATTCCCGAAGAATTTGATTTCGCTAGTTGTACAATATTGAACAACGCTGCCTGATACCAGTTTCTTGGAGTATGGATGCACTTGAACCGAACTCATTCCGAGATAGTTTATCATTCATACCAAACATTCCTGGCCAATATTAGATTTCCAGGGTGTCTATATTTTTTCTCTCACTTTCACGAGCATCCATGCCATTAGTGTCCACGTCTCTGCGGCGAAGAAGCAAATGGGAAACATTAATGCTCAAACGAGTCGGGTTTTCGTCTTTTTTGAGATGTTGCTATTCTTCCATGTCTTCCTCAGTTTATCCATAGCAGACCTAGTAATAGTCATACACCTTTTGATTTTGTCAATTCATCCGCAATATTAGAATTTAATGCTCCCAAATGGACCTCACGATGTGACTTTGGGCGAGTTATCGTTAGCGTGGTCAGCAATCATCATCTTCATCTTATGCAATTAATCTTCAACCCGAATTTAAAGTTCCATCCTTTGCAGTATACTTTCCATACGACGAATATTAGTTGCGAATAAGGTGGTACCATCCGCATATCAAAGATTCGAAATGTTTGAGCTACCGATCGTATTTCGGTGCTTCCAGTTTTCAGGACCAATTTCTATGACAAGCTCTGTATAGATATTAAACAGGAGTGGCGAGATTGTATATCCTTCATGAACTCCTGCACTGGGGCGGAAGTGATACGAGAATCTGTTCTAACTGAGGTTGTTCAATTTTCTTAAAAATACCTGAGGAGATATATCGGCGTGTTTCGTAAGGTGTTTCAGTGTACATATCTCCAGTAGCGTTTCCTAAAGTTTCGAACGTTTAACCGAATCAAATATCTTGGAAAAGGTAACGCAAAGATAAAAAGAAAAATATAAGATTTTTTTAAATTTTACGATTGATGCATTGAATTTACTAGATGCTACATTTGAGCACCTTAGTTATTTTAGTAACTATTTTCAATTCATTTATAATATGTGCGGTTTAAAAGAAACGCTATTAAGCAACGAAAGAGGTAGAATTAAATTTTGCTCCTAACCTTAGTATTGTCTGAAGAATATTCCTGACTCTACCAATAACCAAAATGTAGTTAGCGGAGATAGGAGTTCCATTATATTAAAATTAATTAGAAACATACTACTAACAAAATAGTCTTAGTGGTTTGGCCATTTGTGCATGAAATTCACAACTCTTTTGGATGAAATTCCCGATTAAATAAACTGAAAAGAGATACCAGAAAAGTTTACAGAACTAAAAGTAAGAAAAAGTGTTGATGTTACTTTTGTTTGGTTTTTTTGTAAATACTAGCTGTTTGTCCCGGCTTTATCCGGGCCAAAACGGCCGTAACTGAATTTGATTTTATTTAGCTTTTTATATTATAATTATAAAAATACGGAAATAAGTATTACTTTATTTTTACCTTAGAGTCTAAATACACAGTTTTATGTCTCTCACATTCCTTTTTTCGAAATTCCCATACAAATAAACTGAAAAGAGATACTAGAAAAGTTTACAGAACTAAAAGTGAAAAAAAGGTTCTTATGATTTTAGTGTGTTGATATTACTTTTGTTTCGTTTTTAATAGGATACCAGTTCCCCGTCCCGGCTTTATCCGGGCCAAAAGGGCCGTAACTGAATTTGATTTTATTTAGCTTTTTATATTATAATTATAAAAATACGGAAATAAGTATGACTTTATTTTATCTTATAGTCTAAATACACAATTTCATGTCTCTCACATTACTTGTTTCGAAATTTTCATACAAATAAACTGAAAAGAGATACCAGAAAAGTTTACAGAACTAAAAATTAGAATTAGAATCTTTTAAATTAGAATTAGAATCTAAAGAGAAATATAGGTGCCAAATTTCAAGTTTGTAGGTTTTATACTTCGGGAGATTTCGTGGTGTCAGTCAGTGAGTTAGTGGTAATTGGTTATTATAAACAGGTATAATTAAAACGTGATTATTATTAAAATAGATAAATGTGTGTAGTTGAAAATTTTAAGTGATTATATGACAATTCATATCCGTTTCTGAAAAAATCACATATCGTAAGTTGAACGCTTATTACTCGTAAAGCAGTGGAGCGTACTTAGATGATATATATATATATATATATATATATATATATATATATATATATATATATATACACACACACACATACATACATATACACACACACACACACATATATATACATACATATATATATATATATATATATATATATATATATACAAAATTAATTTTCTTTTGAATCTCTTTATATATACTACTATTATAAATACTTTTAAGATCTTTAAATATACTGGTATAGCCACGTCACACAAACGGAACCCTGTATCGAAAAAGTTTTCATGGCACACCCCCAATATTTAATTCAAAGACCTATTCAAGCATACGCTATACAATGGGCTATGTGAAACAAATGCCACCCTCATCGCTTTATTTGAAGGGTAAGTACACTAAAAATATCTAAAAAAATATTTTGTAAATTTGTGTGCGTCATAAATATGTATAACCATGGTAAATTTCAATTTTATAGCACTAATAGTCTGAGTAAAACGGTTGTGGCATACGGACGGCCAGGCATACAGGCGGACATGGTGAAACTACAAACGTTCACGGTTTGGTTACGGAACCCTAAAACTTCTATAAATATAATAAAACAATGGTGGTAAAAGAGTTTGTATGGTAGAGATATTCAAAAAACTAATTTAAGGGGACTTTAAGTAGGTTATAGAGGAGAAACAAAAGCATTTTTAAAATGTTTATCTGTTGATCTGTTATCATGTTTCTTGTAGTACTCGTTAAAAAAAACTTGGATGAAATTTTCACGATTACATTTATTAGAATTTAGGAAAAAAGTTTGTATCTTAAAGATATCGAAAAAATTATTTGTGGGGACAAGTGGGCTACAGGGAAGAATTCTTTGTAAAATTTAAAAACTATTTAGCAAATCTAAATGAAATTTTCATTATTACGTTACGAGATAAAATAATTTGCAATGAAATGTAACAGTGACTCAAATAAACGTGATAGTGAACATTTTATCTAAAAAATTTAATCTAAATTGAAAAATTTCATCTAAATAAATGTGATAGTGAAAATTTCATCTAATTTCATCTACTTTTGCTTTTAAATAGTTTTTAAACGATGCGAGTAAATACGAGGAAACGGACACCCGACATTTTGACATTTCATGATGTCAAAATATCGGAAAATAAAGAAAAAAGCTTCAGTATATTAACCAGTACCGACTTCTAATTTGAAAATTGTTATTGGACAAAAAACGCAATTTTACATGAAACGTGACCAAGGTTTTTTAAAAATGTTAATTTGATTAACTCAAGTTTGGTATATACTTTTGTCATTCGATTTTATTTATTTTTAAATTAATCAAATTAATTATATATTTGGAGTCACTTGGTATAGTGTTAATTTTCAATATTTCTTTGCGTAAATTTACAAATGATATTTTTGTTCTCTTGACTCTAAAATTGGAATTACGTCATGGAACTGTTCCGTTAATTTATATAAATAAGGACAGATGCTGTTAAAAAAGTGAAATTTAATAACAAATATTGTGACGGTTTCCAAGTAAAAGTACGATATGATTAAGGATCACGATCGATTTATAGAATGAGTTTAAAAGGGAACTTGATCTAAGTTCCTTTTTTACTTCCCGTTTCCAATCTTTTAATACCATCTTAGTTCCAGTGATGCGGGATCTCAAGAAAATTTTATCTCGTCATTCTCGTTCATATTATCACTAAATAATATAAAACAAAGTCTCTGTCTATCTGAACGTAATAATCTCAAAAACTACTTCAGGGATTTTCATACGGTTTACCATCAATAGATAGGGTGTGTAATTTGGCCCAACTTTGACCAAAATTGTTCAGTAAGTTGGAAAAAATCGTGACATCTGAAAGCTTGGCAGGTATGTACAGCGTAACTCGTTATTTCTTTTGTATGGCAGTATTGTTTTTCTTTCCTTATCATGCGGCTAGCATTTGGAATGACAATAAATAAAGCACAGGGTCAGATTTTAAACGTTGCTAGAATCGACCTCAGCGTTCAATGAGTTTCACACGGCTTATTGTACGAGTAAGTTGCTTTATTACGTGTGATATCAAAACATAATATGTTTTTTTTGCACCTAATAATATATATATATATATATATATATATATATATATATATACAATAATTGTATATAAAGAAATATTTTAGGTTTGTCTATAAAGATACGTCTTCTAAATATTAATTCTCTTAGAATAATTATTTTACAATTTGTATTAAAATACACTTCACTAAAATTTGTAGTTAACGTTTAGTAATCATTACGTTGTTTATTAATAAAAAGTGTAAGAAAAAAACTCCACATCAGTCGTGTTATGATCTAACCTACAAGCTTTACGCAACAGTCCGATAGATGTACTTGGTTATGCCAGATTAATGATCAGGCCATATATACTTAATGCTACCCCAAAGGTATATAATTGATGTAAGGTTTGTGTAAATTTGCCAATATATGGAGATAAATACGGATTAAATCGGAAAAACTTATGCATCTGAGAATTTTTCATTCCATCACCTACAAGTGCGAAGCCGAGCCGGGTTGCTAGTAGTAAATAAAAAAGATCAGGCGCATATCGAACTCGAGCGATAACCGTTCCACTTCATAGTGCTCGAGTGATAACCGTTCCACATCACCATTTCACATCATGAAATTAACTGGCTATACGCGATGCTAGATTTCTTGTAAAAGGAGATGTTGTCACATACCTCCCTTATTTTTAAAATCTTTTTTTTATGTTACTCAAAAATAAAGTGGAAGGATTACATATTTTTGCTATACCAGCATCTAGAATCGAGTTATGTTCAAATTCTCTATATATTTTATAAGCTTAAAAAAATTATTTGGCTATTTCTCTTTTAATTTATTAATCCAAGTAAATGAGCAATGTGTACTAAATGCCACTATTGTTACATTTTCAGATCATCACATGCGTACATAACAAATTAGAGGAGGTGGGACAAACTTCTCGAGTTATCTCACGGAGGACATACCATGATTTATCCTATTGAACTTTTGAAGACCCTTCCTGTGATACTCCACTCGATGAAGTCCATGAAAAAAAAATTATTATACATATTAGCGTAATGAATATACGTGGTCTTGTAGAATCTACGCGGTCTTGTAAGACGTCTAAGATGTCGCTGTGATGTGTTGGATTAATCATAAGGCATACGGCCTTTGACGGTGCAGCGCACTGCGGGGATTCGGGTTCGATTCCCGACCACTCGTATTTGGGGGCTGAACTGGTGTTCTGGTTGGCTGTAATAGATTGCTCTTGTTAAATAAATAAGTTTTAAATAAATTTTAATTACGATTGCACTTAAAAGATTTATGATATTATGACTTATGGACAGATAAACGTGTCGAAATTATAAGGGTTTCTTTTTACGCCATTCGCTTAAGGAACCCTAAAAATGGTGACTCATTTGACTGGGACAAAAATTACTTCCAACAATTTATTGATTAGGGTATCATAGAAAAGCATTAAATTAAGATTTATGTTTTTGTATTTTACGTGTATGTTCATATCATAACTAAGACGACGATGGATGGTGATTTTAGCTCTCTACGATGGATGGTGTCTCAGAAATAAAGATGCCATAGACAGTAAGACAGACGGAGGGAGATACACAGTGTGATTCTATAAATCTTCCATGTTTTTCCAGTTTTGTTACGGATAATAAAAAGGTATAAGGGTCTCATTATATTTATATGCTAATTTTTAAATTACTGTATATAGTATTTCTCACGAGATTCATACTGTCTACAAATGTATCAATACAGAATGTCGCTGCCGTACGTGCGTCGCGGTGCGCATCACTAACGCACTGCCACCCGCAGCCGATTCGTAATTATCCAAGTTTGCGCTATCTGCCAGCGCCGATCTGCGAATACAATCACGTAGCTCGTATGCATTGTAGACGAAGTACGTAATGGTATTTAAAACGTGAGTTCGGCAGTTGTCTTTGGTGTTTGCGGCGGCGCAACATTAGCATGGCGCGCCGGATGCGTCGCTTTGTTCCACCCAAATGCCGCCGACGCGCCGGGGGGCGCGTGATGCGACTCTACACGCTTGTTAAGAAGAAATATTAACCCTTTTAGGTTCACATCTTTCATATTGTAAGTGATGTTCTCTTTAATTTACTGAGAATAATTTTAAATTTTTATATCTCGTCAATAATTAATGTGTATCTACCAACAAGTGCATGAAATTTAAAACGAACATTTTCATCTCGTTCTTTATAATTATTTCTGGAGATTGTATTGTGTGTATAAATGGCGTATGAAAGTTAATCTTCAACACCTGGTAGATCTTCGTTCGAGCTAAATTTTGCGACTATTTTACAGTTAATAAATTATAGTTCACTAATTATAGTTAATTAATTTAGACTAAATTATAGTTAATAAATTCATTAACTACGTGACTGCATTTTAATTGCACCTTGGGAATTTTGGATTTGTCAAATTTTAAAAGATTAAAGTAAAGGCGAATTTTGTTGGTCTTACTTTGCAATTTTTAAATGATTTCTTGCTTTAACACGAATGTTGAGAGAATGTGAAAAACGAGGGAAAAGAGAAAGGTTTACAATAAGGCTGAGCATTCTGTAATATCTATGAAGAACAGATAATTTATAAGATAAAATACCTTTTGGATTATATGTCAGTAAAGAATGGAAAGTTATGAATATAGGTAGGAAAGATTGGGAAGAAATCGATGATATTCTAAAGAGGGAGTACTTTTTGCAAATTATGTGAGTTTATTATTAAAAGCATTTGGCTTGTCGTCTTCGGAAGTAAGATAAAACTCATGATAGTGGATCGACTGGCAAAAATGTCAGACGTAGGATCAATATGCAACGCGTTGGATATAAGGGCTGGAGATAAATACTGTAGATATTTTAGTCCACAGAGTGTACAAAAGTCTTCATGGCTTTTTACTGAGATGTGAAAAACCGATTATTTTTTAAATTTTGATCGGGATATATTTCCCCTGTTTGAATTTATGAGATCAGGAAAGACAATATTGAAAAGTTGGTAATAATACAATGCATCGAGCAAAAAAGTTTGATAGATAAATTGCCCATCGGATAAAGGGCCAAAGTAACTAAAAAAAATTGTATTTGTCCAAGTTAGATGGGAATTTTAATTCTTTTGCTTATGAATTGTAACTTCAATGTTCAAAAGACAAGATCCAACAGAATGAAGGGGTGTGGAAGAATTATATTGAAAAGTATTCATTCAAATTATCGAGAACGTAAAAGTTTCTCTTTATATGATGACCAAATCAATTAAAAAATATAATATTTTGCTAGATGGTATCATAATTTCTATTTTTTTGTATATTTATTCATATATAAAATGTATAAGAGGAATATTACTCAGTTAATAGTAGCAAATTAACTTAAGTAATAATTCGCTAGTCATATCTCTTTTACATCGCAAATTATTATACAGAGTAGTATTCGATTTTGTTCTCACTTTGTGCATAAACTTACTTAGAAATTATTATTATTTATACAATATATTATTAGAAACTAAATACGAAAATTAGAAAGTCTCGCGACTGTTCACAATGATAAAGTTATTTATTTCCAGCTAGGTACAATATTCTTTATTCAAGCTCAGAGGTAAAATTTTTATTTATCTGTAGCATATTAAAAGCTTTTAGATTAACCTAGCTTCTTATAAATCTTAATTTTAAAACAACTTGTCGATATTTTTAAAAATATGTTGACAAAGATATCGCCTGGCATTTTTGAAAAATGGAATTAAATATTATTGCTTAAGGAGTTCAAAAATAATTTTTGCAAATAATAATTTTGCAACCATGAACATTATGTGGTCCATAAATAATCACTACCCATTAGGCAGGCTTCCGGTGTTTTCTGCAAGTAACGCAAAATTACCACTCTACGAAATATGACATCTGCCCTAAAATAGTTGCAATTCTTAGGACTGTAAGTCTGATGAAACAAAGTGGTTGGAAGGATTACTCGAAATAAATCCTCAGGTCAATAGCTAGAAACTTGAATTGACGAGCATAAGTTTGAAATGCAGGATAAAAAAAGTTCTTAGGAACTTCTTTAAGAAACTATGACTGTGATTAGACATCCAATTTACAATATGGACAAGACAGGAATAAATATATATATATATATATATATATATATATATATATATATATTTATATATATATATTAGCAGGAACACATTAGAAGCGAGTCGACGCCTCTTCTTAAATAATTTTTGCTTATGCTATGAGTGAAGCTGGTATTTATGGACCGCAGGTATATATATGCTTCTGAAACAGCAATTTTCTTTTCCTTGATAAAGACTGTTCTGCAAGCGTTATTTATAATTCTTCGTAAAATTAGTGGACTAAGTTGATTCTATTCCTGAAATGGTTGAGACTTTTTAATATTTTGTAATACTTTCTAAAGATAACAAAATATTTATCATAGATAATTATACCAGCCATCTCGCCTTGGGAGCATATTAATGAGTAAGCTGATAGATTTTTAACCCAGGGTTTTTTCCACATCCCGTGTTTTGAAAGTACTTATATTTCCCCGGATTAAGGCGGTTTTTCAGGTGTGAAACATTCATCATTATTCGACAACTTTAAGCTAAAATTACTATCACATACATCTTTACACCGTGGCAGAAAACACGCAGAAAACATAATGTAGAAAAGTTCACACTTGATTTTGACTTAAATACTTATTCTTTGATGTAATGCACTTGAAGACTATGGCCTATTTTACTTATATTACGACATTCTGGGATTACCGACAATCTTTCTAGATAAGTCCCGCACAAATCTGATTAGTCCATCAAAGAGACATACAAAAAAAATTAAGTTACATTATTGTCTATATTCTACCACATCGTCTTCAGCTACTAGATTTATATTTTTTGGCCATTTAAAAAAGGCTTAAAATTGTGAGTACTTACCTGAAATTAAAAAAAAGTAATATAAATTGCTTCCTACAACAAAGCTGATCTATTTCAGAAAGTATACAGTAAATTAGCGTCTATTAACAATCGTCTTCAGTTATTAGATTTTATATTTTTGCCCATTTAAAAAAGGCATAAAATTGTGAGTATAATACTTACCTGAAATAAAAAAAAGTAATATAAATTGCTTCCTACAACAAAGCTGATATATTTCAGAAAGTGTACAGTAAATTAGCTTCCATTAACAATCGCCTTCAGTCATTAGATTTTACATTTGCACCCATTTAAAAAAGGCATAAAATTGTGAGTATAATACTTACTTGAAATAAAAAAATAATATAATTTGATTTCTACAATAAAGCTGATATATTTCAAAAAGTGTACAGTAAATTAGCTTTTATTAACAATCGTCTTCAGTCACTAGATTTTACATTTTTTGGCCATTTAAAAAAAGACATTAAAATTGTGAGTATAATACTTACCTCAAATAAAAAAAGTATTATAAATTGCTTCCTACAACAAAGCTGATCTATTTCAGAAAGTGTACAGTAAATTAGCTTTTATTAACAATCGTCTTCAGTCACTAGATTTTACATTTTTTGGCCATTTAAAAAAGACATAAAATTGGGAGTATAATACTTACCTCAAATAAAAAAAGTAATATAAATTGCTTCCTACAACAAAGCTGATCTATTTCAGAAAGTGTACAGTAAATTAGCTTCTATTAACAATCGTCTTCAGTCACTCGATTTTACATTTTTGGCTATTTAAAAAACGCATAAAATTATGAGTATAATAACTTGAATAAAAAAAATTATATAAATTGCTTCCTACAATAAAGCTGATCTATTCCAGAAAGTGTACAGTAAAGTAGCTTCTATTAACAATCGTCTTCAGTCCCTAGATTTTACATTTTTTGGCGATTTACGAAAGGCTTAAAATTGTGATTATAATACTTATCTCAAGGAAAAAAATATACATAATTTGCTTTCTACAATAAAGCTGATCTATTTCAGAAAGTGTATAGTAAATTAGCTTCTATTAGCAATCGTTTTCAGTCACTAGATTTCACAATTTTTGGCCATTTAAAAAAGATATAAAATTGTGAGTATAATACTTACCTGAAATAAAAAAAATAATATGAATTGCTTTCTACAATAAAGCTGATCTATTTCAGAAAGTGTACAGTAAAGTAGCGTCTATTAACAATCGTCTTCAGTCACTTGATTTTACATTTCTTTGGCCATTTAAAAAACGCATAAATTTATGATATTAATACCTTGAATAAAAAAAATAATATAAATTGCTTCCTACAATAAAGCTGATCTATTCCAGAAAATGTACAGTAAATTAGCTTCTATTATCCTTCAGTCACTAGATTTCACATTTTTTGGTCATTTAAAAAAGGCATAAAACTGTGGGTATAAATACAGTAAAGTAGCTTCTATTAACAAAGGCTGAATGTCTTATCTGTGAAAATCTTAATAAATACCAGGGTATTTCACGATGAAAACTATTTTGCCATAACTACTGCTGCTTCAAACATAGTAAATAACTCTTTAATTAACAGAGGGAATAAAATGATAGTCTCAAATCCTTGCACTTCACCTAATATAAGTACTGTAACGCAAGATTGTGTTAAAGAAGCATCATTATTATAAGTGATTGATGAATCTGTAATGGCTTTGTTGTTTCAGCATTTTTTACTTAAAATTTATGTGACGTAATTTAGAGAATTTGGAAAGAAGTTGTATAAAAGGGTTAATTTTTTTTTATCTATTCCAGTCTTTGTGTTAAGAATGATAGAAGAAGAGAAAGTGTCGATATACTCTTTCCGACTAAATTGGGTCCGCAGTGATCACATTAACATTTACCCAAACAATTTACACTTAATTTTTATTCACAACTAATTGAAACTACGTGATGTATATCTACTTTATTTAAATTATTAACCACGACCTAGGTTTCGTTGTATAACAACATCTTCAGGTGGGCAATTTGAAGAGTAACGAAACCTAAGTCATGGTTAATTATTTAAATAAAGTGGGTATAACACTTCATCACGTAGTTTCAATTAGTTACGAATAAAAATGAAGTGATTGGAATTTCTACAAAATTAATGCTAAATATATCAATATTCCAAACAATTTAATTAGAAAGTTCAATAGAATTATTCCAAGAATTATTTAGAATAAATTGATTTAAAGACAGCGAGATTAATTGTTATATGAATCGAGTCATATTTAAATCGTAGTGAAAAGTTAAATACATAAGGCCCACGTCGGTCGGCATATCTATTAATAAATTTAATAAAATTCAAGTCAAAATTCTCAACTAATAAAGGGAGAATACTCTCGACTTTCTTTGTGAAAAGTCCGGGAAATAGGCAAGGAGAGACCACGTTCATTATGACGTACAAGAACTTTACGAAGTTTTACTTAATTTTCTCCCACATGACAGTTAAGTTTTTAATCCATTTCACTATGGTTAACTGCCGTAATTTATATTCAAAACTTTTTAAATAAGAGGAAACTTTTACTTTTACTTCGAACAAGCAAGGTTTTACATTGCAATCTTGGTAGTTTGTTGCATTTTTTAATATAAAAATACTTGTTCACGCTATTAAATTTGGCAATTATTTGTCGCGGCGTGAACTTTGAAGAATTTCCTATTACTATTTTCAGTATATTAGTTTTGGTGGAGATAAATTTATAAATCACAGAGAAAAAACATTTGTCTCTTTAACAATTTTTATAGAGTTAGAGAACCGAGTTTTGATTGAGAGCATACGTCTAAATTGTAGAGTAGAATCACCCGCTAATTTAGAACGTGGTATCTTTAGTCACCGAGACTTGGTTGGGAATGGACCGATCTTTGAGTCATTTAGAGGGTTCGCCAAAAGCGTTCTAGAAAAAATGGAGGTACTAAATGATTCATTGAGGAGGGACAGACTCTAACCCTGTTGGGCGGAAGCGCTGTGATTGTAGATACGGGACACTATTATGAGACTTTCGAAAGTCCCCTTTTTGTATGAGGTTACGGGTCCCAGGAGGGAAGGATTCTTATGCGAGCTTCTAGTTTGACCGTTCCTTTAAAGTTTATGTGCAATATTATAAGTCCAATAGTTTTGGGTTAATTTAGCATCCCGAATCAATTTGTATACTTTAAAAGCGTTAAATGATGTTTAGTAAACCTGAGATATGTCATTGACCTATTTATTAGTATGTGTATTACTTATGTATTCAGGATTCATATGTGTAACTATTTAAATTCTTTATTCTTACTTAGTAACGAAACGGCTTAACCGATTTTAATAAATGATATATAAATAAAATCAGTGTTAATATAATTAACAATAATATATCGTACTCTAAACCGATAATCTTTTTTATAATTTAATTTTGATATCAGTTTTCGGCCCTGCATCCTACAGTGCAATTTTTTTTATTTTCTACTCATCTGAACGTCACGAGCAGAATCTAATATGGCCCATAACTTATATAATGTTTAATTAAAAAAACAAACAGATTTGTTTTTTATTTTTTAGAGTAAGATATGTTATATGGAAGTTGAGAGCAGTATACTATTAGAGTTTTAACCATATATTTCTGTAACTTCCTTTTTTATATTTTGTATTTTTATTTTCATGAATTTAAAATTTAAAAAAATATTCAGATAATTGTTAATAATAAAATATTAATTTAACTTTATTATTTTATTTTTAAGAAATAATTTATCACAGAAAACATTTTGTAAAATGTATTGAAAACATATTTTTAATTTTATAATACTGTTAAGTTGCTTTGTCAGATACGTTTTCCTACTATTTCTGTAATAGCAACTTTTGATGCTGGTTTTGATGAAATGAAAACGACAATTGGCCGATGATAATTGAAATACGATACCAACATTTTAGATACTATAATAGACAATTTTAGAATTAATTATAGAAAATTTTAGAATTTTATTAAATTAATAAACACTTTTAACGTTTTAAAACAGCTTAATGCAATACACACTTAATGCAAAACAGCTTAATGCAATGCAATAAAATAGTTAAGTTCTAATCGTTATAAATAAGAAACAATGCCGATAGACTATCACAAACCTGAAGTAGCGTGGTGAGAGAGAGAAGCGTTAAGTCGGAAAGAGACAAGTCTCGAAGCTGGTCCAATTAACACAGAAAGAGCCGATAAGATGGGAAGCTGGCCGTATGGCAGGTCGCGATGTATAGTCAGAACGTTTTAACTCCCATACAAAGGCGCCATTAAATGTTTCACATTAAAAAGGAGATGGTGCTCCATTTCACCCCTATTTTATAATTATTTATGTATGTTTTTTTACCGAAAGACCGAAACCGTTCACCGTTTTTTGAAAATGTTTCAATGGTAGAATATTCTTCCCTAGGGACCAAATATAGTTATATAGTAAATATAGTTAGGAACCAATGGTGAACCCCGTAGATATCTTGAGGAACCCCCAATGGAAATAACGTTAAAAAGAAGGTTGTAAATAAGCAGATAAATACTAACCCATTTTATCTAGCTTTAATCTATCAATTAGAGGAGATATTTTCAATTATTAAAGGGTATTTTTTTATCTTAATTTTATTACTTTTTAGTTCGATTTTCCACGTGGTCATGTTTCTAATTATTTAATTATTTGTTTTCTCTTTAATTACAATGATATGAGTAATTTTAAAAATACATATTCTGAATTTTACGTTGTTGAGAAGACTTTTAGTTGATCGGGTAATAAAAGCTGACAGAAATAATCTTCCAGGTAAGATGGTCCATATGAAGGGCATAGAAATTAATACTGACCGTGCAAGAAATTGGTGATTTGTAGAATTTTTCCGGTTATTAACTTCTCACCTGCACACGTATTTACTTGTTATACGAGGAAGAAATTGTAACTCAAATTATTTTATAGTAAGAAATAAATATGACTGAAACAAAAAATCGTATTAATTAATGAAACTAAATGCAAAATACGCTATATTTCAACATTCCACATTAGTACTAAAACACCAGTCACGCTTCATTCTATTTAAGCAAATGTCATGTCTTGGAAAAGTATAAGAAATAAGTTCTAGTATTTAATTTAAAAACAAATCATTATTTCTAAATAATTTAAAATAGAATTGTGAATTTTGATACGATTTTACAATTATTGTCCTTTAATTCTTCCGAAAAATGGATTGTCCTTTAAAATAATTACAATCCGTGTCGTGTTTCGTGCCTACGTCTCCATACAACATAATAAAGCTTCCTAATAATAGTTTTAAATGACTCAGAAATCATAAAAAAAGTGGATGGAAACCGTAAGGAGGAATCCTCGTAATGCACCCCCTTCAAAATGATATGTAGTTTGTAGTAATTATCCCTTCTAGTTGCGAAATTATTTCTACCTCTGGTTTTCTATCTGTTATCTACTACTTTTTCAGATAGAGAATGATATTGAAAACTAAATGCAATACAGAATTTGGAAGGAAGCAATTTTTTTTAACAAGGCTATTATTACATATTTCTTAATGTTAGCCATTGATCTAAATATCAAGATACGACCGAAGGAACATAAACCAAATCGAAAATGTCAACACCAATTCATGTGCGCCATCTACTGCATTTAAATGAAACTATTTCGTCGGTCACATGACCGACTACACGCGATCGTAGATATAATGTTGTCGTGGCGTCATCTTATTTTATTATTTGTCAACTAAATTAAAAAAAATGATTTTCAATTTGTACGCATGTATTTTGACATGGCAATGCTTAAATAGCTTAGAGTTTATGTAAAGCAATGAAAAAAAGTTATTTTTATATAACAAAAGGTAACTATAATAGGTATATACAATGACACCATACTATATAGATATCTAAGGAATGATTCAAAATTAAGGTGACTAAATTATCTCATTCAGGATCACTTCATTCTGTGCCAATCAGTTTTAATTTATTCCCTGTTTGGGGAGGTTGTGTACTTAGAGTTGTCGACGTTGGTAAGAGGTTTATGCAAAAACCGATATATATTTCATCAGCCATGAAAAGGTTAAGGTTTAAAAAAATTAAATTTGTCTTAAAGAAATTATAATGCTATAATACTCTCCGTCTACATACAGGTACATATCTACGTCATATTTTCGATAATTTTTTACCCAGTTCTCGTATTTTATATTAATTTAGTTTAAACTTTTTTTTTTATTATTTTAGTGCAAAATTGATAATATCCCACGTATGTAGAAAGACACCAACTAATTCAGGATCACATTTAAATTCTTACTGGCCACAAAAGAAAACGCGAATTTTCGATAACTTTATCACGATACAATTCATAGGTTATATCGAATATTATTAAATCATATTCAATTACGTTCTACTTCCCGTTTTATTTACCTTTACAAAAAAATCTCTTTTTAATTGCACTTCTCTGCTTTAAAAATTAATCAAATATTTGGCGAAATCAATTTAAATTAGTTTTAGAGAGCGGTAAGACAATTTCAAGTTACTCTTTTACAAGAGATAATGTCTACACTCTTTTTAAAGTATTTTACATGTACAAAATTCATTGTTACAATGTTATTATATGTATAGATAAATAATATTTGTAAGGTTAAATATCTAGAAGATTTGATCAAAGCAAAGAAAAATGAATATTTACTAAAAATAATGTATGAAAACACGTCCTTACAAGGTTACAACGTTAGAATTCATATAGCTACTGGAAACACAACTCAACAAATGACAAAAAATATATATGAGAAACGATAATTAACGGAACGTAACATAGGTCAACTTTTTTAAAAATTTTCGAACTGAAATTGAAACTAATTTTTATTACAAAATCTGGTATTTTTTTGACTGTTTTCGGGATAAACCTACTCACGAGAATCGAAATGTCAACTGAAACGAAAGGCAGCTAATTTCGCCATTTAGCACCGTTTCTAGTGGGACATTTTTCAGTTGCTATGGGCCAGTCCTTACGAAGTAATATAAGTCTATGACGTTAGCAGAGAAAGAAACCGGTAAGATCTAAATCTATAGTTTTAAAGCGCAGAAGACAAGAAATCGTCGTAAGTTTTGTAGGTTTAACAGATTTCTGGTTTATCTGTTTTAAAAAGGAAGTAGTTAATTATCGGTAAGGTTTTCATCTTCATACTCGAAAAATTCGGATATTTTAAAAAGAAAGAGATTTCTCTTTCTTCAACGATTTTTTATATATGACCGTTTTTAGGTTTCCGTGTCTTTCTAAATCGTTATAGTTTCCACTCTTTACGATTCCGTGGAAAAATTGTAAAAAAGTTAACGAAAGGAATTCTTAGGCCATGTAAGTCTATCCGAAATGTTAAAATGTGACCTAGTTGACTATTTGAGAAAATATTTTTTGTTTTTTAAGGACCTTCTTATTAAATTGAAATTGGAAATGGGAAACATCAAAAATTATCAGTATTGGTTTTTAAGGTTTTATTTTTCTGTAGGTAGTAGGATTTAATGCAATACATGCATAATAGTAATTCTACGACCAAAAATAGTATTTTATATTTTCGGACTTTGAAGGCGATTAGCTCGCCTAGCGATTATGTGTTACGATAAAAAATTAAATTATTTAATTAAACATTTTTATTACGATAAATATTTTTACGAAATAATTCTACGACAAAAAAGGATTTTTTTATTTTCGGTCTTTGAATGCGATTAGCTCGAAAACGGTTGTTTTCAAATAACATTTAAATAACATTGTACTACATTTTATTTTCATATATTGTTTTTAAAAAAATATTAGTCTCTAAAATAATACATTTTTTTAACAGAATTATAATTTATTAAAACTCATTTTATTGTTTCTTTCCTTTTATAAATGCAAGAACAGGTTTAATAATCTTTTGAATAAAGATTGTTCACGGTAGAATCTATTTAACGAAATTCTTCATACGAATTATGTTAGTGTGTAGATCTTTGTCGGTAGCGAAGAAAAAAAAATTAAAGGGTATGTATTTTTTTATGACTGCGATGGAAATTAAACAAATGTCATGAAATGCAAATGTTTTATTCGTGTTTAATTAAGATTATAATTTCTTGACAATAGCTCTTCCACTATCCTACCACTGAAAGGAGGGCTCATCGTCACAGTTGCTGGCTGAGCCGCACGGCTCTAATCCTTCAAGTGGAGGGCACTTTCGCCCTCCGTTCTGGGGTCGACGTACCCGCCGCCGTCGCACGCGCCGCCCAAATCCGCACGACACTGAGCACTCGCCCCATTCACCCCACTGCGACACCAAACAGTCGCCTTCTGCTCCACGAATCAGAAAAAGAAATTTACTATCATAATTGGCGATTAATATCTTTTACATATGTATACAAAATATTAGCATATGCTGTTTCTATCGTAAATTGGGCGGCTCGTATTACTATGTGTTTCATTTAGATGCATTTGTAGTAATATTAAAGGAGTGGTATAATGTTTTTGTGTGTAAAATTTCAAATAACTTAGCTTTTATATAATTGTATAACAAAAGAAGGAGGAGATAAGTTTTAACATAAACTGATTATTGGTCTTTGCGATAAAGTCTCATTTTTCCTTCGAATATTAGCAAATATTAGTGACAATATTAACAAAAATCCCGCGTTATGAAAAAAACACCTAAGTGTTTTTTTCATAAGGCGGGATTTTTGTTAATATTATCGTTAAATTAATTTTCGGGTTTTTTAAAATGAATTTATGTTTCAAAGAAAAATCTAAGTTTCAAAACATAGGTTTAAAAACCGATTAATATTGAAAATTTTCTAAAATAGTACTTGCATTCGAGTTGGCGCCGATATATTAGGATACGTTAATGTTCTGCTGTTGTTATGTATATTCTTGAAAAACGATCCACCTGGTGAAAATTTCCCAAGTAAAAGTTTCATCAAAAGGAGATAATATTTTAATCAAAATAATGAAAATGTGAAAGCCAAAATTTAGTAATAAATCAATCACGATTTCAAATTAGGATAGAATTATCCGAGTTATAAAAAAAAAGAATAACCTCTGGATTAGAGCTGTCAAACTACGTAACTATAGCAATGGCATTATCACGGCAGTCATCTTTCTTTACTGCACGTGGGCGGCCTGCCAGTTATTTTTTATTTTAGAAAAAATTCACCTTCGAAAATACTATTACTTTTTTTTATAAAAATAATAGGTTTCATCTATGGGCCAACATGGATAACTTGCAATTTTTTCGGTTCTAATAACATTAGTTTCTCTTTAGTTTTTGTTGGACATAGGTTTAAATTTTCGGGCAGAAACGGATTTTTAAGCTTCAACTTATCACTTCGTTCATTACACATTTATAATCCCAAGCAGTTTTGTTAATTTTATGTTTTTTGTCGTTTTTTTTATATAAGTATTATTTAGAAATAATATGTCACGATTACATTATTTGGGTTAGTGTTTAGATTTTAGTGTCAATAGTTCGTACTAATGGGAATGATAATTTTATTAATATATAGTATAAAATAATTTTTTCAAATTTATATAATTCTTCATGTTCTGCAAAAAAACAGGTTTATTTTGGCATGTTAATCTTTTTTATATTTACATTTATAATATTAAATAGAAATGTGGTATTTTTTAATAAATACCATATTATCATTATTAATATAAAGTTTCATAAATAATATTATTTTATAATTTCTACTTGTTTTATATTAGCTTTTGCCTGTGGCTTTGCACGTCTAAATTTTCATACACGCACACACACATACACATATTTGTATGTGTATATATATATATATATATATATATATATATATATACGTATATATGCAGGACGTAACAAAGCGCAGGAAGTAATTTCTTCGTTAATTTTAGCGTTCGGAGGTATTCTAAAATCTGTGTTCAAAATATATACACAAGAAATAATTTCTGCATCTAGGTAATGAGTCATAATTAAAGAAGACATTTTATGCAATTGGCAAATGGTGTAATACCAGGCACGCATCTCTAGTGTCATTACGTGAATTTAAATAAATTCACAAAATATTTTCAGTCATATTACCTGTAAGCCGTTTGAGTGATTTCGAAAGACGGGACCGGAAATGCCTAGGATGCCGTCCGACGGATGCCGCCCGCAATATGTCTTCCGCTTCCGTATCCAAGCTGCAGTGAATAAAAAAATAGTGGTGTGAACGTGAAGATATAATAATTTTAGAAAAAAGGAGTGAAGTTTAGAGTGCAATACACATATTTCAAATTATATTTAAGTCTATTCATAATTTTATTATTCATAACTGTTCTCAGCGATGTGAATTCTGCGGAGAGATTTCATTTGATTAATACTATACCTTGCGGTTTTTTAAAACTAGTTAGCTGTGGTTATAATTGTACGCGAAAGTGTTAAATTTAGTTAAATCTGTTTAAAGTTTTGGTTTGCGCATAAAAATCTTGATTATGATCATGATTTTTGTATGCTTAACGAGCTATAAATCAATTAAGTTTGGAGTAATGTAGACAATAGTAAGAATAACCAATTTAGTTAATCATGAGTACCAAATTATGGCTAAGCTGTATTATACCTAGCATTGAGTATAAATTTCTCCGTTGTTGGCGGTGTATCAACTGCTACCTCTGGCGTTACACTCGTCACTGTGACCTCATCTATAACTGGAGATACAGTCTTAGTTTCGGTCTTATTTTCAGCCTTAATTTCATTATCAGCCAAGAATGTTTTCCTGGTTTCCTGATGAAATAGTTTCATAAGCTCTTGCGAGGTGTATTCCTTTATCTGTAACCATATTAACACAAAGTCGATTTTGAATGGACTTGTTTTCTTTTACGTAATTTTAAATTTCGAAATATTTATCAATACCCATGGAATAGGAATTGGGTATTTGACAAACAATTTTTTATTTCATTAATCATAATTTCAAGGTACAAGCTGATGAAGAGTGAAATTTTTTTTAAATAATCTTAAAAATTGACCGAGTTACAAAAGTTTAAATTTAATCTTTAGACAAGGACGGCAATACTGTGTTGTAAAGTCATTTTTAATATTGAACATTATATTCTACGAGAGGAAAAGAGACACGGATATACCCAACTCTACCCGTATCTTCAAATTTAGAAGCCTATAACTGGCTTATTTTTCAATCATTTTTTTAATTTTTTCAAGACTTGTTTTAATTAACTTATATTTCACAATATTGTACAAAAAATATCAAAATTTAGAATGAGTCAACTACCGGATTGGAAGTGACGTAGTTTTTGAACTATGATTTTTCAAAGTACTAAAATATTTCATTGTTATGTGTATTGAATAATTCGTTGTGTAATCTGTTTGAATTTGAACTTCGAACATGAATATATTCTTTTGACGGGTCCAAATGATAGCGTGGTTTATATAACACATGTTTTATTATTGGACACTGTTGACATGTAAAGTCACGCTAATGTAACTTTGACTAAACATTTTTCATAATTTTATGTCTGAAAAAAATTGGTCTTAGTTATGAATAAATTATCGAAAAATTTGATCATTACTTAGATTAATTGCTTTAATCATCAAAATTTAGTCGACTAAAACTTTCAATTTATTAATAAATCTATTAAGAAATTTGTTTGATTACGGTTGACATTGCTTGCGGAAATATCGATATTTTGTATTCCATTAATTTTTTGTTACATTGCTTGCGGAAATATCGATATTTTGTATTCCATTAATTTTTTGTTACATTGCTTGCGGAAATATCGATATTTTGTATTCCATTAATTTTTTGTTACATTGCTTGCGGAAATATCGATATTTTGTATTCCATTATTTTTTTGTTACATTGCTTGCGGAAATATCGATATTTTGTATTCCATTAATTTTTTATTACATTGCTTGCGGAAATATCGATATTTTGTATTCCATTATTTTTTTGTTACATTGCTTGCGGAAATATCGATATTTTGTATTCCATTAATTTTTTGTTACATTGCTTGCGAAAATATCGATATTTTGTATTCAATTAATTTTTTGTTACGTATAACATTTTCCAAATAATTTTAAGTGTGTATGAATATACATTTCTTTATTTATGCGGATAAGTAAATATAGCGTGGGGACGAACCTTGATAAACTGTACAGTGGCCATGGGCGGTAGCTCGAGCCGCCCAGGCTCGTAGAAGGCGGCAGCGGGATGTTGCGGTGAGCGCGGCGTCAGACGCGTCACGCGCGCCGCCGGCTGCGTCGCCCACGACGGCGACGTGAACGTCAAACCGTTGTCTGTGCCCGCATCCAGTGGTGTCAGCTATTCAACATAAATACTTATATAAGTGTTGTACTTACTTATTTTATCCGGACTATGATAAATTTTCATTCTTCAGAGTTTTACGTTTATAAAGTTAAGAGAGCGTTGGGCCAGGGTTGCCAAAAATAGTTTTTTATATTACTTTCGGAAAATGTTGGTTTTAAATTTTAAATTTCTTTTATTTCCTACTTATTTATCAACATCAATTCAATTTCTAAAATTGTAATTTCTTATTACGTATCTTAAATATTATTTATTTATGCTTAAATCGATTATAGTTGTATCGTGCCCTTAATATTTGGTTTTAAATTGTCTTTATTAAAATAACATTTATTAAAACCTCGTATGAATCTCCTGATCGAATGTTTGAAATTCATGAATTTAATCAAAAACATGTGCTTGCCGCTGATTGTTTGGAGACGTTATATTTATTGAGAAAGAAAGTTTTTTCTCAATTAAATGAAACGATTATATGTAGTATTATATTATATGTAGTAATATGTATATATGTAGTATTATATTATGTGTAGTAATATGTAGTATTATTTCTACTTTATTTAAATTCTTTACCACGACTTAGGTTTCGTTCTATTACAACATCTTCAGGTGGGCAAAGGGTTATTTCCGTTTTGCAAAATTTAGTACAATGTCCATTTGCTATATCAGATTACTAAATTTCATGTTACTTATATTAGCCCCAGATATTATTTTTTGCACAGTGTTTGACATTGAAAATGTAAAGAGTTTGTCATTTTATTTTTATATTTATTTACTTTGTGCTTTGTATTTTCCTATATTTAAATTGCAATTACAGGCAACTACAAATATATAATAATATATAAATAACCAATAATCACCAATAATCATAAAATTTCAATTCTAAAATATGCTCTCATTTAATGTAAAATAGTTTTGTACACAATCTTTATGCACGAAAATTCAGCCTGCGCAAATTTATGCTCGCAAAACTCAAAATGTTTATGTAAAAAAATTGATTAATGTTAACATTTTTTTAAACACCTCCTCATATAATTTATGCAACATAGTGAATTTAAAAGAAGAATTAGTAACAAGATTTTCCAGAGCAACGTAACAATTTATTGAAATCACGCATGGTTGAGCGGAAGAGCCATTCTAGCGGTTAAAAATGTCGACTTACGCGATATGAACAACATTTTTCTAAACTGAATTGCAGATGAAATAGTGACATGAAAATCCATTGACTCCGTTATGAATCGAATTTCTTCTGTTATGAGTCAAAGTGAGTAGTGCATTTTCCAATGGAATGTCTTAATTCTCTCGATGTTCCCGGATGCGACGGTTGTCATGCATCCTGAATTTGAAAAATTGTCAATTATATTAAACCAAAACATCAATCAGCCAAAGTTATACAATGGCACACGATTATCAGTTAAACAATTGACGAACAATCTAATTGAAGTAACAATTCTGACTGGACATAATAAAGGTGAAGACGTACGACTCACTCATTCCGACCGACATGGCGTTCGAGTTCAAACGACCTCAATTCTTAATACTTACTATAATTATCAAAAAAGAGCGAGAGTAATCTTTGCAATTGTGCGGTTTGAATTTAGAACAGGATTGCTTCTTTCAGAGGCAATTATTCTTCGTATGCTCCAGAGTCGGTAAACCATCTGATCTTTATGTAGAAAATGAATAAACAAAAAATGTAGTCCACTAGTTTTTTTTATAAACTAGAAACTATGATCGTATATGGCTGCGAATGAATACCGTACTACTGTGAATTAATAACAAGTTTTTAAAAAAAAAATACATTTTCCGCTAAAGATATAGTAAGCCAGGAAAATAGCTGGGCATGCGGTTGACGACACCTGCACGTGGTTTAAGTTCTCTTACTTTATCGGTCGCATGACGTAGAGGCGGGTGCACTTTATGGATTGAAATCTAATATTTTACCGTTTAACTAGATTAATATTCGATTGCCTTGCAGAATTCCGGAGAGTGGTAGCTATTAAGTTTGTATTCGTCGATGATGAATAAACGTATAAATGCATTCTCCCTTTAACATTTGCAATCATTAAATCGGGCCTTTGTGAGTAATTTTTTTTCTTTATCTTTAAAATTAAGGAAACTAAGTACGCAGATGGTGGACTTAGGGCCGTAATATACTTACAGTCTTAACTACTCATAAAGTTAAAATTATAGACATAGTTTCGTAAGATCGATAACGATTAATTTCGTTGAAAGTTTAATATCTAGATTATTTTTACCGAACTGGGTAGGAAACTCTTCTGGACAGAGATAATATTAACAATATGGCCGCCTAGTTGTCAGCTGTCTATATGTGTCATTCTATCGAACTGTCATTTAGTAGTCATATTAGTTGCTTAGAAATCAGTCGTTGATAGTTCTCTTTGATATTAATAGAGTTATATTATTTTGTAGTAGGTTTACATCATTAGTTAATTAAATCAAAACGGAAAACGCAAGCCGCGATTTTGATGAAGAAATTGTATTATTATTGAACTAGCGTGACCCGTGCGAAGTCTTCGCATTATTTATTTCATTATGAAGCTCAGATGACAGATCAAACAAATATTTTACTAAAATTGACATATAGAGGCGCAAGTATCAAAAGCATTGAGCTAAAGCGCCACTTTATTTATACGTGAGTGGATTTGAAATTAAACAAAAATTTTACCGACCATCAATCATATTGACGTTAAGCCGTTAGATGGCAGCATTGCTGCTTTGTGTATATAGTTTTAATAATTAATTAATTTGCAAAAACAATAGCAATAATAATTTTTTTAGTTGTGGATGCCGATAGAGCAAGCAATTATCTATAAAATGATATATAATTTATGTGGATTAGTTGTGAGGTTTTTTCTAAAAAGGGAGTGTAACATCTTAACCTTAGCGTATTAATATATATGATGATGATGATGATGTTGTTACCAAACACTTTCAATCCCCGTACGCTGTCTACAGACCCTGTGTTTCAATTGTGCCTACTGTTGTAATGTTAAATAATTTATTTATGTCAATTTCTCAACGTCAACTATAACGTATTACTGCAGTAGTATTATGAATCTTTTATAACATTCTTTCGTTTGTAAAAATATTGCAAACATAAGAGAACAACAATTCGATTTTGGGATATTTTAAATATTTAGTTTATCATTAAAACTCGAGTAAATATTATCTATGTGAGCTACTATGTTCGTATGTTTTGCCATAATACACTGATCGATTTCTGTAGCAC
This sequence comes from Druceiella hillmani, assembly GCA_039881145.1. Classification (NCBI taxonomy): domain Eukaryota; kingdom Metazoa; phylum Arthropoda; class Insecta; order Lepidoptera; family Hepialidae; genus Druceiella; species Druceiella hillmani. The sequence continues at coordinate 12,433,498 of JAYKKI010000054.1, read as the reverse complement.
ACGTTAATTTAAAACTTGCCTCATTTTCATGTTTTAAAAATCGATATATTCACGTGTTTTAAAATTATATTAACATTTTATAACCCTGCCTAGTAACAGAAGAAAATAAGAAAATTAGAAGGAAATATTTCTTTCACAGTTTTTTTTTGTTACTTTACTAATATTATATTAAGATAATAATTACTTAATTGTTTCAAGATATTGTATTATTCAATAATAACAATTTTTCTTAAAATATGGTTTGAAGTTATTGTATGTTGCGCGTACAAACATGTAAGTAAGAAAGAGAGAAATAAACGGATAAAAACTCCAAACTTGCTTCTTCTTATTCCTGGGACCTTATAGCGTTTACACATTATCCACCATGTGGGACTAGTAGAGAGGGATGCCGCTATAAGAAAGAACGGGAAGATCAGCGTCTCATCTGCTGGTCGTGGGAGATGAATCGAAAATAAAAAGCTTAAGACATATAAAATTGAAATTTATCTAGTTATTTTTGTATAATGTTCATGCAAATACAAAATCTGGCAAATAAACAATTATTATTAACAACTAAATGAAACTATGTGATGTAGTATTACTTCTAATTTATTTAAATTCTTAACTACGATTTAGGTTTCGTTGTATGCCAACATCTTCAGGTGGGCAAATACAACGAAATCTAGGTCGTGGTTAAGAATTTAAATAAAGTAGAAATAATGCTACATTATGTAGTTTCATTAAAAATGCAGTAATAATGAATTTCTACAAAATTAACACCAAATATATTCAATAAACATTTCTAAAACAGTAATTTTTCTTCTCTATAGTTTGTGTATAATTCCCGAATAATTTTTTTCGATAATATCTTAAGTGTATAAGCTTTATTTCCTTTTAATATTTTATTAAACGTATTGATTAAATCATATATTAAAAAATTCATGGTATAAATTATATTCTCTATAGTTTGTATATAGTTTCAGAATTTATTATTTCGATAATATCTTCAGTGTACATACTTTATTTCCTTTTAATATTTTATTTAATGTATTAATTAGATCATATTCTTAAAAATTCACGGTATAAATTAGACTTAAAGTCTTTTATTTATTGATTTAAAACTCGTAAGGAAAAATAGAGACAAATCGCAGTGAAGTATAATGAGTAAGTTTCTTAGGTATTAGGTAGATTTATGTCTTAATATTCCCACATCAAAGTAGCATATTACGTACATAGGTATTAAATTTTATATAAACATTACGTACAATTCATTGTATTACAAATATTTACAAAGAAAGGTAATCGCAATGTTTATACGCTTAGGTTAACGATCCTTAACTAATTATGCACTCATCTTTAATGATTGTATACAGCTCTATCTTCATTTCCGTCGTTGTACATAGTGCTGTTATCCTCAACTCAATTAACAGTGTAACAAGAAGTACACCCTCAAAACTTAGGTTCTTTAAACTAGCAATAATTTGGATATCATTCACGTTCCTATGTCAGTATGTTTAATGGTTTTGAATATTATTTACATACTTCATTTTGACTGGCTCTGTTCATGGACAAAACTATTTTGTTTCCCACTTATCTGAATTTCGGTAACCGTGAAAGCCTCATAATTTAGGAATTATATCATTACTTTCTAAACAATTGAAGCACTTAGAAGGAGAAAGGATTCATTCACTTTTATCTGTTTGGAAAAACAACTTTTAACTAATTTGTTGAGGCTCTAATTTTGGTTAATATTAAATTATAGGCTGATTGGTCAAAAACGTTAAAGTTCTGGCTTATTTTGCGAAATTCAAATTACCTAAAATAGGCAAAAGTGACTTAACTCCTTCCTCTAACAGCTCCAATTATATTAGTTCTTGAGACGATGGATTCCAATTTTTAACATCTTGGTTATTCGAACTATTGACAAAATTTATAATTCTTGCCCAAATTGTTTGAAATAATATAGCTGTTAAATGTGTAAACAACAAATGAATGACCTTATCAGTTGAATGACCAATACGTGGTTAAATTAATATAGGGCTTGACAGTTGTTATTGCAATTCATAACATGGCAATCCCTAGTTTAATAATTGTATTCAAAATATTGATGATATGATAAAAAGAAAAACTTTATATCACATTGAATACATACCGTAAGTGATGCTGCATCGAGCCACTCTGAGCCGATGCAGAGGTCGAAACTGTCTACTCCCACGAACCAGTCGGGCGAGGGAATCAAGTGACACATTATGGAAATCTGTGGACACAATTTGTTTTCTTAAATTCTTTAAAATGTTATTATAAACACACGACGTAAACAAACATAATAAACAAACATAGTAAGACGTAAAAAACGAAAAATAGGATAATTTTAATATTTATGAACTTCTAGAATAAAACGGTTTTATAAATGACAATACACTCATAATAATATTTAATAAAGATAAAATACTGTTTTTAGATTATTATGAAAATAATATTAAACAAAGATAAAGTCAGTTTATCGCTACTGTTCTTATGTTTGCATGTTTTAAATTGAAAGCTCCCTCTTATAAACAACGGAAAAAATTATAACCATTAGTTAAAACAAGCTCATCTACGCTTGTTCGTTGCGTAAATTTCTATATTTAAATTAATACTATTAAAATAAACTCTTGATTACATCTAAAGAACCAAGAGTTTATTTTAATGGTATTAATTTAAATATAGAAATGTTGAATTATATGTAAGATTGCACGTGTTAATTTAAGTACAGAAATTTAGCACAAGATTTAAAATGATATTAATTTAAATATAGAAATTTAGAATCATATTTAAGACAGTATTAATTTAAATACAGAAATTTAGAATCAGATTTAATATGGTAATAATTTATATAAAGAAATTCAGAATTTTATTTAGATTTTAAAATATAATAATTAAATATAGGGACAATTCAATTATTTTTAATTGTTTTTCATATGGTAAATATGATTAGGTCTCTTTAACTAGAATTATTTATTGAGGTGATACGAAATTGTTTGTCTTCTTTTAAATATGTACATTATATACGTACGTACGTATGCACACCGTCGTTTTAAGGCCTGATCGACCGTAGGTTAAAAGAATTATAAACGTTCGTTGTACCTTTTTAGCGTTGCGTAATGACCTTTATAATTTCTTCATAACCGTCGCCTGTATATCTGTCATAGTTTCGGAATTTCCATAGTTGTAGTAATAGATAATTCCTATGGCGGTCATAAAAAATATTTACAAAAATACTGAAAAAAATTCACGTTGCCATTATAACGTTATCCTCCTATGCATTTAAAATGGAGGCTATTTTTTCTCGTTTTCCAGCAAGTCTTATATTCTTATATAGGTAATTTAAAAAGAAACTGATGTTGTATTTATTATTTTTTTTAATTTTAAACCCTATTTACGAAATATCAATACATATTATGAAACAAATCCCCCGCTGAGTGTATGATTATGTACTTGTACGATTATCCTAGTAAATTATTAACCGATTTTGCTCTGGTTTTAATTAATGAATTTGTAAATTATATTATTTAATACATAAATTATTCATTTAAAGTTTCCCTCGTAAATCAACCTAGGTTTACGAGGAAAGTTTAAATGTATAATTTATGAATATTACCCGACATGTGAAGATCAATATCGATGTATTCGGAAGAAAGCGTTCGTTGGGGAAATATCTTAGCGTGTGCTTCTGATATAGTTAGATAAAATTATAATGACAATTTGTTTTTCTCAAATAGTTCAGTAATAAAGGTCACAGATGTACATGTCACAAAAAATTTTATAATCAACGTTTTACTGTTTAATGAAAGAACTTTTCTAGAGCTTATCGCGCAAAAATATCAAATTAAATTTTACAGTAATGTTTAAAGTTTTCCTTTCTACCGTAGTTTTCCAACGAATAGTCTAAAAGTTATGACGGAGTTTTCAAGTAACAAAATTATACGCGCGAGCTTTGCCTCGTCGACACAGAACACGTCAATCCGTGATAAACCTTGGACTGCCCGTGCGAAGCCGGAGCGACTTGTTAATGAAGTTTTAAAATGACGTATAATGTGTCCTTACAACCTCTAATTTTTTTAACAGAGGTTTGAAAAATCTGGATACCAACATTTGATTAAACTTTAAAATAAAAATATTTAGATTAACTTGCAGTTAAAAGGTATTGACAACCACGGAATCCTACTTTAAACGTGTTGCGACACGCATTTGGTCGATTTTTTTGTTTGCAATCTGTGCGACATAATGGGCTATAAAGTATATTTAAGACAAATTAAAAAAGACCATTAAAAAGGATCCAAGGAAATAAAACCGCCATTCACTATCATAAATATAATTTGGGTATATTTTTAGCAAGAAAAAAGGCGATAGACGTCACACTGGGGTCATAATGGCTAAATTATAATTAATTACGCCATTTAAAGGCTATTGAAATGGAGATAATATAATCAAGGTTTTCTACTGCACATAAATTTCTTTATTACATTCGATTTTCTTTCTTCATTTTTATGGTTTTCTAGCTCGGAACTTTATTGTGATAAACTTATTTCTTCATCCGTCCATTCGATGGAGACCATTAGCTCCTGAAAGACTTTAATATTAAATATACTCGTATCTTGCAAATTTATTTTAAGGGCGGCGCCCATACATGTAAAGACGAAATAATTTTTCTACCTAGGCGTATAGATACTCTTTTAGTTGGACATAAACGTAATTTGAAATTATTTTTTTGTTTATTACCGTCTTAGATCGGTTTTACTAACAGGTATATCTCGATTGCCTTGATACTTATGCACTTGAAGTTCTTAGTCAATATTGCAAGGATCATGTATATAAATAAGAAATAATAAGATTATATTTAACTACAATAATGTTTACTGGTAAAATGAAAATTGTTTTTTCAGATTTTCCGTCGTAAACCAACGAACCGTATAATTTCCTCATATTCTATCGTCCGTCTGTAATTGTCTCATAATTTCTATAGTTTTAAAGATATGTGCATAATATTTTTTAAAATTGAGAATGTAACAAAATGTTAAACGCAATTTGTTTTAATGAATCTTGTGATATATTTAAAGCAGGGGTAATTTTTTATTGTTTTGCGCATCCCATTAATTGAAGTATAATTGATTTGGTATATTAAAATGAAGTGAAGTTTTTATTTACCAATGTTAACTTCATTTCTAACTCCCTAATTTTTCTGGAAAAATGTGACAAAATTCTAGGTACCAGCATATGATAAAGCATTTAAATAAAATATTTTAGTTAACTTGCATCATGATTTTCAAAAGACTAGACACCTATAGAATTCTACTTTGTATGAGTTTCAATACACACTATCGGTTTTTTATATATCATGATTTTCTATGTTGCACATTAAAAATGCATGTATTGGTGTATAAGTAAATCTTAAAACCATATCATGCCATTCAAATAAAATTTGTTTATTTATTATAAAAAAAGTGTAGTTAACTTTAATTAAATTACCAGTGTACTCAATCTTTGTTGTGAAACACTATTGGTGAGTGATTGGTTTTTGCCACAGAGCTACGAATTCCCCTGTAATGGAAAAGGCAAAGGGACTTTCGCGGTGGGCAGGGAAAGTGATACTTTTATCACTTTGATATGCGAATACAAATAATTCTGAATTCAAATAGTTATTTTGTCAGTTTTTTGCTAATGGTGAGTTGATTACACTGCTAATGGCGAGTGTTGTTGTAAATTGTGATTTACATAATAACCATCGGGTAGTTCCAGTTTTAAAATGAAACTGATTTTTTTTAAATGGTTCCTTCCAAAATATCGAGACACTTGAGAGCTTCAACGTATTATACATTTTACCTATATTGTTTAATATTTCTTTTTTAAGTTTTCATGTATGTTCACTATACTTATCAACTAAGTTCAAGAAGTTCTTCATCAATTTTCTATTGGGTTTGAACTAGGTTTTTGTTCATTACTTTTAATGGTCTTAATCTAAATGTCGATTGCTCATTAGTTAATTATTTACAAAATACGAATGAATTTTCATGTCTGTCATCCTGTCATCCTAGTAGTGCTTCTCCTGAAGCTAGTATGTAATAATGTTTATTAACAGATATTAAAAAGAAGAGATTCGGGATATCCAAGAGTTCATGTTACTAAGAATAATAAGGGATAGTGGAATTTACAATAGAGCGTAAAATAAGAGAAACAAGCAATTGGGTATTGAGGGACGAGAAAAAATCGTTTCGGATAATTTTTTTTATTTCAAATGTGCATAATTTAACTTAATGATCGGAAGGGTACATCAAATAATAAATATATTTAAGAAACAGACTCAAATATTAAAATTATTAATATAACACTAAGTCTTGCGTGCGATTTGGTCAAAATACGGCCGTGGTTTGAATGAAATGGCTACGTATGATCGAAAGGTTACATCAAATAATCAATATATTTAAGAAACAGACGCATATATTAAAATCTTTAATATAACACTAACTCTTGCGTGCGATTTGGTCAAAATACGGCCGTAGTTTGAATGAAATGGCTATTTGAATGAATATCTGACTCGTATCTAACTAAAAAATCTAACTAAAAAAATTGCCATTTTTAACCCTTTGGATACAAATTATCTTAATAAATGCCTACGGTATAAAAAGAAAATATGTTCTAAATAACATGATTTGTAGACATCCAGGACGTGTCTCTCAGAATTTATACGCCCCTTTCATAGATTTTTCATAGACATTCAGGGATGTCTAAATCTATGAAAGGGCGTATAATTTCTTTTCCACCATGATTGAAGACATTTTTTTTTAAAATGTTATGTTTATATTATTAAGCTCTTTTAATCCTTGAAAATAGATGGATATAATCAGTATTAATTATTCATATAAACATTTTTTTTGAGTTACACGTTTTTATAACGGACTAAAAGATTTAAAATAATTTCTCCTTAAAGATACTCTACTCTACACCCCTTAAAGATTTATGACACGATACAGAATTATAACTCCATATATAGTGCCCTGGAAAATTGTGTTTGTGAATTTTTAAAAGCTATGAAAATACTTGTAAGATCTAAAATGAAAAACGTGGGGTGCATGCAATAGATAATAGTAAGGGGTGTAGAGTAGCTGTCATTGAGAAAACTCACACAACTAGGTACATTATTTGTGGTGCAATAAAACTGTTTGTGATAATAAATAATGTAAATATATATATATATATATATATATATATATATATATATATACACACATATATATATTTTTTTTATTTTATCGATTTAAATTTACAAACGAAACGGTCCCGAAGATGAATCTGGGGTCACATGTGGTAGCCCGAGAGACATGCGGCCGATTTGCATTATTATCCGATTCCACTACATTTCTTTCTGTTATTTTAAACGTGTTTTCTATCTCACCTTACCTCATTTCCCGTCTGTGTTGTTTACCTTATATCTAAAATTACTTTTTAGTCTTGAACAATGCATTGCAATATTATCAGAGTAATATTGATCAGTATTATGGTTGGAGTTTTTCCATTTTTAAATTAAATTAAATATAGCCTGTCTGAAGTAAGTTCATGCATGTCTAAAATAAACGAAATGAGGTTTTAAGTATGTTTTTTTTTCATTCTGATACTTCAGGTGTTTTTTTTAAATGAAATTGACTTCTATTTCACATTGTTAAATTTTCATGGATACCATGTTTTGACATTTAAAAAATGCAGAATAGATTTTAATGCTAGTTATTTTAGTTAATTTGTATTTTTGATCCTGGATAGATTTACTTTATTTATATTTATATTAGCAGTTTCCTGCGGCTTTACTCGCGTGGAATTAGCGTTACTTAAAGGGAAGGTATTTCATGTATATCTCTATGAAACCTGTGATTTGAAGCCAAACTTCATGAAAATCGATTGAATAGTTGAGCCACAAATGTGGAATAAAGAAACTTATTCACAGATTTATTACATTAGTTGGAATACGTTAGAAAAAATTATCTATACATATAATAAAATTGTAACAGAGTGAATTCTGTACATAGAAAGTATTTTAAAAATAGTAATTGATAAAACGTAAAGAATGATAATGAAATCCAGAAAACCTGTTTTTAAAATTTTTGTCAGTCTGTCTGTATGTTAATTTATTCATCAATCATGTGAATTCTACTGGACGGATTTTGATGAAATTTGGTATAGTGCTAACTCATATCCAAGAGCAATTTCTTATTTCGAATTTCACGTGAACAAAGTCTTAGGTACAGGCTAATATTACATATATATATATATATATACATATATATATATATATATATATATATATATATATAAATATATATATATATATTTTTAGCTTTAATTCATACTGAAGAGTTTTGATATGCACTGAACTTCTACATAAACTTTCGCCCTCCATTTTAGGGGTTGATTTTTTTTAAATAGCTTATTGTCATGCAATCTCTATCTATAAGCGAAATTTCATGTAAATCCGCGCATTATTTTTTGATTGATTGATGGTCAAAAATATCCAAACAAACAAACGAAAAAACAAACAATTATAAGAACTTTTACATTTATAACATTAGTAGGATTACGAATTAAAGGAATATCACTATAACTCAAAACCCCCAAAAAGTGAGTTTACAAAATTATTTCTTGGTTGGGCCATTCTAACCGACCATATGCGTATATAAATACATATATATTTATATATATTTGAATGTTTCTTTGAAGAGCGGTCGCTACGGTGAGACAGGTCTCGTCCCGTGTCCCTAACAGGGTGCAGCCCCTGTCTCCTGCACGTGACGTAAAACGTAAACTCGCAACCTTTCCGAAACTACGTTATTAAATAGCTATTCACGGGCGAACAAGCGCGCGCTTGGGAAACATAGAAAATTGTTCGAGTGTGAAATTTGTGGATTGAATTTTAGCTATCTTTATTTATGTTTACATACAATTTCACTTGTTATTATTTTACAAGCAGCAATGGTAATTTATCGCTACTTTGAGAGTACATCTCATTACTTTGTTTCACCCAATATTGTGCAAATATTAGTGATACATTGCATACTTATTTGGTCTCCATTATTAGACCATTATGAAATTTAAATAAATTTTTTGAATTTGGAATAATAATCTGTTTTGAGACTTTTGTATAGCCTTTTTACTGTTAGGCACATTGTTCAAAGATTTTTAAGCCACGAATTTGAGAAAAAGTCCATATATTCTCACCGATAACGGTTCTAGAAGTCCAAAAATATTTTCAGTAGCTGGAGGAAATTTTCACAAACGATCGAAGTAAAACTCTGGCTTGAAATTACTTTGGATACATATCTAGATTTAATTTGAATTTTAATAGAAAGGGATTTATAGTTTCAAAAGGTGACAGGTTAATTTTTTAATTCATTTTTCTCCCTCAAATTGTTCATACATGGGAGAATAGTAGGAAGGCCTGGTAATATTTCTTCTGTTATAATTTATTCATTATAAAGACCAAAAATTAATAAAATTACAGTTTAAAAAATTAAAAAAACACGCCTACAAAGGCGTGTTAAATATGAACTAAAAAATAAAAAATAACCTTTAAATATAAAGATTTTGGTCAAGAGTGAAAGGATGTCCCAAAACTCGGTATAACTGATTTTTTTTAATAAGCTTGAAATAAGAATAATATGACTGACAAAAAAAATTAATTATAATGTAAAAAAATGCATGAGGTGCTTGATATCAGTTGTCGTATTTTTTATCGCTAGCTATTTGTAAAGGTCATTATAAAAATATAAGCACACCACGTTTTTTTTAAAGTTAATTTTTTTTGTCAATTACTTTGTTGCTATTTTAAGCCTACTGAAAAAAAATTAAGTTATACCGAGTTGTGCAACTTGCTTTCAAGTTTGACCAAAATCTTTGTATTTAAAGATAATTTTTTAGTTCAAATTGCCCCAAAAGCGTATTTTTTTAGTTTTTATAATTTATAATTTTATTTTATAATTTTCTAGGAGTTGTGCGACATCTTTTCATGCTTGACCAAAATCTTTGTATTTAAAGATACTTTTTTAGCTCAAATTGCCCGAAAAGGTTATTTTTTTATTTTTTATAATTTATAATTTTATTTTATAATTTTCTAGGAGTTGTACGACATCCTTTCACGCTTGACCAAAATCTTTGTATTTAAATATAATTTTTTAGTTCATATTGCCACAAAAGCGTATTTTTTTAGTTTTTATAATTTATAATTTTATTTTATAATTTTCTAGGAGTTGTGCGACATCCTTGCACGCTTAACGAAAATCTTTGTATTTAAAGTTAAGTTGTTAGTTCAAATTGCCCGAAAGGGGTATTTTTTTATTTTTTATAATTTATAATTTTATTTTATAATTTTCTAGGAGTTGTGCGACATCCTTTCACGCTTGACCAAAATCTTTGTATTTAAAGATAATTTTTTAGATTTAATTGCCCCAAAAGCGTATTTTTTTAGTTTTTATAATATATAATTTTATTTTATAATTTTCTAGTTATAAAATTATTGTATTGTCATCGGTATAAGTGTGCAAAATTTCATATAATTCGGGACTCTAAAATTGGGTGTTATATTCATACATACATACATATATATATATATATATATATATATATATATATATATATATATATATATACATACATACATACATACGTACAAGAGAAACTAGTATAGAGCGTGTTGAAAAGAGTGCAAGGTATTATATAGTAATATTTTCAATCAATTATTCATTTACTTATTTACTAACTTTTATAAATGCCACTAATCCAGCAGATCTATATTATTATTGCAAGAAAACTTTTCAAGAAAATCACTGATAAGAAAGTAAATAGTGTTATTGTAGATTGCAATAAGTGTGAAAATATAATAATTACACTCACAGACTACGCACTATATATACTTACACTCACAGACTACGCAAATATTTGCATACTTGTACTCGTATAAGACATGAATTATAATTGGAGAGGGAACGGTTATTAGACGAGAAATTAGGATGGTAGTAATAAGAAATTATTAGGGGCGTGGCTTTTTGAGATAACTTTGAACGTTTATACTGAGAGACATTTGTAATATTATATAAGGGTTTAATTTATTATATGGCTTGTCAGCGAATATTGCAAATCAGTTTTCATATAAGGTTATATTGTATTTAGAGAATGGAAAGGAGCTTTTTAGAACATTACCCAAAGCTATAAAAAAAACAATACTAAGACTTAAGGTATAATGGACCACTGGAATGATTTAATAGATCAAGCAGGAGTGAATGTAAAGATGACGTTGGTCTCATATCTACAGCCAAGATGGTCAAAAATCAATAATAAATTCATTTTTTCTGATATCCAAAATGTACTGGATGTAGAGATTTTAAAACTGTATCCTAGGTTAAATTTTATTTCTACGGACCCTCAATATACGTGGTACAACTGCGGGCTGAAGGAAAATTAAAAAAAATTAAAAACATTGGGTTAGTTGTAAAGAATCACGTACAACTAGGGTACCCAATGTGTTAAGCGATCTGCCGTGAGAACCAGATAATATTTTTCTCTTTAGTTAAAGGAAACAGGACTGTCGGGTAAATGTGTATTATAATTGATGAACAATTTTGTTTCCTAGTTTTGAAGAGGGTATTTACAGTAGTGATGCATGATATTTATCTTTATATCGATATCTTGGCTCGATTCGGATTGCGACTATATGATACGATACTGGGATTGTATGAAAAAATTAAAACTCCAAATATCGTATCGATCGAATATAATAATGAATTAATAATATTAAGCGAAATTTATATACAGATATCCGACTTCTGTAATCGGATATCAAATCATATTTAAATCTATTCATCTTCAGACTTTTAAACCTTATTCATGTTCTATAGTTTTAAGTTACCGTAACATAAATACATCAAATATTTTAATTATTATAAACGACTTTGATAATTTAGTCGGACTGACTGGGGAATAAAATATTTTTTGAACATATGCAGCCGTTTACATATGAAAAATTATATGACATGAAACTAGATTTTGACAATCACTTATTACAATAAAAAATACTACGAATTCCAATCTTCAAATTCTGGGCTTTTTTAAAATTATAGCCTTGTCGAACGGCTCAGATTTAATTTATTTTAATTCTTAGTTAAGGTATGTCAGCGGGGGAAATAAATGTTCTCATGGAGCTCTATAGTAAATTATTTAACAAAATATAAGCAACAGATTTATCAGCAGCTACAGGGGATAGTCTTATCGAACGGCCCAGATTTAAATTATTTTCATTCTTAGTTAAGATATATCCGAAAAAGAAACAGATGTGCTCTTGGAGCTCTATAATAATTAATTAACAAAATATAAGCGATAGATTTTAAGACCACCACAGTCGATAGGGAAAAAATAAATAACGAATTAATAATATTAAGCAGATTTTTATAATCGGATATCAAATCATATTTAAAACTATTCATCTTCAGGTTTTTAAACCTTGTTCATCTTCTATAGTTCTAAGTTACCGCAATATAAGAACAAAATAAAAGCTGCCCGGGCCGGCCGCCAGTCAGCGAGTAAATACATCAAATACTTTAATTATTATAAACGACTTTGATAATTTAGTCGGACTGACTGAGTGACTTGAATACTGATGCGGCCCATTAGAATTGAATGATACAACATTAGTTCGATCGTATCGATCCATGCCTATATTACGTTTGTTTATATCGATCTAAAACATCGATGTATCGTATTATGTTGTATCGATACTTGAAAGTATCGGAGCGGAACGTAAAACCCTAATTTATAGAGTATATTAAAAACTTTAAGTCGACTGATCGATGACACCGAGATTTTTATTACATTAATTCGGATGATAAGTGTTGGTTGTGGATATTTTTTTGTAATTGGTTTCTGTCATCATCGAACTTGTTTATTGACACGTAATTTTCTAGAGCCACATTTTTGTTGGACACAGTGTGGAAAGGGGTTAACTTATCTACTACGTCTATTAATAATAAAAAATTGTTAATCCTATATGTGTTCTGCATAAAATTTGACACTAAATGATATTTAAGGGTAATTTCGTTGTAACATGATTATGAATCTAATAAAACTTCTGGGCTGGCAAGATCGAAATTCATGAAAAACTGTATGAGTACTGTAATGTTTTCGTTACAAATTTCTGGACTGTCAGATTTTTTAAAAATAAATACCGCTTATTATAATGCTTTCGAGAGTAACAGCTATTTATAGGAAACAAAGCGACCCAAAAAAGTCACGCAACAAACAATTACGCACTAGTACGAGTTTGACTGTCGAACAGTGATGTAATAAGAACAATCAGGGATTTGTCTACTACATGTGCATTGTTTATACACCTGTTAGCACAAAACTTGCCAGTGATTCCTTGCACATTCCACATATTTACAGGGATTTGTCTACTACATGTGCATGGTTTATACACCTGTTAGCACAAAACTTGCCAGTGATTCCTTGCACATTCCACATATTTACAGGGATTTGTCTACTACATGTGCATGGTTTATACACCTGTTAGCACAAAACTTGCCAGTGATTCCTTGCACATTCCACATATTTACAGGGAGTTGTCTACTACATGTGCATGGTTTATACACTTGTTAGCACAAAACTTGCCAGTGATGCCTAGCACATTCCATATATTTAAAGGGATTTGTCTACTACATGTGCATGGTTTACATACCCGTTAGCACCAAAGATGAAGTTGCCAGTGATTTCTTGCACATTCCGCATATTTGATGACATGGAAATATCGACTAAATTATTGAAGATTTTAAAACTGTTATTTGTAGTTATAATAATAACAAATATTCACGAAATACATAAATTATGCAACAGTCTCCAATCAATAATTGTTGTAAAATAGTCATGTTTAGTTTGGTGAAAAAAGAAGGTACTTTTCACTGTTAATGGTGACAAAATAATCTAAACAAATCATGTTCTATAATTTATGTGACGTTGCGAAGATGTTTAAACTATTATGAAGATTATTTTAATGAAAAAATGATATAGCAGATTTTGAATAAGATATATGCCACTTACAAAAGAATGCTGAGGATCGACGAAGAATGCCGCTTGCGTCTTGCCTTCGCCACTCGATATAGTTGGCGCTATGAACTGGTCGTAGACGCTGGTGTTCGCCTCGCCAGCTTCCACCAGCAGGTCGATTTCACCCAGCTCGGCGAATCTGGTAACCGGCAGTGATGCTTCTTCACCCAGCCTGTACAGGAAGTAGGAGGCGTTGTGCGTTTGACCTGAACGAGGATAGTATTAAAATTACACTTTTCAAAGTAGCAGGTAATTTGAATTAAACTTCGATAAAACAGTATTTTTTTACACCTTCGTAGTTTTTAATTCTTCTCATAAATCTTAATCAAATAAGTCTAATATAAAATTAAGCTCAATTAAAAAAAAATATAATTATAACGAATTAAAATTAATAAAAACAATGTTAGCCTATTAAATATTTAACTTTTCACACAATCGAAGCATAGTTTAATTGTGTTCGTGGCACTATTATATTCGAGGCAACGTCTGTTTCAAAAGTAATAAAACATTGGTTTGTCCAATACCAAATTTGTTTAAAAAAACAATTTATTCTCTATTTGGTAAAAAAATATTAACGTATGTAAATAATGGATGTAATGTGCGTAAAGAATAGAGTAAAAAATATTAACTAGCGTAAAGAATAGATGTAATATGCGTGGAGAATAGAGTAAAAAATATTAACGCGCGTAAAGAATAGATGTAATATGCGTAAAGAATGTAGTAAAAAATATTAAAATGCGTAAAGAATAGATGTAATATGCGTAAAGAATAGAGTAAAAAATATTAACACGCGTTAAGAATAGATGTAATGTGCGTAAAGAATGGAGTAAAAATATTAACGTGCGTAAAGAATAGATGTAATATGCGTAAAGAATGGAGTAAAAAATATTAATGTACGTAAAGAATAGAGCATAATAGATAAAATGCCATTTATTATTAATGATGAAAAAAGGAAGAAAAGTAGAAGAAACGAATATTGTAACCCGTATGCCATGATTATAATATTTTTATAATATCTTTCAGAATAGAAACTCGCTTAAATATTGAGCAACTATTTGACGCCTAATAGTAATATTCGTAAGTAATTAGGGCGTTTTTTATGTTTCTTGTAAATATATTTTTCATTCTTATTTTCGCTATTTATTCATCGCTTATTAATTTCATGTGTTTTTGAAATGAAATAACAAAGAAACTCTATTTATACGTCGATGAAAAATGAAATAACAAGATGCACGTCTATTAAAATGCGCCATAAGGAATCACTGCGAATGCACTATAATATATATAAATGCAATTAAGGCTGAGTTTCCGGGTATTAGCGTAGGGTAATTCAATATTATATGGCCTGTTCGATGAAACGACCAACAAAAAATTTTACTGTCTGCTCTATATGTCGTGAGCTAAGATTGGTGAGCGATTGCTGCTCGAACGTGTACGT
The DNA here is from genome assembly GCA_039881145.1 of Druceiella hillmani. Classification (NCBI taxonomy): domain Eukaryota; kingdom Metazoa; phylum Arthropoda; class Insecta; order Lepidoptera; family Hepialidae; genus Druceiella; species Druceiella hillmani. The sequence goes on along the minus strand of JAYKKI010000054.1, from coordinate 12,417,969 downwards.
TGCTGTATATATTTTTTTATTGAAAAAAAAATTAAAAAGTCTTTTTAAACTTCAAAGTTTCAATTTACGTGAGATTTTTTAGTACGTTGATATTTGATGTTGCAGTGTTAATATTTTTAAAATTTATTATGTTTTTAACCTGTTTACCTGTTGATAACATAACCTCAAATCGAATAACAAATTCATAAATGGCGCTAAATTTAGATTCCTGATTAATCTTTCCAGATTATGATCTGATAATCTTAAAAAAAATACTGTGAAAAAATATAAATCGGATGTTGACGTGTTTCATTTTCGGAACACAAACGTTATACAAATTTGAAAATGCAATAACATATGAGTTATTTTTTTCTCGTTTAATTTAAAAAAACGCATGAAATAAATATTCAATGAATAAATAGCAAAAATACGATTGAAAAGAATATTTAGAAGTACAGAAAAAAATCCCAAACAAAATTCTTACAAATAAAAACGGTCAACTGTAATTTAATTTATCAGTATCTTTTTATAATTTTAGAAATTTGCGTAAATTGAAAACCTTAGAAAAATGTTAATAACGAAATACTTATAAATGACGCGCGTCATTACGCGTATTCTTAAAACTTTTACTACCTCGTTTTTCATTATAATAAATTTCTTATAAAGATCTACGACTTACTCGTATTTATGGCAGTCATAACTTATAAAATTTCAGTGTCATAGCTCTTAAAAGAGATAACGGAGAAAGCCCCTTTCCTTGAATTAAAGATTAGACGGAGCTTTCGTGTTTCGTCCTCAGGAAGTAAGTAGTTGGCGTTATCGTGGTCGTTAAACGGCTAACTCAAGCTTTAGGCTTTACCGATGCTAATGAACAGTGCCGAGACGGCTTACCTACCCGTGTCTTTCTGTTATCTCGCTCGTCCTTATATTCGAAGTGTAACTATAATATAAAGGCGTCGGTTATGCATGCAAATAGCCAGAAAACGATTCATAACACGAATCTTCACTGTTACAAAGCTCATGCAAACAGCGTGTGCGTTGACTCTTAATATAATTAAATACACTGTGAGACTTTTTTTAAACCATTTTTAAATTTGATGACATTACCGGTAGGAGTAACTTATTTAGTTGTGCTAGGATATTAGTGTTTCTTGTTTTTAATATGAGATCTATTGACGATGATTGAAATATATATAATATATATATAACTGTGTCAGTGACGATTATGCATGCAAATAGCCAGAAAACGATTCATAACACGAATCTTCATTGTTACAAAGCTCATGCAAACAGCGTGTGCGTTGACTCTTAATATAATTAAATACACTGTGAGAATTTTTTTTAAACCATTTTTAAATTTGATGACATTACCAGTAGGAGTAACTTATTTAGTTGTGCTAGGATATTAGTGTTTCTTGTTTTTAATATGAGATCAATTGACGTATAAATGACGATGAAATATATATAACTAACTGTGTCAGTGGCTCCGTTTGCATAAAAGTAATATTTTACTTCTTAATTTTTAAACCCCTTATCCTAAATAGGAATATTCCATATACATTCGGAGTGATCAAGCTACCATCAGAAGAAAAAATTTAATCGCGATTGGCTAAGTGAATCAATGTACATTTATTATATCTAAATATAGGCAAGTGTGTAAAAAGCAAGGCAGGTATTAAAATGCAACACAAATATAGAGAAGTTGTTGATTATCAATAATTAACAAAAGAAATACAATAAACCTTTAAGTTATATTTAACTGCACTTTGTGTTTAATAACTGGCAAGTGCCTGTAATTGGCTTTCATTTGTTGTAATGATGTTTAAATGCAAATAAACCAATTCGGTCGGTTTAAATTTCCACACTTTTCATACATAACTTATATAAAATAAAACTATTAACTTTCCACGTCTGTACCTTGAAAATATTCCTAAAAAATAAAATAGGAGAGCAGGGGGTGAGTGATTTGGATGAAGTTTTATGAAAAATATAAAAGTTAATCAGAAACAATATTTAGTTTTTATTTCATCGTTATTGGTTTGCTCAATTGAAAGATAAGCAAATTTAATATTTTAAAAAATTAATTAAATTGCATTACTACATCAACAACAAAGCTGTGCCGGTCTACTGGATACGTTATAATTACATAAATATATATTGTACTTATGTTCATCAGTAGATGGCGCTATATTTATTTTAAATCGCGCAATGAAGTTTTCCACCCGTACGTATATTGTGAAGTGCATAAGTATAAAAAATGGCATCGCTACTATTTAGAATGATGTGTGTATATGAAATCGTGGGCACACAAGAAATAGGTATTTAATTTTATGACGAGCGACAAGATTACTTTAGACAACGAGTATTGATAGGTTTAGTCTCATAATTTTTAGTTATGACATACTTTTTTGTAAAATATTTTCTTGGCTGTCTATACTAAATTCATTTATTGACACATTTTTATAAAACACGTAATTTTTCTAAGGGGCTTGATATTATATGGCTATGTTATTGTTTGTCATGTAGTCAGGGTGGCTTAGTCTGAAATAAACCTATTTTTATCTGAACCTGTTATGCAATCCTGTAAAGCGTATCGCGCGTTTGGGAGGATATTTATTTCACAAAAATTTGTCTTTTAAAATGATGATTGACGTAATGACTTGCACTTTCAATACTGAATGTCCCTAAAAATATAATATTTCCTTTATAAAATCATCACACGTGACGCCCGCGACGTCGCTCTCTATACAGGCCGTGTTTGTTATTTTAATATTAATTTTTTTAATATCCGTTTCCAGTAATAATATATTTATATGCTCTCTTGTGTATATTCTTCATATATTTAAAAAAAATAATGTAAAAAGTACATTGATATGGCACTTGACTGGCAAATCTAATTGCCAAACGATTTTTCGGATTCTGTATCTCAACGTAAGTAAAAATACATTGTCATGACACTTGCCTGGTAAATCTAATTGCCAAACGATTTTCGAGTTCTGTACCGCAACGTATGTAAAAAATACATTGTCATGACACTTGCCTGGTAAATCAAATTGCCAAACGATTTTTCGGGTTCTGTACCGCAACGTATGTAAAAAAGACATCGACATGACACTTGACTAGTAAATCTAATAGCCAAATGATTTTTCTGGTTCTGTATCCCAACGTGCGTAAAAATACATTGACATGACACTTTCTGGTAAATCAAATTGCGAAACATTTTTCGAGTTCTATAGATCACTAATGTTTCTGTCTGTCACAGCCGTTTTCTCCAGAAACTTGAGGTAGAAACTTGTAATTCGGATATGATCACAAAATAGTATTCGTACATGTGTTAATAACTAACACTTAAAAATATTTATGAAAATTTTAGTGAAGTTTTGTCTATTATTTATTGACTTTCGAGTAACTACAGTTTATCCGTAAATGTTAGATATTTTTTTTGAGGCCACAAAATTGACGTATCGTTCGCGGTTAACTGTTAAATCGACGAGTTGCTATGAAACGTAATTCGTAAAATATATTAAGATATTTAAGGTTAAGACGGTTGAAAGCTTATTAATTTTTATACCGCGAAAATAAAAAATAAAAAATTAAACAATTCGATCTACACATTTTTGTTTGGAAAAAAGTTTTTGACAATTTTTGGTTAAATAAAACGACAAAAAACCGATACAAAAATAAATTACCGAATGACATATAGTATGTGACATCGACTTTATTGTAAATAAAATTCTTATAATCATAAACTGCAAGTTTTTCTAGTAATTTTAACAAGTTTTGTTAGTCAGTAATACTGTCTTATCTATTATTAAAATTTCTAACATTATTATCTATATACGATAGCGGAAGTATTATTTAAATTTATAACTAAGATGGAAGTGGTATCAGCAGATACATACATATTTTATATCTTCTACTCTTTGATGTATCGATCTGATACGCATTCATTTTACTTTTCACTTTACTTTCTGAATCTTAAGCGGTAAAACATTTAAAAGTTCCCCAAAACTGTTTTTGTGTTATTTGATTATGAACAAACAGATAAAGATGCAAAACTTTTCCAAATGTTCGACTTCTTCTTTGTACTTTATTCATAACTTTTGAATTTTCAAAAACAAATTTCTTGATTAATTTGTTTTTGAATTTCTTGTTCCGATATCTTTACTTACCTGATTCATTATATTTTTAGATTTTATTAAACAGTGGCTCAAGTTTTGAGCATACAAAATTTTTAATTTAGCCAAGTAATAACCAAGCATATTAGTGTGATAAAATTGGTGCCATAGTTATACGCATATATTAAATTGGGTTAATATATTTATGTACTATGGCCGTTTCATCTTATTTTAATATATCATGATAATATGGCAACACATAAATTATGACTAATAAAGTTATCAGGGAAGTAGAGTTATTACTGAAACGGACTTAGATACTATTTAATGTAGTCCTCGCGAGATGTTGAATGACCTGTAAGCATGAATATTTAATATGGCGTTTCTGAATCGCTGTTTAATTAATCTTAGTGGAAATAGGAGCAAAGTATTGACAAATCAATCTACATGTATTTTTCGTCTTTTTGCGTGTTTCTCATGTTATTTGGTTGAGTATTTTAGTGGATATGTTTTTTTTAGATATTATTAAAAGGTAGCTAGATCAAATATGATATAATGAGGTAATCGATTTAGAACTCTAACATGTTTTGAGTCCTAGTTTTCATGGGTATTTGGCGGAAGTAAGGTAAATCAGAGACTTCCTACATGTGTTCTCAACTCATTTTCTATACAAGTCATTTGTGCAAAGCCGGTTTAGATATTTGAGAGATAGCCTGACTGAATTTGTTTAAAAGACGTTTCTACAATATTTGTACTTAAGAGGCAGGGTTGTTTTTTTAAGTACTTTCTGCTGATTTCTCGTTCAAATCCTAAGTTTTCTTTGTAACTTGTGTGAGGCAAAATAAAACTTCAGAAAGTTGATAAAATTAATAATTAATATATTAATAAGTATATTTTTTTCATAATTTTCATAACGTTCATCATTATAGGTGTGATTCGTCATATTATTTTGAAAAGAAAAAAAAAACAAACAAATTTGTTACAAATTTTTTGTCAATATTTCATTTCTACTTTTGTTTTGTCATTCAAAATAATAGGTTGAATCACACCTCTGAAGAAATGTCGTAAAAATATACTCTGTTTATTATATATACGTTTACATATATATATATATATACATATATATATATATATATATATATATATATATATATATATATATATATATATATTAATCCACCAATACATATTTGCACATATACATTAACTACCTATCGCACAATATAATTATTAACTTTCAGACCATAATTTGAAGTTGCTATGTTCTTTTGAAAAATGTGACAGAGAGAGATACATATATTTAACTAGGCACTATTAGACTAACACTGTTCAGCGTGCGGGAGAAGGAAACGGAACATAATGTACAGTTTTTCATCACGCCGTATTACCTCAGGCATTTTGCGTGCGTGAAAATCAAATTATGAGTCATGCGACGGGGTACGCGGCGGTGGCGGGCCCGGAAAACGGTTAAAACTTTCATTATAATTTCCCGGAGGGCACCTTTCATGTTTGCAATCTCTTTTAATTTATAAAACCGCATTTTTCATCAGCCAGATTAAATGACACAGCAAGTTGGGCGAGGGTGCGACCCTCTCGCTGGCCTGCACCACCGTTAGGGTTTTATTTAATTTTCATCGATGTTTCCTTTTTTTTCATTGAAACTGATTACCGTTCTAGTTGGGGGCGAGTTGATACGGTGGTATTGATGTTGCTGAGCGGATGCCGGCGTTGGAAATTGGCTGTTGCCCTATCTGCGGGAAATTGCGCTTGTGGTAGATAGATAAATATTAGCCGACATCCAATTGTAAAATGAAACAGAGATAAAACGATGGTCCTAGCCTTTTTTGAATATTTGAAACTAGTAGTAAACAGTTGATTAAAATATAAAAAGAGAGGCTAGTATTAAAAATTGCTGTATGTAATTTTTTCTGTGCAAGTTTGAAATGGAAAAAAGTAACAATTAACTCTTTCTAACACTTAAACTTTTTTTAAGTAATCTTTGACTTCAAGTTTTATTATTCAAATTATCTACTAACCAATAATAAAACGATATAATGAGCGGATTGATAAATAAGTGTATAAATTATATTGACAAATAAGAACATTAGTCGATTAGTGGAGAATGCGAAAATAAGAAGGCTGTATAGCCCCATTTCGATGCTGTAAAATATGCGGGTTTTCGTGTCGCGATCTAGCATTTGTAATGAGAATGAGGGTCAATGGACGCGTGGGCGTTATGCAGTTACAGCATTATTTTTTTATTGAAATTGGAAGTCGACCCATTAGCTGACCATAAATGTATGTACATACGTATGCATTTTAATCGTGTTTGAAGAATTTGGTTGCGCTTTTTCCTTCTACATAAAGAAATATGAGTGTATTTAAGGTGAAAAAAGTGAAAAAGATGCCATGAAAGCTTGAAGGAAGAAAACTTGCCACACCACAATACGTGATCGTCAACACGAAGCACGAAAGGAAGCTTAAACTAACCGCCAGACGATGAACATTTTGTTTATCAAGTAAATTGTTTGAATCTGAATATCATTAATCACTTCTACACCACGGTCTGGTCATGTTGAAACGATCTTTATTAAAGAAGTTAATTTATATCAACTGCAATATAATTTAGTAAAAATGCATTAAAATGCGTTTTATTAAAACGTAAGTGTCTAGGAAATATTTGTTTTAATTTAAAATTAGAATCTTTTTCTTTCAATGTCTACTTTAATTTTAAGGACAAGTACATTAACTTCAGACCTTTAAGTGACCTATGTCTATCGAAAGTTAAATATAAAAGAAAACGCATTCTTCAGTTGCTAATAATTAATGTTAGGCTAACTGCATTTTTCTCTAAAAAAATTAATTATGTTCTGTTAGATGTGGGTATTAATGTGTTAATGGCTTATTGCCAAACGTTTATTTAAGTAAAGACCAGTGGCTGCAGACAGTTGTATATTATTACCACGATGTTGGCAATCGTAAACCTATTAGTTCGAATCAATATCGTATTAAAATTTCAGGGTTACGTAGTATTGATAAAGTTTTAAACGTACCAATCGTTAGGAATCTGAAGTTAACTGAGACATAGACCATGATGTGTCTCACGAGTGCCATATTGTTATGAAATTTATATATATATATATATATATATATATATATATATATATATATATACATATAGCACTTTGTAGGTGTTACTTATTCCGCTTTTGAGATTAATAACGTAAAACATGGAATATATAGATAATATATAAATTACATATAATAGATTTCATACATAGAGAAGCATTGAAGAAGGGTTATATTGAAGATCATGAAAGCAAGTACGCCAAGAACTGTGCGAGTAAAGGAAAATAAAAGAATTGATTTGAATCCTTTTGTGTGATACATCGCCTTTCATGCCGTTGTGAAGCTACAATTCATATAGTTATTCGTAACTAAAAACCACTATTTGCGTGAACGTCTCTTCTCAGCTTGGTGAAGCTTCTCAAATGTGCATATCATTGGAGGTAATACCCACATTGGCCACACTGGGCAGACAGGCTGGCTACAGCAGTGCGTAGTTTCTCGTACCAGTAGCGCTGTTGTTTGCTGTGAGTGTGTCGCGCGTTACATGGCGTTGATAAATTAATCACAAAAACAGTTTGAGGATTGAAACAAAGCGTTGTACAAAAAATATAAAACTAGTCTTAAAATGTAAAATAAAATATTAACGAAAAACACCGAGCAATACAAGATATTTTGAATTACTGGAATACAATGTAATGATCGATATTAAACTATCAAGCAATACCATTATTGCACCTCTGAAGACACAATGGAACTGATAGAGATTTAAGAAAATGAATAGTGTTATAAAAAATCATTAAAGAGTCTATTGGATAGCAAAATGGAATTAATATAGATGTTAAGAAAATGAACAGTGTTATAAAAAATCATTAAGGAGTCTATAGGATAGCAAAATGGAACTGACAAAGATGTTAAGAAAATGAATAGTGTTACAAAAAATCATTAAGGAGTCTATAGGATAGCAAAATGGAACTGACAAAGATGTTAAGAAAATGAATAGTGTTACAAAAAATCATTAAGGAGTCTATAGGATAGCAAAATGGAACTGACAAAGATGTTAAGAAAATGAATAGTGTTACAAAAAATCATTAAGGAGTCTATAGGATAGCAAAATGGAACTGACAAAGATGTTAAGAAAATGAATAGTGTTGTAAAAAATCATTAAAGAGTCTATTGGATAGCAAAATGGAATTAATATAGATGTTAAGAAAATGAACAGTGTTATAAAAAATCATTAAGGAGTCTATAGGATAGCAAAATGGAACTGACAAAGATGTTAAGAAAATGAATAGTGTTACAAAAAATCATTAAGGAGTCTATAGGATAGCAAAATGGAACTGACAAAGATGTTAAGAAAATGAATAGTGTTACAAAAAATCATTAAGGAGTCTATAGGATAGCAAAATGGAACTGACAAAGATGTTAAGAAAATGAATAGTGTTACAAAAAATCATTAAGGAGTCTATAGGATAGCAAAATGGAACTGACAAAGATGTTAAGAAAATGAATAGTGTTATAAAAAATCATTAAAGAGTCTATTGGATAGCAAAATGGAATTAATATAGATGTTAAGAAAATGAACAGTGTTATAAAAAATCATTAAGGAGTCTATAGGATAGCAAAATGGAACTGACAAAGATGTTAAGAAAATGAATAGTGTTACAAAAAATCATTAAGGAGTCTATAGGATAGCAAAATGGAACTGACAAAGATGTTAAGAAAATGAATAGTGTTACAAAAAATCATTAAGGAGTCTATAGGATAGCAAAATGGAACTGACAAAGATGTTAAGAAAATGAATAGTGTTATAAAAAATCATTAAAGAGTCTATTGGATAGCAAAATGGAATTAATATAGATGTTAAGAAAATGAACAGTGTTATAAAAAATCATTAAGGAGTCTATAGGATAGCAAAATGGAACTGACAAAGATGTTAAGAAAATGAATAGTGTTACAAAAAATCATTAAGGAGTGTATTGGACAGCAATACCTAAATTCTTTTTTAATTTTGTAGTGGTTGGTAAACATATACTTTTGAATTTAAATATTTGTATGATACGGTATATAAAAAAAAATAGTCAAATACCAGATATGTGTTAATGAAGGGTTCTGCAGCCGTGTAGTCGTTGATAATTAGGCGGTTTGTGCCTCGTGGTAAAGCGAACGATCGCACATCATATAGCATATATAATTTGTTTAATGGCATGTGCATTGGCCAGAGTATTGAAGAAATAGTTATTTGGGTAGTTGCCTACTAAGAAGTTTCTTTAGCGCCTACTATGCGTAATTACTACTATGCGTAATTGTACTACGTACTAAATGCAGTTATGCAGATTTATTTTATTTCAGATTTTGCGATACGTGCTTGAAAAGGTAGAAGGAAGGGAGAGGGAATCGTTAGGGAGATTATAGATAACTTTTGGAAATTCATATCGGGCGAAGAAGAGGTCATATCAAAAGGCCTTACTACATTTTCGTTTGTGTTTCAAGGGAGTTTTCTCATGAAACAGGTCAGAAAAAATAATTTTATTTGCATTTATGTTTTCATAATACATTTCAAGGAGATCGAGATCGATAAGAGGTTTTTAGATATATTGAAAATTTTTAATGTTTTAGAAGTTTCTATTCAATTGGAAACTGGTCGAAAAGTAACTATGCATTGTATCTATCTCGCTATGATTCCAAATACTTTTTTCTCACGGCGTCATAAATTAATATGAAATAAATTAATGGTATGCACTATTAATTTCTTTCGGAAGCTTCGTACGTGTGTAAGTACGGAAAATCTTGGAAGGAAATATGTTTTAAAAGGCTTCAAAATTGATATGAAATGAATAAATGTTATATACTATCCATTTCTTCACAAAGTATCTATGTCGTGAAAGACCTCATAAATTAATATGAAATTAATTAATGGTATATACTATTAATTTTTTTAGGTAGCGTTGTACGTGTGTAAGTACGAAAAATGCAGGAAGGAAATAGGTTTTAAAAGGCTTCAAAATTGATATGAAATGAATAAATGTTATATACTATCCATTTCTTCACAAAGTATCTATGTCGTGAAAGGCCTCATAAATTAATATGAAATTAATTAATGGTATACACTATTAATTTTTTTAGGTAGCGTTGTACGTGTGTAAGTACGAAAAATGCAGGAAGGAAATAGGTTTTAAAAGGCTTCAAAATTGATATGAAATGAATAAATGTTATATACTATCCATTTCTTCACAAAGTATCTATGTCGTGAAAGACCTCATAAATTAATATGAAATTAATTAATGGTATATACTATTAATTTTTTTAGGTAGCGTTGTACGTGTGTAAGTACGAAAAATGCAGGAAGGAAATAGGTTTTAAAAGGCTTCAAAATTGATATGAAATGAATAAATGTTATATACTATCCATTTCTTCACAAAGTATCTATGTCGTGAAAGACCTCATAAATTAATATGAAATTAATTAATGGTATATACTATTAATTTTTTTAGGTAGCGTTGTACGTGTGTAAGTACGAAAAATGCAGGAAGGAAATAGGTTTTAAAAGGCTTCAAAATTGATATGAAATGAATAAATGTTATATACTATCCATTTCTTCACAAAGTATCTATGTCGTGAAAGGCCTCATAAATTAATATGAAATTAATTAATGGTATACACTATTAATTTTTTTAGGTAGCGTTGTACGTGTGTAAGTACGAAAAATGCAGGAAGGAAATAGGTTTTAAAAGGCTTCAAAATTGATATGAAATGAATAAATGTTATATACTATCCATTTCTTCACAAAGTATCTATGTCGTGAAAGACCTCATAAATTAATATGAAATTAATTAATGGTATATACTATTAATTTTTTTAGGTAGCGTTGTACGTGTGTAAGTACGAAAAATGCAGGAAGGAAATAGGTTTTAAAAGGCTTCAAAATTGATATGAAATGAATAAATGTTATATACTATCCATTTCTTCACAAAGTATCTATGTCGTGAAAGGCCTCATAAATTAATATGAAATTAATTAATGGTATACACTATTAATTTTTTTAGGTAGCGTTGTACGTGTGTACGTACGAAAAATGCAGGAAGGAAATATGTTATAAAAAGCTTCAAAATTGATATGACATGAATAAATGTTATATACTATCCATTTCTTCAGAAAGGACATATGTCATAAAGGACCTCATAAATTAATATGAAATGTTCTAATGGTATATACTATTATTTTTTTTAGAAAGGACATGTGTCATCAAATTCGTCATGAATTAATAAGGAATTTGCTAATCTTTAATGTCTATTAATTTAATCGGAAAGGACGTATGTAACAAAAGGTCTCATAAATTAATAGACATTATTCTATTTGTAGTTTAGTAGAGGGGTGAAATATTAATACATGAATTATATTTGTACTGTGAAATATATTATTATACTGTGAATTTTGAGGCGTAATAAGCGTTTAGTGTGTATATATATGTCGATAAAATACATTTCTATAAAAAACCTGTCAAGCACGAGCAGAACTGCACCTGGTTCTGTATACTTTTAGCCACTTATAAATATCTTAGGATACATATTATGTATCCTAAATTACTTACAAATATTATTTTTTACAATGCAAATATATCGCCTACTACATAGGCATAAAAAGAAACTAATTCAAAAATATGTAATTCCACATAGAATTAGAAATAAGGGGTTTTTTGGATTTTCCCCGTTATTTGTGATATAAGAAATCCCGTTATACCGACTCTCAAGGTTGTAGATCGACTGTAAGTAGTACCCTATAGGTTTTGATGGTCAGTGAGTCAGACTATTGTATAAATAAAAAAGTACTCTTTGAAGGATCATATCATTGTTGCATGAATTAAAATTTTTGAAATTTTTGCAGCAATGTAAGGTTATGAGCCTTAGTATACGACAATTTTAATCTCAAGACGTTTTTTGACAAAAACGGTTCTGGCAAATAGAGGGACGGACGGACGGGCAGACAACAAAGTGACTCTATAAAAGTTTTAAGTGACGAACTCTAAAAACGGACAAAAAGGAAATATCTGAAAACAACGAAAGTTTAATATTTCGTCGATTTAAATGTTTAAATACTTATAGTCTGTTTCAGTTTTTGCTTCATACTTTATAGTTTCAGTCTACGCAGTTTGTCCGAAATACTTGTACTCAGGAGAATAACATTGAAATTGCTATGTACCTAGCAGCTTGATTATTTAATGAAAGATTTAAGCCTAGTCTATATATTATATCTACATAATGCAGACGGTGGGCACTAAAATACGGCACGGTTCACACTTGTATATGAACAAAAGGGGTATCGACCGGATGGCTCACTCTTAGCGACACATATCGGCTGTTTCCAAACAGACAATGTTATCAAAACAAATAACAATTTTTTCAGAAAATGTGTTTAAAGTTCCAAATATAACATTTACACAATTAAAATTACGAATTTAGTATTAGTCTTGATTTGCTACACTGACATAATTTTTAATTTTAATTATGTTAATATTTTATTTGGAACATAAAACGTTTTTTTTTTAAAACTACTTTTTTCTGGACATTATTAATAAATTAACTGATTTGGATGAACATAATTTAATTCTTTTTCGTGATTGAATTGTTGTTTGAAATAAAGAAGTTATAATCGCCTCGTATTTGCTATTTTTTAATCCTCAAACAAAACAAAATTAATGGTACCAGTATATTTTTGTTAATATCAGAATATTTTTCTAATTTTTTTTAGTTCAGGACAAAACCACAATTTTTCATCAGTAAAATTATTATTTTTAATTTCTTGCAAATGATTACAATTAAAGTTATCACGGGATATAACGACTGCCTAAATTTTTCAGGGTTCATTCTTTGTTTCCATATATTGACATTTCTTATAGAGAATTGTATAACTTACTATTCAATTAATAAAAACTATAAAAATATCGGAGAATTTATTAACGATTGCTAAAAATTCTTTAATTTGCTTAGTTTTGGATAATTTTCATGAAAATATTTCTTTAAAACTCTTTAATGATAACAAATTGATAACATTCGAGCGAAAATGGCCGCCTCAGTTCCAATGTATGGGAAAGCATTTGGAAATAAAAAAAATATATTAATTTTAATTCTATGTGTCTAAGTCTTTTTGTAAAATTTCACCATAATTTATCATAAAATCAAAGAGCTGGAGATGTGTAATTCATGAATGAGAGGTATAAAAGATATAACTCATATGTTATGATCACATCTATCACTTGCTCACTTGAAATCAAAGTATATTAGTATATTACTAGCTCGGGGTTTATCGGCGTCTTTTTCGTTTCAACAAATCAATCATTTCTTTCTCTAGTCGCGTCGTGAAAATAGACATTTCGTTAGAGATAAAATATACTTTAGTTCACTCAAAATATTTGTGCAAACAAACACTTCTTTCATTTCAAAATTCTGATTTAAAGTTGTATAACTACTAATACGCCAATATAAATACACCAATTGTAAAATTATTCTAATTTCTTTAATTATCATTAAAGTTATTTTATTTATAATCTGAATCTAGATTCACAGTCCTAAATCCTACACCTGCAAAGTATTAAGCAAAATCCAGTAGATACTCTTGTAGAATTTATTTGTATTTTCAAACAATAGTGCGTAATGTTTAGTCTTTACTTTTTATCATCACGTTGCATGACCATTGTTCAACGTATGCGTAATAAGTAAATTCGTTAATAACCTGGAGTACTGAGCTAAAGATATAAATAAGTGATATATATGTTTCCAGTCAAACAATATATATCACACTTTTCTTTTCACTGATATATTTTGCGCACCTCTACAAAGAGCTGTCATGCTGTGAAATACGGACTTAACGCACATGGATATATTTAAAAATATTAATATAAAATAAAACTATCACCGAAAATCTAAATAAGCCTACATAGTTATTGCCTACTTGTCGGTAGAAGAGAAACTCATTAGTGCATATTCTGTGTGTGTTTTGGCCAGTTGATTTGGAATTCATCCAAAATGGAATTGGTAGCGTGCCATGCAGAAACATTAGATGTATCATTAAAGTGTAGTTTTGCGATACTAAGCGCATCACCCAAAAGATAATGCAATTTGTATTTCACTGTAACTTTAATCGTTTTTAATGTTTTCAATAACTTTAATACTTGATTCATTTCGATTTTAAACGTTTGAAATATGGTATTGACAGTCTTTTATGTCGTCGAAGTCACAAAATGCATTTTGTTCATTGTAAAACTTACGTGAGCTGCAACCGTTGCGTTAGCTTTTCATTACGCATGCAGCGCAGAAAAAGGCTATATTTTGCATAAGCACGATAGTGACTCGCTCGTTTGTTCCTCCGCGCTAAGTAATGTATCATAATGTATTCTTATTGGTTATGTATTTCATATTCCCATTTGTAAATTTGTGTAAGCGAATAATTATTCTGTATCAGGTTTTGTTTGTAGCGTCGCTCACATGAATTCTTGCATTGTAATGGGACTATCTGAAATAAAGCGTCTTTTTTATGATTCCTCGTGGTTATAATAGATTGACGAGGTTATGGCTCGATCTTCTTAAGTGTTTTTTTAGGATAAATGGTGACTTCTTCCTGTCATAACTCCAAGTACTACCTACTTATTTCAATGTAAACGGAATTTTCAAATTAGCGGTGGACAAATTTTTATTTAAAATTTCAAAACTTCTTTAGTGTTAACTTATTACTATTCAGTTCCATTCGTATGAAATGCGATAAAATTTAAATCGTTTAGTTTTCGTTATCCAGTGCTTTTGATAGGGTGAATTTCGGTACTTTCTTCTTAACGTAAATAAATTGCTATTCCTAAACATCCTACATAAATTCGACTGTGAGAAAAATATCCGGTTCTCAGATCCACGTCTTCTTTTGTTAAAGTTTGGTCTTGTAAAATATTTCAGGTGATTAGGACAATTGCCAAGGCTTATAAAATGGGATTACACATAAGTTACACGGTGGACACAATAAATATTCAGGTGACGATCATTTGTACTATTATATATAGGCGGGCCGTGTTTGTCTGTTTTTATGTGTTGATTATAGTTAAGTTTGCTTTGAAAAGGGCATTTCAGCGGTTTGTTACTTATTTGCGTTATAGAATTAAGGAGCAAAAGTAATAAATTTTATTGTAACAGTTATTAATTTGTCACAGTAAACGCAGAGTTCTATTCAAGAATCTTAATTCTTTAAAACAATATTTATTCAGTCGAAGCCATAATTAATCAAGCCATCCCTTTCGCGTATATGTATTTCGCGGATATCCTTTTTTACTTCTTTCTTTCTTGAAAAAGTGAAAAAAGCTCTTTTAAATATGAAAGTGAAGTTTAAGGAATGGAATTGCCAGAGGTTGAGAGTAAGACGACACATATTTTCACACAAGAGGTTTTATGCGTGAGAAATACCTAATCTTGCTTCTTTATATGTGTGAAATATAATTCCGTGCAAGTCATAAAAATAACAAATTCTTATCCATTAAATTTTAGAGAGTTAACAGGTTAGACGTTTTAAAGCAATAATATTACATTATTGTCCATGAAGTTCGGGTGTTTGATTAAGCCTGCTCTTTGACATTAGTTGTCTTGTTTAGGAAAAATGGTCTATGTGATAATATAACTTTCACTATTTAATACATATTGTAGCTTTTAACTTTAGTTTATTTTTTTATAGTAAAATTTATGTTATAAAATCAGACTCACCGAAGGTTTTAGACCACTGGGCCTTGGGTCTGTTGTCAGGAAAATGTCTCGGAAATTTGTCTTTGGTCCAATGCGTGCTCAGCTCCATGCGATACACCGCCACACCACCCTCGGAGCAGGCGGCTGCAGCACTCGCAGTCCAGGTCAGTAGTGAAAAGCCGATCATGTACCACATTTTACCTGCTGGTGGGAGATAAGGGAAAAAATGTGATTTAATTTAATTTTATTGACTTGTTTGTCATTTATGTTGTGACTATATGAAGATAGAAAATAGCTTGAAATAAAAAAATTAAAAAATATTTTCATGTTAATGAAAACATTTTAATATCATTAATTTTGTTTTTCCTTTGGGGGTTAGGAAATAGAAAATTTCGTGACGCGTTATAATATCTTTAATTGAAACAAGAATTTGATAAGGAAAAAAAGTTACATTTGGTTCATCTAATTCGGTTAGTTTTTGAATAATTTCCCGAAAAAAATATAGTTTTTCAAAAAATGCGTTAAAGTTTCAAATATTAACACAATTAAAATTAAAAATTATGCCAGAATGGCAAATTAAGAATAAGACTAAATTTGTAATTTTAATTATGGGAATATTATATTTGCAAACTTAAACAAATGTTCTGGAAAAAAAAATGTTTTGATAACATTGCCTCTTCGTTCGTGATTTATATGGTTTAATGTTCAATAAAGGGGATTATAGTTTTTTTTGTTAGTTAAATAATTTCGAAAAGCTAGAAATAAACAAAAAAGATTTCATCATTGACCTCAACTGCCCTATACAATAGCCCGATTAAGTACTAATCATCTTAAAGGCATGAAGATCCACCCAGACAATTCTACACACCATTCTATAACTTATATTCATTGTAAGAACTGTCCCGAAGTCCAGTTCTTCCCCAAGCTTTGAGTGCCCAGCTTTCGTAGCAAACATCCTAAAAATGGGAATGTCTCCACTGAGCGATTTGCTGCAAGAAATTGTATAGCATGATCTTGTATAGCAACGAGGCACCGAAACTGGTGGCGACAGTTTTAAAAACTTTGAATCAATTTAAATCTCTTTTTTTTCTCCTTTTACTATTATTTATTTTACTATTTACGAGGAATACGACAACAATAACAACAAACAAAAAAGAGTTAGTCCATTGTCGAAAATGTTATTTTTTTTTTCGTTCGTAATATGACAAATTTTATTTATAAGGTGATTTTGTAAATTTATCTTTTTATATTTATTTTTTTTTATCTAATATTTGACTCTAATATTTGTAATTAATTTGAAGTTTCGGTATAATTAATGAAAAAAATGAAACGTTCGTTTCCAAATGGCCAAATAATTATCGTTCTAGAAATAAGCCACATAAGTGGGTATTGAGTGTATGATAATTTGTATTTTCTTCATTCTTTCATTTCTTTTTATTTTAACTTTTTTTGCAACCAAAACAGTTGACTATTTATAAGTAGTCTACGCGAAAAGTCACTCCAAAAAGTTAATAGTTAATATGGACTCGGCAACATTAAGCGTTCGACGTATCTTCATCAATAATTAACAAATACTATGAAACTGTATTGTTTCAGGAAAGATCTTATGTTAAGATATATTTATATTGTAATTAATTTTTTTCTGTTAAATAAGTTGAATGTTAATAAGTTTTACTTTTTTTAATTAAAAGGATTAAATAAAGAGATTGCATATAATAAAACACACACAGAGTATCAAATTACCCCGCAGCGATCTGCGGGGGTAGCGAGGTGGGGCAAATGACTTCGCATGCTCAGAAAAAATGTTTTCATTATTTGTAGTGTGTTTACTGTTAACTACAATAATTTCATCCCTTAGGTAAAATTAATTTCACAATACGTTCATCCTTTTTTTATTTTTTGGGAAATTTACTCTGCAGTTAAAAGAGAAAAAAAATTGTACACATGTTAAAAGAATATGTCGTCAAATTTGTATGAAGCTAGAAATAATTCCTTTCTATAAATAAATCAACAAATATCGGCACGTGTGAAATCATACTGTTTCTTCTTGAAGAAACCATATTTGAATGGTTCTGTTATCATAATTTCTTGAATTTTGTACGACGATTTAGGTACTAAAAAGTTACTTTAAATTTATTTATTATTTGAGATGTTAGTGTTGTTTGCGTGGAAATTAGTTTCTTGAGTGGTTCTGTTATCGTAACTTCTTGAATTTTGTACGACGATTTAGGTACTAAAAACTTACTTTAAATTTAATTATTATTTGAGATGTTAATGTCGTCTGGGCGGAAATTAGTTTCGTACAGTAAGAATTCATATTTACGACAACCGAAAATACAGAAATTTAATAAATCTTATAATATTTATACGTGAGTTAAATATATTATTTCTCAGTTTGGTCCAATCGTTGAGATAAAGCAACTAATGATTACTTATTTATTTTCCTAAAATTGTAGATTTTGTTTTCTATTCAAAAAAAGGCGAAACAAAAAATGATTTAATTTTACAATTAATAGATTGAACAATACCTGGAAATATCGTTTAGAAGTAGTGCTTAGAAGGATTATGAGCAAAATATAATTTGTTTTAATGCTTGGATATTTGTACGTTTATTTATAAATATAATTTTTTTTTGTTTGCCCGTCATCTGATAAAAAATGATAGATAGATAAAAAATGATAGATTGAAATTTCCATTGATTTTTTGTCTTAAGTTATAATATATATTAGAAATACATTGATACACAATATTAGAAAGGAGGTAAGCGAATTTATTTTTAGTACTTTACATTTATGATATTATATAATCATTATCAAGAGTTCTTTAAAACATTTTATTTATATATTACACTATCCAAATAGTACGTACCTTAATAAAAAAAAACAAAAATATTTAAAAGAGTATTATTTTAAATGTCTTTTCTTCATGAGTGAAAATATATTGAGTTAAGTTCCGGTTTAATAAAATTTTTAAATTTAATGTTGATTAATGAGTTTAATTAAAGTTTAGCGCTTTTTACGTGATTGAGTATAAATATATAAATTGATGATTAATATGGTTTAGCGGTTTTTACGTTATTGAGTATAAAGACAAATTGATGATTAACAGGTTTGGCAGTTTTACGTGATTGAGTATAAAGATATAAATTGACGATTGAAAAGATTTAGCTGTTTTTACGGGATTGAGTACAAAGATATAAATTGATGATTAATAGGTTTAGCGGTTTTTATGTGATTGAGTATAAAGATATAAATTGATGATTAATAAGGTTTAGCGATTTTTACATGATTCAGTACAAAGATATAAATTGACGATTAATAGGTTTAGGAGTTTTTACGCGATTGAGTATAAAGATATAAATTAACGATTGAAAAGATTTAGCAGTTTTTACGTGATTGTGTATAAAGATATAACTTGATGATTAATAGGTTTAGCCGTTTTTACGTGACTAAGTACAAAGATATAAATTGATGATTAATAGGTTTAGCGGTTTTTACGTGATTGAGTACAAAGATATAAATTGATGATTCATAATGTTTAGTGATTTTTACGTGATTGAGTATAAAGGCATAAACAAATTTTCGTCACATTTATGAACCCTTTTTCTTTATGTAAATATTCAATACGCTTCAAGTATGCTTTACCTAACGTTTTTACCGAATATGCTCATATCCTAATTTCATTTCGCTTTCTGCGTCGTGTATTATACTATCATTTATTAGATCTGATTTTAACTGTATTGCTCGTAATTAAATCAAAAGCAAATATATTTCATTAAACTTTCGTAGTACTATATTAAAACTTGTACTAAAATAAACGTTTTTAATAAATTGTACAGTAACATGCATCAATTCCATCAGTGCAGATAAATTTATTACCTATGTTTATAATCAATATTATAGAATACTTTTTATTACTTTACTTGTAACATCAGGTTTTGAAATAAGAATTAAATTATATAATTAACATAAAATTTAGTAGATGAATAAGGAAAGCATTCTCATTAGTCACAAAGTTAAAAAAAATACTTTATGACCAATGAGAATTATGACCTTTATCAAGAATAAAATATTAATAATATAATAAAATATTGATAAACTTGAATATATTTACATAGGTATAGGAAAGATTTACGTAAAAATATCCATTTTTATCGAATTGCAACGCATGTTGTATATTCGTTGACTAATATCCTTCTTAACAATTTCACTCTTTCAAAATTTTTCAACATTATAACATTTTTTAACAATGAATAAGAAATTGAGCAATATCTCTTAATTTTTTTTAAATCAATCTTCAACGTTTGAGACATTTTGATAGCGCGTTATGCTCCTTTGGCCGTTACTCTGGAAATTTCGAATACTTTTTATTAGTTTCGAATTTCGAATACATTTTAATTATTATCTAGTACTTTTTCGAATTTCGAATATTTTTTATTGTTATTGAATACGTTTTATTATTATCGAATACTTTTATTAGTTTATTATTAGTTTTTATTAGGTTAGCGCGCTATGCACCATTGACCGTTACTCTGGAAATTTCTCTAATGACGCCTTTAGTGTGAATGTTATTTCAAATTGAATTTATCATTTACGACGAATTTATTTATTTGTAACTTTTCCTGCGTCAAATTAATTAATTACGAATAATTGACAGAAAAATGTTACCCATTGTAACGTTCTGAGATATTAAATTTGATTATTTTTGATCGAAACTTATCACTTGTCCGATTACGTTTTTCAAAATTACTTTAACTTTACGAACGTGACCATGAATTGATTTCGCAATTATTTCTGAATGAGCCTTAATAAAATAAAAGTTTAGGCTCTATACATTAAAGTTTTGTTAAATGGTTTCGCGTCTTACTGATGCAAAATGTTATATTAGGTTAGGTTAGGTTTCTATTTGTCTTTATCATCTTTGTTTATCGTATGGAGATATAATGAAAAGGTTTAATGTAAACAATTTTTAGTGTTGCTTTACATCAATTTGTGGAAAACATTAAGTGTCAACATAAAATGTTAAAGGAAAATAATTTTTCAAAGTTAATTTTCAAATAAAATTAAAAATGATTCCTAATACAGCAAAAATGAGAAATAAGAGCTAAAATATTATAGTTATCGATAACGCCATCCTAGAAAAGGTAAATAATACACATGTCTTGGGCACACAATGGAAAAGAAAATAAAAAAAATAAAAGTAGAATTCATTTAAAATGTGTCGCATTCGGTAATCTTAGTTACATTCTAAGGGATAAAACATACCAATGTATTTAAAGTGAAAGGCCTGTAATAACTGGTCACAGGTTACAACTTAAAAATAGATGTACTTGGAAACTATGATAATAACAAAAATAGTAATAGAGCAACTTAAAGTTACTCAACGAACTATGAGTTCAGCCATGTTGGGAATCAACTTCAGAGATGTAATTCGCCACATTGAAATATGCGGCACATAGGGATTAAGCGATGCTATCGATAGAATAGCACGACTTAACTTGAAATGGGTTGAGCAATCAACAACGCAAGATAAGGAAAGATTGTCCCAATAAAGTAATTTTCTGTAAAGCAAGAGAAAATAAGAGAAGCATGGATGACGAAAATAAATAAGCCTCAAAGAAGGATTGTCGACGTTAAAATAAAAGTAGCTAAAAAAGGGGATGAGAACGGGTGCAAGCAGAGAATCATGGAAAAAACATTGAGGAGTCCTATGTCCAACATTGGATGAACGAAGCCTGGAGGAGAAGACTTTAAGTTTCTTTCTCATTGAGTACTCCTTTGTCTCTAAGGATGAAGCGATCAATATGCACAATTGTACAATTCTCTGTATATCGATTGATTTGCAATTTCATTGTTTGCTTAAACTTCATATTTTTTTTCCATGGTGTGAGTGCAAGTGTAAATATCACTAAATTATTCAACATGTTACGGGAATGAGTTTTATTTTAGGGCACGCATTTTATATTTGATGAAAAGTTATTAATTATTCATAACTGGACGTTGCTAACGAATCGCTTATTTGCGTGGGCTGAAAAGAGTGGTTCTTTTCAGTGCCAATGTAAAAATCGTTTGTTATCAAAAGTTAGTACTATTGGTAAAATAATATATCTATATCTTTCCGTCAGATAGCTTTGTCGCATAATTAGAAATATATTTCTATATGGTGTATGGAATTATTGTTTTGAAAGTAATATGTTATAGTTGACTAAAACTTATGACCGTAAAACCTAATGTCGCCGTTGATTGTAAGTTATACTTCAAGATACTTGTAAGTTTGTAAAATAATGAAGAAGGCAGTTAAAGGTGTATATATATATATATATATATATATATATATATATATATATATAAACACATATGTATATATATATATATATATATATACACATATTCATAATATTCTGAACAATTTTAATAAACTTATTTCCTTTACTCGGAATATTGCGACGGACCATACGTTTTAAAATAATACGGACTAAAATAGGTTTTCTCATGTGTCTAATTAAAAAATGTCTCAATTTTGCACGTAAATACTGATTTTCTAATAACGTGATCACATCACACCTAATACCAGTATCTAATACCAACGTCCATTTTGTGATGATGGATATCGAAAATCTTAGGTTTATGTAACTAAGGAGTTGATAGGTTGGATAGTGGTCATAGTTTTATTTTTTCTTTACCAAAATTTTGATGTTCATCGATTCTTCGTTGGAAGAACTGTAAATCGTCAAATGTTTTTAGTATAGGAAAGTGTACTTTATACGATACAAGTTAGCGGAGCATAACAAGAAGTGCACATGTCTAATGAGGAGTTACCTTCCTTATATAAAACTAATTTATTAGCTAAAGTTCATCTAGCTATTTTCTGCTCATTTTATCATTAGGAATATATCAATTTCAAGTCGATTGGAAATCAGAAAGTTACTGAACAATTAGAAGATTTAAACCTAACAGTATTGAAGGAAAATGTACATTGTATTATATTTTTTTACACTTGCAATATTTTAAATCGAACTTTGAATTAGGTTTAAATTTAATAGAATTTTTAATAGAAAAGTAACCAATTAGTAAATAAAAAAACCAACTTATTAATTAAAAGTAACCAACTTATTAATTGTTTTAATGGTTTCTTATTTATATTTAAATAATGAAAGCTTTATTCAAGTTAACATTCTATTCAGATACGCCATTTAATCCAACAGATTCCTTAGCGTCGCTAGAAAATAGACCATCGGTGTCAATGTCCTCATGACTCCAATGTTTATTTTTCATCATCTCGATAAAGTAAATAAACGGCTGATACAAATTTTGTTGGAAACGTTCCAAGAATGTTTAGTTCGCCAGTAATTCTATCCCACTATATGTGACCTCGAGCCGGGTCGGATTAGGGAGCAATGACGAATCAACACTTGTGGTGATCCAAACAGTTTACATTGATCCGATTTTTATTGGAATGTCGATGGATAAATATTTTCAATAACGCTAATTCGAAGTATTGTTGGACGCGTTCCAACAATACTTCGAATGGTAATCGAAATTCGATTTGATCGAATTCGACCTCGAGTCAGGTCGGAGAGATTTCAAATGAGGTGATTATGAGGGATTACATTTTTATATTTTCAAAATGAGTTATCATTATCTAATTTATAATATATTTTATATCTATCTTGTATTTAGACACAAGGTTTAAATTAATGTTGTTTTAATACTGTGTAACGTGAATAACGTTATTTGATGACACTTTAATGTCATGTTTGAAAAAAGTTAATCTAATATTTATCGAGTTTGTATTGGACAAAGATTTTATGGAATTTTACTCTTTTAGAATTCAATCTCTCAAAATGAAAAAAAATAACTCTTATAGGATCACATAGTTGTCTGATCTTTCGTCTGTTAAAGCCTTTTTTTATTAGAAATGGCTTGCGATATTCAGTTGTAATTAATATCGTATAAACATTGCTGTAAAAAATAAAGTTTTTTGGTTTAAATAACAAAGAGGTGTGATCCTTTAAAGAGTATTTTTTTTATTCATAAAACAATCTTACTCACAGATCATTAAAACCTATAGCATTCTTCCGGTTCATATACAATTTTGAAAGTTGGCAAAACCGGAGGTCTTAGCAAATCCAAAAACAATGATTTCTACATCTATGTGGAATTACAATAATAACGTATTGCCAACTTTCAAGATTATATGTCAATCTGAAGGATATAGGTTTTTAAAGGTCTGTGAGTAAGATTATTTTATGGATATGATAATACTCTTTAAAGGATCACACCTCTTTGTTACTTGAACCAAAAAACTTTAATTTTTATGATTAAAGTTTTTTGGTTCACGTGACAAAGAGGTGTGTCCCTTTAACTTAACATGTATGAATATGTGATCACAAAAATGTTTATAGCTGTGACTTTTAATGAACTAAAAAACTATAATTATCATAAATAGTTCGTTTTTACACTTATAAAAGATATTATAGGCAATATATATAGTCAATAGTTTAAATCGAACTATTATGTGCCTTAAACGTTTAAAGTACCTAAATGTATACGGAATCCTCGTAGTGCGAATTGTACTCATGCTTGACAGTTTATTTTCTTAATTATCTAATAATGTTTGGAAACCTAATTAACTAATTAGTAAAATAGCCAGGTGCTTACCAGATTTTTTGTTTGTGATTGGACTACATAAATAAAAACAACTGAAATCTCAAAACTTTTCCAATATTATATGCATGTAGGCAAATGTAATAACAACATGAGATCATAAAAATGTTTGTAGCAATAAGTGTATAGAAGGTTGTATATTATTTTCTCCTTATTTGTCGTATGCGTTACATGTGTAGTGTCTCTTGCCCTCGTGTAGGTACTTCAAACTGTAAAAATACCAAACAAGAATCTAATGGCCGAGTAGAGCTTACATGACGAGGGTTTAATATATGCTTAGATATTTGTAAAAGTTTAAACATTTTTGAGCAAATATTGATAATGTTTTTACTATTTGAATAAATTGCCTAGGTATGAGACAAATAGTTTAATTGCCAATATCTCTTTATTAAAGCAAATTGATCGAATTTCCATTCAAGTACTCACTAAACGCCGTTTTCTTGATTTTTTTAAAAGACTTCTGATATATGTTTTTAAAAAGTTAGGAGAGAAATTTGTATTTTTAGAATTCGATCAATAATAAAAAAAAACACCGATAGGCGCAGTACGGGTCCACGCTGTAGATTTTTCCTGGAAACGTAGAGATAAAATCATAAAAAGTATTTCATATTAAAATGTATTATAATTTAATTACGAATCTCTCTGGAAACTGTATTCACTTACAGTTGGGTTTGTAGCGCCTAATAGATATGTTTGCAGTGTGTTTTTCAATGGGAGTCCGACAGAGTTGTAGCACATCGAGCCTCGATTGCACGTACGGTTTCGTGCACAATAACATCAGTCTATCGTAGCACCATCCATTGATGTACCCGCTTTGATGCCTGATGATGGCAACACGACGATATTTGTTGATCGCAATACATATCCGTCGGGCACTGTCACGTTGCCTTTGATCTCTATATTATCACTTTTTTCTGTATTGCCTTTCAACGGCGCCTGCACAAGATCCGTGTACGTTTGGATTGTCGCTGGACGCTGTGTGCCCGATATATCATTTACTAGTTACCAGTTTTCTACAATTCCGAGTATTTTTACGATTCATATAAGACGACACCTAAATATAATAATATCTACATATAGGTTATGAAACGTACATGTTATCAAGTATTGCCTTTTAAGTTATGTAATTTTTGAGGTTATTGAAATGACTCTATGAGGTTATTGAAATGACTCTCCTTTACGTAATCCTGAATTATAATTAACCACCTGTTATTGGACTTGAAGTTGATATATTTTTTAAATACTGCGCTCGTATACGTTGAATCAGGATACACATTCTCATGCATATGACTTTTAATGATTTGTTATAGTTATACATATTTACATTTTTTATGTCTTATGCTATCTTAACTGTTTACTTTTTGAAACCAATAAAATAGCATCATAAGTAAATATCAAATTTATAATATATGTGTGTGATTCAAATTATTTGTGTAATTCAAATTTATAATATATGTGTGTGATTCAAGTTATTTGTGTGATTCAAATTTATAATATATGTGTGTGATTAAAATTATTTGTGTGATTCAAATTTATAATATATGTGTGTGTGATTCAAATTATTTGTGTGATTCAAATTTATAATATATGTGTGTGAATCAAATCATTTTAAAATAATTTCTGATATTTATACTTTCCTTTTTTATTTAAAAGACAAAGGAGACTTTCAGAGAAATCGAAATTTTTTTTAATATGTATTTCAATGTACTACTTCTAAATATTATGTACAAGATATTATTTTAATAGTAGCTTGAAATGAAAATATATTATGTACTTGTTATAGAAAATAATTGAAGTATTTTTTCTTTGTTTGGGAAATATGGTCACAAAGAAAGAGAATATTGAAATTACTTTTAATATAAAATATTTATAAGGTCCCATACCTCAAAAGGAAAAGAACTGACCTTTGTAAGATTACTCATGTCTCGAGCCCTCTGTCTGCATTTTACGGTCATTTTTTTAAAATCTTTTGATATAAAAACTTGGATTAGCGATAAAGCGTGTCATAAATTCTTGTAGTTCGACTTTCACTGAATAAGATGTCTCATTTTATTTATATGCATCAATTGACATAGCAAACTAAATGCATCGTTCTGAGATCGAGGTCTTCCAGTCAATCGTCACATATCAACTTAATTTAATTATTTGCAAGTAATGCATAAGAATGGAAGTTAATTGAGAAAGAAATCGTGGATAAGTATTATAAAGGATTATTTGTAAGACTACCATTGATTACCTGAATTCATGGGGTTTTGAAAGTGGTTGTTGATAGGGTCAAGTGTATTTAAAAAAATAACTGTCCAAAGGAGAGCTGAACTGGCAACCGGACAGTTTTGTTTTACTCATTTGAAATCTGTTTGTAAGAGATTCTTCACGGTTAAAGAAAAAGCTCGGGTTTTAAGAAAAGTTATCGAGTAAGCAGACAAATTTTTATCATCTTAAATATATTTCCAGATAAAATCCTGGGTATCAGAATCGCAATAACAAATATTTTATTGTAATGTTTATTTCTCGTCTATCTCGTCTATAGGTAATATTCTGTATTAGTTTAAGATGAATTTTAGTTTGACGTACAAATCGTATTTAAACTTAGAAAACAAATTGGTTGAGGCTTTTAATTTGTTTGCGTACTTGTGTATATATATATATATATATATATATATATATATATATATATATATATATATATATATATTTATAATTTGTTGTTTTGTGCACGAAAATCCAAAAATTTAATTTTACACATATATATATATATATTTATATATATGTATATATATATATATATATATATATATATACACTAAGCAGTAGGTTCACGCCAACGGGGTCGTCTAAACGCAGGTGATTTCAGGGGCGCGTTTTGTAAGCATTGCTATATAAAAAATTTAAAATTAAATTTTTGGATTTTCGTGCACAAAACAACAAATTTGTATTTTACAATAAAAAAATCATACATTTCAAATGAGGAAATACAGTAATTTCAAAATACAAATACAAAAAGACTCACTGGTTGATTGCTTTAATTCACAGACCTAATCTATTAAGCACCTTCACTATTTACGACAGTCTTTAATTTTATTTGCAAATTTATTTGTCTCTCTTGTTAAATTTAATTGCACAGATGAACATTTGGAACAAAATCAGTTCAATTAAACATCGTATTAGAGGGACGAATTCCGAATCGAACGCCGACCAAGGAACTGCAGCGGACCGCGAAACGGCACGGAGAAGCGCAGCGCAGCCGGGTGGCCGCGGTGCTATTTCGGATACAGCAGGAAGACGAAAATACACTTGCTAGTGCGAGATGAATCCGACATCGCGTGCTAATATATCTTTGTTTTGAGGCGCCACGCTTTTGGTCTTACCATGGTCATGAGCTTGAGATTCCCCAGATTATTCCTGAATGGTTTATTTACTTATTTATAAATTTCATTGCCAAAATTTTCTTGTTCAGTTAGCTGTAAAAATTAAGTAGGAAGGATTAGTTCAGTAATAGACTATAAAAGATCTGGCACAGATTTTCAAATATTTCAAATAAAAATAACGAACATAGACTGCAAACTTTTCAAAAATCAAAATAATGTGAGAAAAAAGGAAATAAAATTTTTGAGGCGTCACGTTTTTCGTCTTCACATGGTCATGAGCTTGACATTCCTCAGATTACTCTTGAATGGTCTATTCACTTATTTATAAATTTGTTTGTGCAATTTCTTTCAGTTAGCTGTAAAAATTAAGTAGGAAGGATTAGTTCTATAATATACTATAAAAGATCTGGCACAGATTTCCAAGTATTACAAATAAAAATAAGGTCATGAGCTTGATATTACCCAGATTATTCCTGAACGGTTTACTTACTTATTTATAATTTTTTTTGTGCAATTTCTTTCATTTAGCTGTAAAAATTAAGTAGGAAGGATTAGTTCAGTAACAGACTATAAAAGATCTGGCACAGATTTTCAAGTATTCCAAATAAAAATAAGGTCATGAGCTTTATATTCCAAGATTATTCCTGAATGGCCTATTTACTTATTTATAAATTTTGTCACGCAATTTCTTTCAGTTAGCTGTAAAAATTAAGTAGGAAGGATTAGTTCAGTTATAGACTATAAAAGATCTGGCACAGATTTTCAAATATTTCAAATAAAAATAACGAATATAGACAGCAAAAACCAAAAAAATGGATATAAAACTTTTAAAAGGTTGGAAAATCTGAAAATCAGGTGTGTTTCAGAGGACATTTCAATATATTTACAGGATAATTGTCAATTTCTAAAGGTATTCGATTATTCAGTTTCAATAATCTCGCACCGTGGTCGCACCAGATTTGTGATTTGTTTGTTAATATAGATTATGGCATTAATAAAATTTCCACAAACAAACTTGAATGTATACGTGATGTACGTGAGTTGCATGTAATGAGTAAGCTTTTCGTAAACACTTGATAAAAAGTAAATATTAAAAAAAACCATGGAAAAGTTGTTGGTTCCAATGTGATGGATTGATATTAATTATTATTTGTTTGCGTGATTTATTTTTCTCAGGTTTTTTCGACAAATGTGTCAGGAGGTAAGAGGGCAGGATAAGCAATTTCGCGGAGTTTTTTCTAATTATTTTAAATTTTTATTTAATTACTATATTATTTAATTAATTTTAATTTTTTTCATACATATATATACTATATATATTGGGATTTCAAAAAATGTCGCTTCAATTTCCCTCTCTTCCGGTAAATCAGTTTAAAAAGTAAATATAATTTATTTACCCAAAATAATGTTGGGTCAACAAAATCTATAATTATGTATTATTTCGGCTTTGTAATATTGTTTATTAATAAAACTTTAGTGTAAGCTTAGAGTAAGTATACAGATGTGGACTTATTCCCACAAGAGCTACTCCTTATAGCCAACCAAGATGAGAAATCAAGTGAGAAAAGCAAGTGTCGCGATGTATTTATTAAAAATGATTAGTAAAAAAGTTAATGACACTTAAAACAACACTTTAAAAACTAAATAAGGATATTTGCGAAGATAATAGATAAAATAAAATACAAGCAAAACAGTGACACCACGAGGTAGGGAACGAATAATAATATGGTAGATGGGATTTCGATTTGCCAATTATAACAGGCAGTGTAGTTTCAGACGACTTTGCAACACAGACAAAGAGGCCGCACTTTGTATGTTTTAGTTCAGTCGATTCCATAATCTAGTAGGGTACAGGGTAAAGGATTCTCCATAGAATATGATGTACAGTATTCAGAATGTAATTCAAGGTCGTAGAAAGTATTGGAATAAGATAGGAGGTTTGAAGGCGTAAAGAGTCAGTTGAGGATATTATACAAAAAAACATAGAAGACAGGGTTTATGTATTTTATGAATCTTTTAAATTGTGTCCGGTGCACAGTTAAACGGTTTAGACAGACGAACAGATAATGAGGTGAGATCTGGTGTTCCGTTTCCACCTTAAATATGGAATAATAAAAATACAATTACGATACCATAAGACGAGAATTAAATTAAATAATGTGTGGGTAACTGAAGCTTTATTGCTATAAATCATTGATAATAGTGATTAAATTTAAAATTTTAATTTAAAACATTAAATTTTAATTAATTATTTCGTTATTATACTTTAACAATTTTTGATATATGTAATCATTGTAAAAATACATAACCACAGTTCTTTACTTTCCTATTCTACCCACAAAATAATAAGTTAGTAGAAATATCTTCAGAAATAAACTTGCAGCGAGATTGCCAGCAGTAAATTTCATTTAAGGCTCTGCTTCTCCCATACCGAGCGACATGTGCACGTTATACAGTCAGCAGCTGTTGTAAGGTATTATTGAATTTTTCCGCTACTAAAAGAAACTTAGAATTTGTTATCTAATCACTTATGATCATTCTTGCTACATTAAGAAAGTTTTTATCATTTTGCAATACGTAACTAGATGCAGGAACGTTGAATTAAATAGTTTACATGTAAACAAAATAAAACTTACTTCTTTTATTTTAGTTTTAAGAGCTTTTAAGAAAAAGTTGAAAATTTATATTCGAATGAGTTATCTCATTCTCTTGTTTAACGTTTAAGGACAAGGATTTGTTGAATGCGGCAGAAGAATGTTGTACTATATATTACACACAAAATAAATGGCATTTGTATGATAGATCCGCTATGTATAAGCGGTATTT
Organism: Druceiella hillmani; assembly: GCA_039881145.1. Classification (NCBI taxonomy): domain Eukaryota; kingdom Metazoa; phylum Arthropoda; class Insecta; order Lepidoptera; family Hepialidae; genus Druceiella; species Druceiella hillmani. Next base: position 12,387,232 of record JAYKKI010000054.1, on the reverse strand, counting down.
TCTATATGGGATGATATCATTTTTATGTAGCTTAATTACTAAATCTAGAAGCTCTTGCTTTGTAACATAAAAGCTCTTCCACGTTTTTCTTTAGCACAATTGTTTTAAAAAAAATCTTTAAATGAAAACTCTGAATCTCAATTGATACCTTTCATTCCATAAATGTAAACAGATTTTTTGTGAATTATGTTCACCATAGCTAATCTTTTGTTTCGGTTAACTATCAATTCATTTGTAATTGTGCAAAAATGCTCGCACAATTTGTGAACTAACGAAATTATTAGTCAGAAGATAATTAGTTTTATTTGACAATCAGATGAAAATAAAAAAGAAATAAAACAACATAAATATAAAAAAATGTGCAGGGAACGGTTGGTGTAATGGATATAGACACTTGATCAGATAATGGAAAGAAAATTGCATGAAAATGGAGTCAGTGATATTTACTTGAAAGAGAAAAGGCGGAAAGATGTTCAGGCACAAGTATGTTGTATCCTATAACAAGTTATTATGCTATAAACACATAATGGTTTTGACACATACGTAGGTACGAAAATAAGGCTCTCAATTTTCTCTCGAATTTTAACGACTTTCGAACTTTGGCTGTTAAAGAAAAGGCATTGTTTAAAGTCTTTTTAAACAGGTTAATATCGAACACATGCAAGTTTCCTTTCATTTGATACTCTTAATATCCTACCGATTACTTAACATTGTATTTACATTGTTTTAAGTTACTGAATTTACTGATGGGACATTGTTCGCGTAGCTCAAGTTATAAAGACCATTAACTTTGAAATATTCTAATAAATTTGAAGTAACAAAACATAAAATTGCTAAATCACGTTTACCGTTTTAAACAAAAGCAGAGTAAATTTAGTTAGTGAATAGGAGAGAAACTGTATGTAACCCAGGCGTGGAACATATTTTATTTGCCCCTTTTTTGCCGTCTGTATTTTAGAATTAAAGTCAATCCACAAGTCAACAGGGTGCAGTTGATAATCGACGTTTGGATTGATCTTAAAACTGTTTAAATTTTCCTTCACGTATATAACGCTCGACTAGCTAAGGATTAGTTTGATTTATGTGTATCATGTTGGTTCATTGACTAAGGCTGGGCACACGGCATTTTAAATAATAAATAAATCTACTTGGCACAAGTATACATGAATTACGAGGGTTCCACACACATCCAGGTACATTGTTTTTCATAACAAAATTACCTAATAGATTTTTCAAAGGTGCAAGGAAAATTATCGTGAATTTTTCCAAAATTGTGCGATCTAGCGTTGTAGCTATAATTTTCCGGTACAATTTAGGAAAACTACTAGTGATTTCGTTTATTTCCCGATTTTTAATTCAGCAGTTCGGAGACGTGGTGATGGTATATTTTTATGAAATTTTTCAGCCATATGCGTACGCACAAAATTTCCACAAAATTTGGAAAAGAAAATAGTTTGGAATTCGTATTACCTCACCCTTTCAATTGATGTCTAATATAACATTAAGAAAGATTTATTTTATACCAAACTTGTATTCTTCAAAATTTTTAGGTAACAATTTTTAGATTCCGACTCTTGCAAAACATGCTTTATTAGCGTGTCAAATTTCAGTTTTTATTTCTTAAAAACGTCTAATTTTCAGAAAAAATTGATGTTCGAGAGTCAAGGGAGAGAAAATAATCACGTAGGCTTAGGTTGAGGAAAAACAATATTTCAACGGCAAAGTTGTTGTGAAGAGGTGTTGAAAAATTAAAAAAATTAACATCGAAGTCGACAGGAAACCGGATTAAGAGCATCAAAATACTTCATAATAAAGATACGTTATAATAATAATTTCCAAAATTTTCTATCAGATGCCTTGAAAATATAACACGTACATAATCATAACAAGATTTTAATATAGTGTTAAATCAACTATTGTTTCGTAGGTTAATCAGAGGAGTTAAATACGAACTTTTCATTGTCATTATTTGAGTTAATGAAACTGATCTTAAGTATAAAATAATTGTTTTATTACTTTTAGTTCGTCTGCTTGATAGTTCAATTTGATTTAAAAAACAGTTTAATAAAGACGGTTCGAAATACTTTACGCTCCTTCGTTGACTTTAAATGTGCGACTGCTTAAAAACATTTTTAATATTGTTGCAGCCTGTACTTGGCTAGATTCCTAGAAGTTAGAACAAAGCCAACTTCCATTGAGTATTGCTTTGGTCTTGCTTTTCTTCAGTCTTCCGGTCGTTCCTTTCGATTGCTCCGCTTGTTTATGACTCCTACGTTGAACCTTGGAGCGCTTTGGGCGGAAATGTGAAGCGATTGTGAACACGACATGCTGTTAAGCAGCTATGTAAGTTACAGTAAAAAAATAAAAAAAACAACATTAATTGATATAACATGTTTTTTCGCATGTTTCTCATTTTGTTTTCGATCATATTGTGTTGCAGTTAAGAGATTCATTTCAACGATGTTCATTTTATGCGATTAAAATCAATATCTCGCTCTGCGAATATAGTGCCATTAAAACAATGTATTTGCAATAATTTTTTTACTTCTAACACGGTTTTCATCTATCTCGTTCCATTTTATTAATTCAGAAGTGTTCCGTAGACTCTAGTTTTGTATATTCAGTCCAATGGCCACTGATAATTTGTAAATAAAGAAAATGCAAGTGTGTTTACTTTTCTTTTTATGAGTAAATGTAATATGAAGACGCCAAAACTAAAGTAAATGCAAAAACATAGCTATAAGTTTTTAAATATAAGAATTTATTTTATATAGTTATAAATAAATTTATGTGGATTTAAATTAAGAGTTCGGTTGTTGTTTTATTTTGGTAGGAAATGTCATTTTTTTCTGCCTGTTAATCTAAATTTATTTCACACGTCTTTTTTTCCATTAGTGTTTTTAAAATTACATCAAAAAGTTTCTAATTAATTGAATCAAAAGTTACTAATACATATTATCGGATATCGGTCATATTTTACAAATATGCATAGATATCGGTCATATTTTACAAATATGCAGGTGTGTCAAATGTATGTCTATTATTTTTGCAGGCGATTTTGTGAATCAAATTGAGCAGAAAATTTTAAGAAATTGCAGGTCAATTTTCAATTGTTTCTGAAAAAAATTTCTGATAAGTTTTTATGATCATATGATAGAAGTGAAAACTTATGATTTTAATACACACACACATACACACACACACACACACACATATATATATATATATATATATATATATATATATATATATATAATTACAAAGGTGTTATATGATGGATACAGTTCGGCGAATCAGGAACAATGCGAGATTATTATTTTAAAGTATAATAACATATGTGTATTATATTCAATTACTCCCAAAGAAAGAAATACTCAGAAATAAAAGGTAACTAGCTGACCCGTGCGAAGTCTTCGCACTATATCGCCATCTAGCGTGTTCCAAGTATACAATTTGGCTAAGATATTTGATGTGTCGCCCACAGATGGCGCTCATGCCAATTGTTATAAAAATTAATTTTTTTATTAACAGAAAGATTTTTTCGAATTTTTTTATATTTTTCGCCCAAAGTAGAAAACATAAGCTTTAAGTGGGTATTTTTTTTATTTTTTTTGGTGCAGTAGTTAAAGAGATCGAGCCGCTCGACCAAAAAACACCTTTTAGAAATAATATATTTAGATTATTGAAACGACGTACGCCGTGTTAGACACTGAATTAATTAGAAACTGAAACGTAAGAATGAAAAAATAGGTTTTTGGAAACTGAAATATGTTATAAATACTTAAGCTTCAAATTTAATCAGATATATAAAAAAGTGCGCATGCTAAAAAAGTAGTTCATTTGATATTTTAAAAGTGTGCATGGTGCGTTTAAAAAGTAGTTCACTGGGCCAATGCCGGAGGGAGCCGAGTTTACCCGATTCAGCGTTACCGACCCGAGTGTGAAGGCTCAGTTTTGTTTAGAAAAAGAAGTTTTCACTCAAAAATCACCGCCAATGATACTATTGCAATGAAAGAAAAATTATGTTTGTTACTGAAACATGTTCGAAATGTACACAATCACCTATATGAATAATACACATGTTCTTAACACCTATATATCTATGTGTACTTCTAATATTAAGAGATACATATATTAAGGGGTATATTTATAAATATATATATATATATATATATATATATATATATATACATAAAGGTTCTAAAAAGAACACGTCTGTACTGAAACTCTAGCCATTAGTTAGGTTTTCGTGAAAATTTATTTACTGCTTATATTATATTATGAGATAACAAAGAAGCAAAGAAATAAATGGGCAAGAATTTTAAATCCATGAAGTCTTATGTTCATAAACGAACTAGTTCGAAGGAGAGCTCCAGCAATCAAACAACAGGAACTAGTTCGCCGTCGAGCCAGATACTATTCTATTAGGTCACTGTGTGCTCGCTAGACGCCCGCCAAGCTTTCATGTCGTTAAGTCGTTCATTTGCTAGTTGGTCCATTGTTGGGTTTTGCAGTATCTCATAACCGGTTTTACTTATTGAAAAATAGACACGAAAACATATACTTGAAGAACAACAACAAGAAAATATACACTAAAAGAGTTAATTATAAGAGAATTTTTTATATATATTAATAAAAAAACTTCGGTAATTTTTGGCTGTCTTATTGCACTCGCGAGTTTGTTAAAAATTCTATACGTTTGTTTCAAGTTACATATTAAAGAAAACATAATTCAGATAACATTAAAGATGAAATACATTTCTTTGTGGACACATTTTTTCACGTCGTTAATTAGATAACATTTTAATTGCTTTAAAAAGAGGCTCGAATGGAAACTTAAATCAACATAAGAAAACAAAACATATTCTGATTAAATGTTTAATGACAATAACTGCATGTGAATTAACCAATTAGAAAAACAGCTTAGGTCGTAAAGAGCGAACTAAATTGAGTGTTCTCGGCAGTGAACTAAATTGAGCACTTTCGGTTGTGAACTAAATTGAGCGCTTTCGGCAGTGAACTAAATAAAGCCCTCCTGGTGGTGAACTAAACTTAGCGTTCCAGGCTGTGAACTAAATTAAAGTCGGCAAAGCACAAAAATATTTAAAGAATTTCGTTTTATTTAACAATGCAAAATAAACCAAAAAAAAATTACCGTACTGACTCTGTAAGTCTCATCATAGAGGATTTGGTTATTTGTCAGGAATTTATTATAGCATTTGTCAGTGTAGATATTATTTACATTATATTCCGTGTTCAGAAATTTGTTCATAAGATTCAGTTTAGTTCACCGCTGAGAGTGCTCAGTTTAATTCATTGCCGAGAGTGTTCAATTTAGTCCACAGTTAAGGGCAGCCAATTTAGTTCATAGCCGAGAATGTTTGTTTAATTTAGTTCACATCCGAGAGTGCTCAATTTACTTCGCTGTCCAGAGTGCACAGTGAACTAATCACATTCAAAGCCTTCAATTTAGTTCATAGTCTAGAGCGTTCAATTTAGTTTGTTGCTCCTTGACGTAATAGATCGTTCTTCTAGTTCATTAATTCACTTGCCGTTATTGTCATTCAGGGTCTAATAAAAATATATTTTGATTTAGGTTTCCTTTGAGCCTCCTAAACGTAGTATCTAATTAATGACATAGCTTTAGTAAAATTTATTTATAAGGAAACATGTCTCCTCTTTGATGACATTGCAGCACGTAAATTGAAATTAATTAAATATGCGGAATTTTTAACAGTCTCACAAGCGTATTGAGTTCAATAAGAAAGAAAAAGTTTTTTATTAATATCGAAAAACAAAAAAATTTCTGAGCATAGCCAACCCTTTAACGTGCGTAAGTTTTCGTTTGTAATTTACACTAAGTAATGCAGGTAATCGCATAATCCAAAAGCTATCATCGGACCAACTGAGAATTTAACGACATAGCGGCATGTAAGCTCGGCGGATGGCGTCTAGTGAACGAACACACAGTGAACTAACGAATTAAAATCGGGATCGGTGGCTGACTAAAAACCCATATTCCCATAGTCAGATTGCTGGAGCACTCTTTCGAACTAGTTCGTTCACGAACTACGAAATAATTTTCAGGGATTTCAATTTTTATTTCTACAATTCCTATTCGTTTGTTTTTTTGTTATTTTATTACACGTCATAAGTAGTAAATAGATTTTCATGAAAAAATTATCGATCATTAGAGTTTAAGGTAATATAAGCAATCAAATCGAGTACATCTGAATAGTGCTTATGTTAAAAATTTAAATTTGTTTTGTTGGAATACTAACTTCGAAAATAATTTTTTTTTCAAAAATAGTATATAAAATTGTCATATAATTCCTCAATATCTCAAGAAATTATAAGGCAATCACATAAAGAATTACATATCAGTATATGGTATGGTGCACAGAATCATCTGTATGAATAATAATCATGTTTTGTTATACTTGCATATTTGCATGCTATGTGTAACAAAGAAGGTGTCTATTATTCCTACAGACGATTATGTATATGAAAGTGAGTATATTTGAAATGTCTTTCTGTGAAAATTTTTTTTTTGCTGGAATCGTAAGTTTAACAGTGATTTTTCCAGAATCGGTTGATAATTTTCAAGCAGTTTCTTAAAATTTTTTAATCAGCTTGGTGCACAGAGTCATCTATAAGAACAATGGACACTTTTTTTTATAGTCCCCATATTACTGTACTATATTAATATGATACCGCTATTTGTTTACGTACTTGTACGTTAATTATGATAGTACAAAAATTAGTGTACGGATTTGAATAAAATTTACATTAATCGTTAGCATTAAGTTGAAAGTATCGTTTGTACTTATTTGAATATTTTATTTTATAATGGGTTAAATTTATTTAAAAAGTGGGAAGTTACGCGAAAATAGGATCTTTGTTGTAATATAATCATGAATTCAATTCTAAAAAAACAATTATATCGGTTGCGTCGTCTTGTTTCGTACATATGAAATAAATACAAAGTAATATATGACAGAGTTTCTGTAGTTAAAGACACAAAATTGATTACTGTTTCACATTCTTTTAATAATGCCACAATAAAATTCCACACATGCCTGTAATAATTAAGTAGTACTAGGTTTACTTTTAACCATAAACAATTCCATTATGGTGGTAAATATATAATAACTAAATTATAATATAAATAAACCAAACCAAATTATAATTTAATATAAATAAAAGATAAAAGTGACTTAGAATTTATTTCAAACAATTAATTGAACGTGTTATCATGCTGCTAAATGTTGTCGCTAAGTATTTTAAGTAACCTTACAAACCATTCTTAAAAATGATATATTTTGAAAGTTGTGTATCAGAATTTTTTGTAAAAATCTATTCAGCAATACTTTAAGTCTGAAATAAAAAAATATTAATTGAAACTAACTGGTTTCTATATATCGATAGTCAAAATATGGAAGGCCTTAAAAAAATAAAGACTTGTTTTAGCAAAAAATTTAAATGAAAAAAAATCAGTTGCAATATTGGACATCATTTTTTTCATTTGTGAACGACGAACAATTCGAAGTTGAAGGAAATATTTAAGTATTTGCTCTTTAAATAGGATAAGTTAAAATTCATAATTATAATTTTTACTGAAATAATGTTCTTTGCATTACGGAAAATGTTATCAAGATGTCCTCTACATTCGCAAAGAGGTTATTCTGTGGTAAATGTCTACGTGCCATAGAAGGGGAAGCTTGCGGTAAAATATCACGCTGGAAATAAACAACAATCCGACTTAACTGCCTAAGATTAGGTCATATTGTGTATCATTTTGAAACTCATTATATTCAGGAACTCAGTTTTCTCTCACTTCTAATTGTTGTATCGACCTGGAACTTCAGATTTCCAATTATCATTATTCAGCAAATTTCAGACTTCCGATTATCACCAATAACTTTTGTGTATCATCGACCTAATATGATGATGGAAAATACCTTCCTTTTCCTGTCATACGAATTTCTCGATAGCTGAAAGTAATCCTATCGAATTTGGGCTCATTTGACTTGTCACTGTGAGTTTATTGGTTATATATTTTAACAGGTAGGATTAGTTGATGAAGAGCGAAGGTGGTTATAGGGATTTCTCAATTGTAAACCTCTCGAGTTTGGGCTCATTTGGCTTGTCTCAACGAGTCCTTTGGTTGTACACTGTAACCAAGAAGTTCTGGTTATGGGGACTTTTCAATAAATAATAGTAAATCTAAGGAGTTTGGGTTCATTTTATGTGCATCTATACCCATAGATATTTTGTCTCGCTACGTTTTTAGTTGCAAAAGCGCATTTTTTAGTTATTTTTTAAACAATATTATAGATTATATATTTTTAAACACTAACCTCACATTGAAAAACCAACGACAATCCGTAGTAAGGGAAGTGAGCTTCAGCAATTTATTTACAGGAACTAGTCATCAAAGAGGAAATACAGTTCTAAATGAATATATTATTTATGTCGTTAGTTAGATAATATTTTAGTTAGTGTAAAAAGAGGCACGTGTGAAAACCGCTGCGAGCACTCAATTTAGTTTATAGCTGAAAGCCGAGTTATTTATTCCACAGCCGAGAGCAGTCAATTTAGTTCAGAGCCGAGCGTGCTTATTTTAGTTCAAATCCGGGGGCGCTCGATTTCTTTCATAGCCGAGAGTGAACAATTGTGAACAACAAGTATTCAATTTAATTTGTCACTCCTTAATGAACTAGAAGGTTTTTCCATTTCGTTAATTCACTCGCAATTATTCAGTGTGTAATAAAAATATGTTTAATATTTATATTTTGATTTAGGTTTCATTTGAGCCTTCTGAAAGTCGTATGTAATTAACGACGTAATTTTAGAAAAATGTGTCTATGAGGAACTACGTTTCCTGTTTGATGATATTCTAGTACGTAAATTTAAATAAACAAGCATACATTTTTAACAGACTAGCGAGTGCATCTAGTGATACACATTACACAGTAAACTAACGAATTAAGATCGGGATCGGCGGTGGAATATTACTCATAGTCCGTTTGCTGAAGCGCTCTTTCGGTCTAGTTCGTTCACGAACAACAAAATAATTGTCAGAGATTTAAAATTCCATTTATATAATTCTTATTCTTTGTTTCTTTGTTATATTATTACACGTATAACATGAGTAGTAAATACATCTTCTCGAAAATTTTGTTGGTTTATTACAGTTTAAGGTAACAGTTTAAGGTATACAGATGTTAAAAGAACATGTCTTTTATTCATACAGGTGATTTTGTGCACCCAACTGAGTACATCCGAAGTGTACTTTTGTGAACAATTGCCCATTTGCTTCGTTGGAATAATAACTTTGAATGAATTTTTTTTGAGAAATAATTGAAAATTGTCATATATAAATATATATATATATATATATATATACATATATATATGTATATATATATATATATATATGCGTGAATAAGAGACTCGTCTTGTTATACTTGTATATTTATATATGCGTATAAGAATGTGTCTACTATTCATACAGACGATTCTTTGAATCAAACTGAGTATACTTGAAGTTGATTTCCGTGAAAAAATATATTTTTTTTACTGGAATAGCAAATTTTACGGTGATTTATCTGTTGTAATTTTCATATGGTTTCTTAACAGTTTCCACTTCGCTTGTATATCACTGTAATTATATTAATAGGAGACAATTGTTAGTTTCTATATATGTATATACAGAAACTAACAATTGTTAACAAAAATTACAAGTTTGGTTACATAAGATCATTTTTTGAACAATGTAATAGATTGTACTAAAAAAAACGATGTTATATATGAGAATTACAAAATAGAAATGATTTCGCCCCTATTTTACATGTGTGCAGAGATACAAAAAAAAGTGTGTTTAAAAGTGAAAGTGAAAGTCAAAAAAGTTATGAATATAGACAAAAGCACATAACAAAATTATAAGGATAATATGTAATCATAAAATGTTAGTACGTAATTAAATAAGGGATCTAGTTAAATTAATCACAATTTAATAAAACAAACAACAAAACCAGAATTTAACTCAAAATCAATTTTCCGATATCTCTAGGAATGGACCCATATCAATCAAAATTTTAATTTAAAACCCTGAACTTAGAAATTGGTACAGGTAGTTTTCTTTCATATAATGAAAATGTTATTGGCTTTCTGGAATAATTATATTGACTGTTTACTACTTTTCTCTTTGTTTTTAAATTTGTTTTTACTTTGACCTTATTTTATTTTTTTTTAATCGATTTATTGTTTTTAGTTTCCTTTTAAAGTAATTGAATTTTATGATTTTCTTAGTTTTCGTTCATAAATTTATTTTAAAAGTGGCTACACGAAGATGTGTTAACGCTCATAGTTTACCATTTTGTAAATACTTCCGTAAAATTGATGAATCAGAGCAATAGTGAAATTTACTTTATTAGCAATTGACATTTTTATAGCAGTTTGTATAAAAACCATTGGGAATTCATTTCTTTATTTTGTTTTCTATCTTCATATATTCCGATTCTACCAGGACCCCGCTTCATTGAGAAGTTCAATTAGAAAAGTGATCGTATTTCACCATATAATGCATTATTTTAAAAGTGCACTATTTTCACTCGTAATAAAAAAAATTCAAAAAAGTGATGTGGTAGAATTAAAAAGCGTAGAAAGAAACTGTCAAATGACTTTATTGTTTTGGACTCATGGAACGAAAAATATTGGCCAGAAACGCATGCGGCGAAGTAGCGAAAATATGGTAATTTAAGAAACACACACGCGGGTTAGACAGAACTTTCGAAAGATTGCATTTGACATAATTCTTTCATAGATTGATAGAATATATATATATATATATATATATATATATATATATATATATATATATAAATATATATATATATATATATATATATATATATATGTGTGTGTGTGTGTGTGTGTGTGTATGTATATACACAAAGTTTTATTTTTGTTAAATCCGATTATTTTTCAAATTTGAACTATATTTTTTTGTTTTAATACTAAAAAAGGATTTTTCGGTTATTTTAATATAATTTTTTTTTTCTAAATTATTGTATTGTTATCGTTTCTCGATACGTATGCATAATTTTAAATAGTTCAGACGTCTAGAAGTGGGAGAAAATCTAATCAAAAGATTTCGTTACGTTTATACATGCATATATACAAGTAAAGCTGATAAAAGCGAGTTAATGAATGTAAATAACTTTCACCTGATTGTTTTTAAATTAATTTACTACACCGTCATTTAGATATAACTCTAACATGAATTCACGTAACTTGAATATGTTGTAAACGTAAAAATACATTATCCGCAAGTAATAAAACTCAAATGGATTGGGCAAAAAATAAACACTTTTCGCCAAAGTGCCCCGATTTACATGACTCAACCAAAATAATATATTAACATCATTCAAATCATAATCAATCCAAATTGAAAGCCCCCCAGAGTTATTAATCATTCCGTTTGAGTAGCTTCAAAAGCTTCAATCGGGGCCCGACGGTCCTGTTCGTTTCGACACAGAGTGTAAAAAGCCTGCTCATTCCGGCGTGGAGTGGTATATAAAAAGCCGCCAAGCCACATCAAACCAATTAGCGGAAGGGCGAAGAGGAAACGGGCGGTGTGAATGAGGAGAAACGAGTCCGCCCTAATTAATGAATACTGCGTCGTGGTCGTTTCTGCTAGAACGAGTCTTCGTTATTCAGAGATACTGTATTTGCATTGCCAGGAGCTAACGTCCAGTGCGTCGGTGTGCGAACTTGAAGCAGGCATCAATTCTTTTAATTAGTTACGGTGGCCTGGAGGACAATTATTTGTATTTATTTATTAATTATTAACAATGGAACCCTGTTAGATATTTAGTGGATGAACTTATTCGGCATATTAGCAAACAATTTCTTAAAATAGATAATTCATTATGAGGATAAAGAACCGTCAGTAGACTTATTGTACTCTAATCAAATTTGTATTGAGTTGTAAACGATCAAATGATCTCTTTTATGGAAATTAATTATAAAACCCGTTTAGGATTATTGCCGGGTTAACAAATTCTTGACAATAATTTTGCATTTAATAATATGATATTTTACTTTTTAACAACACATATATACGTTCTTGAAATAATTTGTTAAATATGCTATTTAATTATAATCAGGAGCAATGAGCCTATTAAGAGTTATTTATATACTTGAAATAATTTGTTAAATATGCTATTTAATTATAATCAGGAGCAATGAGCCCATTAATAGTTATTTATATACTTGAAATAATTTGTTAAATATGCTGTTTAATTATAATCAGGAGCAATGAGCCTATTAAGAGTTATTTATATACTTGAAATAATTTGTTAAATATGCTATTTAATTGTAATCAGGAGCAATGAGCCCATTAATAGTTATGTATATACTTGAAATAATTTGTTAAATGTACGATATACCTAAGATCATTTTATGAATGCGTGTGTTTTGTCTATGATTCTTATGGTGGTAGATTGTATTAATTGATAACGACTGCGTTGAAAGTTTCGATGAGTTCCCGACGTCATTATTTGCCTTCTAAATGGAACTATAATTGGAATAGAATGACAGGACCACAATTTTATAACGAAATTATAAAGTAGCAAGTAAAATATATGAATAGTTACTATTTAATAGAATACTTATTATGAAAAAAATACTTGCTTTACTAATACTTATTTGATAATTATACAAATAATGTTTCTCGTTATCATTCTCTCGCTTGTTTGAATATTCATTAGTACAATATATTTGACAAGGATAATATATTCTAAGAAGATCTTAATTGCTGTAAATTATTGATAGGGGATGATATATTTCGAATAAAGTGATTATAAATGTTAATGTAATAATAACCACCATTTTAACGACGGTACAACTTGCAACAGATTTAACTATGAGTTTATTGATAACATGGCTGCAGTCACTTTCAATGATGGAATCATTATAGGCGAGGTTACTTAAGGTCAATCTGAGTAATCAGTTTTGTCAATAAAAATAGCTATTTAGCAAAAGTGTTTTTTGAATAAGTAGACTATGTAAATGACCTGAAATAAAAATTAAGTTTGTAAAAAATAGGAATTAAGGCTTCTATGACTTTTCAGCAAATGTTTCAGACGGTTTAAGAAAATTCTTTTTATATAAGGTGTATAGGTCTTTTCAAAGTATCAAGACGTTTGTTTTTCTTTTGAAGAATATAATAAAAGTTAATGCCTATCTAACGATAATCATAATATTATTATTGATAGAAAGTATACCTAAGAATATGGGTTGGTCGGTTTTTTACATCGAACAAATGAAATCGCTCTCTTTTTACTTTTATCATCGTATATTTACTAAATAAAAATAAATAAAAAAATTTTTGATATATATTTTGGCCTCTACTTAAAGGTTAAAGAACTTACGACATTTAATGCTTGTAGGCCAATGACTGACTGTGGAAACCTTGAGGGTGTCACAGGCGAGCACGTGGTGAGAGGACATAACATAATTTTGAGGATTGCTAGTTTGACTAGGGACCCTAAAAATTGAATAAACCTCCACATGATAATGTATTAGTGTAAGCAGTCACACAACGAATTGTACATAATACGTAGAGCAATGTATGTGTAGTTGCGAGTTGTATGTAATAAGTAGCGGAGTTGTATGTAATTATAGATGGATAAAAATAAATTTAATCCGATTGAAGTGAGGTTGTCATGAAGTATTTGCGGAAAAGATGAATAAAGAAAATGTAGAAAATCAAGAAAAACGCAGGTTTGGTAGTCTGAGTACTTTCGAAAATATGGTATCTGACATAATTCATTCGCGTCAAAAAATAATGATCGATAGGAAAGAGTTATGGGATCACTCTTGACTATACACTACTGACACTGATATCACTATTGACTTTTCTGGGTATGATACAGCGCCAAGAATAAGACTGATATATCTATATGTGATAACTTTTACCTTTTATGTTTTCTTATTGAAAATTTAGAATATTAATTAAATATTTAATGCAAAAATTATAGATTTTCATTAAAATTGGAATATTTTTCGATCTTCAAGTAATTTTTCCCTTGTTGGCATGGCAATTTTGCAAAAATTGATTATAATTAAATTTTTCTCAACTAAATGAAACTACGTAATGTAGTATTATTTCTATTTTACTTCAACTCTTTATCACGGTATAGGTTTCGTTTTATGACAATATCTTCAGTTGGGTAATTGTAAAGATTGCAATTGGTGGTTTTGAAACAGTAGAAGCGGAAATCCAGACATATTTGAGCTAGAGCAATTAAAAACCCAGCGTATCCCCCATGTTTTTAAATTAATAACATTCCTAAAAATAACTGAGTACATGGTGGACAGTCCACAAAAAGCTTTTGAAAAATTAACACTTTCTTTCACTTCCTTTAGTTTATAAAAAACAGCCTAGTACGAATCGGACTCAGGCAAGAAGGGTTCTGTAGCTTTTAAATTTTGTGTTCCTGAAAGATACAGTAAAAACCAAAGTTATTGCTGTTGTTGGTACGGAAAATATCCCATATCTCAAAAGCTATACGACCTATTTTATTCATACCAATTCTCGTTGAAAGTTTACTTAAAGTTTTACTATTCAGAATTTTACATGCGTTAGTTGGAAAGTTAGAGCAGGGCAGAGGGGGCAGTGGACATACTTCTTAAGACTTTAGAAGTGCATATCTCAACAATTATTAACTTAAATAAAAAAGACATGGAACCTTTATATCATTTTTAAAGATCTATCTAACGATACGTCTATGCCCACACGCCTATGTGCACTAGATTTTTTTTCACTTCTCAGTTATATATATATATATATATATATATATACATATATATATATATATATATATATATATATATATATATATATATATATATATGGAGTGCTACCTATAATAATATTTTTTTCATATTTCCACTATTTTATTGTATAGCGGTTCATAGAAGACATCTATCATCCAAATTTCATCTATATAGCGCCTCTAGTCTCCGAGTAAATTCCGGCTGTGACATACGGACAGACGAACAGAACAAAATTGTAAGGGTTCCGTTTTCACCATTTCGCTACAGAATCTTGAAAAACGAAATAAGATATACAAAAAATAAATATATAATAAAAAAATAAAAAATACTCAATGTGGAAAAAATTTTAACTGACATTTAGTAACACATACTTTTGACTTTTTCAGCTTACTGTAGACGTTTAAACTACTTTAGTGCGGATTAATTAAAATATTACAAATTATGCAAAATACGAGCATTAGCCGGTCCCGAATTGTTAATCGCATGACTTAAGAAACAAATTTGGAAACGTGATAGTATTCCTGAGCGAAAGAATTAAAATTTTGAAGGTATTTTAATTTGTTAAGTAATTGTTCAATATAATCTAAAACATCTTGTGATTGCCTAAAGAAATATAATTTAGCCAATCACAAGATGTTTTAGAAAGTGGCATCCATTACTGTAGATTTAATGATTCATATTATTTAATTAGAATAATATGAACTAATTAAGAGTTTAACCAATCTGTAATTACACGTTTATATAGTTTGCAGAAAGAAATATAACTAAGCTGTTACGATAGCTGCAGTATAATAATTTGAAAGAAGTCTTGATAAGAGTCTGGTACATGGTAGGAATGACTATGATAAGATACCAAAGAAAGAGTCCGGTACATAATAGGAATAACTATGATAAGATGCTAAATGTAAGAGTCCGGTACATAGTAGGGATAGCTGTGATAAGATGTCAAAGATAACAGTCTGGCACATGGTAGGAATAAAAATTCATCTTTTCGCCCTATTTAGAGAACAGTTAGTGGACGAATGGATGTAAATAATCAGTGTGTGTGTAAAGTTATTAATTGTTTGGCATCGTTATGTGGTTCAGATGGGAATAACGTCAGCCAATCAATCAATTGACTTAGAACGGATATCAACTGGATATTTTAACTCGGATATTTTAAATAATTCCACGAAAGGTTGGAAATGCTGACAGATTTCAGGTAGTTTATTGAAGTATTCCAAAACTCGAAGTGACAAGCCAATTTACTTTGTGGAAAATGAGAATAGTGAAATCAGCATCATTTGCGATCGGCAAATTTGATTACATCGGAGTTTCAATAAAATCTGATTAGATATGGATTGACAAGCTCTTGCTTACTTGAAAAACTTAACTTAGGAACGTTTGTTCCAAATGTATTTTGAACAATTTATAGAAGTATATTTTAATTAACATAAGTTCGGTTTAGTCTTTAAAAGTTTTGTCTTATGGTTTTTAAAAATTCATGAAAATAGGATCAATTTTTTTAAGTATATTCTTATATTGGTATACTAAAATAGAGATGTAGATATAATAACCCATTTAATTTCATTGTTGCAAATGTGTTACTTAATAACATTTTGAATAAAGATAATACCACTTATTCTTTTATTTGTTAATTAACAACGAACTAATATAGTTGTGATGTTTTTCTGTTTCGACTGTATACAGTTTATGGACATAAAGAATTGCTAGGATAACTTCTTTCAGACACAATAGACTTTTTCGATGTGTATTTACTTTCTCAAACATTTATTTTCTTAAGTCTAAAATCCAGCTGTACCTACAACGTCGTTCACGTGTAATTAGGAAATATTTTTTTTCTCTTATATGTTGTCCCTGGCTAATATTACCATACCATATACTATTAGCATACCAAATTTCATAAAAATTCGTCAAGTAGATTTTGATATTCGCTCAAATCAACATACAGACAAAGGTTCAAAATTGTTTTTTCTTGCTTCTATTATCACTCTATATGCTACCTAAATTCTTATTTTTCAATATTTTCAATCTACAGAATTCACTTTGTTACAGTTTTATTAAAACTATTAAAACAGAGAACCCATTTACCATGACCGAGAAACATGGTTTAAGGTAGATAATTGAATGATATTTTGGTATATAAGGTCAGAGAATAATCATTGGCCTGATATACAAAAATATTATTAATTAAAAAGGGAATTCGTTTAAAACGGGATTCAATTTCCAGAGATATAAGAAAAATGCAATCTTCCAAAAAAAATTTCTATGTCTTACTACTAAATTCTACTAGATCCTAAACGCCTACTTATTATCAGATACCTCTTTTCAATACTAAATAAATTTGTTATCTCATTTCTGTAAATGTAGAATAATTAGATTTACTGCTCGATCAAAATTTTGAGATCCCAGCTATAGTATATTTAATCAAATCTAAATAAAATATTTCTAAGGATTAATTTTCATCGAAACAAATATCCATCTTTGTCGAATTTTTTTATATCTACAATGAATGAAAAACGTCTAATATCTTGGTTTTTTTTGTCGTGTAATTATGTAGTGTCTATGTATTTTCAGGGCACAATTTTTGTAGAACGAAGATCAGAGAATTTTTCTAATTTTTCTTTAGTTTTAATCCGTTTACTAAAACCAAATATTTACTGAACCATTAGGGTTGAAGCGTGGAAATTTTGAATTAATAGCTTAACTATAACGTTTCGTGTCTTAGAATACGTAGTTGGATACACTTTTATAGTCATTATATATGACAAAACTGTGCGGTCGGGGGACCACCATCAGGAACGAAGTTCCTTACAATATTTTTTCATCTCTAAACGTGACTTAATATGTAGATTTCCTTTGATTATATTAGTGTGTTTTTGTCAGGCCAAAATGCACAGCCCTCTTTTATTCAACTTTATCTCACTCTTTTTCTGTAATTTGTATATTTTATGTTATTTTTTATAAATTTTTCAAAGCAAAAATGTAAAGTCAAAAATTTAGATCAATAAATTTAATTCAATATTTTAGAAAAAACAATCATTTATTTAAAAAAATTAAATATAAAATATTGAACTATAAATTAGATATAAAAAAATCTAAATAAGAAAAAACAATAAAAAAATACTTAAAATTAATAAATTACTTAAAATCACAATAAATTACTTAAAATTAATAAATTAGTAATAATTGCTTATTCCTTACGTGACAATTTCTGCCAGTTTGCTCTACTATAAGCCGCGTAAAAGAACTTCGTTTCAAAAATGATAAGATAGGCCACAAAAGATGATCAGTATATTAAGTACACAAGCCAAACAATTGAACTTTATAATAAAAATTAGAAATAGTTAAGATTCAGTTAAAATTGGTTTAAATGACGAAATATTTTTGAAAAAGTAGGGTGACGTTTTTTGTCAGTACAATGGTGAAAACTAGTTGACATTCAGTTTAGTAATTATTGACAGTATTAAAAAAAAACGACATAGGAAGCGATTATATGTGAATAGATAATAAATATACCTAACATATTATGAAAATACCTTTTTTTGATGCAATAAAGAGTTATGCAAAATTAATCTGATGGTGTATTCAGTATAAACTTTAATCAGAAGGTTAGCTCTTTACGGAAAAAAGGTGGCGCTTCAATTTTCTGGAATTAAAAAAAATACAATTATTGATAAAGTATTGGCAATATTTTCTGGTTAAAGGTAAGATATTGCTTTATCCACTAGAGTATTTCATGATAATTACTTTACACTCATTATTAGCCCTGAAAATGTACTCTTAATTAACGCGAAGTGTTGTTCAGACGAGGGGTTTCGAGCAAAATTAGAGTTTCGATTTGGAGCAAAATTAATCTGATGCTGTATTTAGCATAAACTTTACTCAGAAATTAGATTTTTACGGAAAATAGGTGGCGATTTAATTTTATAGAATTAAAAAACAATTATTGATAAAATAACGGCAATCGTTATTGCCAAAGTTAAGATATCGCTTTATCCGCTAGAGTATTTGAAAATAATTACTTTACACTCATTAGTAGCGCTGAAAATGTATCCTTAATTAACGCGGAGTGTTGTTCAGACGAGCGGTTTCGAGCAACAATATTATGTGTTATTTTAGCTATCTCATGACTCAACGTCTAGACAGTTGTCTAACGTCGAGTATGGTACAATAGTTTTCATTCAAAGCAGACGGTAATTGAATAGAAGTACGTTAATAACATCATATTTTAGTTTGAAGTATTCGTATGAATTTACAAGCATCACAAGTATGGTTTGAGAATATACTTTTTGGAATGTTAAGTAAGGGCGAAAAGGATAAATTATTTTTTTTTAATTTTATTCATTAATATGATACTATATCGACGTATTATTTCACTATGCCAATCACATGAAAGGGTAAATAGCGATAACGGAATGCCACACTAACACTTAACCTTATACATGTTTTGAAACAGGTTTTTCTGTTTGTCCACGTATTTTTTGGACTTCTGTGTTTTCTTCTCACATGTTTAATGTTCCACAAGAAAATGGTAAAAATAGAACACCTATGGAATTACTTTCGTGTTTCTCCGTCCGTCTGCGCGTCACCGGCATTTTTCTTAAAAATTGTTTGACCGTTTGAAAAAAAAAGTTGGAATTTCACGTATACCTGAGAAATAATGGTCTAATTACACAAAATAAGGTGATTTTTTTGAAGCTTGATAAAGGAAATATTGTCCTTTTTACCCAAGAAGCTTTACATAATATTAAAAGTTATTTGCAAAATTACTGACTTACAAATACTTACTGGGAAATAATGGCCTAATTACATAAAATATGGTGATTTTTTTCAAGCTTGATAAAGCGTGATAAAGGAAATATTGTCCTTTTTACCCAAGAAGCTTTACATAATATTAAAAGTTATTTGCAAAATTACTGACTTACAAATACTTACTGGGAAATAATGGCCTAATTACATAAAATATGGTGATTTTTTTCAAGCTTGATAAAGCGTGATGAAGGAAATATTGTCCTTTTTACCCAAGAAGCTTTACATAATATTAAAAGTTATTTGCTAAATTACTGGCTTACAAATACTTACTGGGAAATAATGGTCTAATTACATAAAATATGGTGATTTTTTTAAAGCTTGATAAAGCGTGATAAAGGAAATATTGTCCTTTTTACCCAAGAAGCTTTACATAATATTAAAAGTTATTTGCTAAATTACTGACTTACAAATACTTACTGGGAAATAATGGCCTAATTACATAAAATATGGTGATTTTTTTAAGCTTGACAAAGCGTGATAAAGGAAATATTGTCCTTTTTACACAAGAAGCTTTATATAATATTAAGTTATTTGCAAAATTACTGGTCTAGGTATGTAATAGTTTCAAAATTTAACGATTCTATATTAAGTTATTAAATAAATACAACGATACTTAGATATTAAATAAAAGTGTAAGACAGTAAATACGCTATCGTGGTGCCAAAATTCTAGGCGAGGCGTTCTTTAGAAAATAGCTAACCGTTTGTTAGGTTACTATAGTAAAGTGAAGAAACGTTTCGAAATCAGTACATAGGTACGTATGTACGGGTTCGTCCGTTCGTACGTTTGTTCATTAAACCCCACAGTTTCCATGGTTTCAGACATATGTATATTAATTTTTTTAAATAGAAGATTCGTACAAGAATCTGAATTAATATGTAGTAAAAGGTTAGAAATAAAAATTGTAATCAATGGGATATTTTTGATTTTAATATATCTCTCCATATGTTATTTTAAGGCATCTCCGTATATATAATTTTAATGTATCTCTCCGTATATAATTTTTATGTATCTCCCCATAAATAATTTTGATGTATCTCTCCATTTACAATTTTAATGTATCCCCACATATATATATAAACGAGGTGAATTTTCGTTTCACTAACTACATCGAATAGAGTATCATTGAAAAGATCTTTCAAAAAGGAAATTTGGGTTTCGGTAATGTTTTTTTTTTATTTTAAAGTTATAGTATATTAACAATAAAGAAACGAGAAATGTGTCTTATCTCTAATTCTTTCACCGTGGGTTTGAACAATATGAAATTATATATACTAGCAATATTTTCAATTACTAATATTTTGAAATAAAATGGTTTTATTTGACTTGGGACAATAATTTCTCGAAAAATTGACAAATACTGAACCTTACTTTATGAGTGTTTCAACACATGTTTGGCTAATTTATTTTATTTAATTATATTTTTTATTAAACTTATTATATCTTAATTATACCGTTTATTAAACTTAATTATATCTTCTTTTTGGCATAAAAAATACATAATATTGGTAACTCCACCTATGCCTTATTTATTTCTTTACGGTAGATACAATCACATTTAGCGAATTTATTATCAGAACCGTAACTTCTTTCTCCAAATTAAAACACCAATTGCGTATTATTGTATTATAAGACGGCGTCAGATTATAAATACAGAAAATACTGACAAAATATATACAATAAGTATTGAATATATTTGGCGTTATTTCGGAAGGCGGTACAAAGCATAAAAGAAATTAAAGAAAGTAGAAATAATACTACATCACGTAGTTTCATTTAATTGTATATACAATAAGCATAAACTAGCGAAAAAAATATATTATGTTCAAAAGAATAATGGACGTAGAAAGGGCCACGTAAGAAAAAAACTTCTTCAGACGACGATTTAATACGTACTCCACAGTTAAGTATTAAATATATTAAAGAATTCACAAAAGGAGATATTTTCTTTGGGGATAAGATGTATAATAAGACTTTTACGAGCTTTGTCCGAGTACCCAAGATTTAGAACCTAGACGTAAGGTAATTTGGGCTATGATAATAATTTAGCGTATTAATCAGAGAAGGCAGACAATGCTTATATTACGCTAGTCATAAATTTCTAACTTCGATATATTCGTGTAATTGAAAAAAAGGGTGCGTGTACTTATGTACGCGCGTGAGAAGTTATACTTCTTTGGCATCATTAAATAATACATACGGATAGATCACCTCAATTATATTGGAGCACTTGAAAAAGTCTATAAACACAATTTTTTCACTAATATTTACATATAGTAAATATATTAATCAAAATATTGAATTTAAATCACTACTGAATATAATTTATCAGCACATATATGAATCGCACTTATATGAAACTAAAACACGTGTGTGAATGTAGACACTAGAAACATGTGGATAAATACTATGAATATGAAAACAGTGAACAGAGGCGACGATGGTGCCAATAGCTTTTGTTTCGAGACTGCAACCGCTGCAACTTCATACTGTAACTTTTGTGTGACGAATCTTAAAATTTCACTTTCATCATTTTTTCATAACGCGCCTAAAGAAGTATAACTTCAATACATAATTTAATCAGTATTGTAGCTTAAGCGTATATGATCAAATAATATTATTGATCGTCATTTATTATATTGTATTATCGATCAGCTTTTGCCCGTGGCCTCACTCACATACTTGTTTACCCTTCTGCACTTGGTATTATTTCTACTTTATGCACAAAAGCAAGAATGTAACCCTTATAAGAACATTCACGTGTCCGTCTGTTTCACCGTCTCTCACAGTCGTTTCTATCAGAAATCGTTTGATGAAGAAATTAAAGATTTATGTTTTCAAATCATTTTTCTTTTATTTTACGTTACCCGTGGGATATCGATAG
The DNA here is from genome assembly GCA_039881145.1 of Druceiella hillmani. Lineage (NCBI taxonomy): Eukaryota > Metazoa > Arthropoda > Insecta > Lepidoptera > Hepialidae > Druceiella > Druceiella hillmani. Next base: position 12,364,686 of record JAYKKI010000054.1, on the reverse strand, counting down.
AAAGAGCAGTTTATAAGGATTACAAAATATTTTTTTCAGGATTTTATGTAAGATAGTTTTAGGGGATGTATTTAAAAATGTCCACAATATTTTTTTTATCAAGCGTTTGATACGGAAACTTGAAATTTGGCATAATAATAAATTATATTAATTCGTAATAGTTGTCACTCAAAAATATATGTATCGAAATTTTACAGTGGATAAAAGCAATAAACGAAATATTTTTTTTATATTTGGTAAATCGCGTAGCGTTTCAATCGAAAGAGCAAGTTATGAGGATTTTCAAAACAATTCCCTTAAGAATTCTATGCACAATGACATATTTTTGTAAATTTTGACAAAAGTATATTCTCCTCAATCCATATTCAGCAAAGCATATTCTCCTCAAACCATCAACCCCGAAACTGTTAAAATTTATAGTTAATTGGAAAACTATAGCCATTAAAACTATTGCTATTATAAAAGGAAAAATATTTATATGTCGAAAAATATTTTCAATATTTGTAAATAGTTTAACAGAAATGCTACGTACCTTAGATGCTTAAATTAAATGTTTAAGGAAAGTTCATTGTACGAGTTACACTCTAATTTAATGAGTTAATTTTTCTCTGCTTTCATAAGTTAAATGAGATTGTTGAAGTTTCACGTAAATAATAACTATACATATACTATATTACACATATACTATATTTCGAAATATTGATGTTTCCTTGTTATTTTGATATTTTCCTAAAAATATGCGAACAAATGTTTAAAATTTGAATAATAATATAATATTATTTTTAAGGTATCTTTCTTCCAATGTTTAATGTATATTTACTCAGTACGGTACATTGAAATATAAAACAATGCTTCATCTAAAACTTAAAAAATGTGTCAAATTAATAATTTTCTTATCTTGTGAAAAAATTACGCGAAGGTCTATCAGTCTTTCATACTAAATCTAAAATAGCTGGTCACGTGTGTCTCACGAATATTATTGATTTCAAGCGAAACTTTTTCCATCATTGATTTCAAGTGAATTTTTTTAGATTCCTGCCTTTCAAGTATAAGTGAATTCTACTCGTATCCCCAATAAAACTTTACTATGATATTACGAGTATTGTATAAATATAAAATCAAAAATATCTAATCGTATATTTCCCTCCCAAACAGATTCGTGTATGTCTCACGAATATTATTGATTTCAAGCGAAATTTTTTCCATCATTGATTTCAAGTGAATTTTTTTAGATTCCTGCCTTTAAAGTATAAGCGAATTCTACTCATATTCCCAATAAAAGTTTCTTATGATATTACGAGTATTGTATAAATATAAAATCAAAAATATCTAATCGTATTTTTTCCCTCCCAAACAGATTCGTGTATGTCTCACGAATATTATTGATTTCAAGCGAAATTTTTTCCATCATTGATTTCAAGTGAATTTTTTTAGATTCCTGCCTTTAAAGTATAAGCGAATTCTACTCATATTCCCAATAAAAGTTTCTTATGATATTACGAGTATTGTATAAATATAAAATCAAAAATATCTAATCGTATTTTTTCCCTCCCAAACAGATTCGTGTATGTCTCACGAATATTATTGATTTCAAGCGAAATTTTTTCCATCATTGATTTCAAGTGAATTTTTTTAGATTCCTGCCTTTAAAGTATAAGCGAATTCTACTCATATTCCCAATAAAAGTTTCTTATGATATTACGAGTATTGTATAAATATAAAATCAAAAATATCTAATCGTATTTTTTCCCTCCCAAATAGATTCGTGTGTGTCTCACGTATATTATTGATTTCAAGCGAAATTTTTTCCATCATTGATTTCAAGTGAATTTTTTTAGATTTCTGCCTTTCAAGTATAAGTGAATACTACTCGTATCCCCAATCAAACTTTCTTATGATGTTATGAGTATTGTATAAATATAAAATCAAAAATATCTAATCGTATTTTTTCCCTCCCAAACAGATTCGTGTATGTCTCACGAATATTATTGATTTCAAGCGAAATTTTTTCCATCATTGATTTCAAGTGAATTTTTTTAGATTCCTGCCTTTAAAGTATAAGCGAATTCTACTCATATTCCCAATAAAAGTTTCTTATGATATTACGAGTATTGTATAAATATAAAATCAAAAATATCTAATCGTATTTTTTCCCTCCCAAATAGATTCGTGTGTGTCTCACGTATATTATTGATTTCAAGCGAAATTTTTTCCATCATTGATTTCAAGTGAATTTTTTTAGATTTCTGCCTTTCAAGTATAAGTGAATACTACTCGTATCCCCAATCAAACTTTCTTATGATGTTATGAGTATTGTATAAATATAAAATCAAAAATATCTAATCGTATATTTCCCTCCCAAATAGATTCGTGTATGTCTCACGAATATTATTGATTTCAAGCGAAATTTTTTCCATCATTGATTTCAAGTGAATTTTTTTAGATTCCTGCCTTTCAAGTATAAGTGAATTCTACTCGTTTTTCTAATAAAACTTTCATTTGACATTTATTGTATAAATATAAAATAAAAAAAATCTAATGTTAATTTTTCCTCCTAATTATATTCTTTTTCCAGAGTTAATTTAATGTATGAAATTGTTAATTTATTATCTTACGGATGAACGACGAGATATTTTATATTTCCAAGTTAATAGTCAACTGTGTTGTAGAACCAACGTTTACGTTAGCTTCATAACCATTTGCTTCATACATATACTACGAAATAACAGACAAGGAGAGAGCGCAGCAACTAATCCCAAGCAATTATGTTCGACATAAGTGTTTACTTGCATACGCTGATTCCACAAGAGGATAGACCAAAATGTTCCTCGTCCACTCCCTATTAATTACTGAACTGCAGCTTGACATTCCTCCCTTCTGGAGTAGATGGCGTACTGTTAACGTTCTGGTGCCCCGTAAGCAATTAGGTGTGGCAATATACATTTAACACGCGAACATTATAGAGTCTAAATATTGAGATAAGTTTAAATATAGAATTTTGAGGGATTTCCATAAAAAGGAATATTTAAGCTTTCCATGTGACGTGTGAATATGTGGCTGATGAAATGAAATGAATCCAACCGTAAAACGATTAAAAAAGCGTGGTTTTAAATTTCATATAATTTATTGTTTATTGGATTCATCATCAGACTACATTTCAGAACATTTTTTGGAGTTAGGATAAAAGTGAGTTATTTAACTTATTTTATTATCCTTACCCCAAAAGGAGAAGATGTACGTGTTGATGTGAAACCCTTATAAGATCATGTACGTGTCCGTCGGTTCTGCTTGTCGTAGCGGTTTTTCTTAGAACTTATTTGATGCGGAAACTTGAAATTTGTCACATTATAAAGTAATATATTAATTATATATTATTATAACCCTTATATATCCCAAATTAATTTTATAAAAATTAATTTTTATAAATTTTTTTATTTAATTTATGTATCATGTGGAACATTGATTTAAAGAGCTAGTTATAAGGGCTCCGAAACTATTTTACAGAATTTTGTGTAAGATAGCTTTAGAGATATTGCTGAAAAAGAACATATTCTCCCGTCCCAGAAATTGCTAAGCCAAAGTTCGTGTAAATTCACGATTTGCATGGGGAAATTAATATTAATGTTTATGTATAGTTTAATCAAAATACTATGCAATTAACTTCAGTATTTATAACATATGTCCTAAGGTGTTTATGAAGACCTTGTAAAGCGAGTTCCACACGTACTTAACATGTTTTACAATATAATAATGTAAAGAATTTTTTACAGTACGGGCTATTTTGAACCAAGACTATTTTTTAAGTATTAAAATTTGCGTATTAAATCGTTAATTTCTGAGCAATGTCGACACACAGACAACAGTCAACAATTGCATGATAATCTGATAACTATTACGCAATGATGACGGTGGCACTTTTTTTACAGCAGGCATCAGACAGAAAAGCGGGAAATAGGCGAACCGAGCCCATGCAAGCTTCTATGGATTCGTTGGAACTCGCTCATTATATATTTATGGTTAGCATAATACACTGCTAAAAGGGAAGAACGGAGCAGAGCAGTGGACTGTCGGCGAACACCGCTCAGCTCCGTTCAATACGTTTCTCGAAACAGTTCGACCAAGCGAGCTCGCGTTGGTTTTAATCATTTGCGCCGCAACCTTTGTAAAAGGTGAACTATTTTATTTATGTAGCGCTAAACCTGCTGGTAATTTCAAGCACATTCTACGTATTTGCATTCGAGTAGATCATTATTATGAACAAAATTATTGAAGTTTCGAGACGAATCCTTTGTTGTTACAATGTCGTCAAGAGGTATTTTTCGCTTAAGATATAAGTGTAATTAGTAAAAAAAAAGAAATATTTCCAAACTATATTATTTTTTTAGAAATATCTATATACCGGTATGTTAACGTCCAAGATTGATCGACATGATCATCGAGTAAAAGAGTTTTGCTAGATGATGGATAATTTCGGCATGTGATGACCCGAAGTTATTAAGAATTTATTATATTTTTCCTATTAACAATTGGCATCTTTATGTGATCATGTTCATAATTTAATAAAAAAAAAATTATTAATATCAAAGCAATCCAAGGAACTACTCAGTAGTTCTAATATACAAGCGATCCAAAGATTTTAAAATAAAGTCCTTAATTGAGTAATTAATAGACCTTGGTACGTTCGAAACTGTGACCTCCATCGCAATCTTGACATTGAGACGGTAGAGGATATTATTAATAAATTCTCCATTTCTCACCAAAAGAGGCTCCAGAATCACATCTATGTAGACGCGTCCAGACTCTTGAATATCCAAAATATCGATAGACGACTCAAAAGGATAAAACCATTTTAACTTACCAGATATTAGGACACTAAGTGATTCAATGGAAAGGTCTTAGTTTTGACCATTCTTAATACATTAATTTAGAAACGAAATAAATCCTTTGTTATGTAAGTAGCTTTAATAAAAAATTTTATAAAGAAATATTGGAGCGAATTTTAAATGCAAAATAATGAGTTCAAACAAAAAAATCTCCAGCTGTGGCAAAAATGTATATGATATCTTATAAGTCTCCAGATGTTTCAAGTTTAGTAAATGGATCTTGGGAATGGGGCGTAGAGACGAAAATTCAAAGTTGCCGTAAGGCCGCAAAAGCCCTCATTCTACGTCGCCTTTTATGTAAATTACTCACTACATTTTTGAAAAACAATATATATTTTTACGATCCATATTGCTGACGTCGTAAAAAGTGTGGAGTTTATTATTATTTTAAGAAGGTTTGGGGCGCTGTAAATAAGTTTCCGAGCGTGGAGGGAGGTCATTACGTGGATTTTTAAATTTTATTTAAAAGCCCGGGGGCACTTTGGCTGCCGGGACGATTCTTTGGTGGCTTGAGCTTCGGGGCCTTTATGTTTATTTTAGAGAGTTTCTGAGAAGGTTTTTATTAGACAGGTGTGTTTCTTTATAACTTAGCTATTACCTGAATCTATGTTTATGTCTTTTTCAAGTTTTGGGCTATTTAAACCAATTTGATCTGCAGTTTGCTATTTAAAAACTTTGGTCTTTAAATTTTGCTTGCTCTGGAAGTTCCTACCTTCAAAAATATATAAATAAATTTTTCTTAAATTTTTTTGATATTGTAAAATATTTTCTTATTAATAGGCTACGAAACGATTTACGAAGTTATGCAGCAGGCAATTTTCTTCTTTACTTTCCATTCCTCTTTGTTTATACTGATGTTGTTATTTTTTATTTCTGTAAATGTTTCTGGCACTATTTTTTTGAGACGCAACTCAATTTTTTTCCACAATTTCTTTAGTATTATAAAATTAATTTAAATTAAAAACCTTATCCTTACCTATTGGGAATTTTAATTTAAGGGATAAAAACCAAATAACCTGAACCCAAGTTAGACCAATTTTTTATTTATGAAAAAAGAAGGTCTTCTTGTGCAAAAATTCACCTATTAACAATGTTACGCATGATACAATGTGGAGAACATTTATATTTTTTCTCTCCATACTTTAGGTTTTTTGTGGTTTAGAACTTCGGAAGTCTGAATGGATTCATTATCGTGAGTATTTGTTTTGGATAATTCGATGTTATAAAATCAAGTATTGCAGATAAAATTGCAATATTTTGACGCACTGTAAAAATACCAAGAGTAATAATTTAAAACGACTAGAATGAAAGAGTGGAATAAATTTAACTATGAAAATTATTTCGGTTACGGAATATTACTTCATTAATATTACATTTGAAAAATAAATATGTATCGAAGTTCTGATATCGTCATAGATACGAAAACTTATACATATATATATATATATATATATATATATATATTTATATATATATATATATATATATGTGTGTATGTGTGTATGTGTATGTATGTATATATAAAGTTTGTCTCGCAATTTTTCGGGTTGTCTCAAAAACTGACAGTGATTTTGGAATTAATGATTTAGAACAGATCGAACGAAATGTGTTTTTTCTGCGTTATTACATGAGTGTCGTTATTTGTTGCGTAAATTTGACATTACTTTCCGCCTAAATTTCCCTTTTTAATATTTTGCTTATTTACGGTAACCTTTTTATTATCGTTTATGATTTTATAATATATAATTTAGGAAATAATCTATTTTTCAAACCAAAAGCATTACATAGCATTAACAAAGTAAAACAATTAAACCACGTATTGAAAAATATGTGAAGATTAATAACCATGGAAACGAAAAACTCTACGTTTTCTAGCAAATTTTAAATTAGCTTTAAGGAAAAACTAGTGAGCGAGGTTTAATAATGTCATATCTCTATGAAAGCAGACAAACAATTTAAGAACGAATTTGTTTTTAACAATCTCTTTGGCTTCTTTAAAATTTGAGTCCGACGGGTATAAGTGAAAACTGTATGGTTTGTTGTATGATGTTATTAAAATAATTCAATAACACGTATTGGGTCTGGGCTGTTTAAAGTGACCAAAAATGCGCCGCAAAATATCGATTGGAGAAGTCGCTGTATGTGTATGAATTTTCCAATACGCCTAATTACACTCAATCTAACTTATGCCATCGCCGTTTGAACTTCGTCGCCGGCAAAAATAAGCGTGTTCCACACCAACAAACTTATTACGCGAATAAAATAAAATTCAATTTATTGTCCCCCTTCGAAGTTTGTCCGCGTTTGTTCGACAAAATAAAATAAGAAATAAACTAAATAAAGTGGAGGCGGAGGGTCGTGGGATGTAAATGCGTCGCGACCCACTGGGCGCCGCTAACAGTTGAATGGTCGCACCCATTAGGGCGGCGCACAGCGGTGTGGTGCGAGATGCTATGTGGACAGAAGCGAGGAAAAAGTTATGATCGTCGGCAGGCAGGAATTTGTGCTAGTGATAAGGAAAGTTAGAAAATATGTCACAGAATTTTTCGTGTAATAGTATCATATAAGATTAATTCAGTTTATATGGTAAATAATAATTGATACATTTCAGGACCAGATATTGAAATCTTAACAATAGTTAAACAGGAATAGACTATTTGATCAATCATAATTCATAAGGTGACGGTATTATAAAAGGTAACTTATTTAGGTATACATAGTGTAATTAAGAACACTTAAAATTTGGTCATGTTCATCTGTCTGTTCGACCGTACAACTATCACAGTTTCGTAGTTTCAATAGATTTGTAACTACGTGTAGAAATTTTCGATCGAAACAAATTTTAGAGTACGCGTATTCTCCTAATAAAGGCGATTTTTTTTAGCGCAACTTATCGAGTGGAAAGTCACTGAATGGGCTTTTAAAATTAATGCTTTTTGATTTAAATTATTTCTTGATATTTTTATGTGTGTTTGTGTGTACATACCAATATATATATATATATATATATATATATATATATATATATATATATGTATGTATGCACGTATGTATGTGTGTGTTTGTATCAAGAGATGCCAGCTATAAACGGACTGAGTCGGTGTTGCTTACATCATAAATGCACAAGCCGAACTAATCACCTTTTTGTGGAAAAGTTTCGCATTATTTCAATTTAAAATATGTAATTGAATTTGTCATTGTTTCTTCTTTGTATTTTTGTACATTCGTACATATCCTGTTGCCCCAATCTATTTTTTTATCCACGGAATGGGAAAAGTAGGAAAAAAGTCTAGGTACTAGCATTTAGTTCAAACTTTTGATTAAATATTCTATGTAAATTAAAAATACGAGGCACTATACATTGGCAAATCGTATAATAGATATATTACCTTTTTTCTGCATTTAAATGAAGTTTTTAACAAATTCTAGATTGTAAATTTGTTCAATTAGTGTCACGAAAATATGTGACGGAAGTAAAGCGGGTGGAGTTGGGATAGCGCGTTTCGTTATGATTGAGGGTTTCACGTGGCATAATTACGCGAAAGTCATGACACTCTTATCAGTATAGTGCAAATCTACGCTTCTGTACTGTCAAAATAATTATGACAGACTTTTCTTGCGAATTGTATTAGAATTGTATAGACGTCCTAACAAAAAGCAATATATCTAACAATTTATTTTTATAACTATGATATTCATACTTTACTTTCACGCGCACCAAGCGACGGGGAAAAAGCTAGTTTACAAGAAAGAAGTTTTTTGAATGTTTGTTTTTCCACATATCCTTTTTTTATTTCCTGTGGTACATAAAAGGTACAGTTGAAAAGTAGAAAACATGATTAGGCGTGACCTAAAACCGCGTGGAAAACAATTGAATCTCATTCCGGTATGAAATATTTACTCATAAAAATTCGTTTACTTTTTTTCTGTGGCATTGAATTATAGTGAAATCAAAAATGAAAATATTTCAGAAACTTAAAATGCTTTAACTGTGTCCCATTTTTTCGCTTTGTTTTTCGCTGTGTCTCCTTTGTCGGAGAGCATGAGCGGGCGACGCCCTACGGACAACTTTTCAGGTAACACCCAGGCCCTTCGCACTTAATGGACTGTGATCTGAACGAGGTCTCGACGACTCAGGCTCGGCTCTGACCTCGCCGGCGCTATCAGCGCGAATGAGTTACGTGTTTGCGTGTACTTTGTATTTGGTTCCGTAATTTGGGTTCGGTATCAAATTTACTGTAAGAGTCTCTTATTGGCTACGAGTGTAGCGAGGAAATTATCTGTGAATTTATATATTGGAATGCGTTTACGAAATTGGAAATTGGAGCTTATTCTAGTCTTTATGAGATTGCTGCCGTCGGATAGGCGCCTTTAGTGAGTGCTGAGGTATTTAGGGTAGTTCTACCGTTTGGGATATTTGAGGCAACATTTATTTTATTTCTTGATGTATGATATGAATCTTTATATTAGGTAAACTTATTGATGTGACCAAATAGCTGTATTGTATTGGAGAAGCTATATTGTGTAAAGTATTTTCATTCTCAAAGTATTTTTATCGTTTTCATTCCACAATATTTTTATCATTGTTCATTCTCAAAGCAATTTTATAGTTTTCATTCTCAAAGTATTTTTATCGTTTTCATTCTCCAAGTATTTCTATCGTTTACATTCTACAATATTATTATCATTGTTCCTTTTCAAAGTAATTTCATAGTTTTCATTCTCAAAGTATTTTTATCGTTTTCATTCTCCAAGTATTTTTATTCTTTTCATTCTACAATATTTTTATCATTGTTCATTCTCAAAGTAATTTTATAGTTTTCATTCTCAAAGTATTTTTATCGTTTTCATTCTCCAAGCATTTTTATCGCTTTCATTCTCCAAGTATTTTTATCATGGTTCATTTTCAAAATATTTTTATAGTTTTCATTCTCAAAGTATTTTTATCGTTTTAATTCTCAAAGTATGTTTATAGTTTTCATTCTGAAATTATTTTTATACTTTTCATTCTCAAAGTATTTTTATAGTTTTCATTCTGAAAGTATTTTTATAGTTTTCATTCTCAAAGTATTTTTATAGTTTTCATTCTCAAAGTGTTTTTTTCGTTTTCATTCTCAAAGTATTTTTATCATTGTTCATTCTCAAAGTATTTTTATCTTTATTCATTCACAAAGTATTTTTATCATTATTCATTCCCAAAGTATTTTTATCGTTGTTCATTCTCAAAATAATTTTTATTTTAATCTCAAAAATATCATATAATTATTAGTAATAACAAGGTGAATTTGAAGCTTCACGTATTAAGTTTCTCGCAATTCAGTTTAGTCATGACTGCGCAAAATTAGTTACCGTGGCATGTACATCGCTTACACGAGTGTATGTGTACATGCAAAGTTGTTTCAATTTTTAAGTTTTTCTTTAGAAGATTTATAGGACTGTCATTACTCTTTCCTGCTCTTCTGCTACGCAAAAAAAGGTTATCTCTATATTATCCTTAGAATGGTATGGATTATTACGGACTATTTTAAATATAACATAGAAAAGTGAATATTTCTAAAGTTAACATAGATAAATAATAAAATTCCTATAAACCTCGTAAAAAGAAACCCTCAAATATATTTATTTGCAAATATTTAACGTAATTTTATTGTATGTTTATGTTTTTAGAAGTCGGGAGATATTTGAGAAATATTGGGTCGATAAGATATACGTTGAGAGATCATTGGTATGAAACGGAAAGCTGTTCCCATAATGACAAATAACAATCTATTCAGTATTACTTAATGTGCAAGCAAAATAACCTTACAAATGTTCTTATTTATACGACACAACAGAAAAAATGCACTGATCAAGAAAATAAGGAAATATGGCAATTCTGTAAAAAAAATAGATGCATTCATCAATCGTTTTGTTCGTTTTTATCATTTAAATACATTACTTATGTAATAATAAATATAATTTTTAAATATAATTTTTAAAAGAATATAATTTTTTTAAACATACTTGAATTGGTAAATCATAGTAGAACCTCTATATTTTGGTATACGAAGCAAATATAACTACATTTAGACCGAATTCGGTCGTTGTTCTTTAGCATATTAAATCTGTATGGATACTTACGAGTATATAGTTATTTACTAAATAACGTTATTATTTTTTAAAAATTCAACATTTGTGTATCTGGGGCAGAAATCTATCGAAAATGTTGGGGTGGAGTCAAAAAAATGGAAGAGATAGATATTCGCTAGTTGCTGTTCATTGCGGTTTCTGTTTCGAATTTTTGATTACTCAATTTTAATTCTTCAAAGATGGATTATTGTTTTTTTAAACGATAATAGTGTCTATTAGTATTCATACAATCATGTGGCTTATCTTGAAGTCGCTCGCAGTACAGTAAACAATATTTTATGTAACTCTTGAAAGAGAAACTTAAATTTATTTATGGGAATATCATAGAGTTTCAATATTTATAGAAATATTGCTGATTGTTCCATTACATTTTTTGTTCTTATTATCGTTAAACTTAATGGATATTATTACGATTGACGATTTTGACAACGGAGAGTGGTTTGATTGATTTTAAACTAATATTACATTTTCACTTCAAAAAGTTTCGAGTTAGCTTAGCTTTGTAATTAATCACCTTAAAAAAATGCTTTACTTTTTCCTATGTCAGGGGGGCAGTGTCTCTATAATTAGGGGTCATTAGGGATAGTGTATAAAATACTTGGCGGTAGCTGCATTAAATATATTAAAAATTATTATTGCTCCTTAAGCAATAAAATACGTAAATTTAATTGGTATTTTTGCTGTACCTATGGGTACGGAATCTTTAGCATGCAAAACCCACTCGCATTTAACGGTTCGTCTTACGTTTTTTCTGTACTTAGTTTTCCGTTCACAGCTTATTAATTCTGTTAACTTGAATTCACAACTGGACTTTTTTAAAGTCATTAGAGCAGTCAAAAAATTTATGGACGTATTTCGCATACTGGTTGTTTATTTTGAATTTAATTTATTGAAATTAAGTGAAATGTTTCTTATTCGGAATAATATTATATGATAATGGTAACGCCAAATTAATCACGCTGTGTCTACTGATTTTGATGTTGTCACAAGAAAATTATATATATATATATATATATATATATATATATATATATATATATATATATATATATATATGTATTGTGACATAACTCTTATGGCACAAGGAAAGGAAAAAAACAAAAAATCTGTGAATTCTGATTCTATGTAGAGTTATATATTTTTATAATTAGTTTGATTTTACGCCTGTCAAATATATACTAGGCAACATATTTATGTTGCGAGAATTAATACTTGTGAATAGTTTAATTAGGAACACTATGTACCCTTAAAACTACTTAAATGTGTACGGAAACCTCGTAGTGCGCGTTCTACTCGAACTTGATAGATTTTTTATTATAAACAATTTGATTAGTGAAACATACATTACAACCAAATATTCTCATATTAAACAACAGAATAAATATCAGTATTTTTTATTTTTTATTTACTTATCGAAGTATTACGACATCGGCACAATTAGGTTTATAAAAACGCTCTGAATCCAAAGTTTGCGGATACCTCACACGCGATCGAAAACAATTCACGTACACATGCAAGTTTGATTGAGATACGTCACAATACTATATATTTACAATTAAATATTTTGTACGAAAGACTATGAATTTACAATTAAATATTTTGTATGGAAGACGTTCGCAAGTTCTTTCGGGTTTTTCTCTTTCCATTAATTACCATAAACGTTCACAATTAAATGAAATTACGTGATGTAGTATTGTTTCTACTGTCATTAAGTTCTTTACCACGACCTAGATTTCATTGTATTACAACATCTCCACCTGTAGATATTGTAATACAACGAAACCTAGGTCGTGGTAAAGAAATTAAAGAAAGTAGAAATAGTACTACATCACGTAGTTTCATTTAATTGTGAACAATGAATTCCTACAAAATTAACGCCAAATGAATATATTTGTATATATATACCACAAACGTGTTAAATAACTAAATTTATGCATGTGCTATATAAAGTGATTGATATATGCGATTGCTCTCAAGACTCAACGTACTGAAGTAACATATAGTATATTCCCATACGGTAGCGTTCGTAGCGCGGAACCGGTCTACGCTCGGGCCGTCCCCTTGGGGTGAGTTTATTGGAGCAATGTTCGCGTTTCACTTCACAATATGCCCACAACGATGGTAGGGAGCTTTTAGCGAGCTTTTTCAGACCCGTGCAGGTATGTGCCTCTGGCCGTACTTTCGGTTTTACTGTGTAATATATTGTAATTTTATTAATATAGTGCATAATATATAAACGTAACAAGGGTTATTGATTTTGTGTTTATTGCATAGATTCGGATAGTGGTTTGGGGTGCCCATTTAGGTGTAAGATTCAAGCTTGCTGGATAGTAAATTTCTTAGAACTTTATTGTTTTTTCTAGAAATAAAATAGCGTGTGATATGCTATAATTATATGAAACCAGTTACTCCAAGTTTAATTTTGGGTGAACAAAAATTTATGAAAACGGTATTTATAAAGAAAATAGGAGCCTTTATTTAATACACCGCTTCGTAATATTAACATTTAAGTTAGTATATTTTTTTTATTCCGAATACGTAAGCGAGAATACGTATATTATCTTATAAGTGTATCTAATGATATCTATTATGTTATAAGTATATTTAATAATAAGACTAGGAAGTCTTATTAGTTATATTTTTGTTGTTTAGCTCGTTTGGAGTTGATACTGTATTTTTCGATTTTATTCTGTTCGATTCGCGGTTTTAGAGTTGGGATCGTGAAATATTTATTTTTTTGAATCGTAATTCACGTATTCTCTACTGATGCTGTTTGTTTTTCCTCATTTTTTTCTCAGTTTATCAGTATCTTTTTCGTTAATATTAAGTTTGTTTTTATCGAGAAAGCGAACGTTTACTACACCACTAATAATTATCCAATCGCATACTGGCATCAAATAAGAACCCGTCTAGTATGAATACAAAACCATCACGATATGAAAAATGCATATCGTGATGGTTTTGTATAAATTCAGCATCTATGAAGATTTAAGTGTATTTCATATTTATATTAAACCATTTACAGGAATATATTTTTCCTAACATAAATACATTGCTCATTATATTTATAGCAGTCGTAAAAAGGCGGGGCATATTTAAAAAAAATATGACGTCTAGAATGATCGCTATAGATTCCTTACAATTTTTGCTTGGGTTTCCATATTCTATCATAATTTTAATTAAGATCTATATTCTTTCATAATTTTAGGTTTATTGTTCCTAAACTAAAGCGGATGGGAGAAATATAATTTTTGCATATTTTTCAATAATCTCTGAAAATATAACACCTAAAATCATGAAAAACGATACAATACGTAAAATCATGAAAAATAATATAATACCATGACATTATGAAAAAGAATATAATACCTAGAATCATGAAAAATTATATAATAATGAAAAAAAGTTCTTTCAAACGATACCCCACACTACATATGGAATTAAAGAAATCGAGTACTTAATATACCCCTTCAAACTGACACGATGTTTTTGAATTTTAGCTCTATTTAGGTATGTACGAGTTAACATGTTTTATAAATGTGGCAAATTTTAAGTTCATACGTCAAGCAGTTTCTGAGAAAAAACGGCTGTGATGGACTGACGGACAGATATATAAGTGATCTTAAAATTGTTTCGTTTCGCTTTTTGAATACGATTCCTTTTTGAGATATATATTTGTAGTTCAGTTAACCCTAAAATACCAAAATCATTACAACCAAGTGAGAAAAGTGGCAAAATAAAATATTTTTTGGTTTCTTATGATAAAAAAGATATGACGGGTGAGGATTTGGATTAATTTTAGTACACCTGAAAATTAATAGCTTACGACTAATGCATCTGATAATTAAAAAAAAAATAAAAATACGGGCGATATTTGTTAAGTATGAATGTATGATCCAAATATAATTGCATTATTAACGTACGGAACGTAGGTAAATACTTTGTGGAGTTTATGTAATAAGATAAATGCTAGTGTTTACTAAAAATCATATTTTAATATTTTATATCATCTTTATGCTTTTCCGTGGTAAATATAAGTTATGAATACAAAAAATGTTGAAAAATATTTTAATATCAGTAAAAAAAAACATGTATAATAACTAGTCACTCTATGGTAATTTCTTAAAATAAATAAGTAAATATAGATGATTTATTAAACAATAATTTTATAAATAACAAATATATTAATTGTCTATACAAAAAAGGAAGCGAGAACCTTCTTCCAGTAGATCGGGCAACGCGACGTTTAAACAGGGGAAACTCGTTAACAAATAAATTGTAATAAATAAAAAAAAATAATACTTCGTTGATTCATTAAATATTACGGGGTGGCAGCCATAAATTATAAATTAAAATTTATTTGTCAATATACTTTAGTAAAACAACCAACAGCATTAAATTTAGGTTTAAAATTCAAAATGAATTGTTAAGATGGATAATCATTTTTTTTTAATAATTTGTTACTTTAACCTATTCTCCAGTACGTAATATTGTCATTTCCGACATCTTAAAAGTAAAATACGTTGAGTGTTCTTGTCTCCTTTTTTGTATAGCTACAATACATTTGTTTCATAGACAATTTATGTTTTTCTTCATAAATCATGCAAATGTAACAATGTTCAAAACATATATTTACGTACGATTTTTTATATAATTTATATGGGTTTTACAACGTTGTGACAAACAGGTATATGCAGAAAAAACGATATCAAAGGCAATCATTTTGGCGCTATAAAAAGATAAAAATCTAGGTGCGGGATTTATTGATAACTTTTTTCGTAAAATCTCGCATGTATAGTTAAGTTTGAAAATTTATCATTCGATGTCTGCTTTATCCATTTGATTTCCTATATATAAATATATATATATATATATATATATATATATATATATATATATATATCGGACAGAACGTGAGTTTATTACGATATTACTTTCTTTAAAAGTTACGAGTTAAAGTGAAATGAAATGAAGAACTATAAAAAACACAATTTTGTTGGTGTATTATCATCCCTTAACATCGTTCCGTATATATTTACATGTTTTAAAGTCCACATTTATTTATGAGTTTATTTACATACATCGCGCCACATGAATTTTCCCCAGGATAAGAAATAATAATTGAATTCGCCTTTATTCAATTTTATGCAGGTTCGTGTAAAGTATGCGCTACTATACGTATACATTACTATACTGTGAATTACTATACATATATGCTATTATACGTATGCTTTACTAAACGTATGTATGCATTCCTTATATGTTTTGACGTGTGGACTACTATACCTGTATATTACTTATTACTACTTTATATGAGCATTAATATACATATGCGTTACTGTCCTATTACAGGTGTGTAATAAGCATACATTACTTTATTTGGGTTTTACTGCAGATGTCTACTAATATACATATGCACTACTATACGTTTACATAACTTTATGCATACTTTATTATATCGGTGTCTTTCTGTATGGATCAAATTGCCTTAAAAACGTTTATTCGTGTGTTTTTAAGATACAGCCTTTCTAAATGCATACACCTTTCGTTAACAATTATGATATATTATATATTTACATTATATTCTTCAGTGTATTTTGTGTTTAACTATTTTATTATTGAAGATTTATGCTATAAAGGAATCGTTAAAATAAATATTTTTAAAGAGAAAAACTTTCATCTCGATTTAGTTATTAGTTGTGAAGTCTTCATATTATATATATATATATATATATATACATATATGTATAGTATATATGTATAGTAATTCATATATATATATATATATATATATATATATATATATATTCGGCATTAAGTCTTCATAGGCCAATAAATATTATTTCGAAGGCAGATAGAAATTTGCTTATTACTTACTAAAACTGCATATCTTTAGTAATTATATTATGATGAGTCACACTCGAATTACCAGAACGTATTTCCTGGAATAATAAATATATTTTCAGATTTAATTATTCAAGTACAATTATAATACCGTCAACATTACAAAAAATATAATGTTTTTTATTTACAGGTGCGCAAATTATGGTAAACCATTTTATTTACTTCATATTCTGAAACTTTTTCATAGTCCAGTGAAGGTTATTTGATAGAATTCTTTACTTAATTTTAGATATACATCTTATTAATGGATAGATATATTATTTGCGAATGCATTTAAAGTGTGTACGTTTCTTTTGATTTTAATTTTTATTTTATCAACTTTTAATTTAACGCTTTCCACATTTTAAATAATTCATTTTTTTTGAGGTGAAAATTTTCTAAATTATGAAGTTGTAGAGAATATAAGATTAAAGCCAACTAATAAAACATAGAATAAAAACGCATGTAAAATTAATACAATTATATATTACGAAAAAAAAAATTTCCTTGTAACACAAAGATAATGATTATGGGCTGAATTTTAGGTAGTGGCGAATTAATTGCAAATGCAGTTGTTCTGCACATTATTCAATCAATAACTACAGTTTACGTTTGGTTATTTTCGAACTTATACAGGCTGATGTAATGGCTACAAGTAGGTCCGTGTATGCGAATATGGATTTAACGGTTTCTCCTGACCAAAGCCCGATTAATTGCC
Source organism: Druceiella hillmani (assembly GCA_039881145.1). Lineage (NCBI taxonomy): Eukaryota > Metazoa > Arthropoda > Insecta > Lepidoptera > Hepialidae > Druceiella > Druceiella hillmani. The sequence goes on along the minus strand of JAYKKI010000054.1, from coordinate 12,347,073 downwards.
CTTATAGTCGCCGTAAAGTGCACCAACTCTGAACGATTTTCTAAAAATAATATCAATGTTTTTTTTTTTATTTTGCATAGTATTTTTGTTTAAGATATGCTACATACGGTGAAAAGCGCAATGGAATTATTTACGTGCATAAAATGTAAACGCGGCCCAACGTACCAATGGTTAGGTAGAAGTTGACGTACGAATTTATCAACACGCTTCACCGCCTTAAACTCAACGTGCATCTTCGAGCGTGAGCCTGATAAGCTTAGTTCACACTGACTGGATGGACGAAGAATATTTTTTTTTATTATGGACTTGGATCGAAAAATCAGCGTTAGATATAACATGTTCATTTAGATATTTTTTATTGATACGAAGAAATCATTGCTAATGATTTTAATAAATTAAACCAATAGTTCACATATTTGAATATATACAATGGAATTACATAAAAACTTTTAGAATCATATACCTTTTATAAAAAAATTATTCTTAAAAAAGGAGAAACGTGCAATTACACAATATCCGCATCCCGAAAAATGTACGCACGGGAAACAGTTTTGGATTCATTGCAAACTTTAGGTGATAATGCGTTGGCTTATTTCAGAGTTTTATATTGGATTACAGTATTTAAAAGGACAATATTGAGTTGTGATAACGATGTCCGGTTTGGCATCCTTCAAATCTCTCTATGTTGAACGCGTCCAAAAATTGGAGAATGTGATTTTGGAATACAGAACCATAGTCAGAGTTTTTAAGATCTCTTTACCAGAAATGGCAAATGAAAATTCTAAAACTAAACTAAAAAAAAGAAAACTAGGAAAAGTTACTAACAGAATATTTTGATCAAACCTCGTATTGCATATTGTGGAAAATTAGTAGACTGACAAAGACAAACAGAAATTTTTTATGAATGTATACTGAAAAGAATATAAAAAAGAAGGAGAAATTAAGAGGATGAAAAGAGCAGTTATTTTACTAAGAATATTTTCAATATAGAAAGTATTCTTTCAACTTACTTTTTCTGTGAATGATTATGTGCTTTTGTTGACGACCTTTCTGAGTTCAACTTATTCACATTTAGCAACAGGTGATATTATTTAAATTTGAAATTGGGATATATTCGCACTTCTCAATTGCTTCATGACCAAAGTTATTTATATTTAGTGATAACAAAAAAATAATTCAATATAGAAAGAAATATAGAAAGTATTAAATATAGAAAGTATTCTTTCAACTTACTTTTTCGGTGAATGATTGTGTGTTTTTGTTAACCACCTTTCTGAGTTCAACTTATTCACATTTAGCAACAGGTGAAATTATTTAAATTTGAAATTGGGATATATTCGCACTTCTCAATTGCTTCATGACCAAAGTTATTTATATTTAATGATAACAAAAAAATAATTCAATGTAGAAAGAAATATAGAAAGTATTAAATATAGAAAGTATTCTTTCAACTTACTTTTTCTGTGAATGATTGTGTGCTTTTGTTAACCACCTTTCTGAGTTCAACTTATTCACATTTAGCAACAGGTGAAATTATTTAAATTTGAAATTGGGATATATTCGCACTTCTCAATTGCTTCATGACCAAAGTTATTTATATTTAGTGATAACAAAAAAATAATTCAATATAGAAAGAAATATAGAAAGTATTAAATATAGAAAGTATTCTTTCAACTTACTTTTTCTGTGAATGATTGTGTGCTTTTGTTAACCACCTTTCTGAGTTCAACTTATTCACATTTAGCAACAGGTGAAATTATTTAAATTTGAAATTGGGATATATTCGCACTTCTCAATTGCTTCATGACCAAAGTTATTTACATTTAGTGATAACAAAAAAATAATTCAATATAGAAAGAAATATAGAAAGTATTAAATATAGAAAGTATTCTTTCAACTTACTTTTTCTGTGAATGATCGTGTGCTTTTGTTGACGACCTTTCTGAGTTCAACTTATTCACATTTAGCAACAGGTGATATTATTTAAATTTGAAATTGGGATATATTCGCACTTCTCAATTGCTTCATGACCAAAGTTATTTATATTTAGTGATAACAAAAAAATAATTCAATATAGAAAGAAATATAGAAAGTATTAAATATAGAAAGTATTCTTTCAACTTACTTTTTCGGTGAATGATTGTGTGTTTTTGTTAACCACCTTTCTGAGTTCAACTTATTCACATTTAGCAACAGGTGAAATTATTTAAATTTGAAATTGGGATATATTCGCACTTCTCAATTGCTTCATGACCAAAGTTATTTATATTTAGTGATAACAAAAAAATAATTCAATGTAGAAAGAAATATAGAAAGTATTAAATATAGAAAGTATTCTTTCAACTTACTTTTTCTGTGAATGATTGTGTGCTTTTGTTAACCACCTTTCTGAGTTCAACTTATTCACATTTAGCAACAGGTGAAATTATTTAAATTTGAAATTGGGATATATTCGCACTTCTCAATTGCTTCATGACCAAAGTTATTTATATTTAGTGATAACAAAAAAATAATTCAATATAGAAAGAAATATAGAAAGTATTAAATATAGAAAGTATTCTTTCAACTTACTTTTTCTGTGAATGATCGTGTGCTTTTGTTGACGACCTTTCTGAGTTCAACTTATTCACATTTAGCAACAGGTGATATTATTTAAATTTGAAATTGGGATATATTCGCACTTCTCAATTGCTTCATGACCAAAGTTATTTATATTTAGTGATAACAAAAAAATAATTCAATATAGAAAGAAATATAGAAAGTATTAAATATAGAAAGTATTCTTTCAACTTACTTTTTCGGTGAATGATTGTGTGCTTTTGTTAACCACCTTTCTGAGTTCAACTTATTCACATTTAGCAACAGGTGAAATTATTTAAATTTGAAATTGGGATATATTCGCACTTCTCAATTGCTTCATGACCAAAGTTATTTATATTTAGTGATAACAAAAAAATAATTCAATGTAGAAAGAAATATAGAAAGTATTAAATATAGAAAGTATTCTTTCAACTTACTTTTTCTGTGAATGATTGTGTGCTTTTGTTAACCACCTTTCTGAGTTCAACTTATTCACATTTAGCAACAGGTGAAATTATTTAAATTTGAAATTGGGATATATTCGCACTTCTCAATTGCTTCATGACCAAAGTTATTTATATTTAGTGATAACAAAAAAATAATTCAATATAGAAAGAAATATAGAAAGTATTAAATATAGAAAGTATTCTTTCAACTTACTTTTTCTGTGAATGATTGTGTGCTTTTGTTAACCACCTTTCTGATTTCAACTTATTCACATTTAGCAACAGGTGAAATTATTTAAATTTGAAATTGGGATATATTCGCACTTCTCAATTGCTTCATGACCAAAGTTATTTATATTTAGTGATAAGAAAAAAATAATTCAATATAGAAAGAAATATAGAAAGTATTAAATATAGAAAGTATTCTTTCAACTTACTTTTTCTGTGAATGATTGTGTGCTTTTGTTAACCACCTTTCTGAGTTCAACTTATTCACATTTAGCAACAGGTGAAATTATTTAAATTTGAAATTGGGATATATTCGCACTTCTCAATTGCTTCATGACCAAAGTTATTTATATTTAGTGATAACAAAAAATAATTCAATATAGAAAGAAATATAGAAAGTATTAAATATAGAAAGTATTCTTTCAACTTACTTTTTCTGTGAATGATTGTTTGCTTTTGTTAACAACCTTTCTGAGTTCAACTTATTCACATTTAGCAACAGGTGAAATTATTTAAATTTGAAATTGGGATATATTCGCACTTCTCAATTGCTTCATGACCAAAGTTATTTATGCTTAGTGATAACAAAAAAAAATTCAATATAGAAAGAAATATATAAAATTATTCAATATAGAAAGTATTCTTTCAACTTACTTTTTCTGTGAATGACTGTGTGCTTTTATTAACCACCTTTCTGAGTTCAACTTATTCACATTTAGCAACAGGTGAAATTATTTAAATTTGAAATTGGGATATATTCGCACTTCTCAATTGCTTCATGACCAAAATTATTTATACTTAGTGATAACAAAAAAAAATTCAATATAGAAAGAAATACAGAAAGTATTCAATATAGAAAGTATTCTTTCAACTTACTTTTTCGGTGAATGATTGTGTGCTTTTGTTAACCACCTTTCTGAGTTCAACTTATTCACATTTAGCAACAGGTGAAATTATTTAAATTTGAAATTGGGATATATTCGCACTTCTCAATTGCTTCATGACCAAAGTTATTTATATTTAGTGATAACAAAAAAATAATTCAATGTAGAAAGAAATATAGAAAGTATTAAATATAGAAAGTATTCTTTCAACTTACTTTTTCTGTGAATGATTGTGTGCTTTTGTTAACCACCTTTCTGAGTTCAACTTATTCACATTTAGCAACAGGTGAAATTATTTAAATTTGAAATTGGGATATATTCGCACTTCTCAATTGCTTCATGACCAAAGTTATTTATATTTAGTGATAACAAAAAAATAATTCAATATAGAAAGAAATATAGAAAGTATTAAATATAGAAAGTATTCTTTCAACTTACTTTTTCTGTGAATGATTGTGTGCTTTTGTTAACCACCTTTCTGATTTCAACTTATTCACATTTAGCAACAGGTGAAATTATTTAAATTTGAAATTGGGATATATTCGCACTTCTCAATTGCTTCATGACCAAAGTTATTTATATTTAGTGATAAGAAAAAAATAATTCAATATAGAAAGAAATATAGAAAGTATTAAATATAGAAAGTATTCTTTCAACTTACTTTTTCTGTGAATGATTGTGTGCTTTTGTTAACCACCTTTCTGAGTTCAACTTATTCACATTTAGCAACAGGTGAAATTATTTAAATTTGAAATTGGGATATATTCGCACTTCTCAATTGCTTCATGACCAAAGTTATTTATATTTAGTGATAACAAAAAATAATTCAATATAGAAAGAAATATAGAAAGTATTAAATATAGAAAGTATTCTTTCAACTTACTTTTTCTGTGAATGATTGTTTGCTTTTGTTAACAACCTTTCTGAGTTCAACTTATTCACATTTAGCAACAGGTGAAATTATTTAAATTTGAAATTGGGATATATTCGCACTTCTCAATTGCTTCATGACCAAAGTTATTTATGCTTAGTGATAACAAAAAAAAATTCAATATAGAAAGAAATATATAAAATTATTCAATATAGAAAGTATTCTTTCAACTTACTTTTTCTGTGAATGACTGTGTGCTTTTATTAACCACCTTTCTGAGTTCAACTTATTCACATTTAGCAACAGGTGAAATTATTTAAATTTGAAATTGGGATATATTCGCACTTCTCAATTGCTTCATGACCAAAATTATTTATACTTAGTGATAACAAAAAAAAATTCAATATAGAAAGAAATACAGAAAGTATTCAATATAGAAAGTATTCTTTCAACTTACTTTTTCTGTGAATGATTGTGTGCTTTTGTTGACCACCTTTATGAGTTCAACTTATTCACATTTAGCAACAGGTGAAATTATTTAAATTTGAAATTGGCATATATTCGCACTTCTTAATTGCTTCATGACCAAAGTTATTTATGCTTAGTGATAACAAAAAAAAATTAGCATAATAATAAAAGTTTTCAGAAGGATTAAAATTTAATTTCACACTATTTTTAACCAAATAGTTATTTTGACAAAAGTGTTTTTACGTACTTGCCTCAGTTGAAATGATACTAGGAATAAAAAATAGATGAAACTGCTTTAATTTCAATTCATCTCTTGTAATATTTTTTTAAAGGAAACTATATTTTCACGTTTCTATCATATGTATTCTACAAAAAAATTACAAGAGATTTAGGGCGACGAATTAATAACATAAAATTTATCCAAAATGTGATTGCAATCTTAAATATGTACAAAATATACACCGCTTGTCTTTAGTTTGTCTCTTCGCATCTGGAAACTTCTGTGTAGTATAAATTTCGACTCGGTTTAGCTACGATGCTTGTTTAAGTCTCTATCGACAGTTATTGACAAGATATATCGAGTGCGTATAAAACATTAATGTAAATTGATTTTAGTAAAGCTATATAGAGTTTAAGTTGAAAATAAAGGAAATACAACGTAATGTAGGTCTATACTCGTCTGAAATCCAAGCCGAAATGTAAAAATTGTATACGATTGTAGAAAACTTTTCAACAGCAATCGAAATAATATCCATAAATCATCGTACGATCGAGTGGAACAGCACCAGGATTGTAAAATATCGTGGTGACTGCGCGAGTACGTATGGATCAAGGCAACAAGAAAAACCTCAGCCCTCATAGAAAATATTACCTGTAGACAAGACTGTAGAGAATATTACCCGTTGTTTCAATCTGGATTTTGCTCTAGATCATAAAATAATAATAATTTTAATTCAAATAATGCGACCGAGATTACAGTATGTACACAACTTTACTTAGAGCAGCTCTCGTCCAAGTGCACACTCGACTAGAGGCGATCGACACTCGAGTGGATGAGTGCAGGCGCCGGCACGCTCCGAATATTTACGAGCTACGCTCGCCTCGTAGTCATCTTGAATCTATTACCATTTTAACAGGTCTCGTAGCGTGTGTGTTGGGGGAATAATTCAAAATAGGGAATGAATTTTTTTATGACTGACGCTTCTACGGTGTTAAGTGACGTATATAGAAGTATATCTAGGAAAAAAGTGAAAGGTAGGTAACCTAAACACATAATTTTTAGGAATTTCCACTTACACAATTTCCTCTAGTCGCATTCTGCTCGTCTGCCTGTCATAAAGGTATAAATATAATTTAAAGATTATGTCGTCTTTCTGCTATTTAAATTTAAATCAACAATATAAATGCACTGTAGGATATTTCGAAAAGGTGTCAGTAATACTGTTACCCTAAACCATATAAAAACGATTTCATTAAAAAAGTCTGGAATAATTATAATGTTACATATCTCATTACATTACTTTTATTCTTGAGAGAATGTGGATTTTAGATTCAACATTTGATTCTTTTTAGGGTCCCGTATCTCAAGAGGAAAAATCGAACCCTTATGAGATTACTTACGTGTGCCTCCGTCTATCAGTCCATCATAGGTGATTTTCTCATTTGATGATTAAGAATTAAGATTAAACAGCATATATTTCGATAATTATCACTTAAAAATATTTATGAAGAAATTGTAGGGATGGTAAATGAAGTAGTAGAGTTTTTGAAAGGTTTTTTTAAAACATTAATAGGTGGTGTGCGACCATATATCATATAAGATGAAAGATCAAGTTATAAGAATTCCAAAACAATTTTTTTTTTACAATTTTATGCAAGATGGTTATAGAAATATCAGTCAATATACCCACTTGGTTTTTCTAAGAAATGGTTTGATGCAAATAATGGTTTGATTATTATTATTAACACGCATATATATCAATAATGTTTGAAATTTTTAAATTATTAATTTTTTTTATGGGCGCAGTATCAATTGAAAAGTCAGGTTATAAGGACTTCAAAACTATTTTTACAGATTTTGATGTAAGATGGGTATCGAGATATTAGTTAATATGCCAACTAGGTTTTTCTAAGAAATGGTTTGATGAAAGATCTTTAAATTTTGCATAGTGATAAATCATATTAACCCGTATATGTATCAATAATATTTGTAAGCCATTTTTGGATAGGCAAATAAAATTATTAAATTGTTTTTATGGGCGCAGTATCAATTGAAAAGTCAGGTTATAAGGACTTCAAAACTATTTTTACAGATTTTGATGTAAGATGGTTATAGAGATATTAGTCAATATGCCAACTAGGTTTTTCTAAGAAATGGTTTGATGAAAGATCTTTAAATTTTGCATAGTGATAAATCATATTAACCCGTATATATATCAATAATATTTGTAAGCCATTTTTGGATAGGCAAATAAAATTATTAAATTGTTTTTATGGGCGCAGTATCAACAGAAAAGTCAGGTTATAAGGACTTCAAAACTATTTTTACAAAATTGTACGTAAGATGGTTATAGAGATATTAGTCAATATGGTTTGATGAAAAAACTCAACTCTCTGGTCAACCCGGTTTTTCTAAGAAATGGTTTGATGAAAAAACTTTAAATTTTGCATAGCGATAAAGCATATTAACCCGTATATATATCAACAATATTTTTAAAGCATATTTGGAAAGACAAATTAAATTATTAAATATTTTTATGGCCGCAGTATCAATTGAAAAGTCAGGTTATAAGGACTTCAAAAGTATTTTTGCAAAATTTTATGTAAGAAAAGTCCCAGAGATATTGTTTAAAATATTTCTTAAGCTTTCCTCTGAATGATGTGCAGAGGTGAAACTTCATAATATATTTCATGAAATATGTGACGGTCATATCAGCCTTTATTTGCAATTTGATTCTCTTTTATGCTTTACAGCCTAGTTCCGATAGAAAATATTGTATAGACTTGGAAAATATTTTCATGAAATTCTTTTAATTTTGAACACTGGCATGATTATTTGGGCTATATATATATATATATATATATATATATATATATATAACAATTGTAGTCAGGCTTCATACAGACAAGTATACCTAATTGACTTTAAATTTAAGGTAAAGGTGAAATTATTGATGCCATTTGGCACTACGAACAAATATCCAAGACCATCATTTTATCCCGTTTTACATACGAAAAAAATAGATATGAGTATATAGTATCGAAAAATAATTATCTATGTATATCTATATACAAGAGAAATTGAAGAACTTTTCCATGTTTATTTAAGATATCGAAATACACGTGATTTACAGTATTTTAACATATTTCCAAATAAAACAATCCAACTAGCTCTTGGGAATGTTCTCAATGTGCCGCGTTGATATTAGTTCGTATCAGTTTAGTGTCTTACCAGTCAAATTAAATTTATTAGCCAGCCAATGTAAATTACTATTTGTTTAAATCTAAATTGTGAAACAAACAACCTTGTTAGAAGTTTACCTGGAGTTTATAGAAAAATTGCAATAATGATTCTAATCGATATAGTTTTTTTTTGAGAAATTACAATATTTACTGTGAAAAACATATTAGACAATATAAATATATGATGAAAAATATTCACAATGAAATGAAACTATATGATGTAGTATTATTTCTACTTTCTTTAAGTTCTTTACCACGACCTGCGTTTCGTTGTTGTACCGATTTCCCACCTGAAGATGTTGTAATGCAATTCATTGTATTATATAGGTCGTGCTAAAGAAGTTAAATAAAGTAGAAATAATACTACATCACATAGTTTCATTTAATTGTGAATAATGATTTTTTACATAATTAACGCCACGCAAACGCAAATATATTCAATATATGAAAAATATTATTAATATTTGTAAATACAATAATTAAATAGAAATACTCTGTAGTTTTAAATATTTTTACATGCTTAAGTGTACACGGCACCCACGCTGTGCTACTTCTATTCATACTTAACAGGTTTTAATTATTGTTGGCAACTTTGACCAGAATATACAGCCATTTAATGATAGTACCACATTTCAAGAGGTGATTCTCATGTATTATACATACGGATTGATTTATATATTATCATATTATAGAACTATTTTAGCCCAAGATCCATAATGTTTCTGGATATTAAAAATACTTTACGTTAAATCTTTTCCACCTTATATACTTATTCTATTTATAAAGATTGACAATAATGACTTTCCAAACATCAAATAGATCACTTGAGTAAACTAGGTTTAGTTACTATGGTATTATGTATTAAAGTGTACTAGCGCTGAATAAACTCCAAACGTAGAGTTCAGACGCATGGGGAATTCATAAAAGATCTAGTTGAGCTTGAAAATAAATTATATTTCTCTTGCCATTAGGGTTCTGTGCATCAAACGGAGAAACGGAATTTTTATAAGAACCTATATATAGTTATATATATAGTTTTTCTATAGATTGACATAGGAACTTGAAATTTAGCATAAAAACAAAGCAATTTAGTCTGCGCATATCTGAATAGCTGACACTCAAAAACATTTACATAGACATTTTTGGTAGGTTAATTAAGTACTTAAAATATTTTTTTTCGTAATTTTCAATAATATATATTAAGAGACATACTGAAAAATTTGCAAAAAAATATGTATACCCCCCTCTCTTTATTTCCGAAACTACTCAACCTGAAATTATGAAAAAGATGGCGTTTATAGACGCCCACCTAACGTTTTTAATAAAACTGTAGATATTATTCCAGATCCTTGAGAAGAATTAATATTTGTAAATAGTTTAATATAAATATTATGTAAGGTACATAAAAATACAAATGTTTATAAAGCCTAATTGCGTAAAACCTCGTAGTGTGGGTTCAATTCGCGCTCGACAAGTTTTTTTTATAACATATATACGTCTCCCTGCAGGTTTACGCGACTTTCTTTTGATGTATGATGACTTAGTGTTGTCATATTCGTGGGGAATTTATAAAATATCAATTTATTAAAAAAAAGTACTTAAAATATATTCACTGTAAGATAAATAAAATACGATTTAAAACAATAGAACACACGCACTCATGGAATCGTATAAAATAAACACGCAAAAATCACATCCGGCAACCCTCTTTTCCTCAATCTTTGGCCCGGCGAGTGGCACGCACTCCTTTATGGAGTGTCGGGGAATATTTCTCGTTGTTTTGCCGGATTTTTTAGCTTGTTTATACGAACGTAGGATGGAAACTCGAGTGCGTAATAAAAAGCACTCGGTCGCGCCGCGCATATTTCTATCCGAATATTATTAACACGCGGTTTTCCGCGGGGAGCGCATTGATAATGCCATTCGGCCTTAGGGAAGATCCGTTTATGGGCCCTTTGTATTTCACCCGGATGGCGGCTGTCTATTTTCAATGCTCGTTACGCGATTTCGCACTCCGCGGACTGTTTTAGATCCGCGATCGCGTTAGACAAATGGCGCGCGCGTGCGGATGTGTGTCGAGTGAAAAACTCTGCGGCTCTCCCGGGGCTCTGACGCTGTGCGAAATCTTTATGCGCGTCTGGCCGTGATGCGGCGGGAGTGTGCTGAATGATGACATTCGTTATGTGTTGGAGTGCGTATGGCGCGTAAGCGATTTCATCTGCGTGAATTTAAAATGCTTGCAGCATTTATTCGAGCGATAAAGATCAGGCTCTTTTTTGGGGTGAGAAATATATCCCAAAAGAATCTTTGTCTTGTTTTGGTGCAGTTAATTTCGTAATGTTACATTTTTTCGGTAATTTGTGAAATATATTTAACTGGATGTGGTACACAGTTATTTTTCATCAGCGTTTTAAAGAATATAATGACAATAGCGGTATCGGTTGCAATATATTTAATATATAAAACCAATTAAGCAGGTTAACATTGAATAGTGAAAGTCATGAAACCGTAGTAATGATCAATTTAAACAATTATATTGAGTACAAAGACATTAATTGGCCACAACCACATACTTAAAGTGGGAGTATCGTGGTTGATTATTTCTAGAGTTTTGTATATTGGATTGAACTTTGTCTATAGTTTTCACCAAAACCAGACTAATCTCACATAAAGACTAAACGACTGAGTTTACTACGAACGAGAGTCCAAAATTCATATTTTGCTGCTTGACAAATTTGAACATATAACTCACTTTTAGTCTTGCAAGTATTAGTGATGTGTGTACTTTTTATTACTATTAGTAATGCTATTAGTATTGTATGGCTGCACCAAGATTCGGCAAATTTGTTTGCAAAATGGCCGAGAAGGGAATTTGTATTGAATGATTGGTATCACTTGTAAATAATTTGTTTATGGCTTCAAATTAAGAATTCGTAAAATGTAAGTCTATAATATTACCGAGATTCTGCACCGAAATTATGTGTGTCAGGCGGGACTCAGATTCCATGCATGATATGGATTTTGTATATGTGTAATACAGTTCGATATCGTAGTAAGCAGGCAGATGTTAGCTTATTATATGAAATTTTATCTTTTAAGTCTATACACTAATTTTAAATATCAAATTAACACAGCAAGTAGCTACTACCAGAGTGAAAGTAGCTGCAAATGGTACGAGCGCGAGTAGTATAATTTTGTAAATTTTGATAATTGTACTACGTGATGTAGTATTATTTCTACTATCTTTAATTTCTTTACCACGATGTAGGTTTCGTTGTATTACAACATCTTCAGGTGGGATATAAGCAAAGATTTTTGCTCGTGGTAAAGAAATTAAAGATAGTAGAAATAATACTACATCACGTAGTTTCATTTAATTGTGAATAATGAATTTCAACAAAATTAACGCCAATTATATTCAATATTTGATAATTGTATCAATAAATATATATTAACTTTGTCGAGTGTTGACGAATGTTAACGAATGTTAAAAAAACGCATGTTTTTAACCAAATTGCTGCAGTGGTTACGTCCAATGTTGAATACAATGCGTATTATAATCATGTAATCATAGTAGAACCCGTCCGGACAGAAAAACAATTTTGTGATTTGAAAATATAAACTTAATAATAATATAAAAACTCTACGGAAGTTAAGTATAATGAAAAGAGAAACGACAATATAAAATAATAAAAAAAGCATAAAGTACGAAAAGCATACAATAATTGGAATTAAAAGAACCTTAAATTATTATTAATCATGAATCACTAACCAACTCTACAGCCGCATCTCTTTAATAGTCAACGGTGCAGAAGAATTTGTTAATGATGAATGGGGATGCAAGGACGTTATCATCGTATCCAGATGTGGTACAGATGTTGATACTGTTAGATCATATTGGTCAAGTGACACTTTATTAAACTTGTTTAAAAAAATGTGATATTTTACGTAAGGATATGAAAATAGAGAAGTGATAGTGAAAAGTAAAATAAGCATTAAGATTGTTTCGTCCTAAATGTAAGCATAGGAAAATATTTACAAATATGTGAAGAAAAATACAAGAATTGACCGGAAAAATAAAACGTGGAAGGTTTAAGGAAAATCTTTTAACCGAAAAATGTATAAAGGAAGATGTGATAATAATACACATGAGTAAATATTGTTAACTAGCAGCACCTTGCGACGTTGTCCGCATTTAACTCCAAAATGCAAGTGAAGAGTTTTAATGCATTTGTTTTATGCTCTTAAACACAAATAATACTTTAATCCCGCGTGGGTCAACTTGCGCTCCTCCCCATCCCCCTGTTTTTCTGCAGATACGAATCACTGTCTCATTTAATTTCTACGTAACCATTTCATCGTCATAAATTTGGAACGTTTCGAGATATCCTTTTAATAGCTTTCGAGTTAAATCCATTCATACAGATATTCCGATAAACGAAATTATAGATAACATTTTTTTATTATTATATTTATTTCAGTAATAGAACATGAAAACCAAAAAAGTATTTGAAGGCTGAAAATTAGAAAATCACAGACAGGCTCTTCAATTTTATTTATCTGTATAAATATTTTATATTAAAACTGACAATTATAGAAATTATATTATTATTAACATTTAAAATTAGTCTGATCAACGAAATTGTTAAAAATAATAAATCACATTTAATACGGAAAATTAAATTTAAACCACTTCAGCCCCATGTTCGTTTTGGTCGGATTCGATATGATGTCGAAAAATTGATGTTCGGGTAAATTCGTTATAAAAATAAGCTAATTCGCTGTTAAATATCTATGTAGTCGTATCTGATTTTTACCATAATTATCTCATAATTTATCTCTTATGTTATTTGTGAAATTAGGACGAAATTTATAAAATATATGATTAATCAACATCAGCTCATTTCTTTTAGAGATGCGAAAATATTAATCTCTGCGAGATTACAAAACCAGGTAATAAGAGAGATGTGCTATTCAGTCAATATTTTAAAAGAGGTTGAATCAAAATTATCATATTAAAGTTTTGAAGTGAATGATTACTTTAGAGGAAAATCTAATATTAAAAAATAATTAAACAATGACGATGTAATAAAATGAAAATAAACGTAAATTAATACACAGATCTAACTTTTAAATTTACATTTCATTTTTCCACTTTTTATTACTCATATACTTATGCATGCACTTGTTCTTCGTCACTTTTACGATCAAACGACGGTCTTCGCTTACTCGATATACGGATATATATATATATAATATAATCATCTTAGGCGGAAAGCCATCGAGCTTTTCTTGAGCAAGAAACCGGCCGCATTTCGTTTTATTCAATTTCATTTTGGGAATTTTATTATCCATTAATGAATAATGAGGCAGAAAAAAAACAATATTTGCCTAAGCTTCAAAGATTGTAAATATAGGTATATTGTTTAAATTGCACAATCTAAAAATAAAATAAAGACCATTTGAAATTATATTCGGGTGGTAACTTGGAAAGATATAGAGTTGCATTTGGTATTGCAAAATTATGATTCTTATCTAGTAAATAAACTGAATAGCAATTTACCACTATAATTCAGAAAACGACTAGAGAAATATGGCCATTGGGAAAAATGGTTACAAGTTGACCATTCTCAGTAACAATTCTTTTGTCTTCTAGGCAGTTGATTTTGAATTAGTTATTAATGTATTTAAAAAAAACTGAAACATTATGGAATGCGTGGAAAGGAACTTCGACATTCATAAACCTACTTGAATAAAATGATTCGAATAAGTGAAGTAAAGGAGCATGTTTGGAGAAACTTGATATCAGATTGGAATTATCCTAGCCCAACGCTAGAAGATAAATTGGTTATGTTTGCTGATGAAACATCAATTGCATTTGTGGAAAAACGCATAACTAGACTAACCCCTGGTGTAATAAAGAATTTGATAAATGTGTGTCAGTAGTTTTCAGTCAATAAACTCCTTATAAATATTGTCAAAACGAATACAATCAATTTCATACTTACAAATGAATTAAGACAAGAGATGACCACATTAAAATATCTGCAAATGTCTTTGAATTTAATTTTGTATTCAGGTTTTGGGGTCAATTTAGGGATTAATGGCTAACAGAATTCAGTTTTGTGTGTGTTTTTCATTAATTGAAAACATATTTTCAATTTTTTCCTTATTTTTAACTGTAACTCTTCATAATATGATATGTAATATAATAATGCATTATAAGATTTTTTTTAACATAACCGTATTGTTTGGACATCATACATAACCATAATAAATGTCACGAGTCGCAATTTTATTCCTTGCATGTTGATAAGTTTCTGCTCATGCTTCAATGTTATATATTTATATATTGGACGTATTCAAATGTTGTTTATGCTTCATTAAATGATTAATTAATAACTTTGAAGTACACGTATTAGTTCAACGAAGATTCACTTCACGTTCAAATGTTAAGGCCGGATTTCGATACGATATTAAAACTGATTTGTAATACGAGTTTGAAACTCGTTTAATAAGAAATTTTAAAAGAAACTAATAAGAATCACGTTTTTGTTGGTTTTTTACTTATAGTTTTTTTAAAGGGATCATTTAATTTTGTCTGCTCATCTTATTTTCCAACGAACAAAAATGGACAATTTACAAAGCAGGTGATAACTTTTATAAATTATTTATCCCCAACAGGACACCACTGTATACAACAATGGCATACATGTGAGTAGTATATGTGGTATCTACTAACATTCTAAACTTCAATTGTGTTTGATCTATAACATTCGGGATATTGATCAGAAACCGTCTCTTCATCGGAGGTGCCGAATATTAAATTTTTTTTTCTATTTGTTGGAACTTTAGGAACCATTCTTTAATGTCTAGTACATCCCTCCAGTACCAATAACAGTTACAGTGTGTACACAACATCCTATAATAAGGCCATCCCATTTATAGGTACATATATTTCTTGATCATTTTTACTCACTAAAATGTAGTGAACGTATCATTTTATCGTATTGAATTAATAAATTGTAACTGAAAGCCTTTATTTACAACACTGTAATCTTGAGATGGTATTTATTTAACCATCATCGCAGATAAAAATAGATTTAGAGCGTACTAAAACTTGTGGTATCGAGTGACCGAATCTCGTACAGCGCAGGAAATAGAAACTATAATACTATTAATACAAATATTACATATTACAAAATACCCTCTGATGTAGTATCAGAGGGTATTTTGTAATATGTAATATAAATAATATGTATATTTGTAATATGTATAAAATTATACAAATAGAGCACAAAACTCAATAACTGAGACAACGATTTTTGGTTAAACTAGTTTTGCTTTGTGGGTATTGGTACCTTTACTTGGTTTGATTTGTAAACAGACTCACTTATTGCAATATTTTTCTTGTATTGATTAATTAGTTATTTTATTATTTTAATTTTTCATAATTATCTAGCCATTTAACCGAAAATATTTCTATTTTGCATATTAGGGTATTGCCATTATTTCATGCATATTAATTTCGGTTTACTTAGATAATTTGATTTTTGTGAAAATAAATGCCAAATAATATGAGAGATTTTGTCTTTGCTCAGCTCCTTGTAAAGTTGTAGCGTTAATTTAACCATTAAGTCTTTATTGCCTCAATAATGATATAAAAAAAACCGAGTTTAGTGTCTATAACTGATAATGTAATTTTATATTAAACAAGTAATAATGCGGCACTGGTGAAATAGCCAGCCCTTTAAAAATATATATAAAAAAAAGTTCATGGGACTATATCTAGGCTATGATCATCACTTACTTATCGTTTCAGCATTGAGTCGTATCTCCTAAACTTTATCTTCCGATATCTCCCCATCTTCATATTTTGGCTAGGCTCCAATGAGATGAATGACAGCTCAATGTCAATGAAGGAAGGTCTGAGTACTACAAGGTAAAGGCAAATTTTGTGAGTAAATCGAACCGTAGGTAGTCTCCTACGCAGACCTTTTCTTATTTTCATACTTCCTTAATCAGTTTATCCTCATTTATTACAAATTATAATGAAGTGAAGCGTGAGACATGTTCCGCAATCGTCTCGAGAATGCGCACCCTGATGAGGCGAGGTGACGAGGGACGTACATGACGAGGGGCGTGGGCGACGAGGTGACAGCGAGCGGTCAACGCAGGTCGATTGAGGGGTAAGTGCATGGTCATTTCCAAACGGCTCGCCCTAAACGAGGCTATAGTGATACGGCGATGATACGAACTGCACGAGGGTTGCGCGCCGTCGACTATTAATTGTAAATACACAGTTGCTGGTATTCACTGGTATACGTAAATATACAGTTGTTCGTATTCACTAGTAATTGTAAGTTATACAGTTGTTGATATTAATTAGTAATTGTGAATATTAGTTGTTGGTTAACAGGTATTTAAATGTTCACTGTAAAAATATACAGTTGTTCGTATTTACTTGTAAGTATGCAGTTGTTGATATTCATTAGTAATTGTAAATATACAGTTGTTGATTAATAGGTATATAAATTTTGATTCCTCTCGAAAATATAAGATGAAAATAATCTGTAACATTTTTCGCTTTAGGTCTTTATTATGGAGAGATAATTAACTTTTCAATGAAAATACATTTTTTATTTTTAAGATTTTCTAATCATAATTATATTTAGACGTTTCATTATTATGAACAGAAATTCCATATAAAAAAACTTAAGAAAAACACCGATTTTATCAGAATAATCGATTTTTCTTTCCGGAAAATAATATTTGCATCGTTCGCTATTTAAGACTGGACAAGGTGTTTGTTGCTTCGGGTCATATATCGCTTTGCTGATACCACGCAGCACTTAGTGTAGAAATTCTTATCATTTGCGTAACGTCGAAACTGTATATCCGGAGAAAAGAATAACATATGGAAAAAATTGACTATAATCGTTTTGTTTTTTACTAAGGAATCCATAGAAGCCGGTTTGTTATAACATAATTTAAAGCTGAAGTTCAGTTTCAGCTGAAGCTCAATATACTGTAAATAACATAATTTAAAGCTGAAGTTTAAATGCTTCAATTGGAAGCGAGATTATGCCGATTCCGTGTTGAGACGCAATAAATGAACGATGGCCTGCTTTAATTGGAAGCGAGATTATGCCGATTCGGTGTTGAGGCGCAATAAATTAACGACGATGATTTTCTAACATCAGTTTCTGCACACATCATGCAAAAACTACTAAATTAAAATTTAGAGCTCACTGTTTTTTTAACATTGTGTATTAAGCGTTCTGGAAAGAAACTTTCGTATCACGTAGAAAAGTTGCTGTTACCAACAATGTGGTAAATCAAGTAGTCTAAATGGTACTTGACCGCTTTAGTTATCAATTTTATCAGGAGAAGTTACATGCGAATGAGTGTAACATTTGTGTTGAAACTCTAGTTGGTAGTTTTTCTTATCCAAATGAGCTTTCCACTTTTAAATATATATCCTATTTTTAGTAACAGGCTTAACGTATCTATATTTACGTTAATAATACGTTACAGGAATAATTTTGGGCGACAAATTTTAACGAGAGACTCTATTTAGCTCAATGAAAATAGAAAACATTTTCCTAAATATTTTTTTTTATAAAACTTAAGTATATATAAAAAATCAAATCTAAGTTCTAAGATAAAAATCAAATCTAAGTTCTAGTACTCGTGTATGCTACTAATAATCTTATGCTGTAACGCATTAAGATAATGTTTTACCGCATATAATAAAAGCCAACACTTCTTCCAGTTTCAATTATTTTTTCAACCAACGGATATATATATATATATATATATATATATATATATATATATATATATTTAATGCCTTTAACTTGCTTTTTTCGAAAATTCCGTTCAGTTATTAAAAAGCCGAGTACTTAGCGCCAAAGAAAATAAGGACAAAAAAAATCGAGGTAAAATTGAAAAGCAATGTCCGGATAGATGCGAGCATCGTGAACCAAAAAGATGGAGAAACATCGTTCAACAAGTATAAGATCCAGCAGAAATCACGGTAGCGTATAAGCTTTGGTGACAATCTGAAAGAGATGCCAGCTAAAGATCGGAGATGAAAGAAAGAATTTTATATTAATGTATCTTAACAAAGCGGGAATACCCAAAATAGTCTAAAACTAATATGTAACTCTACACTATCAATTTACTTACCATTGGTAATTGATGAAGCGAGGATACAGGGAAACTGAAAGGTTATTGTCGAAAGTTCACAATCTCAGGTCCAAAATTAGTTGAGTTGAATCTCAATCAATTATAGACCTGAAATTGTTTGGAGTAAACAAATTTCAGCCAGGTTACGCGAGAGTCTGATCCTTTCAGTACTACAGTTATCCTTATATCAATATTTTACATTTAAACAAAACCGGAAACTCCGAGTGGCACAAAAAATGACAAAACTTTTCATACAACATTTCTATCCTGATTGTACTGTCAGTCATGCGATACAACTCTACTTACTTCCACTCCTCCGTAATCACGATTTGCATTAATACGAAAACTCTGCAAACAAAATAATTGGAGTTGTCTGCGCCATTGTGCGTGAACTTAATTTAAGTCTCATTTAGAAATCCTTTGAGTAGAACGGGGGCCAAACTGGGTCACTTCTTATCAGATTATTGCGTAATCGCCCGGCTTAATATGCTTGTATGGCGTAAATTGATTACGGTAACTGACTTTCATTTAATTACCTACGCGTCACGGGCGGCGTTTCCTATCTGGGGTTGCCAGCCGTCCCGCCTTTTGGGAACTTGAATCTTTTTAGTTCCGCTTCGCAGGTGTTTGTCGCAAATAACGTAGAGGGCTTTGAAGGTCTTGGAGAAGTCTATATATTCAGGTCGTTTAGACTAGTAAGTTGAAGCTTAGTGGAATGGAAATGAATTTTCGGAAAAGTATTTATTAAAAGCTCAAGGAATGTGATGATTATTTATTAAAGACTCAACATCTATGAAGATGTAAGTATTTACATCGAGTTATATAATTTCGAAAGTATTAAAAAAAATATATTGGAAAAATTTAGAAACAAATGCAATATGGTCAGAGTAATCATTTTTATTGTTTGAAATGTCTTTCTATGTGCATATATTATTTACATGGGAGTTATTTCGTAAAGAGTGAAATTTCCAAAAGTATATCAAACCTTCACGTAATTTGTTGTGATGAAATGAGAAACATCTTATCAATTATACGTCAGATGAAGGCGTTTTATTTAAAACATTCTTCTGCTTATCAATTTAACTTAATTTTTAACTGTATTTATCCGAAGAAAATATTGAAACAAATACATTTTTGTTACATTGTGTTGATAAAATTGTCATAATACTTAAGTGCCTATTCTCTTTATAAGTTTAAAATGATAACCTAGGTTAAAAAGAAATTAAGAAACAACGTGCTTTGTAGGTTTTACATTTATTTTTAAGCTTTCGTATCCTAACGGGAAAACTGAATTCTTATAGATAATTTGACGTAGAAGCTTCAAATTTTCAATATAAAGTCTGTTAACTCTCATACAGTTAATACTAAGAAATATTTATATAGAAATAATATGTGGGTGAAATCGAGTTCAATTTTTTTAAATTTTAAGTAGAGAGAGAGGTGCTAGAAATTAAAAGATCACGCTATAAAACTAGAACAATTTTTTTTCATAATTTAATGTAAGATATTTTATTGTTGAAAATATCAACAAAATAAAAGTCACCCTCATTAACGAACTCGCAAAGGACAAGATTATGAAAGAAATAGCAATATTAGAGATTCACTAGAAGTTCGTCAAAAATTATAGCGGTTATTCTAAATCTTTAAGTTTTTAGGAAATTCACTATGTTTTTTCCCCTGTGGATACATTTGATTGTGAAAATTGGTTTAAATATTTGTAATTCGATGATAATACTTTTCATACTTATATGTTTATATGTACTTATGTTTATAAAACCCTTGTAGTGTGCGTTCTATTCTTATTTAACAGGTTGCATTTATTTTATTTCAACTCTATCGTTTTATTTACTACTTTTTGTTCTGTGTATTGACAAGTAAATGAAACTACGTGACATAGTATCATTTCTATTTTATTTAAATTCTTTACTACGACCTAGATTTCGTTGTATGACATCATCTTCAAGTGGGCAATTTTTAAAGATTGATTTACGTTACAAACTATATAAGGTTTACGGGTAATGGTAAAGACGAACGTAATTATTGAGCAAAGGTATTTAGAACGTCGCAATGAGAGGATTTGCATGCAATTAACCCGGAATATATTCGCGTCATGATATCCAGGTACTCTTATAAGAAGTTAGTTTACAAGACTCACATGATGGCAAGAAATATAGCTCGATATGGACCTCAGTATGAAAGCATTTGTGTTTGCTTTTAGTTAATGATCGGGGGCGAGGACTTGTATGATAATATCACGATAACTGCGGACACGCGACACGTGTCACAGATTAAAATAAAATCTGGTAATAGCATACTCTATTCTCACTAGCATATTCAGATATATTTGTTAAAATTTTGTTTACAAGATCACATGATGGAACAAAAAAGATATATCGGTACGAAGGTGAAGCACAAATTTATATTTGCAAGCATTCGCTTATATGTACATAGGAATCGGAAGGAATGGCACGTATGATGAAATCACCATAACTACTATTACTATGTGTAATAGTTATGAATAGAACCGAGTAATGGCACATATATACTAAAAGTTTATTATTCCAAGATTAAAAAGATTAGATCATATTATGTTTTTTTACAAAATATACTTTCCCGATTTTGCAAAAAATAAATTAATCATCAGTACTTTCAACGACATCCTGCAACTAGAGCAATTTGCAACAAAGTTTAATTCAAGACACCTTATATTGCAATAAAGTATAAGTCAAGCCACCTTATATTGCAATAAAGTATAATTCAAGCCACCTTATATTGCAATAAAGTGTAATTCAAGCCACTTTATATTGGAATAAAGTATAATTCAAGCCACCTTATATTGCAATAAAGTATAATTCAAGCCACCTTATATTGCAATAAAGTATAATTCAAGCCACCTTATATTGCAATAAAGTATAATTCAAGCCACCTTATATTGCAATAAAGTATAATTCAAGCCACCTTATATTGCAATAAAGTATAATTCAAGCCACCTTATATTGCAATAAAGTATAATTCAAGCCACCTTATATTGCAATAAAGTATAAGTCAAGCCACCTTATATTGCAATAAAGTATAATTCAAGCCACCTTATATTGCAATAAAGTGTAATTCAAGCCACTTTATATTGGAATAAAGTATAATTCAAGCCACCTTATATTGCAATAAAGTATAATTCAAGCCACCTTATATTGCAATAAAGTATAATTCAAGCCACCTTATATTGCAATAAAGTATAATTCAAGACACCTTATATTGCAATAAAGTATAATTCAAGAAACCTTTATCGTCACGCGTTATGTCCACTTCATTCATATAAATTATATATTCATGTAATTGCTTCTTTCTAGTCAGATTAGCACTTTAATGACACATGGCTAATTGATAGAATGAATATTAAAATTCCATTCGAAATCAGAATATATTTTTTCCATTACATCATTTATATTCCAAATGATGTAAATTGGAGTCGGTCCATTATTCTTCGAAAATATTTTCTGTTATCAGGAGTTTGTGTTAAAGTTAGACCAGGGGCATGCATGACGGCAGTTGTTACATAATACTTGGGAAATCAAACAGAACTTATCATATCGAAAATTTTGGTATTGATTGTATGCGTCTGAGATGATCTTGACGTTTTTAAGAAAGTTTAATGATTGAGTCGTGACCGGGTATAATGCGTCTTGATCCTAATTTTTACGTACTTTTACTGCTAGGAAAATAATATGTACGAATTAGTTTTTGCCAATAACTTTGCTTGCGTTAATTTTTTATTGAGACGGTAGGAATTACATACTTATTTGGGACTCACCAAAACACGTAAGCAGTATATATATGCCGACATCTTTTGACAAACGGGACTTTATCATACATAATTATGCCCTTTCTTGTGCTAAAAAGTGATTAAAATATTAATTGAGATCATGGAGTTTGGTTTTGCCAATTTCATTGTCTATGTTTAATTATTTTTAAAATTGTTTCCAGCCGCTTTGATGTGGTTGAATGACAAATAAACATCAAAACTTATTTTTCGTGGTATTCATATAAGTAAAACCACGTGTGAGCCTACGCCTATATATTATTGTATTATACGAAATACATGCATGCCAAAATTTAGCAGATAGTCGTAGTTTGATTGCAGATTTACTAAGTAAGAAACAAAGGAGAAAAAATACTTTAATTTGTTTAATATTAATTAGAATTTTTAGATAGGGTGTATTCTATTTTTGTATCCAGATCAGTTAAGTAATTGAGGCGTGCAAGCAAAAAAAAAAACAGAAAAATAAACTCACTTTCGTTTTTATAATACTGATTAGGAGGTCGTTCTAATGCAACTGGTGAATCGTTCTAACGCAACGTTAGCTAAGTGGGACCTAGTGTCACATTTTCATTGTCAGACGAATTTAAAGGACATACAATTTTACGCAGTCTTCGAAAAGTTTAATCCGAAATTGTGTCCTAACGTTATCGGACCACAGTAGTCACAAGGGTTGGAGTTAAAACAAATACTGAAGCTAAACTTTTTTCTGTACCTCAAGATTTAAATTGGTTTAAGCATCGTCTCAACAGCACGTGACAAAAGTAAGTAGGGTGCTATGGTACAGTAGAATATTCAAAATATCTTGATCAGTTTATGTTTTATCCCTGCGCAGGGACAATATTAATATTTTATATTGTTCAAATATTTGTAACATATTTGTTATCATAGACATATTAATGATATATTCGAACCTTGTAAATATGTAGTTGACAAGAGCATTTCTTAAGTACGATTTCATTAATAGGTTAAATGTGTGGTACTACGTATCGTGATAACTATACTTGATATTTATTCAAATTAATGTTTAATTTAGCATCGTAAACCATAGCTGGAACTGTCTAACAATAAATTTGCGTAAGTCGACTTAAAAAAGAACAAATGAACATAACGTGAATTTAACGCAAATAAATTAGTAAATATTATTTTAAAAAAAGTTTCACTTCTTTTTATTTCTTTTTACGGTTCCGTTATCCATATATCTATTTATTTGTCTAACACAGAGCTATAGTTAAAGAAAAAGCTGTAAAAATCTTTTAAAATTGTAAAAAAATACCTACCCGTCGCTATTGGCACACTCGTTCGGGTAGAGAATTTCACATGTAGCCTTAGTTTGCCTTCATACTTATTTTAGATTGGTTCGATATTTTGTCAGAATTGAATTTAAATTACTTTTTATCATAATTTTTAATTAAAAAAATAAAATTTATGCATTATTAATGTTACGTATTCAACGTATCGTTAGAGGTTTTTAGTTTATAAATTAAATAAGTTATTGATTTAAATTTGGCACATTTAATTATTGAAGCTAAAACTGAAAAGCCTATTTTCAATAATTCGTATATGCGAATGTAGTCAGAAAAACAAACTTTTCCTATTTACAAAAAGTTCATTGAGGAGAGTTTAAATGTAATTAAAAAAATTGTAGGTATTGTGGAAGACACTTAAAATTACCGTTATTAGACCTATTTAGTTAATCAGTCTATTTTAATAATCCTCAAAACTATGCACCTAGAATTCCTGATGTATATTGAAATTATACTGTACTGGAAAAAACAACAGTAAGATTAAGCTAAACTAGAGTAAAGTAACAAGTAGTAAAAACATATTTTTCTTTTGTTTTCATGATTTCCTGTTTTTCTTAATTATCATGAATCCAGAATATAGTTCTAAGGAGAAAGTAATTCTCATTAAAATATAATATCTCTTTTGTAAAAGTACATATAATATCTCTTGTGTCAAAGTACATATAATATCTCTTTTGTCAAAGTACATATAATATCCCTTTTGTCAAAGTACATATAATATCTCTTGTGTCAAAGTACATATAATATCTCTTTTGTCAAAGTACATATAATATCCCTTTTGTCAAAGTACATATAATATCTCTTGTGTCAAAGTACATATAATATCTCTTTTGTAAAAGTACATATAATATCTCTTGTGTCAAAGTACATATAATATCTCTTTTGTCAAAGTACATATAATATCCCTTTTGTCAAAGTACATATAATATCTCTTTTGTCAAAAGTACATATAATATCCCTTTTGTCAAAGTACATATAATATCTCTTGTGTCAAAGTACATATAATATCTCTTTTGTCAAAGTACATATAATATCCCTTTTGTCAAAGTACATATAATATCTCTTTTGTCAAAAGTACATATAATATCTCTTTTGTCAAAGTACATATAATATCTCTTTTGTCAAAAGTACATATAATATCTCTTTTGTCAAAGTACATATAATATCTCTTTTGTCAAAAATACATATAATATCTCTTTTGTCAAAGTACATATAATATCTCTTTTGTCAAAGTACATATAATATCTCTTTTGTCAAAGTACGTATAATATCTCTTTTGTCAAAAGTACATATAATATCTCTTTTGTCAAAGTACATATAATATCTCTTTTGTCAAAGTACATGTGATTTTAAATAGGTACGGTGTACATGCTAACCTGTCAAGAAATTATATGGTTTTGTTTTAGTATATCGTAACGAAAAGCAATAAAATTAACAATGTGATAGTTTTGTTTTCCTTTTGGTGATTCTTGGAAAAACAAAACTTTCTTTATCGTTTTGGTACTGCGTTATTTTGTTTCCGATACAATCGATCTGCTAGATTATTAATTACGTTTCAACAAAATTCCATATGAAATGTTTTGTTTTCGGTCAACGATTATAGTGAAATGTTCCATGAAAACGTACTGAATTTATATCGACCCTATTTACATGTCACAGCCTCGAGGAAACACAAAAGGAGCGCCTCGCATAAGAGATCATTTAACTTGTGCTCCTTTGATCTTATCACTCCTTTTAGTATTTAAATTGAAAACATATTACAAAGACTTGACGTTTTAATGCATTTTACGTGGAAATTTTAAGCTCTTTAATCAAGTTAGCATGAGTTGTCGAGGAGGAGTGTGGAGCCGTTCCTTAATTTAGGCGTATCTCGATAATTTCATTTTTGTACTTAAGGATTTGGCCTTTTCGCAAGGTGTTCCTGATATTATTTGTTTGTTTTAATTACGTAAATTAATATATGGTGTAATATTAGGCTTGTAAGATTTGGTTTTAAACGCACGGCAGAATACTTAAAACTATGTTCCCGGCGGTCAATTATTACCACAATAAATTTTACTTGATTTTAAAAACTCTCCGAGTCCAAATATAAAAGTAAAGTTATGTTTATTCTAAACTTGATTAAAATTCCATGTAAACTATTTGGAATTTGACCGTTATTTAATGATCTAAAGAGACCTTGCCTTATTTTACATATTTTTTCGTTTATTTAAAATTATAAGTGGTTCAAAGTCTAAGTGGCTTGTAATAAACATTATCGACATATCTTTTGAAATAAAATAATTCAGGAATATTTGTAAAAAAAGTACTTATAAAGACTTGATAAGAATATTGGCTCTAAATGTTTGAATTGAATACCTTTTAATCATAACAATGAATTCACTGGAAATTGACATAGTCTGTGGTAGTTGTTGTCAGAGGAATGCTGTGAAGTTATAAATAGGTAAAAATATAAATAAATACGAAGACATTAAAATAAAGCATAAAATGTCATTACGATCTTTTAAAACTATTCAATACTACATTATAGTTAGTAACAGTTGCTGTTACTAACTATAATGTGTACAATTCAATAAGCAACAATAAATTATATAATTGTTTAACCTATACGGTGATTTTATATAGATTTGTACCATATACGGGAATTATGTGTAGGCCTACATGGCAATTGTCTATAGGGTACAACCAAGGCTACAAACGATCGGCGAAGCTATGAAAAGGCTCGTAATAGCATACTCTTTGCCTAAGACTGCAAATTTAACACTGCCATTTTCAGTAGATTATTTATTATAATTTATTGCCATTTTCATCTGAAAGCAGTGGTATTGAAATCAGGCAACACATTCCATGGTTGGACAAGGGGACTCCTTGCTCTGATTAATGATGTTATTTTAATTTTCACAATAAAGCAAATTATTTTAGATCAAAATAATTTGCGTTATTAATAGTGAAAAAAGTTGTTAATAAACCGAGTGATTTAAAAACATTTTATTTAATTACAAAATACTGATATTGATTATTAATTTGACTTTTACATTTGATGAACTTATTATGATAAGTTTAAATAATAAATAGAAATAGATCTAGGTGCAAATTAATTCAGTGACAAATAGTTGCTTCAGCTCATGCGGAGGTCTTATATAGTTTCTAGATCGGATTTCATCCGTTGTTTTGCAGCGTCGGCAGATGCTGATAAACGTGTTTACATTACAAGAACGATTCTCTTGTAGCTGGGATATGGGGAACGTGAAATGTAGTCAGCAATGTTTGTTGGCATAACATTTGTAATATGTGATCTATGAAATATTTATGATCAAGATTCTAATTATAAAGTTCTTTAAGCTGCTTTTTGTTGTTAGTAGATTGTATTAAATCTATTAATGTTTAGAGCCATAAATTTACTTTAATTTGACTTTCATTATCGTGATTAGTATCACACGTATTAAGCTAGACAATGACATGTTTAATACCTTAATAACTGTGTTGTTTAACTGATTATGGCACAAGGCTATAATTTAATTTATTAAATTGACTATTGTTAGTATTCAATCTTACTTTACTTTACATAAAAATATTAATTATATATCCTAGTAGATAAAGACAAAAAATTCTCAATTACGCATTTTAAACATTTTATTGATGTATCCACGAATGTTGAAATTTATTTTTTGATGCTTAACGAGAAAGTGTCAATTATTTCATAGCCTATATTATCACAATTATCAGACAAAATAATTTAATGTTATTGTAAACAGTTTGGATTAACATTTTTTCTAAACTTTTGATTGTTCGCGAATAATCTGGGATGAGAATATTGCTAAATTATTTAGTAGTGACAAATGAAGGAATCGTGTTATAAGCTAGAACAATGGATATGCAAGGATAGAACAATAAACTTGTTTTCTTTAGAGTTCATCTGGATTTATACGCCGATATCATTTAGACCAGTAACTAAGGAGTTATTCGAGTATAAGCTACATAATATATATGCTTCAAAAACAATATATTTTTACTTGATACTGAATATGAAAAATGTATTTAGCAGTTAATTTTGTTATCGTTTACACGAGGTAGCTAGAAAAGATCATTAAGAACGATAGGATTCATGTTTCTCGAGATGTAAACAAATGTTTTATTGATTGTTAATTTTTTTACTTGTTATTGTTTGATGTATTTAAAAAGTTCTTCAAAAAACTTTGATTCGAGTTGCCATAATGTATTTAATTTATCTAATGGTTTTGTTAATTAAATGTGTCTGAGAGTAATGAGTCACATTCATCGATTACTAAATAAACATTTTCATTAAAACTACTGTTATTCAATTTTTTTTTAATTTGACATCATCAGTGTATATATGTACTTTTACGATGTTAGCAGTGAAAGGTCTTAGAACTTGATTATTTGTAACAATGGTAATGCAAATTAAATTAAAATTTCCCAAAACGGACTCTTTACTAAACTATAGAGGTACTTTGCTTGAATTTGTCATTTGTTTTTTACAAATTGGCAGCGATTTGGAATTTGTGCGTGTCACATCAATGTGAATTTAATACAAGAAAAATTTCGTTCAATGATCTTTTATGACTTTTGTTATGGCCTTAACGATAAAGTTACATACCACATCTTCTGCTACTGTTTATAATTAGTTTAACGAGTTCAAGCATGGTCGTACCAATCACAGTGATGATCTGTATGCGGGGTGTATCTCTACAGCGGTAACTAAAGATAATATCAATGCTGTGAGGCCCATTATATAGACTGATAATATGTTGGTGATTACTCACCAACATATTCAAGCAAATTCAGGTATTCTTACGAGTTAATTACAAAAGATTCTACTTGAATATTAGAACATATAGCTTCGTACTCTGTGGATACCCTGATTTGATGGAAGGTCAGAAATACTGTCGCGTTGATTGATGATGCGAAATGTAAAAGAAATCGACGGAAGTCACTCAATATTATGTATTCGATACCGTCATGGATGACGAAAGTGATTACGAATCCGAAACTAAGCTGTAATCTGCGCAGAGCATATATCCTTTTGAATAATTGTCTACAAACGTGAAAAAATAAAGTGCTGAAAACAATTGTCTCCTTATTCTTAGGATGGTCGAGTTATTACGTAACGATTGTTTTAGAAAATAAAAGAACATTTATTGTAAAGTGGTATACCGGTAATCATTTGCCTGGTTTTGTGGGAAAAATTTAAGAGCATTGCCCTCACAGTAGGTAGAATCTTCTTTTTCATTTTTTTCATTACGATAACACACACAATCAGATGAACGACTAAATATTTAGCTACGTCAAATGTGAAAATTATGGGTCGCATAATGTATAGTCCTAACTTCGATCTGTTTTTTTCTATTGATTTCTAAGAATAAAATATGAACCGTGGAACAGGCTAGAGCTGAAAAGGCCATAGAAGAGACGTCCAAGGAAGAGTCAGCCGGCTGACTCTCAGTGGTTCCAAGGAATAAAACAGGCCATAAGGTGATACGGAGACTATTTTGAAAAACAATATATAAATTACAAACTTGTTATATTTTAAAGACTTTCAATGTCACCTCTCGTGAAACATTACAGAATATGAGCTTTGTTGGTTTATTCATGTTTAATATACGATCAGTCACATAATTATTTTATATATGTTATAAAAATATTATTGTATAATTATTGTGTACGTACAATTAATAAACCAAAGTAGTCAAAAATAGCAATAAGTATATTTCACTGTACCGATAATTTAAAAAGCAAATTAACAAGGCAGTAATTTAACATTTTACCTTTTGCTTTAAACTCACTTCGTTACCTTGGCAGCCCTAATTTGTTACTTTGTTCTTATTCCTTCCACTCCCTAAACTCATTTTAACCTGCAGCATCTTGGTCATCGTTAGGAAAACAGCCTCAGGCCCTACCCGAACGTAAGGTAGGTCTCCGTCTTGCGATTAGTATGCGCGTTCAGCGCGGAGCGCCTCGCCCGGGGCAGCCGGCGGTCCATTTGAATTGTAAATGTGCTTTGTAATGCAAATACAGGGACAATAAACGTGATTATTTATTGTTATTGTTTCGATAACAATATTATTTCGTTCGTCATAATTAAAATTGTTTTTATTGGAAAGAGTCGGTTAAGTCGGGCAATTTGAAAATGTTGATCTCGACATATTTCAAGAGGTATATATGTTTACTTCATCATACGTATAATTTGTCAGATGTCTTTCTTTAAGAATTTTAGAAATATTACTTTCTTTTGGCAAGGCCTTGCTTGAAAGTAGTCACACGGAAACCCACTTATTTTCTCATTTAGTGCATCTTTGTATTTTTCTGTGAACTGCCATTAAAACGATGAAAATATGACATTAGCATTCATGAGGATATCATTGAAAATAAAGGAAGAAGGTTATTTTCAAAGTTAGTTATTTAGTTTAGTGAATAAGCATGATTTACCTCGGAATCTGTGTATGGACGTATGAAATATTTTCCATCCTTGAGTCGTGTCACCGACAATTCTGTCTGTCTTTATTCTAGATTACTTGTCTACAAGTTTTTTTCATTTATTTCCTTCATTCAGTGTTAGATTATAGAATTTATAAGAAAGTATTAAATCAAGCTCTATTCTAATCCATATTTTACGTTTTTACCAGACTTGCAATGAATATTCGGCAATTATTCGGTATTCGACCTATCCGGCTAAACTTTTGATAAATATTAGGATAAATATCGAAATAAAAATTGGGTTGTTTTGATCTTAAATTGAATTCATAGTTGTTTTAAGCATTTACTTAATATATTTATTATTCTCATCACCACTCTTAAAACGTGTTTAATATTATAATTAAAATATGTTGTAATGTTATATTATATTAGTATGTTGTAACACAGAACTAAGATTATTTTTTGGGTTACCAGAAAAAAAACCTGATTCTTTACTCCTTGCCAGATGTAAATTTCGGAAAACAGTTTTTTCGAATAAACACTGTTACCATGTGTGTATAAATATTTTACGACGATGCGAAAACTGTACTGTCTTTGCTGGTAACTAAGTAGAAATGAAAAGTACAAATGAAGTTTCATTTCTTTTTTGTATTTTTATATACATATATGCAAAGTAAGTGCAGTATGTCATAAGCAATTTCATGTCATTTTTCCTCACATAAATATTTCAAATTCATAAATATTTAAATATGTTTAATTTGGGATATTCAAGCAAAGTCCGTAATTTATTAAATGATCTGTAGCCTGAAACTGCAAACCGAATGTTGCCAGTACGTACAATTTTAGCTAAAATGTACAAACTTTTGGACTTTATTCCCATCTCGCGAATATGAAATTGCGAGTAACTTTTCGTCATAAAAATCTCTTCGTAGCCGCTTTGTAGGAGAATGCGAGCTATGATTTCGTAGCTTACGGTTATATTCAGAATGAAACAATCCCGGGTATTGTTTAATATCGCGTAATTTATTAGTTTAATATTATGATTTAATATTGTTTATTTCATCTTGGTATTTAACGGCGCGGAATGTGTGTTCCTTGGTAGCTTATGACATTCTGATAAAATGTTCTTATTTATATATTATTTTATTATGTTCTTATTTATAGCGCTGTACCTTACAAGTAATTACACGTAGTTTTCCGTGAAAAATTTCAACGTATACATTACGTATTCATAAATATTTAAATATATTTAATTTAAGGTATTCGAGCGAAGTCCGTAATTTAGTATGTGATCTGTAGGCTGAGCATGAGAACCTAATGATACCAGTACGTGCAGTATTACATAAAACATAAACTTTTGCACTTCATTCCTATCTCGTGGATATGAGATTACAAGTAAATTCTCGTCACAAAAGTTTTCTATTCAAAACAAAAATAGATTACGTCATTAAATCAGACGCTTTGTAGGAGGATGCAAGCTACTATTTACATGTAGCTTACGGCTATATTCAGAATGAAACAATACCGAGTATTGTTTAATCTCGTGTATTTTATTAGTTTAATATTGTGAATGTGCATTTTGGTTGTAACGGGTTAAAACGGTGCGGAATTTTAGAACTATATGTTCCTAATAAATGTATTTATATTGTGCGGCGTTTTCATAGCGATTCCTGCGGTAAATATTTGTAGTTAATCGGGAGTCGTGATTTCAATATAATATTGAAATGTTAATTCAATTTTTTCTTTTAGTAAATGAAAGAATATTCATGAAATTCAACGTACTTAATAAAAAAATATTTCTACTTGTCATAATTTTGTAAAAAAAATACCGATTTGAAAAATGCTTTCTTTGATTACTATAAAGAAACGTCTATCAGTTGGCTGTAAAATATCAAAAACAGTCAACAATTTTAACAAGAAGATCATTGCAGAAATGCAGTTTATATGGAAATATTTTTAAAATAACTTTTGTGTTATAAACTAATCATAAATAAAAATTATTGTGTTAAATACGGCGTTTTTATTGCATATTATTTAACGTAATAATCAATATAAAGTTACAGTATAAAATAATTGGTACTGAACTGCATTTGTATAGATCAATGTAATTAGATTTATTTCGATAAAAACGATTAATATATCAGTATATTAAGAGAAATAATTTATTCCATCAAATACATTTTATGCAAAAATGTTGCCAAGGTTCACTATCTATTAACTCTTAAAAAGATATGAGATCTCACATAGAGACAAACCCTAAGAAAGTCTACGTTTTGGTGAAAGACAGTTTTAGGTCGAATGAAATGCATTTAAAAGAACTTTGGTGTGTTTGCTAAGTCCAGTAACTAAATTTTAGTAACCGTAGTTTGGTTACTGAAATGTTTGGTTTTCAAAAATCACGAAATTGAAAAAATCAGGTCGATTCGTTGCACCGTTGTAACGTTGCTGCGCTATTCCATTCGTGGACTTTTTTAGTTTAAAATCAAAATTTCCGCGAAAAAATAACATTTTCCGAGGTAAAAATCAGGCTATGTCATTTTCTGACTCGCCGTCTATCTCTGTGCAATAAATCACGTCGATTTATTGTTTTGTAGCGATGTTAAAAAGGACAAATAAATTCACTTTTACATTTATACTATTAGTTAGGGCTAGAATTAGAAAGTGGTTTTGTTTTTGGCCTTTGGTCATGGAAAATTAATTGGTAAAAAAAGTGAAGCAAGAACCATAAAATTCGTCATTTCTTGATTAAACTTCCGATGACATACAAACACAAACACTTGCATATATATATATATATATATATAAATATATATATATATATATATATATATAAATATATATATATATATATATATATATAAATATATATATAATAGAGATTTGTAGTAATTCGATTTTTTATAGATCTTTTAAAATGTACAATGTTCGATACATTATAACGTTTTATGTATTTTAATGAGTTTTATCAGTGTAACTGTGAGAATGTCTTCACGCACCAGATATCTAATTTTTCTTTGACTTGATTCGGAAATATTACGGTTTCCTTGAGAAAACTGCAGTTTCGAAACAAAATAAAACCGACATATCCATTTGTATGTAAATTGTATTCTCAACTTTGAACAAATTTCAAAATTGGTTCTACAGTTTAAAGATTATATCTTGTACATTTAAATTAAGAAACTAACTGGGGAACTTTCTTTATGATATTGGTATAGATAAGTAAGAAACAGTAGATTCTTTTTTCAGTGTCGTACTACTATTTTTGGTAGCTATATATAGTGTGGGCTGCCACAACACACCCTTGAGGTTCAATCGTATTTGCAGACACATAATATTGATATCTTGCTAGTCTCTGAAACCCACTTTACAAAAAAGAGTTATTTCCAAATACAAAACTATAAGACTTACCACACAATGCACCCTGATGGAACTGCACATGGGGGGAGTGCAATAATTATAAAAAATAATATTAAGCATTACGAAACAGTACAATATTGTACTGAAGAGATCCAAGCAACAAATGTGCGAATCGAAGACTGGGTAGGATCTTTTGTAATATCGGCTGTCTACAGCCCACCGAAACATAAACTTAAGGAAGCAGATTATGTAAGGTTTCTCGCCACACTGGGCCACCGATTCATTGCTGGTGGAGATTATAATGCGAAACATCATTACTGGGGCTCGCGTACAGTAAATATGTCAATTGACAAACTAAATCTTAGTGTTGTCTCGCCTGGGCAACCCACTTACTTGCCCACTGATAGAAGAAAAATACCAGATGTGGTAGATTTCTTCATAACCAAAGGATTCCCTAGCAGCTTTATCACAAGTAGAACTAGCCTAGATTTGTCTTCTGATCATTCACCTGTAGAAATGACCCTCAAAAGGTCCATCACATTAGCTCCAAAACCATGTAAGCTGCACACACGCAAAACTGACTGGGATCTCTTTAGGCAATTAATGGTTCAATGCCTGGATGAGTCACTACCTATGAAAACCGAAGAGAACATAATGGAAGCTGTTGAACACCTCAACTATTGTGTACAAAGGTCTGCCTGGGCTGCTACCCCAACACTTACAGACACAAACCGTAAAGTCGAATGTCCTCTGTCTATTCGTGAACTCCTGACTGAAAAACGTAGTGCTAGAAAAAAATGGCAATAGTCTCGATATGCATCAGATAAAAAACATCTAAACTAATTGCAATCTAAGCTAAAATCAGCACTTAGCGATAACAAGAACGAAGGAATACAATCCTTCTTAAAAAGTCTAGACGTGACATCGGCTACTGATTACTCACTGTGGAAAGTCACAAAAAATATGAAACGTCCAGTCTTAAACCAACCCCCTCTATGCAAAGAGAACAATGAATGGGCAGCCAGTGAAGCGGAAAAAGCAGTTACATTCGCCGAACACTTAAAACGCGTCTTTGTACCAAACCCCGAAATAAATTCCCCCAAAACGCAAGAAGTGTCAACTTTTCTGAATCAATGCCACCAACTCGATCCCCCTATTTCGAATTTCACTAAGAGAGAAATAAAAGCTGTTATTGATACACTTGACATCAACAAGGCACCTGGCTATGACCTAATAACTGCCAAAATTCTAAGAGAGCTCCCAGAGGAAGGAATTTCATTCCTCACAATCCTGTACAATGCAATCGTACGTACGTGTTCGATTCCTCCCCAGTGGAAAGTGGCTCAAATAATAATGGTCCTCAAGCCTGGCAAAAATGCTGTTGATGTGAAATCTTACAGACCTATTAGCTTGCTACCAATTACTTCCAAGGTTATGGAAATTTTATTTCTGCGAAGATTAATGCCACATATCTATGATAATAATCTACTGCCTGATCACCAGTTTGGCTTTCGTCAGAGACATGGAACCATTGAGCAGGTCCATCGATTGGTCAAAAATATCCATAATGCCTTTGAGTCAAACCAATATAGTTCTGCATCTTTCTTGGACATATCCCAGGCATTTGATCGGGTATGGCACGAGGGACTGCTGTTTAAAATTAAAAAGAACCTACCCATAAATTACTACAACTTCATCAGATCATATCTACACAACAGACACTTCTACGTTAAACAGGGAACTGAAACTACGTCTCTCTATCCGATCCAAGCAGGAGTTCCCCAGGGAAGCGTTATGGGCCCAATACTGTACCTGCTCTACACAGTTGACCTCCCAGTCACAGAAGGTCTTGTTACGGGCACTTTTGCTGATGACACAGCAATTCTCGCAGCAGACCACCGACCAGACATAGCCTCACAAAAACTCCAAACAAGCCTTGACCAAATGTCACAGTGGCTGCAAGATTGGCGAATCAAAGTTAACGAAATCAAATCAATACAAGTTACTTTTACTACCAAACGAGATACGTGCCCGGCAGTAAACTTCAATGGAGTGCAGTTACCGCAAGCCGATTACGCAAAATACCTTGGCGCGTATCTTGACAGACGTCTGACATGGTCCAAACACATCCTGACCAAACGATGTGCAGCGGGCCAAAAAGTGCGAAACATGTACTGGCTCCTTAACAAAAACTCTCAATTGTAGCTCGAAAATAAACTATTAATTTATAAATGCACGATCAAGCCTATATGGACTTATGGCCTACAACTGTGGGGAACCGCGGCAAAATCAAATATTGAAATACTACAAAGGTTTCAATCAAAAACGCTTAGAATGATAGCTGGTGCACCCTGGTATGTGACAAACAACATACTCCATTTGGAGCTTGGCATAAAATTGGTCCAAGAAGAAATCTCAGAGATGATAAAGACATACAGAGACCGAATCGCTAATCATCCCAATCCACTGGCTATAAACCTGATGAACCCAATAACGGCACCCAGAAGGCTTAAGAAAAAACTTCCCCAAGACCTTATATAGGGGCAAAATGAAATGAGTTCAAAAGGACGAACTCAGTACAAGACATGCTAACATACGCACCAATTGCTGAATGTCTCAAATGACAGATTGCAATAATAATAAAAATTAAAAAAATATAAATATAGTGTAATTATAATTTTAGTGATTGTACTTCCACCCGAATTGTTTAAAAACGTATATCAATTTTTAAAAAGCTAAAGTTATTCTATAATTACATATAATTCAGATTACAAGTTATAATAAAGTGTAGCTAGAAATAATAAAGACCTATTTATTTATTTGTATATTATTTTATTATACTTTATTATATATATATATATATACATATATATATATATATATATATATATATATATATATATATATATATATATATAATCCCTCATTAGTAGCTTGCTCTACTCAAAAAACGCTCCACGCTATTGAGTTGCAATCTTCAGTTTAGCTCTTCGTGCTGATCTAATCTCCAAAGATGTTTGATAATATCACTTTAAATATATATATATTTCGTAAATGGTGCTTGCAAATAAAAAAAGTGGTAAATGAAACCTTAATTTCATTTTTAAAGTTTTTTAAGTAAATTCCCACTTGTTAGGTGGATAAAAAGGACGAATAGGTTCCCGCATGGATAATGATCCTGTTGAGAAATTCTATAACTGGTAATAATAAACTTTAAAAATAACAATTATAAAATAATTTATTTCTGCTGAACGGTTAAACCCGTTTTAATCAAATAAAGATTCATTTTATATACACATTTGGGGAAGAATTACCAGATATAAAATAATTGCTTAGTAAGATAAATATATTACGCAATAAACAGATTTCGTACAAAATATTAAGTGTAGTTTATTTAAAATTTTAACACAGGAATAATCGTGAAAAAATTGCTTAGTAAGATAAA
This sequence comes from Druceiella hillmani, assembly GCA_039881145.1. Classification (NCBI taxonomy): domain Eukaryota; kingdom Metazoa; phylum Arthropoda; class Insecta; order Lepidoptera; family Hepialidae; genus Druceiella; species Druceiella hillmani. The sequence continues at coordinate 12,309,585 of JAYKKI010000054.1, read as the reverse complement.
TATATTATGCAATAAACAGATTTCGTACAAAATATTAAGTGTAGTTTATTTAAAATTTTAACACAGGAATAATCGTTAAAAAATTGCTTAGTAAGATAAATATATTATGCAATAAACAGATTTCGTACCAAATATTAAGTGTAGTTTATTTAAAATTTTAACACAGGAATAATCGTTAAAAAATTGCTTAGTAAGATAAATATATTATGCAATAAACAGATTTCGTACTAAATGTTAAGTGTAGTTTATTTAAAATTTTAACACAGGAATAATCGTGAAAAAATTGCTTTGTAAGGTAAATATATTATGCAATAAACAGATTTCGTACAAAATATTAAGTGTAGTTTATTTAAAATTTTAACACAGGAATAATCGTGGAAAAATTGCTTAGTAAGATAAATATATTTATTTGCTAAACAGCTTTTTAATGATATAAATCTGTAGTAAACCGATACCGTACAAAATATAAGGTAAATTTATATCAAATTCAATAATTAATAGATTTTTTTGGTGGTCATAGTTAATTATAGTGTTTTATCTTTTATATATGACTAAGACACATTAACAGATTATTTCAAATTTAACAATTAATTAATTTTTTTGGTTGTTAGTGTTCATTATAGTGTTTTGGGATAACATGTCGTTAGTTAGTAATATTTTATGATTTCTTGTGGGCGTCACCACATTTATTATGTGTTTGTGTATTTTATTATTTGCATCACATTTTTAATTATCTCGTTATATATGACTATTGTATTTTACATTATGTTGTATTTCACATATAGTCGATTTGTTACCTTGTCTTCACATTTTCGTATAAAATTTGTTCATTATTAAATGCTATCATTAAATATTATTTATCGCTGATAGTTATCAAAAACTCCACACCAGCAGAGGATTCGTCAATATTGTTTGAAACAAATGGTATCATCTTAAATATTAACAAAGATTTCGATGAAGATTAATAGATATAGTGTATTTTACGTAGTATATATTTATCACAATTAAATGAAACTACGTCATGTAGTATTATTTCTACTATCTTTAATTTCTTTACCACGACCTAGGTTTAAGGTAAAGAAATTAAAGATAGTAGAAACATCACGTAGTTTCATTTAATTGTGAATAATGAATTTCTACAAAATTAACACCAAATATATTCAATATATATTTATCAATTTAATTTTTAAAAATGTTTCCTTCCAAGAGTTATATAAAAAATCGATAGTGATTGCATGAATGTACTCACACTATCGAATGAATGTATTTCCAATATATATAAAAGTATTTAATTTAATTTTTAAATTTCAAACATTAGCCGTTAACAACACAGGCGCGAATCTTAAAAAGTTATCTGCATCGGCTAATGGTAGTTGCATAGAAATTATTCTATAATTTTTTCTGTATTGTAATTTTGTTTATAGTACAACACGAAAGCCTATTTTTGATAAATAAGAGATATACCATTACGACTTTGAGGGGTCTGCAGTCAGTAAATCATAGTTTAATCGAATAACGCATTTAAGGTTATTCTCTTAAACTGCAATTAGATAGAGGAAATGTTTAGACATATTGTAATATAAAAATGTTGTTCCAATTCACGTGTGTTACGATTCGAGTGAGTTCAGCGCTAACCGAGTTGTGAGGAGGGATACCTGTGGCGCCTTCCCACATGCAATTTATTACCACAAAATTTTAATTTAAACATTGCAGCTGGTGAGAGAAAATCGGTTTACTTATATAAAAAGCATTCGATTAAGTGCGAGTTAAAAGTGCTGCAATTAGTGTTTCGTTTCAAAGTACGTAATTACAGATCTTTAGCATTAAATTTGTACAAACAAAGGGGATGACGAAATTAATAATTAAGTGCGTCTCACAAACCATTGAATACGACAAACTAATACTTATCATCTGAGAGATTAAACCTCAAGCATAAAGGCCGATTTAGTAGTGGTGTGTCTCTCGTAAACTCAATAAGTTAGAGCTGCGTGTTCCTAAACGAGGCGGGTCAATTACAACTTCACGCCGGTTAGCTCACAAATTAGACAATATTCTGTTCTATAAAAATATTATAGCAATCTATTCAATCTTTCATGGCAGGTTTTATTCAATTGGCACTCTATTTGAAAAACTGTTTCCAATAGTTTCTCTAGATTTTAAAGACGAGGGCCAATAAGCAATTAATGTTTGTAAGCCATTTATTCCGGCAGTTTCCCTTTCTTTTATGATTATTAATTGGACCGAACATTCGGTAAATATTTGATGTTCGGTATATTTTTCTATGTTCATGTTTGATCGTATATTTGGTTCGATTGCCGAATTATTATTGAGTATAAAAAAGATTTTCCTATTATATTTTTTAAATAATATATTACTTTACAATAAAATGTTAACATAGTAATAGCGAGTACTCGACTTTCGTCTCATAGCGAGTACTCGACGTAGTTAATGAAATAATATGGATGTAAATCTCAAACATCGATATATTAGTAAAAAGAATAACACACCAACATTGGCTGTTATTTGCAGAGGGACTTAATAATATGAAAGTTAGAGTAACTTAAATAGGAACAAAATAACAAATTTAAAATTAAAAATGAGCTTACCACAACCATAATATTAACGTTATATTAAAATAATTAATAACGTACAGCATAGCTTAAACCACAAACGAATATACCAGATATACTTTAATAATATTTAAAATTCATGTGAGATAAATTGTGGTGAAGGAAAATTAAAAGCCCTGCTTTCTTTGGAACAAAACTGTTATGTTTTTCCTTATAAACATTTCCGGCCTTGGAAAACAAACGTCCGCTGCACACATGGGAAGCAGGAGAGGATAAAATAAATTACTTAAACTGGCCATGTGTGCATACTTTCTTTCGTGTTTGTCCACCATGCGAAGAAACTGAGATTACGTTATCATAATTTTTTGCTTAAATAACTTTATAATTCTGTTACAATCGAGCTTTTAGGAACTTCTTCGGACACTGCTGCCTGCTCAAAGGAATCAGTTTCTTCGTAGCAAGTCTAAAACGTTGCAGAAAACTCATGAAAATTCTTTTTAAAATAATTGTCGGCCCTCCTCACTGTCACTGCTGCAGCTTTCCAACGCCTCATTACTTTATAAGAATAACACGCCGTTTGGTGTTTCCGTCGCAAGGGCTCTGTACAAAAGAACTCCCACTTTTTGTATGGAAGTATACGCAGGGAAATTTCACCGAGCATCTCGCGGATATGTTTTCGGTTCGGTACGTTTTAAACAGAATATTCGGCTGAATATTCATATTTGGTAGATTCTATATTCGACCCATCTCCAATATAAAGTAATATTAAATAACTTGAAATGTTGTATTGACAGTTACCTAAAATATTTTGCTAATAGGAAATACAACTTTTCTTATTCATATTTGTATCGAAGTAGTAATTTTTTAGACCAATTTTGATTACAAAAACCTGCCAAACTAAAATATTAGTTTATTATTTTTCATTATTATAGATCAATAACCCCTTTAAATATTAAGACATTTATGAGAAGCTATGTAGGAATAATATTAATTTCAAATAAAGGACGAAAGCGACATTTACGGGGCGCTAACTCGCACAAATTTTTCTACAAAGAACGAATGTACATACAAGCGTTTGCTCGCAAATTCCATCCGGTGAACTTACACGATTAAATTTTTGGTAAATAAAAAAATATGCACTAAAAACTAATGTTAGTCGCTCATGATTGTACCAATAAAATATCGATTTGAAAAGTGCTTATGAAGAAACAGCTGTCAATTTACTCAATAACAATTTCAAATTAATAAAAACATCATAATTATTAAAAATGTTGGTTACTTCCGATTCTATTTTTTTTATATAAAGTCGTGTTTATTTTTACATATTTATTATCACTAAGAGAGGCAATTACGCCACAAAAAATTATTATATAGAATTACTAAAACGCAGTTTGTATTGAAAAAATTCTACGAATATTTTTTTTATTACGAAATAATCGTGAGAGACTAATATTTTTGCCAAATACGTCGTTTGTATATATATATATATGTATATATATATATATATATATATATATATAACATATATATTGTAAATAATAATAAAACGGTAATTCCTCATTAATTACAGATTAATCTAGAGATATGTTTCTGGTATACTTACGATTTGATTATGTGACACAGCCAAGTAGAATATAGCTTGCTACTAACTTAATTGGCAAGTTTTCAAGAATATTGCTTACTACTAACTTGGAATATTTAGTGATAAACAAGCAATAATTTTTTCTTTGTAAATAATTTAAGCAATGTTAAATATTTCTGTAGGTAAGTTTAAAGAATTTTAACAGAACTTGGCACTCATATAGAACGCAATACTTTTATCGGCGAAGCCGACGAACTAACTCCTTCTTCATACATAACTTGGCTCCTTTTTCACAATTATATTTTTCATGGCATATTTTACCAAAGATGTTCAATAAATTTAAATAACTATATATTCACCGATGGAGTATTCAGGATGCAGTATTCAGAATTAATTAGTACCATATTTCAATTCAATTGGGAGAATTCGATTGCTTATATAAATTACAAAAGGGTGAGTCATTACTTAAAGCAAGAAATTTAAAGGAATCTATAAAATTTAAAAAACAATCTTATTTTAAAAAAAAATTTAAAGGAATCTATAAAATTTAAAAAAAAATCCAACTTTTTGTCACAGTTTCATTAAATTATTTTACACTTTTACAATTAGTACATATATCTCAAATAGGTATACTAATAGTAACAGTTTTATTTTTCTACGGATCACCTCCGATTGTAAATATTTAAACTTAATTACAGTTTTTTTTCTTTAATTCAGAAATAGATCGTTTTTAAAGCACATGTGAACAAAATAGTGAGGTCATTCGTATTTCGCCTAATGCTCGCATACAAAACTTTTAAAAGCATCGGGCGACCTTTTTCTCATCAAAAAAACTATTGAAAATGTAAATACGTTCTCAAGGTTTGACAATATTTATTAAAATGTATAATTGATATTATATTTTGATTTGAATTCAAGTGGTAAATTGGAAATATTAAGCAATAATTTTTTTTTTAAAAACTCTTCAGTGTTGGAATAAATATTACTCCGGGGATTGTGTTAATATCTATTTCTATTAGTTTGTTTGCGAACTAAACTTACGAAGTGAATCTCAAAGTATTTTCCAAACCGTAATAAATTTTAAAACTCCTAAAACTGGCAAACAATTAAGGAGCTGATTTCTAAGTACGCATTATTACAAATTGATTCAATTATTTTAAAATAAATTTTTCGTTTCCTTTATTTTACAAGAAGTTTTATTAGTATATTTATCATTTAAAATTGGATTTAGTTTGTTCTTTGATTCTATTTGTAAAATCAGAATTTTTTACCAAACAGTTTACGAAACTTTAGAAATTTTATTCCAAGCACCTACAGTAAATAAATTAATACAGTGATGAGCATATTTTTTTCTGAAAATAATATTTGCAAAATCAAATGTTAATTTCTACGGTGCCGTAGCCAAATAACAAAAAAATAAAACCAGTCTGCACTCTTTCAATTTAAGTCCGTTCATATATATGTGTATATATATATATATATATATATATATATATGAGTATTCGCGAAATATGAGTATCAAATAGTGTCGTGACGACACATAAAACTAAAGAAAATGTAATTTCAAATTATTTTTCTTTATGTTCTCAGATCAACTAGTAAAGTAATTACTCCAAATGATGAGTGAAGTGTCATAGAAAAGACCTTTCAAGATAAAATTGAAAATGGTATTTATATTTTTTGATGCAGCAGACGCCATGTTAGACACCTTAACAAGATATGAATATCCAAGGTATCAATTAGTATAAAATATACCAATAAATAACACTAAACAACCATAATTTTCGTTTTTATTTTTTTTTGTGGGCTATCCTTAGATCAAACACACGAAATATGATTATCGAAAGTGTCAAATAGTATGTAATAAACTACAATTTTCGCCAAATTAACTATAATTCTCTTGTTTTTCTTTTATATAATGAGATTCTTGTTTTTTTATAATGATTTTTGAAATTATCTTCTCAAATAACAACGAAAAAGTTAAAAATATTCATGATGCGCTAAAAATCGCTGTAAACACGTTCACGAGATATGAATGTCTAAACTGTCAAATAGGATGTCCCCCGCCCCTCTGACTTTTATTTATGCCTTTGAAAATGGGAAAAATCACTATAACGATATTTAGTAAACAAAAACTATTTCCCTGTGTCGTGTTTAATAAACAGTACAAAGTTAAATTGTTTTGGTTAAATAGTGTTAGTAAATTAAAGAAACATAGGCAACCAGGATGTTCTTCTTACACCTGTGAAATATACACTAGGCAACGTGAGTATAAACCCTCGTAATGTGAGTTCTACTAATACTTAGCATTTTTTAGGTTTCCATAACCAAATGGTAAAAAGGATTTCTTATAATTTCATTCTGTCGGCCTGTATCTACATATCACAGCCATTTTGATCGAAGACTTGGTACTATAAAGATGAAAAATGTAGGAACCTTTTATGAACCGCTGTACAATGAAATACTGAGAAAACAAATTGTACAATGAAAAAAAATCTGGTGCATATAGGCGTATAGAATATCGTGAGATAGGTTAAAAAATTATATAGATGTTTCCAAATCACTTTTTTTATTTAAATTAATAGTTCTAAAATTTAAAAAAATGTGCCCCCTCCCCGGCCCCTCCTCCAATTTTCAATTCAAAAAATTCTGAAAAAATTAGGACTTGAAACAAACTTTCAACAAAAATGGGTTTGAATAAAATATGTTGTGTTATTTTTGAGATATGGCATATTTTATGTATCGCCCGCAGGAATAACTATGTTTTTCACAGTGTCTTTGAGAAATACAAACTTATAAGTTTAATATTGTTTTGTATTACAGAACCCTTCGAGCGCGAGTTCAACTCACACTTTGTTGATTTTAATTATAATGGAAACAAAATTATTATGAAAGAAAAGCTTCACTGAATTTGATAACAAACCATTCTCCAAACACCGATTCTACGATACTATAGTATAAGACAATACTATAACATTATTAAGGCATTACTTGCATTCTGGTTCACGAAGCGTATTAATTCTTGACTGGAATCACCTTGCAATGCCAAGAAAATGTATGTTTTACTACTTTTTAAAGCCGGGGTAATTTTATATATTTCTATAACTTCATATATTTCGTCTTGTATATTGTTTCTCAAATAATTGGACGTTGTTTCTCACATGTTCTTATTATTACAAAAATACATCCAATTTGAAATTTCTGTTCTAAAGATAATAAAGTTTTAATTTCTAAACGTTTAATAATGGAGCAGAACACTAGACCTATAATTTAAATGAAACTTAACTGTTTTTTCTGTTCTAACCCTAACTCCAGGATTCAACGAAATTCACTTTAGATTTCTCTCAGAATCTACATCTTCATAAAGGTTGTTTTTTAAAGGTTGAAAAAAAGATGAAGATCATGATTATGCCATTATATTAGCTTTATTGAAAAGGTAATTACATGCCATTTGTGTTCAAATACGATTTCAAGTATATGGGCAGAGCAGCTGGCTCGAATGGAGCGCAATCTGAGAGTTTAATTTTCAACCATTTATCGAACGTTTAGTATGGTATATTGGCAGTTAATCAGCTGATAATTTTTCCAAATGTTGCAACGTCTGTAGTTTATCAGCATAGACTAGCAACTTCACATACTTCTACGGCAACAAAAAAATCCATAATAATGGTTTTGAGATGTTCTCCATTGACTGTAACGATCTCGCTGGCCTCATCTTTGAAGAAATAAGGCATCGATCCTTATTTATTCCACCAGTTCATGAAGCAAACCAAACAGTGAATTTTTGTGGATGTAACGGAGTCTTAATAATTGTGCTTGAATTTTTTTTACTCCAAACCCGGCAATTTTATTACTGGCTTTATTGTAGCCATTCAGCCAAAAATGAGCCTCATCGCTGAATAAATTATTGATCGAAGAAATGATTGAAAATTGAACTTCCAGCCACAACGCCTATATTCCTGAAATCGTATTTAAACGTAAATGGCATATAATTACAGTTTCAGTAAAGCTAATACCGTGACCATTGTTTTTATTTTTGTCTGCTTTTTTTGATTTTGTAGTTGTATACCGGTAAAAATTATTACGCGTTATAATAAATCTGTCAAACACTAATAGGACTCGCCCTACGAGAGTTCCGTACAGATTTAGGTAATTATAAACACGTACGACTACATAATATTTCCATTAAACTATGTTTGCAAATATTGATTTTTCACAACTTAAATATATTGCCTATTATAACTTTTAGAGGCGTAAAACCATTGTGCATATTCAAAAAGTTAAAAGATCTAGGGTAGTCACTATAGTCTTTTCTGTAATTTTTTTAGTCAGATTTTAATAATCTTGTTTCTTTTATGATTTTTTATGTTGGTTATTTCTAAAACAGCGGGAAAGCTCTTTTTATGAATTTTTTTTAAATATCTTTTTAAACATGCCTTTTTATATCATATAAAATATTTTTGTATTCCTCATAATAAGCCCTATGGATATCCATACAATTTACAAAATTTGAAAAAAAAATTAAATCCTTTAATTCCCCCTTACTTTAATTCTTATGCGAATATTTTTAAAAAGTCAGCTAGAGAAAAACATGTGAGTTAATAAAATATGTTACTACGCCAATTTCATGTTTCGATGTCATATGGTTTCTGAAAAAATCGACTGTGAAATAGAAAAACGTAAATATACTGTATCTTTCATGGCATATGACCATGGTGTATATTTAAAAAAATATGACATCCACAATCATGGCTATAGTCTTTCTTCATGTGAGTTTCTGAAAACTATATTAATTGAAAATTATATTAATTGAAAGTTATGCAAAAAAAATATGTACCCCATTTTTTCGCATAATCTTCAGTACATCTCTGAAGATATATTACCTAAAATCTGGAAAAAAATATTTTTGTGATACTTAAAACTAGCTCTATTAAACACTACTCGATTATAAATTTGGAGTTAATGTTTTTTTATTTGACACCCCTTAAAATTTCCAAATGAATATTTTTGAATTTTAGCTATTGACATATGTGCAAGTTAATATGCTTCACTACTGTGACAACTTTCGAACTTGTGCGTCAACCGGTTTTCAAGAAAAACGAAGCAATTTTTAAGAAATAAGGAACCCTAAAAACTGTCTTTCGTACCGCAGCATATATATTCCGTACATGCATTTCTAACTCCTTAGGAAACATTTAATCAAAACAATATTTTAGGTTTTAATTTGTGTCTCAAGAATTATATTAGTTAAAATTTAACCCAAATCGACTTAATAGTTTTTGTGTGACGCTCAAACAATCCTATAAAACAGACTAACAAACAAAACATTACTCATAAAAAAAGGATAAATGGAACCAACATTTTATTTACGACTTAGAATTATTCCAGTAAAAGTGGTATTTGAATCAGTTCGACGACTTTTGTACAAACAGACGCGTAGCCAAATATAAAAGAATACATTTCGAATTCAGAAAAGCCTAAATAGCATTTTCCATTAACACTTTCAAACATATACACCGCTACCACCGTTTCATATAGTAAAAATAAACTTGAAATGGTTACTTGAGATATTGATATAAATAATCCACCAAAGCCTAAAGACAAAAGCTCGTAGACAATATTTCTCTCACAGTTTGTGATTGTCAATGTCTGTTTATCCGGCCTAATCTCCCATATGAGTATACCTATATTAATTATTTTAATAAGTATATAGAGATTATTAATAGCTACACGATACATATTTCCATAAAATATGTGCATCACAATTCTGACTGGAACAAATTCGTTTAATAAAAAAGTACCACGGACAATGCGAAGAAAAATAAAATATTAAAGTCATAAAATTCATAAAGCGCGGCGATACTAAAGAAAACTATATTACCAATTATGTCGATGAACGAAAACTGAAACGAGCTAGACTTACTTTGTTGGTGGTCTGTTTTGAGATTAACTGAAATGTTTACTGGCATGCACTGCTTGCTCCCTTCACTATCGACGTGTTTCACTTTTCATTATCGTCTCACTACTTAACGTATGACTTATGCTATCATGATGGAAAGAGTTTCATTTAACCCTTCGAGAACCTTCGAGAATTAAAATATACTTATAAGAATCGATTGTGAAATATGCTGTATCCTTATAGTGAAAGTTAAAGGTTGTCAATTCAGTTGTTTGTTTGTCTTTGTTCCACGCTCGAACGAAACATCATAATATCATCACATCATCCAAACATATTTTAATGAAATTTTATATTATGTAAAGATAAGTTTAAAATATAGGCTATAATTATATGTAAGACTAAAATATATAAGACTAAAATCATCACCTATAGATATATAAGACTAAAATCATGCTAAAACTAAATGCGTTGCTATTAATTTAATACCTAAAAATAGAAAAACACGTTCCATTTAGTATGCCTAATTCATGAGTTAATTATTGTAGGGCATTTTAATGCCGACTATGGTTGCATAATTCATGCGGCCCGCCGCACTGCACCACAATAAATATAAAAATCCCAAATAATGATTGAAATATTACTTACCTCGTAATTACATAACTGAGATGCTTGAATTTTTTTTAATTACTGTACATTTTCCTGATACAACGCAAACAAAGTGAAAAGCAAAATGTACTTGGGAATAAAATAATAAGAAAAGAAGAGGGCAATTATTTGGAAACAGTCTGGCATATATTTAATTTATAATTGAAAACTGCCGGAAAAATAAAATAACGCACCACTCGTCTATGAAACCAACTTAACCATGTTTATTATTTTAAGGAGGGGAATCATTCTACTGAATTTACTTTGAAAAAGGAAATGATAAAACTTTTCTACAAAAAAAATTTAACCAACGTCAAATAATCACCGAATGTGAAGCGCACTGAAAACTGAAAAATAATTAACTTAGTTGACACTTTGCGGTACAATATCGCTTTCGAACAAAAATAAATTTACAAAATTGTGGTATTATTATTCTCCCTGTATTGCTTTGTACTTCCTTAGAGGCGGTAAAATATCATTAATTAGTTGAAAACTAAGATTTAGAATCGTTATTTCTTTTTCAGTAAATGTTAGGTAATCTTTTAGTGTCTAATGTCGCTTTTTTTCATAATTTTGATTTTAGCAGTTTTAGAGAAAAGATGAACATGTTATTCCTAGACATTTTCTGTAACATCTCATGAACTATTTTACATAAAATTATGAAGAAATTTTTTAAAACTCTTTTAGTGGATATACGACATATGACATGAAAAAAATCAAATACTTCATTTGATTTGACTCTAGAATTTGCAAGTAAATATTTGTAAATGTTAATTATTGATATATATGCAGGTTTACATGCTTTATCACTGCCAAATTTTAAGTTTATACCTCAAAAAATTCCTTGAGAGAAAATGTCGTGACACACAGACCATGAATCATCTCATAAGAGTTTCATTATTTTCCTTTTGAGGATCAGAGCCCTAAATAAGGCATTCGAAAGAATATAAATAAAATATAAAGAAAAAATATTAGGTTTTTGGACATTTTCTATGTTTACTCGTTTGCATAATGTTAATACTACTAAGATTCCTTGGTCTGCTTAATAAACAGAGACATTAAACTGAATTTCGAAATGAAAAAAAATCCTACAAACGACTATGGGGGCATATTTATCCATCGGTTAGATCTTGCTGTCATCAAAAATGATATAAAACAAATAATCCGCATGCAGATGCGAACAAGAAACTAGTCGATGATAAAATTCATAGGCTTAAAATACATTCCACATTTGTTATTATTTTTATATCTAACGAACAAAGTTCTTGCACAAATTTTGACATGAACAATGCGAAATTTCCTACAGAAAACTCTGAAAGGATGTATTCAATTTATCATTTTCGTAAAAGTGACAACAACGCCAAACGCCAACTGTAACATTATTTTAAACGCAGAATCATCCCCTTCACTATCACGATGGTTAATGACCAGCGCACTGATCGGTTTATTGAGGAACAAAGTTTCCTTGTTCAAGGACACGCTTTCATTAATCTCCGGAGCTTGTCTTATCAATTCTTAGAGTCATGCCCTGGACCTCGACACGATTTTGTATTGTAACAAATTAAGTGCATAGTTCGTAAAGTGTTTTATCTGATCCCGTCTAGTGTTGTCAACGAATATTTTTTCAAGTCGATACGTTTTAGCCAAAGTCGAATTAATCGAGTTGCCTCGAATTTATCGAGTCTGCAATTAGTTCAATAAAAAGACTTTAGAATAACCTGTCTTCATAACTTTCTTGCTGTAACAATCTTAGAAGCCATTGGCATTTATTGAAAAGCAAAAAATTCTTATAACATCTCTCAAAAGAAGATATTACTAAGGTTTCCAATTTTTTTTTCTCAATCGGAAAGTCTGCCATTCCAAATAAGTGTGGAAAGTCGGACGAAAAGGTCAAGTTTGTTGCGAATTATTTAGACTATCGTCGTGCCAAAAATATTTAAAAGTCCTGGAGACTTTATGAACAGTATATGGAGTGAACATCGTATATGAGAACAATCGTATAATTTTAAGAGTTTTGTAGCGAAGCTGAAATAATTTTTATCATTTATAATGTATACGTACAAAAAAATGGTAATGGGGCCATGTCTATAAGCGCATCACGGTAAAGGCAAAATTTAATTGAGCATATTGATCAACCTTAAAAGCTCGGTCAATATTTTCAGTTACAATTATCGTATTCAGAAATTATCGCACCATTCCTTACTTGAGTTTTTATATGCAATCGTTCTCGTGGTAACTCTGAAGATTAAATATCTTTAAAAAAATTGTGACGGTGGCGAGTTCAGAATCGAATAGTGATTAAAACAACTTTTTTAGAATTATTATTTGTCTTCGTGTAACTGTGTGCTTGTTAGAAAAGCACTCAAAAATTACTTGAGTAATTTCAATGTGACTTTTACTGAAATGGTGTTTGGGATTCAGATTGAAATCCGAGCTAATTTCCTATGGGATGTTTCCCAAGGAACTTTTTGTGTATTTATCCACCTGTTTATTTGTTTAAGCTTCAGAGGAAAATTACTGGATCGATTTGAATGAGACTATCGCTGAGATAAGTTAAAACTACAATCGAAATTTCCTTCTTTTAGATTGAATATACTTTAAACAATTTAAGCTTTCTCAGACTTTTACAGTGTATGGTAAGACTTAAAAAGAATAGGTCGTGAATTTGTATTATCTAGATTTATGTAGTGAATGTATTGTGAGGCTGTGATGTACGAGTTTCATTAATTTAAACAAATACAATTAAATTCCACAAATATAAATGTTTGCTAAACTATTGAATTATTTAACGATCCATTCACTTTTTTTTTTAATTATTCGGGTTCTTGGGTTCATATTTGAGTGTTTATTAAAAATTTAATATCGTTAATTTATTAATTTATTCCTTTCTCCCGGCTAAATTAAATTAATTCATTTTAATATATTTATTTTTAATTGGAAATTAGAATTGTTCTATAATTTTAAGTTAAAATTGAACTTTTTCAGCTTAATCTGATCCTTTATTCAAAAGTTTAAAATAAATTAGAATTTATAACCTGAAGGAAATGAAATAATTGAAAACTAAAACATAACAATGTTTTAAGAACTTTATTATTATCGATTTGTATAAAATCTATTAACTAACTTTAAATAAATATTGAAATATAATATTGCGGAGAAATCAAACGAGTTAGTAGATTTTTGTTTTTTTTTATATTGTTGTTTAACAACTTTTTAATGAATGCCTAAATATAACTAGCTTTATTGCACTTGCCCAGAAATTTAATTTCTGCAATTTCTATTGTTATAACATAAAATTATACCATAAATTGAAATTATGACATTTCGTTTTTAAAAACTAATATTTAATATTTAATCTCACCTTTATTAAATAGGCAATATAATTAATTTTACTCCCTAATTTCAGACAATTACCTGAAATTTGAAGGGCCTTTACCTGTTCAATATACTTTGTAAAACTTTTACGTGGCATTTTACAATAAACTTAAAAAAAATAATAAATTCGCCTTCAATAGACCTTCAGTTCTTATCGGCTAGTCCTCTTAACTTTCCATATAAAAGCAATTGAATTAAATATTTAAAGTATATTCGTGTATTCTGCCCTTATTTTAGTGTGTATATTATTGTATAATTACATATATATATATATATATATATATATATATATATATATATATATATATATATATATATATATATATATATATATATAATATATATATATAATCCTGCATCGCAGTAATTACATATACAAATTTTACAATTGATCAACTCAGCCATTAGTACATAAGTACGAAGCGAGTTTCCGCCGGCGTTTGTTAGGGTCCACTTGACTGTGAAGACGATAAGTTAATTCGTGTCTTTAGTCGAGCGCCACCATCGGAATGATGACCCGGTTCGATGGTGGTATTCAATAAACTGTGCTGAAAAGGGTTTAACCGGAGGCGAGGGTGGGACGCAATTACTGGGCAACTATCGATAAAGGCAGGGAATATATATGAAATATTTGTTCCGGTATCGATTTGAAAGCTTCCGCTGTTGTTTTCCGTTCGTTGTTCATATGTTGTTTAGTCGCTTTGGTCTAGTATTCGAGAACTTTAAACGTAGAGGGACGATCGATTAACAAAAAACTAGTATTTAGAATTTTATTATCAATAATTTGAATCAAACCTTCTTTTCTGAAATTTAATTTTACAGGATAAGAAACTGTATTAAGGTTTCACGTAGTTTCAATCTGAATTTCAGTTTTTACTTTTTTCGACATACAAACATTGCGTTCACTTCTTGAATGTCAGTTATAATTTTACATGTAAAAAAAATTAAAAAAAATTATGAAATAAAGAATAGTCGAATTATATTACAGAGTTTAAAATTGACGAAACTATTTACATACAAATATATATATATATATATATATATATATATATATACACACACACACACACACACACACATATATATATATATATATATATATATATATAAAAGTAGATAGTTCATTTACAGGTGAAGGTATACTTCACCTGCAAATGAACTATCAATATTGGTAAAGCTAAAGTTTGAAAAATCCACCGTTTGTTTACGGAGAAGTGCTTATTTTTCCCTCACAATATTGTTCATTATTTTAAAGATATAATGTGTAAATAGTTTGAATACATTAATTACTTTACATGGTTCTTTGAGGGAACTCCGAGTACTTAATTAATATATTCAGAGAAATAAAAATTAACTCACTCATAGCAGCTCCGCCCCACAGCAATATACTGTATGATATTATACTATAAAAATAGCTGATGTAAAGCGATCTTGCAGTTTCTTCATTTATCAACTCCTAGATTTTTCTATCACATTACTAAATTTTCCTGACAATGCTTAAATATAAGGGCCATATTTTAAAACGTCATAGAAAGTAAAAGGAAGTAAAACTTTTCTGCTAATGATAAACCATTCCAACATTAAGAAACCTGTCTTGTATGTGAAAAGAAAAATTTAATAAGCTTGCTTTTTTGGATTGAGTTTGTTACTCGATCCAAAAAAGGCAATATTTTAAAAAATAATTTACCGTAAACCAATTTAATATTGGAAAATATGAATATCGAAAAATAAATTTCTTCTATCAAAATCTAAAGAAATGTTAATAATTATTTATATCTTTATTACTTTTCAACCTATAAACAAATTAATATAACACGGTTAATACGAAAACTTTAAATTCGAAACTTGCGCACGTATCATACGCGATTGGTACACGATTACATAATTTAAAAAAACCCGCTAATTTTATAAAATAAAAACCAAATTATTATGCGATTGACAATCAAGAAAGAGCAAGAAATAAAATACGATTTGCAGCCATAATACAAATAAAGCTATATTCATAAACGCATGTATTTTTAACCTATCAATAATTGTTAATTAAAAAATAAAAATAACAATTAAGTTTTTTTAGAAACTGCTACAAGAAATGATCAACGTTGATTGTTTTTTTTATTTGTAGCCATTTCCTAAATTAATTAGTGTTAGCTGACATCCATATTCGTTCCCTGCTATTAAAAAAAATATGTTTTTTGCTCTTTTTTCAGAGATTCAGTCCGATCTACGAATTTCATTGATGAGTGTCTTCTATCTGTATATAGAAGATACTACGCGATACAATCTACATTTTGTTTCATCTTATTGGTTTCGGAGTTACGTAAATATGACATTTATAATATATTATGAAATAACCTGAAGTATAATAATAAAAAAATTAAGATTTCTCATTTTCCTGATTTAGAATTTGAATAAAACTTTCAAACCGACTGTTTTTTTATTTTCTCTATATAATGGTATCAATTTTATTCTTCGGTTTCCTTTGCGCGTGAAAATTTAATGATAAAAATCTGTAATTACATACTTTGAAACGAAACATTAATTGCAGCAGTTTTAACTTACACTTAATCAAATGCTTTTTATATAAGTGCATCAATATTCTCTCACCAGCTGCGGTGGTTAAATTAAAATGTTGTCGTAATAAATTGTATGTGGGTAGGCGCCACAGGTGTCCCACCTCACAACTCGGTTAGCGATATAGTCACTCGAATCTTAACGCACGTGAATTGGAAAAACATATTAATATTATAATATGTCTAAACATTTTCTAATTGCAGTTTAAGAGAACACTATATCCAATTATAGTTTAAGAGAATAACCTTAAATGCGTTATTCGATTAAACTATGATTTTCTGACTGCAGACCCCTCAAAGTCGTGCTGATATACTTCTTCAAAAATAGGCTTTCGTACTATAAACTATAAACATCATTACAATACAGAGAAATTGATAGGATAATTTCTAATCAACTACTATTAGCTGATGCAGATAACTTTTTAATATTCGCCCGTCTATTGTTCTCTGCTGGTCTAGAGATTACATAATAGTATTTAATAATAAACGAATTTTATAAGAAAATATGAAGACAAGGTAATAAATGAACTATATGAACAATGTGAAATATAATAGTAATATATAACGAGATAGTTGTATTGTAATTAATAAAATATGCAAAAAAATAATAAATGAGGTGAAACCTGCAATATCCCAAAACACTATAACAAACACTAAAAATATAAAAATAAATTAATTATTAAGTTTAAAATAAACTCTATGTAATATTTTGTACGATATCTATTTACTAAATGATGTCTTTATCTTACCAAGTAATTTTTTCACGATTATTGTTATTTTATATCTTTTAATATGCCTTAGATATACGTAACAGACAAAACAGTATAATAAACCCTAACAACCAAAAAAATCAATTAATTATTAAATTTTAAATAATCTGCACATAATATTTTGTACGATATCTGTTTACTACATTATATGTTTATCGTACTAAGGAATTTCTCAACGATTATTTCTATTTTATATGTGCTAATGTTTGTCTGTTAAAGACAAAACACTATAATGAATCCTAACAATAAGAAAAATCAATTATTTATTGAATTCGAAATAAACTGTGTGTAATATTTTATACGATACCTGTTTACTGCATGATATGTTTATCTTGCTTAGCAATTTCTTCATGATTATTCCTGTTTTATATCTTTTACGTACAACTAAGACACATTAGTGTCTTAGTTGTACGTAAAAGACAAAAACATTAATGAATACTAACAACCAAAAAAAAATGTATTAATTATTAAATTTGAAATAACTGTACCTAATATTTTGTACGATATCTTTTTATAGCATAAAATATTTATACACTAAGCAATTATTTTACATCTGTTAATTCTTACATAAATGTGTAAATAAAAGGGATATTTATTTTGTTAAAATCGGTTTAACCGTTCAGCAGATACAAATTATTTTTCAAATTGTTATTATTAACATCCCTTAGAACCAGTTACCGAATTCCTCAAAAAGACCATTATTCATGCGGAGACATATTCGTCCTTTTTATCCGCCTAACAAGTCGGACATATCTAAAAATATTTTCAAAATTAAATTAAGGTTCGAATTTGCGAGTATTAAAATTTTGAGTGAATCTTTCTATTAACTTACATCAGCAATTTCAATATCTGCAGAAAACTACGGAACCCCATCGAGTTTAGACAACCATTTCACCGGTTTGATGAGTAGATTAAAATTAAAATAAATACTAAAGTTGCAAAGAATATTATATTTGGCGGTAAGCCGAGAATATCGCATATTCCTGTCCGAATGGTCAAATGTTCGGCAAAACTATTCAAACGAATTTAGCACCTGTATGCATATCTGAAAATATTCCACATGTTGTTACTATACAATGGTACTGTTATAAGACTAGTAAGTGCATCAGACCTTACAAGCGAAACTTAAAGTTTAAGGTACTAACCAAATCACAAGTATGAAAGATTTGATGAGAATGAACACTCTTTGAGAATAAAAAAAAGTTCCATTATATTTTACTCGGAAGCCTTTTTATTATGAAAATGCAAACTCAGTCCTGTTTGTATCAAATGGAAGAAAACAAAAAGAACTTGTATGTATATATGAGAGGTGTATGTCTTTATGACGTTACTGTGAAGAGATAGGAGATGAGATTTTGTATACAAACTGTAAAGCAAGCAGATCAGTACGAAGAACTGAACCCAAGATTGTAACCCTGTAGAAACGTGGAGTGCTTTCTGAGTAGGGCAAGCTAGTAATGAGCGATTATATATATGTATATATATATATATATATATATATATATGTATACATATGTATATATATATATATATATATATATATATGCATATATATATATATATATATATATATATATATATATATATATATATATATATATATATAAGGTGAAACTAACATCAAAACCAGTACATTATTATGTTCAAATTACGACTCTCGATTAACTGCAAATATTTGCTCTTTTTTCTTTGACTCTCGATTAGGCGTACAATATAAATATATTTATTAGGAAGATTAGTTCCAAAGTTAGCTTCGACCTACCATTCTCAATTATATTATTTTCTCAATAAAGTATAAATTAGAAAATTTTATCTCCATGCACCAATATAATTCACCTAATAAAATACATTCCGCACCGTTTGAACCCGTCACGGTCAACATGCACATTCACAATATTAAACTAATAAAGTACGCGGGATTAAACAACGCTCGGGATCTTTTCATTCAGAATATAGCCGTAAGCTACACGTAAATAGTAGCTTGCATCCTCCTACAAAGCGTCTGATTTAATGAGGAAATCAATTTTTGTTTATAAAGAAAACTTTTGTGACGAAAATTTACTTGTAATCTCATATTCGCGAGATAGGGATGAAGTTCAAAAGTTTATATGTTTTATGTAAAATACCAGTACGTGCAGTACGGGTAGCATTCGATTCGCATGTTCAGTCTACAGATTGTATACTAAATTGCGGACTTCGCTTGAATGCCTTAAATTAAATATATTTAAATACTTATGAATACGTAATGTATACGTTCATGTGTTCAGGAAAAACTACATGTAATTGCTTGTAAGGTACTGCGCTATAATTAGAATATTTTATCTCAATGTCATAAGCTACCAAGGAACATACATTCCGCGCCATTAAATACCAAGACGAAAATGCACATATAAAACAATATTAAATCATAATATTAAACTAATAAAATACGCAATATACAACAATACCCGAGATTGTTTCATTCTGAATATACCGTAAGCTGCGAAATCATAATGCGCATTCTCCTACAAAGCGGTTACGCAGAGACTTTTATAACGAAAAGTTACTCGTAATTTCATATTAGCGAGGTAGGAATAAAGTCCGAAAGTTTGTACATTTTAGCTAAAATTGCACGTACTGGCAACATTCGGTTTGCACTTTCAGGCCACAGATCATTTAATAAATTACGGACTTTGCTTGAATACCCTAAATTAAAAATATTTATATATTTACTAATATGCGATGTGTTTCTGAATTATACGCACGGGGTATTGTCTGGTAAAGCTCGCCGTAATATATTTATTTATAAACACATGGAAGCAAAGTTTATTAAAAAAAATTGTTTTCGAAATTGTCTTCTGGCAGGGAGTAAAGACACAGGTTTTTTTTTCTAGTAACCCAAAAAATAATCTTATTTCTGTAATAACAATATACCAATATTGTATAACATACCAACGTAAAATTACAATATACTTTGGTTATAATATTAAACACGTTTTAAGAGTGGTGATGAGAATAATAATATATTAAATAAATACTTAAAACAACTATGAATTCAATTTAAGATCAAAACAATCCAATTTTTAAATAAATTTTAAATATTCGATATATAACCTAATATAATTGCTGTGTCTGTTAAAACGTAAAATACGTTTTTACCAAACAAAACTGCAAGTCTGGTAAAAACGTAAAATATGGATTAGAACATAGCATTATTTAAAACTCAATTATAAATTCTATAACTTAACACACGGAATAAATGGAAAAACTTGCAGACAAGCTATCTGGAGTAAAGATAAACAGAATTTTCGGTGACACAACTCGAGGACGGAAGATGTCAAACGTTCGGACACAGATTCTGAGATGATCATGCTTATTCATTAAAAACTCACTTTGAAAACACCCTCCTCCCTTTATTTTCAGTGATATTCTCCTGAATGCTGAAGTCATATTTTCATCGTTTTAATGACAGTTCATAGAAAAAATACAAAGGTCCACTAAATGAGAAAATAAGTGGATTTCCGTGTGACTAGCTCCAAGCAAGTTCTTGAAACAAGAAGGTAATATTTCTAAAATTCCTAAAGAAATATATCTGACAAAACATACGTATGCCGAAGTAAATAGATATATTGTATTGAAGTATGACGCGATCAACATTTTTAAAATATCCGGACTTAACTGGTTCTCTCCAAATAAAAACAGTTTTAATTACCACCAACGAAATAATATTGTTATAGAAACAATAACAATAAATAATCACGTTTATTGTCCCTGTATTTGCATTACAAAGCACATTTACAATTCAAATGGACCGCCGGCTGCCCCGGGCGAGGCGCTCTGCGCTGGACGCGCATACTAATCGCAAAACGGAGACCTACCTTACGTTCGGGTAGGGCCTGAGGCTGTTTTCCTAACGATGACCAAGATGCTGCAGGTTAAAATGAGTTTAGGGAGAGGAAGAAATAAGAACAAAGTAGCAAATTAGGGATGCCAAGGTAACGAAGTGAGTTTAAAGCAAATGGTAAAATGTTAAGTTACTTGCCTTGTTAATTTGCTTTTTAAATTATCGCTACAGTGAAATATACGTATTGCTATTTTTGACTACTTTGGATTATTTAGAATATAGCAAGTTTGTAATTTATTTATTATTTTTCAAAATAGTCTCCATATCACTTATGGCTTGTTTCATTCCTTGGAACCACTGAAAGTCAGTCGGCTGACTTCCTTGGACGTCTCTTCTGCGACCTTTTCAGCTCTAGCCTGTTCCTCGATTTTGTCATGTTCCTCGGTTCATCTTTTATTCTGGAAATTAATAGAAAAGAACAGATCGAAGTCAGGACTATATAACATGCGACCCATAATTTTCATATTCTAAGTAATTAAATATTTGGTCGTTCATCTGTGCAGGGGTGTTATCGTAATGAAAAAGAGGATTCTATTGAGAGGGTAATGCTCTTAAATTTTTTCCACAAAACTAGGCAAACAATTACCGGTATACTGGTCTACAATAAATGTTCTTTTATTTTCCAAAACAATCGTTACCTAATAACTCGTCCATCCAAAAATTGAGGAGACAATTTTTTTCAACACTTCTTTGCTTTGGCAATTCTTCAAAAGGATACATGCGCGGATTGCATCTTAGTTTCGGATTGGTAACAGTTTTCGTCATCCATGATGATATCAAATACATCATTTTGAGTGACTTCCGCCAATTTCTTTTCACATTTCGCGTCAACAATCAACGCAACAGTATTTCTGACTTTCGATCATACCAGGGTATCCACAGAATACGAAACTACCTGTTATAATGTTCAGGTAAAATCTTTTGTAATTGACTCGTGCAAATGCCTGAACTTGTCTGAATGCATTGATGATTACAGGCTGGCCCGTCTTTATCATGGGCCTCACAGTATGGATGTTATCTTTAGTTATCGCTGTAGAGATACACCCCTTATACAGATCATCACTGAGATTGATACGACCATGGTTGAACTCGTTAAACTAATTATAAACAGTAGCAGAAGACGGGATAAGTAAGTTATCGTTAAAATCATAACAAGTTAGAAAAGATGATCGAGCGAAAATTTGTTCGGGTGAAATTCATCTTGATGTGATAGGCACAATTTCCAAATCGCCGCCAATTTATAAAAACAAAGCACAAATTCATAAGTTAGTAAAAAGCCCGATTTTTGAAATTGGAATTTATTTTGCATTACCATTATTACAAATAATCAGTTCTAAGATCTTTCAGTGCTAACATCGTAAAAATACATACATTGGCATTGATAATGTAATATTAAAAATAAATAAAGTACCAATAACTTTAATGAAAATATTTATTTGATTATAATCAATAATCGTCGGTGTAAATATTTTCTAATGGATGAAGTTGACTTTTGGATTTTTCTTATATTTTACTTACTGCGTCCGATTTAAGTTGTCTCCTGAAATTATCCTCCATCGTAACTTTTTATTTCGAACAAAGGTAAATAAAAACAATCAGTTTTCTCCTTTAAACACGAAGTTTATCATATTGAAAAAAATGACACATCAAGGTAATCAGAAAACGTATCATTTCGAAAGTTTCATAAAGACTTTCGAAATGATACGTTTTCTATAATTTCAAATTTCAATAACGGAATATCAAAGCTAGCTTTCGTTTTTTTTATTTCACAGAAATGAAGAAACGCCAGTTCACTTTAGTATTCTATCGACATTTACTATTGAAATAAAAGATTTTAAATAAATTTAACTGAAAAACTGAAGATATCAATAAATAATATAAAACATAATGTCCTTCATCGCGTCTGTTTGTCTACCCGTGCGGGCTAATCTCAGCAACTACCGAGAGATATTTTTTTCAATTTTAGGCAATAAATTGGTTCTCGAGAAAGAGAAAGTTTATTTATTTATTTACATACGCATACATTTAACGATATATTACATGTAACCTATTCGTAACGATAAGAAATTAATGGTTTAACAAAGTTTTGAACTACTAAACATAACTACAAAAATACACAAAAAGTGTAAAAGATAACGGCAACATATTTTGACAAATTTACTTTCACTCATCATAAACAAATCATACTCTGGTACGACTACGATCAGATGATTGAGCAGTTGAACACCACGGAGAAACTGGAGAGTTCCCATATAACTCGATTAGCAGAAAGGTGATCAATGCATGAGTGCAGGGAATTATCAGGTACAAAGAATGAAAGTTTAAGGGGTAGGATTTTTCTTTTTAATAGCTGAAAGATAAACTTCATAATCGCAACGTCACTTATGCAATAATGGAAACTTAGCATATCCAAATGGAAATCGGTAGCAGGAAGAAAAGGAAAGTAACCAAATTTTTTATAGATATAGGGGAAACGTCTTTTGCACACGTTTAATCATCAAACTGTATTGACCATATAACGGGAGCTAGTCAGATTCTAATCGGCTTTGCACAAAGTGTACAGAGTACAGCAGGCGAACTGATGACACGGATTGCAAACTCATCGAATTATTCAACACGAATCCAAATTTTTGAAACAATCTTTTGCTATATTTACCCTATGATCACGGCACGTCAATCGCGAATGAAATCTGACCCCAGATCAAGGACCTCGTCCAGACGATGCAATTGGATTGTTCGTTTTTTGCAGAAATTAACTGATTTATGGCGATGAAATCCCAACAAAACCAACTGTGTGGATTTTTCTTGGTCTATACTTCGTAAACAGTTATGGTATATGAAAACAATGTACAGCAAGGTTGTTTGTCTTAAATAGTTCTGCAGAAAAGACCGCGACCATGTATCTGTCTGTTAAGGTTTAAATCGCTCCTAACGAAAAACTTTTCTATATTTCTATACATCGAACTAGTTGGACGAATAATTTAGATTTTACAAGGCTGTTTTTGAGCGAGCATAACAAACTTACGCTACTACTTGATATGTTCATACGAACGATTCACCGATTTGCCTCGGTACTACAAAAGGTACATATATCAATTTTACGGTAAAATGAATTTCATAAGTAAAACATATGCGGTTTTTTAAAGAATGGACAACGTCCCATATAAAGTTACAACTTTGTAAATGTAAAAAGCAATAAACTTTGCAAATAATGAAGAAATGTATTTAAGTTTTGTTTAATGAGTTTTTTATGTTTCGTTTTACGCCAAGAGAAAAATTAAGAAAAAAAAGGTTTATGAAATTTTGAAATATATATACTAGTAAGATAGTATTAACACAAATAAACGATATAATACTTTGTAATAGACATTAAATTAAATACATTATGGCAACTCGAACCAAAGTTTTTTGAAGACCTTTTTTAACACATCAAACAATAACAATAAAAAAATTAGCAATTAATAGAAAATTAGTTTACATCTCGAGAAACACGAATCCAAGCCTTCTTAATGATTTTTTCTAACTACCTTGTACAAATGATCATAAAAAAATCAATATTAACTGCTAAATACATTTTTCGACAGTGTTTGTTATCAAGTAAAAGTATATTGTTTATGTAGCTTATATATTATGTAGGTTATACGCGAATAACTCCTTAGTTACTGGTCTAGATAATATCGGTATATAAATCCAGATTTACTCTAAAGAAAACAAGTTTAAAATATTAAGCTCTGACTAATATGACACCTACATTATTCTAATTTTTAACACGATTGCTTCATTTGCCACTACTAAATAATTTAATAATATTCTCAATCAAGATTATTAGCTAACAATCAAAAGTTTAGAAAAAATGTTAATCCAAACTATTTATAATAACATTAAATTATTTTGTCTGATAATTGTGATAATATAGGGTGTAAAATAATTGGCACTTTCTCATTAGGCATCAAAAAATAAATCTTCAAACAATTAAAAGATGGGGCCATGGCTTTGGTGTGGTCGGCAGCAAATAGCATGGTAGATGAATTCCTCTTGAGCACATAGTTGAACAATATTAATGAACAATATTAACATGAGAGCGATTCATGGCACGAATACTAATTATGCTAATATAGCTTGTACACAGACTGTTTTTGGAACTTCTTAAATGGTAACGGTAAACTCATCGTGTTTGGGTTCATTTGACTTGTTTCAATGAGTCTTTTGGTTAAATATTATAAACGGGAGGATCTCATTATGAAGGATAGCCAAGCTGCAAAGCCCAAAGGCCTAAGAGAAGGTAGAATCGTGGGAACTTCTCAAGGTCTGAGGTCTTTGAGCGCGTTCGATTTGTCTCAATGTTTTCTTTGGTTAATAAATCATATTTTATAGTTTTTTTACAACTCTAAATATTCTTACCTTTCCACACACTAATATTAAGAATGATTCTCTTTTTCACAAATATCGACAGAAGTCCTTTGAAATACAATCGAAAATACATATTATCAATTTTAACAGCCCTCTTCTTTATGGTATATGAGTTTCTAAAACGTTTTACAGTTCCCTATGTTTTTAATCAGATAGGTGCGTGATATGGAAAAAATAAGACAAAGATTTTTAATTAGTACTTCAAAGTAAATTTACTTCGATTGTCTCGCTTTGATAAATAATTTTTATAAAAGCAACAAATTTTTCTAACGACTTCGTATATAATATATTTATAAAAAGTATTCTGTTTCTAAATTTGGAGAAAAAGAGGGAGCATGATGTTGATAATATTAAAAGATATTATTTGTTAACCGTTAATGGACGAACAAATTTTCCTCAGCAGATGAAATTCATTTCTTTCATCTCACGAACAATGTCGGCTATAAAAATATTTAATAAAGAAAAAATTAGTATATGATATCTAGAGTTATAGATAATGGTGTTTTATTTTTGTAAAAACATTAAACGTTCATCCCGTGTTTTATTATTATATTTTGTAAATACATATTTATTTTCGTAACTTGCTATTAAAATTCATAGATACGACAATTTAACATTAAACATAGAACACAAATTCGTAATTTACGGTTTGAAATATCCAAATACATTTATGGTTTTTCGTCGCCTTATCAAAATATCACAATAAATATGTTGTACGCACATACATAATGCTCTCTTCTGTATGTGCATACAACATATATATGTATCTTCCGTAAGACTTTAATCGGTGATAAATGTGCCATTAAACTAACAAAACGTGGCCCCAATTATAACCTCAAGATTTCGATATTCATAATTTTAAAATTTGTAAAAATGTTCATCTTAGTTAAATTTCTTAAACGGGGAGCCCACAAATGCTAATTCAATAAAATATTCAATAGTTCAATAAAAAATTGTTTTTATTTATTTTAATATAAACTTTAAAAACGAGAAATGGTTTTTAATAATATTTATGTATATTACTTCTATTTTTTCTTTTAATTTTTTTTTTATTGGGGCTCCTAGATTTAACTTCATAAAACATCTTTTAGTAAGGTTTAATTTTTTATAACATATAACTAAATTTAAATATAACCAATTGAAGTTGTACCGAAAATTTCTCGGATGCTCTTAGGCCTTTGGGGTTTGCAGTTTGTCGGTAACTGATGTTCAAAATTAGCAACAGCTCTAGTGGGAAAGTTACGTGACTTTAATGTGTTCGATAAATATGATGTAGTTTTAAAGTCTTGTATTTATTAGTGTTAACTACACTAATAAATACAAGACTTTAAAACTACACTTTATTAGTTTGGATACGTACATAAGTTTCCAGCCCCAAATTTGAACTTCTGCGTAAAGTAATTTGAGGGAGAAAGAATAAGGAAACTAAGTGGAGGCGCACACAGATCGGTATCTAGTTTCTTGATAACATTAGTTCAAAGTTCAATAATCATAGCTACCGTTAAGATTCAACATCATGTGACATTCCTTTTCAACCATGGAAAATATGCTTCAGAACCCAAAAGAAAGTTCAATGAAGCATGTGAGCCAGGCAGAGTTGATATAAGTATTGTTCGTTTATCAAGTTTAAAAAAAAATTGAACTGAAAGACGACCCAAAAAGTGGAAAACTTGAATAATTCTAAAACGATGATCCGCAAATACTACTCAAAAGTAGATCTGTGCCAAACAACTAAGCAAAGTTAAAAACCTAGAGTTGACCACTTGACAAGTCTTATATGTCTGCAGGCATTTGATAAGGCCTACAAAGCTGATAAACAGTTTACTACAATACATTTAAAGGCCGAAAATTGTGAATAGATTCTGATTATCAATCAACTCTGTCACTAAAACGAGAACGAAATCCTGTTAATAGCGAATTCTATCGCAAATTGCGGCCACCTTCTTAAACCCTCAATATCGAACGCTACTATAATCAAATGCTTCCTTTGATTAAGAATATTGAGAAGAAAAGACTGTTTACTGACCAAAGTACACGACAGGCGATTTTCAACCTAGACGTATAAGTTATTTCACATGCAGTATTTTTATCCGATATCCATTCCTCAAATTACCATCTGCACTTTACAAATATTAATGATCAAAAATTGAATTCATCTCCTCTGAACTACAATCCTACTCTGACCAGAAATACGAAACTTCCCTGATTAACGACTAAAGTGATAGAGTTAAAATAAAATACTTTGCTAATACTTTCAAAAACATTTTGAATATATTTATTATTATATATTACCCTTTTACATTGAAAATATTAAAAAATTGTAATATGCCTTGATTTAATTATATATTTATATTGAACAAAATGGTTAGTCCTCAATAATTTGTAAATTTATTAAAATAATACCTACCTTTAAAATGTAAGTATGTGAAGAAAAAATACATTTGAAAATTAACGTAAACCTATGAAGCTTTGAAAACCATTTCCTTAGTAATATTTTAAAGTTACTTCTATAAGTGTTATAGAGAGTCCACTCAACCAAAGCTACGCAAATATTGCCATAAAAAGCTTGAAATTTATTTTTCTGAATGTAAAATTAACAAACTGATTTACGTCAAATTTATTTTATCAAAATTATTAAAGAAACAATGTGTTTAATAGTACATTTAATAATTGATTTTGAAATAAACTATATGTACAAGATATCACCATAACCTGTATGCAACTGGGAATGATACTTATCTATTTATCCGTCAAGGCTCAAAAATAACAAAATAAATAACTTTTAGAGTGCCACTTCCGTCCATTTATATGTGCAATATGTTCTAACGGACTGCAATAAGTTCTACTTAGAAATATATCACAAAAATACACGTCACGATTTATTAAAAAAACAAGGATATGGTTAGCAAGGTACCCAATTCAGATATATTTCAAATGCTAGTCAAAGGAAAGGAAAGATTATTAACTAATAGTCAATGCGTTATGTAACTTATTTGATTTTGTCGTTTATAATATTCGATTTTCACAAATGGGCTTTTACTTTCGACGCAACTAATTTATATAAAAATTGAAAATTCCCAGTAATATAAGTTTTATTAAACTAGAAGACTTAATTTACGATCTAATCAAGGTGGATTAAAATCTCCCGAATGAGATGCCTCACACGCAATATTCTCCGCGGCTAATTTGCGACTTGAACAAGAGTTTGGCATTTAGGCGGGAGTTACGTGTAGGAGGAAATCGATTAACCATAACGTGAAAGCAACTTATGTACCTACACTTACGTTAGCTGTAAAGGGCAACTTTGTAACTTCTTGTAATCTTTGAGTGTGTTACTGGAATAATTTTTGACAACCTGAATGGATTTGAAAAGCAAATAACTTGAGAGAGCTTGTTTTTGACTCTTCACTATATCAACAAAAAATGACTCAATATATGTACTTCAAAAAAATTACAAAATTTCTTTACCCATTATACTAAATCCTTCCAAGAAATTAATTATGGTCGATTCCAGCTAACATATATTTTATCTTTTATAAAAATCAACTTTTGTTTACGTGCTCCCATTATTTTCAATAAAAATTAAATGATTACTAAATCTGTCATTCACGAAATTATTGAATTTCATTAGCCCTATTTCTGCAAATGTACTTATGTTACCGGCACGAATAATTTTTAACTAGAGCTAATTTTGAGTATCAGAAACATTACCAGAGTACATAAGTAAGACATAATGGATGAACTTTGTCATGAGCGGAAAAATGCACTTTTTCTTTACAGGGGAAACTACAATTTAATTCGGCTAATATAGGCGCGAAGAACGCGACCCTTCTGAATAAAACACGACAAGAAACCCTTCAATAAAAACCATAAAATAAATTAAGAAGTAAAATAAAGCTTCTGAACTGCACAGAATGGAACCCTAGTTTACCAAATATCATACACAAATATCATACGAAAGTCTTTTCGACAAGTTCTATAGACTATAAACGACTGAGCTGGCTTCTGGCTTACTTTTTTCTAAAACATGTATGATATCAACCAATTGAAAAACAAATCCAGGAATTATGAAAACACTTATTAAAGATCACACTAAATTAAAAGATAAGCCTAACTTCAATTAAGATTTTTACAATAAAAAAAAGGTTAATATCAACATAATCAAAAGGGTTTTAAATAAAAATAACCCACATCCGCCTGGGCTAACTAATATTTACTTCAATATAAGGCATCAACAGATATAGGATGTATTATTAAACAATAATGAAATCTATTTCAGTATCTTTCAAGTAAAAAATACCACTTAAATTGCCCCCTTATGTGAAATCGCCTTCAGCTCAACATGAAACCCCGTTTTTAATGCATGCTACGATCGATCATCCGGCAGCGAGCAGGTACTTACATTACTTATAGCTAATAACTTTTCAACGAAACCTCCTTCAGGCAGTAAAGGGAATAGCTTTACCAATAATTATTTCTAGATATAACCCTCCCTGGTAAGCTTATGATCCCATAATTTCTATCATTTCATAAAATTGCGCACATCTTATACATTTGTATCTATTACCTCTATTAAGTTTTTATGTTTACAAATAATATACGCTAAATCATTTGTTTTTTAACTTGGAGCGATAGTAATAAATGAAGCATAAAAACATTTATGTCAACCACACGTTACATAAAAGTTCAGAATGAAAATAAAATTAGTTTCACGAGTCATTTTCATATTTATATGGAACCTGTGACTGTCACTAAGTCTGATTGCATCAGTATCTCTTAGTAAAAAAAATTAGATGTAGATTTACCTTCTTAAGTTTTTATTTTATTGTTAAATTAAATATGTTATAAATGAGAGATTTCACAACCAAAATGTTTTACTCACAACAAACAATCTGATTTGATTATGCAAGAGCAGGTATTTGTTATATTTGTAACAGAGTTCTTAATGCACAATTATTGTGAAAATAACTTTAATGCAATTTTGAGCAAAGAAAATAAAGTAAAAGGATTTAAAGGTACTGTATATATGTATAAATCTAAATTAAAATCGTGTTGTCATTCAGAATGACTATGCACAGGATAATCCCATATTCGCATTCAAAATGCTCTAAGCATTTTACATTTTCTTCCATTTTGTGTTGAACTTGGATGAAAAGAAACTATTTTTCCCACCTAGATAAGGTAATGATATTATTTTTCCTCACTTTTATTTCCTATGATCAGCATGCAAGGAAAATGTTGGTTTCCACTTCCATTCAGCACACCCAGATATATTTTCCTGAAATATCAAAATGAAAGAGTACTAACTAATGCCTTAAAATCTTTTTATTTATCAAATAAAAGGAATTATTTTACAAATCTATATAAAGGACATATAGAGATGGATCCTCGAAAACGTGTTCACTTAAAGTTGTGGCAGAGATGAAGGCAGGGTATTACTGTTAGGATCCTTAATCACGAGTCTATTGAAAATCTTTATTCTTTAGTTTTAACTTTAATTTTCTAGCATATCAGTTAAAAATTTATAGCCAAAAATAATCAAAACTTGTTACAAAATTCGACAAAGACGTCAGATGTGATATAATAACTCAGTAATGATATATATAACAAATACATCAATATAATTAATCTTAATTCATGCAATACTAAGAGAAACATCGATAAGCTCTTAAAGCATAATCTTCCATAAGCATATGTCATAATGCTTGATTAGTGGTTGTAGAATATTAAATTTATATCGAAAATATAATATCAATTACTCGAATCCCATGGAAATTCACTTCAAAGAGGCAACTGTTATTTAATTACTATTAATATCAAAACGACCTATAATAGCCAGGTGATAATAATTAGAGATTATCTCCTTTCAATCTAATAAGTAGAAAATACGTGGTCTCTCGATATATAATGTTAAGGTATAATGCGTTAAAAACGTGCAAAAGAAACGTTATTGACATAGATAATAAGCAATCACTTGTGCATTATTTACTTCTAAGTAGAATTTATGAGTGCGGTTGCAAATTTCTAGACACGTTAAAAAAGTGACCAAATGTGCGTTGGAACCAGAATGGAGTAGGTTTCTATATTTTTCATACACAACCTTTATATATTGCCAACCATATCTTTTCAGGGCGTAAAACATGGTGCACTTTTGAAAAAGTTTTATATCTACGATAACCGCTATAGTTTTCCAAAATGTTTTGAAAATAAGGAAGGAAATACTGTATTTTTGGATATTTTTTGAAATATATTATTAAATATGCGATTTAATATTATGATAAAAATATTTTTGTATTTATCTTAACAATGCTTTTCAAATTTATCACAAATATATATATAAAACGTGAAAAAAATTAAAGGCCTTTACCAACCCCCTCTTTAATTCATATGTCAATATTTTTACGAGGATTACTACGTCAAATTTAAATTTGACGCGTGACGTAGACGCGGTTTTTGAGAAAACCAGCTGTATAAATAGAAAAACATGAATAAATTGGCTGTCATATCTTTCATAGGTGTAAAATCATAGTGCATATTTCAAGAATCATAACGGTTAAAATAATCACTGTAGTTTTCCTACACAAACTTCAGAAACATAGCTACAGTAAACTAAGACTACAGTCTTAGAGTAACCTTAGTTAACCTTATCTGAAATTTAATGCTTATCTGAAATTTAATGCTATATGCATTATAATGCTACTTAAATGCTAGTTAAAATTTGAGACATTATAAAGCTATAAAGGACGTACAGAAATGACAAATTTATATTTTTTCTATTTGACGAAATTATATTTATTGATTCGATATTTTACTGCAAAACCCAAAAAGGGGTCTATGTGAACGTAATTTGTAATTAATATCATTGAGATAGAAGCTGGAAACGTTCAGGATGGAAGTAATTCACGCGGTTTAGGACCCCCAAAATGAATCGTCTATTTACTAAAACAAGAAGCAAAATCTATATAACTACAGAAAAGAAAAGAGATAATGAGGCATTTACAAATATCAATTTAATTAAGATGAATTGTTTTGTCAAGTAACGCAGAAGGATATTCAATGTCTCCATGTTTCTTTAGAGGGTTCAATATATTCCAATACGCATTCCGCATTGCACTTCTAGCTTAATGCCCGAAGCTCAAAAGAAGAAATTTCTAAGGGTGCCGTTAGACATGAATCAGCATTAGCGTTGCCAGACGTTCTATATTGCTTGGAACAGGCTATATTTTGAAATAGATACATGTAGGCCGGGACAAAAACTGCGCCGTATTTCTGTAATTCACAGCGACCAACACTGTACACGCACAGAGTAAGCCGATAGTTTTCGTCTATGAATGATGAGTGAAATGTGGAAAGTAAATGCTTAGCATTAGTTTCTGTTATCCTTCTAAGCTTATTGAAATAAATGCAAACTTCATTAAACCATAAAAAATATTATGAGGTAAACTACATTATGTAACATAAGTACACTATTTGAATTAAAAAACAACTTTTATTTTTATTTTTATTTTTGTCCCGTATTAAATTCAAAACTCTATCTGCCCCTTGCGGAAGGAAATAAATTTGGTAAACGTGTCCATTTATTTGGGCGCAGCGAGGATAAATTTAGGGCAATTCAGAAGATAAATACAATCTCCACCAGAATGTATTACCAAACGTACGATTATGGTTACGTCTTCGTCTTATATGTGACTCATTGGTGTTGGAGCACTTGTAAAGTATCACTGCAAGGTATTTTCTTTTTATGCCATATGCAATCGAGGAACACTAAACAATAATGCTAAGTGGTAAACATCATACTATGTTCCTCGTAAATGTAAAATTGCTCTATTTTAGCAAATTTTACATTAAAAAGATATTATTTTCATTTATTTATTTTTAAGCATGTTGTAACGAAAATTTATATTTACCCGATATGCGAAAAATTCCTACCGACAAAGTTCCAAAACGTTACCAATTACTTTTTTCGAAACATACTTTATCTTGAATAAAGACGTTACTTATTAGTTTTTTAATTTGTTCAATTTTATTATTACTACGAAAATTTAACTGTGATGGGTTGAAATTAATAATTAATATGATCGTTAATTGCGATATATTATTAAGGTAATTATTTAATTTAATATGATTCAAATACTAGCACAATATACATTACAATATATATTACATTCATGCTAACTTCTACTCGTCTTTTTCACATTCTCACATATTTTGTAGTGCTCATCCTTCTATTTTTATTGCACTTTATACCGATATATGTTAGATGGTCCACAATTTGTTCCAAAACTGTCTCTCACGAGAATATGTGAAAGATTTACTTTCAAATTTTCTTCTCTGACTCACTTCTTCCAATCAATCTCATCACGCTTCCAATATAGCCAAACTCTCTCAACATTCTTTATCTACATACAAAATTTTCTTAGACATTGTATCCTCGTCGAATATTTACGTTTCAACTTCAACTAATTGATGACCTCGTTTGAAACGTATTCCATTATCTTTTATTCCTTTCCGTGGATCAATATCTAAAACTCATTTTCTTCTCCAATTTTCTTTGATATACATTGTTCTTCATTAGCCATCCCCTCTTTACTTCATCTTTTGTCTTTCTTTCTATAACTAATTTGTTTATTTTTGTTTCACAAATTATATATATTTCTAATTGTAAAAATATAATACAATCAATTTGATAACAAATCAAAGATATGGTTTAATTTTCATTTATTAGTAAATTTAAAAAATAATGAATTATTTACTATTGGATTTGAAGGTATATCGTCAAACTTATACTTTGAAAAAAAATTGCATTTAATGAAAATACTAAAATCGCTGTTTTCAAATGTACTTATTAAATCAAAATACTATTAAAACGTATTTAGATCGAGTCAATAACAAAATTGTGGTTAAAATAATCCAAAACACAAGACTAACATTATAAAGATTTTATTTAAAAATATTGTTGCCACGCGTAACATTATCGCACGACTTCACTTAAATACAGTTTCTATTACAATAATTTTGTAATTTAATATAATTTATTTCCGTTAGATAATCCATTCGAACTAACTGTGATAAAGACGTTACAATGACATAATTTCGTAAATCCTGGACTAGACACGCATATCATATAATAAGTCGTTTGATGAATCCATTCTGCCAAATAAATAAATATGCCTTTATTATTTCTAGCTACACTTTATTATAACCTGTAACCTGAATTATATGTAATTATAGAATAACTTTAGTCTTTTAAAAATTGATATACGTTATTACACAATTCGGGTAAAAGTACAATCACCAAAATTATAATTACACTAAATATAGCTATCAAAAATTGTAGTACGACACGGAAAAAAGAACCTACTATTTCTTACTTATCTATACCAATATTATAAAGAAAGTTCCCTAATTAGTTTCTTAATTTATATGTACGAGACTTTATCTCTAAACTATAGAAATTTGTTCAAAGTTGAGAACATAAGTTACATGCAAATGGATATGTAGGTTTTGTTTTGTTTCGAAACTGCAATATTTTCTCGAGGAAACCGTTACATTTCCAAATCAAATCAGAGAAATATCAGACATCTGGTATATTAAAACATATTCACTCACTGATAATAATCGTAAAATATATAAAACGTTATAACGTATACATAATGTTACTGCATTGTACAATTGAAAAGAGCTATAAAAAATCGAATTAGTATAAACTTCTATTGCAAGAACAGCCTATAATATTGGTTTTCCTTATTTAAAACTCACTAAGAATTAAACACGAACTTTAATAATACACTTAAAATTTAATGTGAAATCGAAAAGAAATTATATCAAAATAATTATGTCATAATAAATCCATAATAAAATAATTTAACAAATATACTTCAGATTATGTATAATATATATATATATATATATATATATATATATATATATATATATATATATATATATATATATATATATTGAATCTCAACGAATATGACCGACTAAACTGAAAATCCATTAATGCAAAGCTACGAACGAATGCCAATATTCAATATGGATATAAAAACATGTATACGACGGACTGCAATTTTTCTTATTGTAACGCGAACTTTTGCAGTGTGACTTTGGTCACAATAGTGAAACGTAAATATTTTAAAAGCGAAAATATTTTCTTTTACAACAGTATACAATTAATGTCATTTTAATGTCCCTTTATGAACCTCTTTCTACGGATTCAGTAGTTTTGAGTTGATAAAACCATAACAGAATTTATCTGTATAAAATTTTGTACGAAATTGCAGTGGCTTGAATCATACGGTACTTGAAAAATTACTAAGTGTATTTTATTTACGTACCATTAATACATGTTTCGCTAATATTATATTTTAATTTTTATAAAGTGAGGAATTCGAAATTTTTACACAAATGCTTAGTAGAAAATGTTAAGGAACAATATAGAAATTATCAACCGTTTCTGCAAAAATTACTGCCTTTTTTTTAAGAAGTACTCTTCACACGTCACGTTCTTCGCTACCTCAGTATATAAACAATGCATACTGGCGAAAAACAGAATATCAAATTTAGGCCAAATTAGAAAGAATCAAATTAAGAATAAAATAATTAGTACGGTGTAGGATTGTATAAAAACCGATTGTGTCGAAACGAATTAAACAATCAGTAATAGCGAAATAACATGTTTGTTTATTTACTCATCTCACTAAAACGAAGTATTTATAAATAAATAACCAGATTATCTTATTTTTGTTTGCGATAACTCTTATGCATAAAAATAAGTGCTAAGGTCTCTGTATGTAGAGCAAGGTGCATTTCTGAGTTATACTATTTAAAGCATACAGACATGTTTATATTTACTATTTTATCCTTACTGAATACACTTTTAGATTGAATCGTACTGATGATCCATGTATGTTCATCTTACTTTATTCATATTATTACTTAATATTTCTGCTCCTTAATTAATTAATAGACTACTACTTGATTTAAATAAGAATCAACAATCTTAATTTGGACGTGTTTAAACGTAATTTTATAATTCTTCACTAGATGACTGTATCGTTTCATTTTAAATTTACTTCTAAAATTTAATACTGTGTTTATATTTACATACTAGCCAAGAATGTCTATATATATATATATATATATATATATATATATATATATATATATATATATATATATATATATATTGGGCACCATATTTACTCTATCAAATTCCAGTACACCACACAGTGAGAAAATTTGATAATCTAGAAATAACTATTTCATAATTTTTCCGGCACTTAGAGCGAGGAAAACTACTACTTTATTAAATAACTACTTTTACTCACAATATGGAAGGGGAATAAATTAATGTTGAAAAAATAATTAATCTTAAGAAAACGCTTTCCTCCAACTGACCTGATATTGACAGTAAGTAAATTAATATTACTGAAAGTATTGCAAAATAACCTCTTAACAATGGCAAATTCAGACTGACACAAAGGGTAAACAAAACCGGTCGGCGAAATAAAGGAAGAACTGTATTTCTAGTTCAATACAACAATGGTGCACGAGCGGTTAGTTCACCCGCTTTAGGAGAGTCAATAACGGATAATATATTATTATCGATGTATCCCTTTGATCACTATGATTAAATCATTACTTATGCTTTAAAGTGCGCCACTTTATAATATTGTAATTTAATTGAAGATGACAATCAAATATGTTGTTTGATCTTTAAAAATAATATTTGGTCTTTAAGCGTAAAAAATTTTACTAAAAAAATTTCACCCGTTTGTCCAGAATGTCATTTTTTTCATTCCATACTAATTTTTGCCTGCGGCTTCACCGGCTTGGAAAATAAAAAAATACTTTTTTTAATAAATCGATACATCTGTATCGATTTATTAAAAAAAGTCAACACAGATTTTAGCTCATAATTACACTTATGTAATTATGAGGTGAGTATTATTTTCGATATAATTTGTCAGACTTGACTTTATATGTATTTGGCCAATATGGTGCCGCGCAAATTATGCGATAGTAGTCTGGACTAAAATACCGTCCAATAATTAACACATCCATTTAGAATATTCAACGAGAAATTCCCAATGCTTCTAAAAATTCAATAATTAATTACACCATCACTTATAGGAGCAGAACCGTGGAATGAACTCAAAAAAATTTAATAATTTTAGCGCTTTACGTATGAGGCCAAGTACACTTTTGAGTTAAAATATTTATAAATCATTGTATATTGTTTGCTAAAGGCATTGTTATGTTGCAAGATTGGATTGTACAATTCTGCACTTAACTAAAGTTGATAAATAAACCAATGAAAATACGATTAATAAATTGTTCACAAATAATTATTTTCAAAGACGATTAAAATCAAATAAAGCCTTTTTTGCTATAATGGCTAAAAGTGTAATAATAAAAATTATTCTTAAATATGAATTGCTGTTTCGAAATAAATTTCATGTTAATTCTATTTTATTCGAATTTAGGCTCCATAAACGATATCACAACCTACTAATATACAACCTATCTTTGAATCTTGACTGTATTTACACAAGTAAATAGGTAAACAGATAACGTTTTACTTGTATTATTTTAGTAGAAAAAAACGAATCTAATTTTAAAGTAAAAAAAATATAAACACCTGTACCTATTTATCAGACTTTACCAAACACAGAATATTATTCGAATTGATCGAATGGTTTAGGAGTTAATCCAAATGACGGACATACAGACACGAACATGTGCACATACACATAGATGTACGTGCATGTACACATACATGTGCACGTATACATACACGCACGCACGCGTGCACGCACGCAGGCACGCGCGCTTGGACGCAAGCATTCACGCACGCGCGCGCACGCACGTTTTGGTTATAGATATGTTATACGTATTCTTTATTAGTGTTTTAAAATCAGTTTCACTTAAAATTCTACTTTTTTGCAAATAATATTTACGTTATTTTCTCGTACATCTCAGAAGTAACAATTAAAAAAACTAAAAGGCTATTTTTACTGAATCAAATGTGCCGTTATTTTCGTAAACATAATGGTAGTACCTTGCAAAATGCTATGGGTACATTGTTACCTAATAAAACGTATGTGCTGTGTACAGCGTTATTATAAACATAGATTATCTTTATTTGAAATATATTTTTGTAAAAAAAATTATTATGAGGAATACCTTTCGTAAATTTATTGCTGTACTGTTCTTTACTCGACTAAATAAAAAAATAAATAATTAAGCCGTTGAATTATTGTTTGCTGTAAAATGCCAAATGTTTCATAATGTAGTAAAAACTATATTAAACAACAATTGTTGGCAATACGCCTATTCTACCAAATCTTCTTAAATAAATTTAATACAAATAAAAACATCTTTACCAAGAAGAGACTGCAAAAAGACCATAAATCTAAAACAATTTTTGTTTAAGACACGAAGCAAAAAGTTTTAATCCGCGCTGCTTGCTATGAATACCATTTGGTTTTCATAATCTCAACTAACTAAAAATTCAACCAAATAATTTTTAGCAAATTTTGAAATTACGTTATAGGTCCAATTTGTGTAATGATTTTGGGAGCGTGGTTTGTAAGTCCGGTACAATTAGTTTTCTTACGTGAGAGCCAGTGACCACTTTGTGTGTGGAAAAACTTAAAAAGTTAGTGAGAAAAATCATAACACTTGCCCATAATTCCTAATACACCCATAAATATGCCATTTTTAAAGCTCTCCATTTGTAGCTCTTCTAATTACCTTTGTGCCAAAATGCTATAATAATTTTACGATTTGTTTTCTTATAAATTCTGCTGACATGAAAATTTTCTATAAAGCAAATAGGCATGTATTTAAAAAAATATATTCCCTTGTAAACTAATATATTCTATTCCCTTTCAAAATACACTCGGATTCTATGTCCCAAAATATTCCATGATTTTTCATTATATTTACTCCACACAGCATGACTGGCTCTATATTCAATTCTATTCCCGCTTGATAGCCCACTTCAAAGTGCAGATCTTGCAATATGTGAATAGGTTGTGGATTGCGTGATATTTTATTCGAAGCAATTTATAGAAGCGACAAATAGTTTTATTAATTGGTACCATCATTGGAACAAAGTTCTTTTATGAATGACTGTAAAAATATATTTTCGTTAATGGTCACTTTTACAAAATGTATACACCTGATCAAATTTTGCCAAGTGTTTATAAATTCACCACATAACAAACATGCCTTAACATAAAGATTGGTAAATATACAAAAGCAAAATGTCAACCAAATGTTTATTCTAAAATCTCAACGCATGTCCTAGTTAATTACATAATTTCAGCAAACAAGTACACTCATTTAATTCTCCATTTGGTGTAAATTAACTAGGGAAAATTAAATACTAATATATAATAAAGTTCCTAGTAACATTATCAATCCATAACTGTACATAGGAAGTAAACTACATTCAAGCGTCTCCACCAATCCCCTATATTAATATCTAACACACAAAACATCGTAGTGGCGTAGATTGTTCATTTGGGCATGAAATAGAGTTGGCTGGCCAACGATTTTTCATTAACTGTCGGAGAATGCTGTGCAACTCGTTCCCAGCCATCTTTGTGTCGCACCACTAGGCCACGACGCCCGCCAGACAACAAGGTTGAATTATTCCGGCGATGTCTTATTACACAAAATACAGCTTCAGTTGCCACAACTTAAATAACTATCAAACGGAACGTGGAGAGTAAATTACGGTAAACATGCATACCACGTCACCAGAACGGCAAGCACGAAACTTCGAACTGAAAATAGAAACTCTACAACACATCTTCTAATTAAATTGCGCAATAAACCAAAGGAAAGGCGTTTCGAAACCTTTCAGAATTAAATTTCTCATCACATAAACAAAAATTAAATTTTCTCGGTGTCCTTATGACAGATATCTTTTAAATTTACGTTAAAAACTAAACGAGAGTAAACAAACGGATTTTTAAAAATTATTTACTCTTTAAACAGGGAATTTCCATCAATTTATTTGATATTAGTTTCTTTTCTAAAATTTTAATGATCAAGTCTAAATACTTGTATTATTCCTAAATAATATTTAGGAGTAAGATAAAAATACCGTCAATTAATGATAAAACAAACTCTTACAAAAAATGCTGTCATTTTCTCCGTACCCATTTTTCAACTAAAGTAATTAAGTATAAAGCAAATGAAAGGGAAGAACCCCCATAATTTGTTCATGTCTACGCACTTGCAGAACTCTTAAAGTACGCATTAATATGTAAGTAAATAAATAAAATTGATACATTTTTCGCCAGGCTTTACTAAGACTCATAAATATTTATGAATTTTATTTTTCTCGCGCACTCCACAAACATGATGTCGAATAATGTCGATATTTTTAGAGCCAAGTTATTCTGTGAAAAAGCTTTCACGACGGAAATTAAACTTCTTTGAAAAATATACATGTCGCTATGAGCAAATTTATGAATACATTTTTAATTCAGTCAATTGATTATAGTGTGAACGAAGATAACTATTTTGTAAATATTGAGTTCTAAGAACACCCGCGCCCACATAGAAGTCTGATAACACAAAACTAAGATAATTTAAGAAAGGTACAAGTCTCACCCACTTAAGCTCACTGATGAAGTGAAAATTCTTTAAAGCTTCATCTTAATTAAGAATTTCCAATAGTCATTAGTTATCTAGAAATGTGTTCGTTTTTTTCCGGTTACTCTGAATAAAACTATATTTTCACTAATTTTTAATAAAATACTTAATAAATGTTCACTCAAAGCCACTAAATAAATGATGATATCACACCCATTTATAATTTTTACATTATATCCTACATAAAACTAAATGCACGACCAAATGCATTAAAATCGATGACCTGACGATTCATTGACAGACCATCGTATGAATAATGCATTCTGCGTTATGTTTTCTCAAACGTTACACAATTTTAACTTACAGAATTACTCAGACCTCGCTAAAAATTTTCACTTGAAATGCTTTAACTGTAATTCAAAATTCACAAATTACTCATGGATAATAAAAAAGGTGCCAATTAAAATATATATACTTAGGAATTGAAAAGGAAACTATTTGAATGATATTATATTATTAAATTAATTATTTTGAATTTATCAACATACTCATTCAGGAATCATGAAATGAGCAACTCTAACTTTTTTAAAAAATGTTTCACACAAGTTACCTCATTATTAAAATTTGTGTGATAAAACGTGTAATTTTCCCTTTGCTTAGTATGCGAACAGCGTGTCTACTATTGAAAAACTATATATTTTATTGTCGTTTATATTAATATACGAAAAGAAAGGCATGTTATTTTATATAAAAACTATGTGATAAGTACCCCTTTAGCGACAAATAACGGTTTTCAAATATTCGAGAACTTACTTAAAATTTACTTTCCATAACAATCATTAAATGTTTTTTTCTGTCAGGGTTTGTGGCTAAAAGGAATTTAAGTCGAGTACTTGCAGTATAAAGATGGTTGTCGTGTTGTTGTCGTGGCTATAGCAATATTGTTGTTTGACAATTTAAAACTTGTGTGTAAATTGGTATGTTATGTAACCACTTAAGAAAATTTGTGTTCTACATGTGTTTGCTCATTGTTCGTTATTTTCAGCAAAATATTTTCAATTGCAAAAAGTATTGCCATTTTTAAAAAGAACCCAATAAGCAATAAGTAGGTAACAGAATGTCACAAATAAACATGTTGGTTTAATTTCGATCAGTTAACAACTATTTCCTTCTTATTCAAAGTATCATTTCTTACGTTTCAAGAGCCGTTAACTGGCGAGGTTTTCGTACCATCAAAAACTACATATTTTCAGTTAACAATAGTATTGCTTTCAAATGTGTTTTTGTGAACCTATGTCACGATGTCGTCTTTCACCGATCGATGCAAGACGCATTGTGACCAACAACTACACTACTAGTTTGGATTGAGATCATTTTATTATAACGGTACCTAGTTTGGCTTTAATAAAATAAATAACATTTAAAATATAAATACAAAATAATTCGCCGCATTTGTTATATTATTCATTAAAAATAATAATTTCAAATCGGTGAAAATTCCATAAGAAATCGTTCATAGCCTGACGTCCCTTAAAATGTCAACTTATCGTTTATTTAACAGGTTCAAAGAACGGTTCAACCGCATATATGGTCAGCCTTGCACAGAACGACCAAACAACAGCGAGTAGTGTTTCTCTTTACATGACTCTTTAAAATTTATTTTCTTTATGAAGAATTTTGAAAAATTACTTGTGCCTATGTCTATGCAAAATGCAGGCTGTTTAAAAACTACAACCACAGACCGCAGATAACGGTTGGAATATTGCAATGGCATTATAAAGTTTTCTCGAGAAATGGAACATTTTAACCTAAAATAGGTTAAGTGCGATGAAGCCCACTGAATAAGCATAATAATGAAAGTTCTTTCTGAAGAACTAAAAATCTCCAAAAATATTTAAGCACAGTAATATACAACGAAAATCGTTCATGCTGAAACCGTTTTTAACACTTTTCAGAACGAAAATTGTGAGGTGATTGTCAACGCTGCGCACTTCAGACAGACGATTTGAAACTACAGTAACTATATCTTAGTTAAAAAGTTTACTAAGCAAGAAGAGGGGAAGCACTTTCAAAAAAACGTATTTCATCCTTGATATAAATTCTTTATATCAATGTCATTGTAAAAGTTAAAGTTCCTACAGCAAACCCATAGCGAACACCGTATGGGCTTATTAAAGCGACCTTATTGTATGGGATAATTATTTCAAATAAATTACTTCAACTCGCGGCTTTGCTTTCGTGGATAACGGAAGAATTAATTGTTTATTTTAAAAAAAATCATTTCTATTGAGGTAAAAATATTTTCTATGTTAATTTCCATGACACGGGCCATATTTTGCAAAATTACACGAATGTCGGTTAGGTAGTTGAGGAGTAAACCAATAAAGAAAAAAAACTCATTTTCAGAGTTATAATATTAGTTATAATTAATCCTTCCAGAAAGCGAGCCTTCGTTCAGTATTTTACATTATTTTAAATTCGCGCTTTAATCCTTATATAGGCTTTAGCCCAAATGTAATTTGTCACAAAAGTTACTTATCATAAATATACTTAGACTACTGGTATTATCCTTTCCAAGGTGAGCGTTATAGTTACGCAATAATTTCCTGATTGTACATGCAAGTTTTGTGCATATCACCCATAGCTGGACTTTGATAATTATAAGTTACGTAATAGTCAAGTCTACTCGTATATCAAAAACGGGCTTATTAAATTTTTCAATTATTCTAATTTGCGTCATGTAAGTAACATGGTTCTTATTTTGCATGATAATTTGAAGTACGAATACGGACAGATCCATTTTATTGTGATTTCTATAAATTTCAATCATTCCCATAAAATAATTAGGAAGAGATGCTTTTCCCACTTTTCCTAAGATCTTGAATGAAACTTTAATTTAACATAGATTGAGTTGAGTATCCAAATATTAAAGATTAAACACAGAACAATATTCACTGTAACTGTTTTTAATATAAATTATGATTTAGAAAGAT
The DNA here is from genome assembly GCA_039881145.1 of Druceiella hillmani. NCBI lineage: Eukaryota > Metazoa > Arthropoda > Insecta > Lepidoptera > Hepialidae > Druceiella > Druceiella hillmani. The sequence goes on along the minus strand of JAYKKI010000054.1, from coordinate 12,265,273 downwards.
TGACTACAATATTATTATTTTATTTTTCTCAAGGCTTTCACTTGCATTAGGGCCTAGCTTTTTTAATCAGTTAAGGTTAGATATATATCAGTGACAGTGATATGTGGTCATCAATAGACCACCTGTCAATTATTGCCAATGTTGCAGTCATAATAGACTGATTATTTTTTCTTTATTTTTGATTTTCAGAGATAGTATCTCATCACATTTTCTTTCTTCGAAATCAGTTAGGAATGTATTACTGAAACCTGCATCTAAACCGACTTAATAACTTTTAGTGATGAAAAAACAAATACATAGATAGGCAAAAATACTTAATTAAAAGCTTTAACTTGCCTTGTTTTCTGTTTTCTTGACAGACATTTTGTAATCGACATTTCATCCAGTTGGGCTTGATTGGCGGTATTTGTAACTCTGTGAACAATAGACTATGAAAAATATTTTCGTAGATAATGGAAACTAATTTTAATATTTATGAACTGTTTAATGAAAATACCATCTACCTATTATGTGGAGCCTTCATAACATATCGATATATCAGTCGACGTAGAAAAACAATAAAAATTCATAAACTTTAAAAGAAGAAGATGTACTTCAATGACAAACCGTGTGAATAAAGCACGCACTAATAATATAATAACAAGTGAGTTAATAATTGATAATAATGATATGCCCGAACACTTGTCAATATGCGACTAATATCCAATTTTTAAATTATTTTCAATTATTTCAACATACACAAGCGAAAACTAATTCACGCGAAATCCATTTGAGATACGAAACGCAACTTGCATGCCATGAAATAAACGGACCTCCTTAGTATGATTATTAGCTTTCCTCATAATTTCCCGGACGAGTTACGTAATAGAAAACTCTCAAATATTCACTTGTCATAACACTTGAAAGATCCACCTTTTATTAAGACTTATCGCGTTTCACTCTCCATTCCAAGTGTGTTTGATCGAGTATGAAATTTGTCATAAAATTTTCGCTTTTTATGATTGAGCCATTCGGCGAGATTCATTTGCGACTGCGAGATGCATCGTCATCGCCATGGGGCAAGGAACCCGCTGAAAGATGGCTGGCTATTTCTTTCGTGGTATTGAGATTTATTGTTTGGACTGGAATTTATTTCAATAAAATCTGTTTGGAAGGTAAATTCGATTCTTTTTTATGAGAAACTCGAAACGAAAATCGGTTGCCGGGGATCGAGTTTCGTTTGATGGATATATATTATCGAATTTAGGACGATTATTTATCGGAAACGGTTTAGTTTTAAATTAAGGAAGATTTACTATGTCCATAAGATGAATTATACTTGCTATAAATTAATTATATTGAATAACCACATTTACTTAAAACTTTTATGAAAGTTTAAAATAACAGACGAATTATTCTCCCTATATAAAGTTCATTCGCATGTGGTTATAATATGGACAGGGATAGGAATTTTTTGCCTAAATGTAAAGATCTATTCTTTACATATTTTGATACTGAATGACGTGTGTCATCATGAATTTATTGAATTACTTACAATTTCATATAAAAGTGAAGATGTGGTTGCATTAATATAGAAATTATCAATGTGAAAAGGAACAGATGCTTTCAGCCATAATACAAAAAGCTGAAATGGGGCATCATGATTACTTTAATTTCACATTATGTATGTGGAGTTATTAAATGTTACCCTCTATTTCTTTGTTCATTTCTATGTATAACATTTTTAGAACGAAAGCAACTCAATTAAAAAATAATGACAGAATAATAAGCTTTAATTAAGATCAGATCATAAAGTTTAACGTCGTGTTCTGTAACTAGAGAATAGAAGTAAATAAATGGTTTTCACGCTTTGCCCCAGGTGTGGCATCAGGTTTTTAAAATAAATTAAGGATTCGTTTACCCTTCTTTACCTTCAAACTTTCGTTGTGAAATGGTATCAAATTAATTTGTAATGTGGAACACATTGCTTCAAATTTATCTGTGGATTAGAAAAATCTATAAGTTTGAAAAAAAATCAATGGGTTTAAAAAATCTAAATATATTCCTATTATCACCATTCAACTTTTTTTTAAATAAATGTTTATACAATAACTTTTGGACAAATATACAGAAGTAGTTGCATTTTGTATAGCTTTGCCAGTGCATAAATTTGTGGTAAAATTATTAGGGTGAAAGGCAAAAACGTCGTGGTAACGCATCGAATGTACAATCTAAATTGATAACCTACCAACATCAAATGTGCTTGTGGTTAACTCAACTAAAAATGAATACATTTTTGTAAATAGTATTGAGTTCACAATACATTCACCACGATTCATAAATTCTAATGGCCTCTTCGAAAACAGAAGCTGAACAGGCCTCTGTTTTCTTTATTTACCAAATTTTTTTTTATTTACCTTATAGCTCTGCATTTTGAATGATGTCCCTCAGTAGGATCGTGTATGAGCGTATAAATAGTTTAATACGTATATAATATATTAATTTACGAAACATTCTAAACTATATTTTAGTTGCATTTAGCATTATTTCAAAAAATTATTTTTCCTATTGATTAACTTATTTATGGTCTTGTTTATCCAATTGTATTAAACAAAAAGGAGAACTACGCTCATAATTTCAACTTAAGATTAAAAAAGGTAAAACAAATATCGTGAGCAACCAGCAGACAAATGCCCTCTAAAGAAGCACTCGACGAAGATCGACTGCCCAAAGAGCGACTCCACAGCACTGAATAAATTTGAAGTGAAAAAGTTTTTTAATATTCAAAAAGATGATGGTGGCCACCGCAGAACTCCTCGAAATGCGCGGTGAGAGGCAATTTTAAATTGAGTCTAAACCTCTCAAACTGTTTTCAAATGGATATTTTCGACTTATTCTAACATGGTTTAAGTCTGTGAAATATCGAAGTTTTAATTAGAAGCTGTATTGCTGTATTTGCCTTAAAAGTTTATCTCTTATAACTTCATCGTGTCTATATTTATCTATCCTATTCCTCCCCAAAGTTATAAAGTAGAAGTGAACTTTTTTTGCAAATGCTATCGAATGAGACATCACTGGATAGATCATTCAAAGTAATGTTGAGAATCTGTTTAACAGTTTTGATATTTGAGCTCCGTTTGCGAAACATTAAACTTCAAAGTGACTTGCAAAGAATTGCCCATTTTGTATTTTTTCAAACATGAGTTTGAAAAATCTGAGAAAGTTCGAAGTGCTATTTGATTGGAACTTTCAAATTAAATAAATTCCATCAACTTTTATTAACAATTTTGTGGAATGTTGACAAAAACAGAATTCTACTTAACACAAATCCTAACAAGAGCCTGGACGGTTTATTTCAATTTTAGCATTTGGTCCACAATCATTTAATGCATATCCCATTATTGAAATAGCTTTGATCAGATTAATTACAAAAAACGCTAATAGATGGCATTTGCAGTACCAATTTATACAGATAATAAAATTGTAATAGAATTAATTCTGTATATGTAAAATATTTTAAATTTATTGATTTAGCGTATAGAATTATAACAGAAGCCAGAAAATTTATTTTTGAAATCTTTGTCGGTGTGTTATATACTTTTCAATCTTGCGAAATGTAATAAATTAATTTTAATGACATTTGGTAAGGTGATATTAAATATCCTCTCGGACATTGCCACAACATAGATCACTATTGATTTAAAAAACCCAGACTTTGTAAATATTACGATATCCCTACTAGCAGTACGCCACCTATTAGCGCTTTTAATAGGCTTTATACTCATAGATATATTAAGATATAATAATAATATTCATAATAGTTTCCACAGTTCAGTTAGATAAGCATATACGTGTGTATAACTATTTGCAAATAAGACAAATGAACAAAGCCATTATATTAATACAATATGTATATAAATATGAATAAAAGTAACGAAATTATTTAATCAACTATGAACCATACGATTAATTCATTCTCTTTATTCTGAAGTCTAAATGATAACTTCATTTTAATTTTTTTTTCTCCCAAGCTTGGTTAAATATAATTCTCAAACCATAAGTACTCAGTTTTATAATTTCGTTCCTAGATTGATATTTCCATTCGTCAATAGTTTTATTACAAATTTAACGTTAAAGTCCAATATTTTACTAATTTCAGCATTACTAATATAAATCAATATTTAACTATGTGAAGATCAATGAAGTATGGTTGAAATTACTGTAATGTGCAAAATCATGTAGGTTAGGCAAGTTTATTTACAACTAAAAGGTTTATTAGAAATCGTTCGAATTAAAAAAGACATTTGGTTTTACATAAACTATTTACATAATCCGGCGTCTTTTCGCATTCTAATCATATTTACGCAATTGTTACGTAAGTGATTTATTATGTCGAATTTTAAGGGAAGTAGAAAATTCATGCCAAGGTGTAAACCATACATGATCAAATTCTCAAACCTATATTTTGTATAATTTCTAAATTTGAAGGCATTAAAATTTTCTTCAATTTAATCTCTTTATCTTTATCTTTCTCTTATCATAATATGTGGGTGGATACGTAAATCCTAATTCAATTAACTGAGTAATGTTCCTTCATAAAAACATGATATTTTAATATTGTGGAAACCATACTTATTAGGGGCTGAACCTAATATGTTTTTCTCTACGCGGAGTTTGAGAAAGGCATGTGGTTGGGACACTGAGGAAAAGCATAAAATAAACAGGGGAGACACTGTGTTTCCGGCATGATTCCAGCGTGTGGTGCGACACATGACTCGTAGAAATATCATTGTGTCTCTCCTTTATTATGTTGAGAGTTTTTTTTTTCATTTTATCTTCGAATCGATCTCGAGCGCCTTTGAAGAAGTGAATAGTACGTTCTTACTTTTCAAATAAATTCTCGCACCAGTTGTCTTGTGACATCGCTTTAATTATTGCAACTTTTTCACCATTCAACGTTATGAAATATTGACAAACCCGTATCTGGTAGACCGCTGCAACTAATTGTTTAGAAATTGAGTTTATAGCCAAATACATGATTTATTTTTTAATTGATCCAACTCTCTTACACATATATATATATATATATATATATATATATATATATATATATATATATATAAATATCAAGTACTTTTTACAATGTTTCAACATTTTTTTCTTCTTTTGGAACGAATCACTTATTTATCTTTTCAGCTCTTCTCATTTCAAAAAATAATATAAATGTCACTAGATATTAGTGAGTGAACACTAATTTATCTTTTGTTCTGAAAAATAACTGTCGAAACGAATCCTCGCAACAAAATATGAATTGAAACAGTATTTTAATGATGAAGTAATAAACGATTTTTTAATAACTCCAATATATTATCCGCTACCAGTGTTTCCTGAAGATTCTTATTTATTCCCGAAAATAAATTTTGAAATATTCATTTTATGATAAAAAGAACTTAAACTCGTGACAGCTTTCCAAGTCCTTCGAAGAAATATCTGAACAAGAGTGGATTATCTGAACAAGATCAATATCTGAACAAGACCAATATTTTACACAATAATTTCGACGAACACTAAAGCGGAAATTGTTTTACAATGTACCGATTTTTATACTGACTGATAAATTTTGATGAAGATCCAGGTTCGACACTGTAAGAAAACGGAGAACATATATAGTGCTATAAACCATCCTTAAACTATTCTCGGCACCTTACACTAAATAATTTTCACTTTTTTAAAAATTTTAGCCTCGTAATATTTTCCACAAAACGAAAAATATTTCCAAGAAAAAATTTTTACTCTCCACGATTAACCAAAAGAAATTATTTCTCTACTGCGATTGACTAAAAGAAAACTTTTTCTAAACGCTTTTTTCTGAGTTTTCTTATTTAAAGTGTCAAAACTTGAAAACAAAAGATCTCAAGAACATATTTTACTTTTTACTAAAGATATCAATATGAACCAATTTCATTCAAAATGACACAAAACTAGCAAAATGAAGACTTAACCTTAACCTTTTATAGTCAATAAATGCATGTTCCGAAATAAAACTAATAAAACAAACTTACAGAATAACTACTTTAAGGGTAATTTTCGAATCAGTTATTGAATTTAACGACATGAAAGCTGAACTTACAACTCAACATCATCATTTTCAAACAACAAGCGTCATAATTTAAATAAACAACGAAAACTTTATTAACGCGAAGCAGGTTACTTAATTAAAAATCTGCTGGAATTCTCGTTTTAGTTCACTCTCTTAATAAAGCAGAAATTTTAATAATTTAATTTAGGATTTATAACTTCGAACGAGGCCAGGAGTCGTTTATGAAACAGGAATGCAAATTTTAATAAAGCGAAATGTTGCAAATTGCCGGCTTACCTGCTATTCCCCTTCGGTGTAACACCAGATGAATGTTATCTTATAAACTTATTGAACAAACGTTTTTCTTTTCCCGTTTCTTTATGTATAAAGTACAAATAAATATATAATTAAATTACCATATAATTAAATTACTATTATATAATTAAATAACTCGTACCAATTTATAAATACATAATTTTTAAATATTTTTTCAGGGTACAATGACATAAGAGTTATATTTGTAAATAAAATATATGACCGGTCTGCAGGGCCAGACTGGACCGAAAGGGCCCGCGTGGTTCCCCACAAGCTTGGAATAAAGGTAGATGGGATACAATCGGAAATAATGAAATATACATATTATTAATTTTCAATAATATATATTATTAGATAAATATAGTTCTTAAAAAGGATTTAAAAAACCTCGTCGAGTGCCTTCAAAACTGATTATTTCATGTAGAAGTTATTGCCATAAAAAGTTTTCAAAAAAGTGCTTTTTCAAAATAAATTTCAAATATCTTGATGAAGCAATATTTTTAAACGTACATTATTTCTTGTGACAGCATCGAATGCTCCAATTCAGTTAATCGGTCGGTAAATATTGTTTTTCAAAAATATAAAAAAGCGTCATTATTATTTATCTAAGAATGTATGAACCATACTTCATGTAAGTCGTCAACCAGGGGGTAGGTAGGGTCGTGAGCCCGCGCGGCTTGGGCCCGGCCGGCAATCGCCACCTCGACTGTATGGTCAGTCCGACACTGCCTATCTACTATATTTATAAAACTCAACGTCTCACGCCTTTCCTTCTTTTTGTTAACTTGTCCCTTAATATTCACTGAATGAATTTTGAATGAATGCAATTTATATTGTAATGCATAATGTTAATGTATACTGTGAGACTATTGAGCTATAGGAATATTTGTGAAGCAAGTTGGAGAAAGATACGTAAATTATGGCCTGCTTTAGATTACACATCCTAAATGGTTAGACATGTATTAAAATAATCCATCACAGTTAGAGCTACTGAATGTTCATTCTGTCTTCGGAATATTATTTCTTTCACTTAAAATTTCTCCGTTTCTGCCTTTACGAAGGTAATTTTGGCTTTAAACTTTCGACGGCCGAAATAATTTTATTGGACAAAGTTCTGCTTTGAGTTGATCATCGAAAGTGTTCAGAATTCTGGAATGAATTTTGGAATTTCTTCTTCTTCTTTGCTTCTTCGACTTTTCTTTCTCTTATATGCTCTTTTGAATACTTCCTCTAAAATTCTGGAATTTCTTTTGAATAGTATTTTCTGATATGTCTCGTTATTCTGTTTGTTCTACACATTTCTCGTGTAATCACTATTGTATGTGCTCTTTGTATTCCCACAGTATTTTTATCTACATTAGTAACCGCATCTTTGAATCTATTTTTAGGGTTCCATACTTTAAAAGGGAAAACAAAACTCTTATTAAATCGCTCACACGTCTGTCTAAATGTCTAGCAAAGCCGTTTTTCCCAGAAACCAATAAAATATTTTAACCCGAACTATTCACAATAGCTAAAACTTAAAAATGTTTTCTTGGAAATTTTAGGGAGGGTAAATTAAACACATGATATTTTCTTAATTCCATTTGTAGAGAGGAGTGTCGTTTAAAAGGGCTTATTATAAGGATCTCAGAAATACTGTTTTCATAGTTTTAGATATTACGTTTTTAGGTACATAATGGAAAATATGAAAGAAATATTTCCCACCGTTTATTTCCGAAACTACTCAAAGAAATGTAAACTTTTAGAAACGTCTGAAAAAGTTATAGGAAAACCAGAGTAATGATTCAAGACGTCATAATTTTTTTAAATATTCCCCATATTTTTACGCCAACTAAAGATTCAGGACTCATTTTTTTTTATTTTCAAAGCCTATTTTCTCAAAACCCGTGCAACATAGAAAATTAAAAGTTGCCGTAGTAATATACCTTATTAACTCACATATTTTGCACATATTTTACACTGTCAATTTATTTAAAATATACGTATAACAATTAAAGAAAATATAAAGAATAGCTTTAATTTTTTTTCCTCATTTATTTTCAAAATATTTCTTACACAATTTTATATTGTATATTTTAAAAGATATTCTAAAATATGTGCAAAAATATAGTATTCCACCTTCTTATTTCTAAAACTACTGAGTTAAATATCAAGAAAAAACGCGGTTGGTAAAATCGAACTAAAAGATTGCAGGAAAATTATAGCGATTGTCCTAAATCTTATCATTTTTTTAAATGCACCATATTTTTGCACCTGTGAAGTATGTAATATATAATACGTTGCAATATATTTATATAAAGGAAATCTATTTCTAATTTCTACTTCTATTTCTTACAAGTCTATCTCAATTTACTGTATTCTTCGGCTATTTAAAAGTTTTGTCGGGTAATCCTCTGATTTTCCCATTTTAACTTTTCTGCAATTTACTTCAAAAGTTAGGACTTTTAAGTTACTGACTTAAAAATGTAGGTAAAGCCGACATTCGCGCTACGATTATATCCAGAATGAGTTAGTTCTGACAAATCCCTTTTATTTGAGACGCAGCATAATATTTTCCAAGGTCCCTTACATTTAAGATGTATCCGTTTGGTTAAATATTTCATCTTTTGGAGATCTCCATGACGTTCTATGTATTTCCTTATATTAAAATGGTCTACAAGATACAACAAGTTCGTATTTATTGGCGAAATAGGTTAGTTTCTTCCATTGTCATTTTAGCAAAAATCAAACAATAGGAATCTCGTCGTATTTCGTTGTATTACAACATCTTCAGATGGGATCATCTTTGCTAATATCCCACCTGAAGATGTTGTAATACAACCAAACCTAGGTCGTGGTAAAGAAATTAAAGAAAGTAGAAATAATACTACATCACGTAGTTTCATTTAATTGTTTATTAATATGAAAAATACAAAAAGTTAAATTTTCCTTTCAATATTTACCAAAAGTGAAAAATAAAATTGTGAACAGAAATAATGTTTGTTATGAATTATTTTTAAAAATTATAAACAAAATAAACCTATATTACATAATCTCAGTAGTAATCAAACTCGCCATGACTGTGTACACAATCACTGAAAAAAATAATGTTTCAGCTCGAATAAACTTCATACTCGCCTCAAACGTATAGACTGTTTTCGCGGTCGGAAGATAAAGATCTTAACGTCACTTATTGAGAACTTCAGTAACATTCAAAAACTATTAAGTGATTTCAATCATCGTATCTTCAGCAGAATGCACTTCCTCGAGCATCTTCAAAATTTTCGAGACGTTCGAACTAAAGCTCACCTTTGTGAAACACTCTTACTGCCACTGCTTAAATAGGGAGACGTATGCTACTCAGATCTTACTGAGAATCGTCTTAAAAATTAGAACGCCTTCATAATTTGTGCATTTCCTACGTTTTTGTTTGCAAAAAATATGAACATGTTCCTCTATTCAAAGCAACAATTAAATGGACGGGATTCCACAACTCACATATTCATACATTTCTTTATAATACTTTGAACAATTCTTCTTATTCGAGAAGTCTTAATGTTTGATTACAATTAAATTATGCTTAGATTTAATTACTTGTCCGCACATCGCATGAGGTAACCCTATGTAAACCAAATCATTCTCCTTTTTCTTATATCTAAAAATATTCAATTTAATTTCTAAAATTATAAAGTAACATCAGGTTAATTATTTTTCACGAACTGAAAATAACTATTTTTATAATTAGTTTCTTTATATCAAGTATGAGTACGTAAAAGCTTTGCAAAGTAAGTTAAAAATATCATTTCTTTTTCATTCCGACATTTCTTATCATCGCTGACAGTTAATTCTCCCGAATCCATTGCGTTAGATAAAAATGTTATCTAAAAATCGCCGTCATCGCACATACGTTTATTATTTCAGAATTATTCAGGATGCGAAGCATCTGTTGGTCGTTGTTAACCAGAAAATAGAGTCGGGTGAGGTGAACTTTGAACGAGCTCTCACGTTATGATAGATCACTTATTATGATAACTTAGTAGTTTTACAACCAGTAGTTAACCAAAAGTTCTTAAATAAAGACAGGATACTTTATTGTCAAAATTGTATCCAACATTGACACGATACTGTGAAAATGAATACTGTACAAGCAAACTGCGACGAGGGAAGAAACAAAATGTAACAGAAATAAAATAATTGCTTTTTGGGGTTTGACACATCATAACAATAAAACAAAGTCCTTATAAGATCACAAACATGTCCGTCCGTCTGCCAGTTAAAACCGTTTTTTCCACAAATCGTTTGCTTTAAAACTTAAAATTATACATAGTGATAAAGCATAAGCACCTCATAAGCATAAGAACTCGCATAAATCTCAAGTGTTCTAAAATACTAGTGTGATAATATTAAACGGGCACATAAAATACTCGATTGTACTTTTTTAATCGTACTGGTTGCATACCAATTAAAATAGAATATTATACTATTTCCAAAATTTATTCTCTTTTTCCAAATTTTGTATGAAATACTTTTAATAGATATTCTAATAGAATAGAGATATTACCAAAAATGTCCAAAAAAAAAACGCCGGTCTCCTTCACCCCGCTATTTCGGAAACAAAAATGAAAATTATGAAAAAATAATATTACGAGAAGTTTACCTAACCTACTACGATGATTCTAAATCTCATAATTTTGGAGAAATCCCCATAATTAATTAATGTTAAAGATACACCAAGCGATATATTTACATGGTGGAAAATAATGTCGATATTTATAAATGACATCAAATAAATATTACGTGACCAAAATTGACTATTTGTGTCTAAAGGCGTCTAAAGGAATCCTACTCGTATTTAACAGGTTTGTTTTAAAGGAAAACTTTTTCAAACCAAAATTTTAATTTTCCTATTTAAATTTAAACTTTAATAAATATGATCTAAATAAACTTTCCCGCATTAAATTGTGCTACTGCGCAAGACACGTTGTCAGTGCCTCCTATAGCTCCAACGAAAAAAAAAATAAACGTTATAATCAAAATATAAATAAATTAAATTTTATGTAAGTGAAATATTGCTTTCAAGTTATAACTACCTGCCTCTGTTTCATGAATATGTACGAATAATTTTTAATTATTGAAAAACTAAGATTTCAGAAAGAAGAAAGTTCTAAATCATTTGAAACAAGTAAAATATTTCTCGAGAGCAGAATCATCTAAACAGATTATTACAGGGAGTTAGTAATTTTCACAAAAAAAATGAATGACGGCGCAAATGGCTACGAAGATCAGAGCGAGAGAAATTAAATGTATCTAAAGAAGACATCTAATTACGCTTTGATCGTACCTAGTTGGGTCACAACTAGTCCACGAAATAGAGAAGATTGCAAGGAGTGGGGATTAATAAATCAAATAACCGCTAATGAAAGACTCGTTATGAGTAAATATACCAAGTTTTAGCTCAATTGTATCGTTAATTTCTGAACTATTATCGATCAAGTAATTTGTTCTGGGAGAAATCATCGACTAAAGAGAAAATCGAATTTTGAGTTCTCATCAAGTTCCTGACAAAGCAAGGAAATATACCACGAATTATATTGAATGTCATCCGTTTACAGGGACTCTTGCTTTAGCAAAACCATGATTTGCAAGTAACAAAATGTTTTTTAACAAGGTAGAGGTTCGATCAAATACGATCCGCAGTCAGGTCAGGAGTAGCAGTTGTGGGAAATAGTTGGAGTATCTTTTAAAGTCCTTTTGTATATTCTTCATGACCATCTTTGCATATAAAAAGCCAGAACAAGATGAGGGCCAAGAATACTGACGCCGTTGCAGAAGCAACATCTTGTATTCACACGATCATTTGAATCTCATTAGGGAGGATGTAAATAAAATTTTGAAACCTTATTGTTACGGGTGATGAAATTTGGGCTCAGTGTAACGAGCCTGAAAACACAAAAAGTACCACTCCTAAAAGTTCAAGTTATTGCTATCAGCCGGAAAAATCGTGGCGAAGATTTTCTGGACACAGAGAGTATCCTGCTTATATTTTGGAGATATGAGGGTGTCTCCGTAACGAAAAAAGTACTACGCTGGCCTAACAAAATATTTCGAAGAAGCATGGAAAGAGAAAAGGCGAAGAAAATTAGCGGAAGGTGTGCTGCTTTTACCCGACAATGCACCTGTAGATAAGAGCCATGTTGCGATGACTACCCTTCACAAGTACGGCTTACAAATATTGCAACATCCATCTTACAGCCTAGACTCCCATACTACTATTATTTATGTATCTCCCAAAAATGAAAATATAGTTTTGTGGAAAAAAATCATAGCAAGAATGAGAAGGTCAAATCTGCAATTTCAGCTTATTTTTATAAGACAAAAATAATATTTTTTGAGGGTATAGACAAATTAATCAGCAGACTGATAAATGTTTCAGAGTTAAAGTAGAATATATTAAAAAGGAAAAAGAGCACCATGTTTGTTTTGACATTCGTTCCACCCTACTCCATATTTTTTTAAGCAGACGATATATTTACGTTTCTCTATATTCATAGCCGATTCTCCGATACTGTGCGATGTAGAAATTTGAAATTTGGCATAGTAATACACCTTATTAACCAACATATTTAGCTCTAACTGACTTTTTCAAAATATTCATATTCATAAGAGTTATAGGTGTAAATAAAGATCATAATTTCTTTTTAAATTTTATGTATCATATACAGCATCATTTCAAAGAGCTTTGTGGGAGGAGTACAAGAATTATTTTTTTAAGAAATTTTAAACAGAGCTAGTAATATTTAACTGCAGTATTACAGAAAAACTATAGGGATCATCCTGGGTCTTATAACATTTTTTTATATATGCACCATGTTTTTAATCCTGTAAAAGATGTAGTAGGCTATATATTTACGTTGTTAAAAATTAATATTCCTAAATTTTCAAAAATATTATGTTATAGCTGTATTAGTACTTAAATTGGTACGTAACCTTATAGAGCGAGTTGTACTCGTGCTGGACAAGTAAATTCACAATCTATTAAATAAAAAAATGAATGTTCAAATTTTTTTTCAAATCTTCTAAGTTACATTACGCCCTAACCAATTTATATTCTCATCTGTACCACTTATTCCAATTACATTCCATAAGTCATATTTCACCATAAGATTACCATTTAAAAGGGTAATTTAACAGTGTAAGGTAATGCTACAATGCAAGTTTCTTATATTCGCGTCAGTAAATCTTGGAATTACTCCGAAGATATAGATATGCGTTTTATATACAGTCATATTATATATAAAACGCATATCTATAGATCTTCAGATTAAATATGAAGACATAGTTCATATTGTATCGCTCTTAAACGGAAAAAGTTATTATGTTGTGACCCACAAACGGACAGATGAATATAACGAATTATAAGAAATTGGTTTTTTGTTATTCGGTTTGTTTATGAAATTGTAAAAATTATCATCCACTTTGTTTATTACTAGTCAAACACCGCTTTCGTTTGCGTGGAATTAGTTTTTTTTGAAGCGAAAAAAAATGACATCTCATTTTCTTTCATTTTTTTTATACGCAATATTTGGTGATTGTTTGTCCTCAATTAATTATTATTAAAGAAGGTTAATTTTTCATTTCGAATATCATCAATACTAACAAGGTTTAATCAAATCAAAAATGACTACACGGGGAGCTAAGTTTAATAAAATGCGCACATGAAAATACAATAGATATTTCAAATAATCTTGGCTTAAAACAGATAACTTCATAATTTTATTTCTACCTCTTACTACTCTGATATCCGATCAACTATCGAGAACTCAATGCAACACATAGAAATAGTTTTGTTCTCCTGAATTTCTTGAATAACGAACATAGGGATAATAATAAACACAGGAATAGTATACAAGTGAACATGGCATACATGTGAACAATTACACAGTTTAAACATTAGAAATACATAAACGCAAGAATGATTTGTGCCTTTTTAATTATTAACTTGACAAAGAATAGTAAATATGCTCCACAATGATCTACGAATTATTATTAAACTATATAACAGAGCAACATGAACGTAACAAAACACGCGAAAATTGTTATGATAATAAAAACAAACTAATTATCTATCCAACACGAAATAGAACATTACAAAATAAATCACATCTATACGTATGTAAATAAATGCCAATAAATCAAACTAAAAATTATATTTTCAACAGATTCAAAATATACTCATCCTTCAACATTTATATACCCATATACAAAAATAATTTCTGATTTTTCAATTACTGATTTGTTTAAAATTATAAATATGCTTCATAATTATACCACTACTATACTACTGGTCATTATTTAAGTATACTTCATATTTAAGTTTCTACTATACTAGTACGCATTATTACATGACCATCTAATATAATATCAAATAAGTAGGTACTCAAAGGAAAAAGTGTTGTGCATATTTATATAAAAAATAACTTATCTGTGTCATTATTAGTGTTGCATACTGAAAAAACTGAATAAGCGTGGGGTATAGGTGGGCACCTATGAAGAAATAGGTGGACTCCCATGCTTTTATTTGCCACCAGGGCGACGCGAGGTATATTGAAGCGAGGTATATTGAAATGTCAAAAGGGCATCGTATACGTTTATAATAAGTCAAAACTTTCAAATAATATAATACACATTATTAGTGTTTATTTCAGTGTTTCCTAATTGTACACCAGTATCTCTTTATTGTATTAGATAAAAAAAATAAATCAAACTACATACTTATGAATGTTAAAGTATTAAAATGCAAACTAAGAAAAAAAGGCGCAAAGCAAAAGTTATTAAACGGTAATGTGTATAACTAATGTTATTTTAGATTTATTATTTATCTATTATCTCATATTTACTGTGTTATATTTATTTGTAATTTACTATGTTTTTAATAGATAACATGCGCTTGATAGATAACCTTGTACCTCGATACAAAGAAGTGACATCTGGTGAGTAAAAAAATATTAACCCTCATTAGAGATTAATGAATTTTTAAAGATTAATGAATTTAAAAGGACTGAGTTTGTTTTATTTTCAGTGCGAATTTTATTCGAAAATCGAAAAAAAGTTAGAGCCATATCGTTCTAGTATCTAACTAAATAAAAAGAATGACTAAATTAACTATGTTATTATTACCATCTAATGAACATATCGACAACCACTGTTTCTCCAAAAGATTATACCCAAGTTATTCGTATCACAAAATCAAATTTTACAAATCACAGTATCAAATTATAAAACAATGAGTTTTGTAATTACATTCGCCACGTGTATATCAATCACAGCTCACCCGAAAAGCATTTCGCTGAGCGGGTACACAACTACCTTTTTATCCATAATTTCGGAACTCTTCGAAGGTATCAAAACAAACAATTTTAAAAATTGTTCATGGTAAGAAATTTTTAAATGATGTTACCTTAATTTTTTGTTAATTTTTAAATCATGTTTAAATCATGTTTATGGTAAGTTAAATTTTTAAAAAAATGAAGATCTTTTTAGAGCAAACCCAACACTATTAAACTCTCGGTATTCACGTAGTGGATGATTTAAAACCCATGATATTATAAATAACGATTTAGTAAGGCTTAGTATTTATGAGCGTTCGAAAAACTCAAAAAATTATTGCTGCGTACGCAAGTATACTAGATATACTAGACGATGGTATTTTCGTGTCATCCATTCCCGAAAATAAACAATGAACTGCATAAAACTGCCCAATATGCGTATAAGTCGGACACATTGGCCAGAAACTGAGTAAACTTTTGCAAAAGCGCCAAAGTTACAAACGATCTTCTAGACAAAAATTGATCCTAATATCGAAAAAGGAGACATTGATAGGACTTTTTAGCAAAATCCTGTATAAATATTGCGACAACAATAAAAGGTCAAAAAGGACGCAAAAATTATTCTGGGAACTGTCTATACTAACTATAACGTATTTAGTGTAATACGAGAACTGAATTTTTAAAAAAAATTCTGATCTACTTTACATTGTGAATTTCAATATAGAAAATTTCCTAACTTTGCTTTAATGAACCTTAAATTTATACAAGTAATCTAGACAATTAGACAAGTCTAACAGCAAATGAAAGAAAGCGTTTTTCAATCATTTTTCTTTTGATGAATAAACCCCTAAAAATAATCTTTAAACAATTTTAAAACTTCAGTCACTGATTTTTTTCTGTTCAAGGTTTGAAAATATTTATCATATTTAGAAACATATATTTTTATTTGAATATTAAATCATATTATAGTTCTATGTCTAAGATATAGATTCCTTCGTTACTCAATGATTCATTACAATGTTGTTTTGCTTCTAATGATCCTAAAAAAATATAATTTGGAACACGTATTCCAAGTATTTGAAAGACTTGATCTACAAAAATTGAACGCAGAATGAAATAAAAAGATCTCAATTTCTTATTTAACTAACGCCAAAGTGTACTAAATTTTCAACAAAAAATAATTAAACTCAAATCTCTGAAATTATCTCTTTATTTATAACATAGCGTGAAACTTTTCACAGAATTAATTCATATAATATATTCCATTGTAGTTTTAGAATTAATGTGATTAGATACTTCATTTATATATAATGGGTAAGATATTCACTGAATAGATTCCCAAGTATGTAAATCAGATGTAAGTACTAATAATCTTTTTCAGAGAACTGAAAAATTATTGAATAATTTATATTGAAGTGGTTTACATAAATCAACACATTTTACATTTTATGCAAAAATTAATTACGCTTCCCATCGGATGATATATGTGGATAATTTATATGTACGATTAAGCGTCTGTAAACGAATTGAACAATAAAACCTTTAAAGTGTTTTCCCATAAAGTTACATTGTTCAAAACAACGAATTATAAAAATTAAATTGAAAAATAGTAAATTGTTTTTATCGAAATTACCTTCAGTTCATTTAATGAATAATTAACGAAATGTTTTTTATTATAAAATTATACGCCTTAACAATGTGGATTCCTAATAAGAATTTTTCATGTTACGTAATTATTAATAAATATTAACAAATTCTAAGGCAGATAATATACCTCGTAATATTTTTATTATCACATTGAAATACATCATTCGGCAAACTTCTATAGAATAATTTACAAGATGAACACTTACATATGTTTATTATACCGTATTTATGCCAAACACTTTAATTAAATACTTCCCTGCCCCGTTATAGCGACGCCACCGGCTTTAGAAATGTTGGATTTAAAATGCAACCGATCTCTTAATCCAGATTTACTGAAGCGATGATGCAATTTAAGGTAAAAGGATGTGGCAGTGAATGAAATTAAAATCTCATACGTAAACCTACTGTAAACAATATTTTTAGTGAAGATATTGTTTTCCTATATTTATTGATAAAATATTAAATTATAAGATAAATAATATCTGGGAGATGTCACTCTCCGTCATTTACAAATTATTGCCTCGAAACATTTTGTATCTCGTATTATAATCTGAGATAGCCTTCTTTGTTCAGCACATGTGAGAGTTCACGAACATGATCTATTGTTTGCATCGAAGTCCCCGACTAATCTAAGCAGTCTCCTTATTTGTTATCTTTCTGTTAATGCTTCTTATATGTATTATGGTTCTAGCGTGCAATGTTCAGCAGTCATGAAATTCCAAAGCATTATACGTTCAACACTATTGCAACTGTAATGTCCTACATCTACTGACAAAACTGAGGATTATGCTAACAGAAATCCAATGATAATATTCTTCAGCTATTGGGGTTATATTAACATAATTCCCATTTCCCTAAAACAGTTATATCTGCGAAAGCCAATTACGAAAGAAATAGAAAAACAATTCCTAACAAATCACGTTAAACGCTCCATTTTTAACGTGTCATTACTCTGGGACCAAAGTGACGTAAGACATACATATACAGAGAATACACTTTCTCCTACGTCACTGCCCAATTGAGATGGCGTTGCGTCTTTGGGCACGACGATTAAGTTCGGCTTTCACTTGAAGTTGTAAAGCTTTGAAAATTGTAGGTCCCTCTACGAGTGTGGCTTGATAGAATTTGTAAACTGAAAGTTCTTTCTCGCAGTTTACGAACAAACAGTCTCTGTAGCCGCTAAAGAAAAGTATTTATTTATTCGACGGTATAAAATTACGACCAGTTGGATTTGTAACCTTGTTCTATATACGTGGTTTATACATTTTATAAATTTAAGTCTTATAACGATAACGTTTAGGAAAAATAGGGTAAAATCAAATATACAAATCGTACGATTAAGAAGGTAGACAAAATAGTTATGAACACAAGAAGGCGGCCTATAAACAAACATAGAAAATAAATATTCATCGACCTTTTCTTTAAGTATAAGATGAATTTGGCATTAATTTCGAATTTGTGGACTTTTAACTGTTCGGATGATTTCACTATATCTTCTTTGATCATGGTCCTAAGTATAAACACACACACACAAATAAATATACATAAATATATTTGTATATGCATGTTCAGTGATTTTTTGATAGTTTGTGAGTTATAAATTGTTTTAGCCAAATTCACCGAATAAAGACAATATGTTGCTTTGTGCCATGTAGAATCGTGATAGAAACTTGATTTTCTTTGTCAACTAGTTACGTATTGTTTTCTTAAAAGATTTTGTCGCTCATACAAATTTAATTCCAATTAGTCCTGAAACTGCGTTCATTACATCCTAATATTACACTTCGGTGTGAAAATGGTGCCGTTTGGTGATATTCCAAACTAGAGCAACATATTCTTAATTGCATGATGTAAAGAAGTTCTTTAATTAAGTATTTCAAATTTTAATTATAACAAATGAAAACCGATATTTTATGGTTAAAAAGTCTGAACCAACTTCTCCTTAATTGTGATAATTTAGCATCTTTTGTTCTTCTTGTATTATCACTTTCACAATTGGCGTGAGCAAATTGTGAAATAATTATCGGCAAAGTCAACTTAATCGAAACTAAAACTGAGAATAGGATTGTTACTTCGACAGTAAATGATGAGCAAAATAACGTATTCAGGCTCAAGTGAACTATAAAAAATCTAAAGCTATGATTGACGAGATATATCATATGTAAAACTAAATACATGTTAAAGAAAGAAAAAGAAATTTTGATTAGCAGTTTGAGAAATTTGTATGATGATTGTGTTTTAAGTTTAGATTGTTCTACTTTGACTCAATGGTAATAGTTATATCAAATGATAATTGAAATAAAGGAAAAATGAGATGCGCCAACGAGGAGTTGAAACAGAAAAGAATAATCTAATGACAACATAAAATAATTTGGTGAAAAAAGAAATCTTCGATAAATTCTGGGACAGATACGATGACATTAAACAACCAATATGGTTTGCTTTTGATTTACTCTTTTTAGGAGTTTTAAAACATTTTTAGGGGGTATTTTGTGAACTCTGTAAACACTAAATCTGAAGTAAGTAGGTTTTTGGCTATTTGTACTACAATTTTTTAATGTAAATAAGGTCCTACATATACTCACCATTTGCATTCCGATTCCTACGGGCATGCTATCATGGCATAGTTGTAAAAAATCCTATGGGATAAAAATACTTGGGATCTCGCTCTGACCTTGAATCATTATCATCCATTATCGCCTTTTATGGCGGTGTCTTGTTTTAATTTTATTTGCATTTAAAATGTTGAAATAATTAATAATACGTAAAAGACACAACGCTCATGCCACAAAAACATTTGTGTCCGCCATTCCTCGAGTTTAGATGCAAAACTGACAGTTAAGGTAAGTGTAAACATTAATTGCTGTCCGAATTGCTGTGGAAATATTCTGAGAAGTCTAAAAGGCAACGCAATGAACAATGGCTACAGCGAAATATAAACCAGGAGATACAGCGCCGAGCTATAATTTTCTCTCGAAATGGTTACATGTGTTATCATTAAAAAATTATAACTTTATATTTTAGTGTAATTTTTTCATTAAACACAGAAGGCGTGCGTACATGCATGCGTATGTGCGTGCGTACGTGTGTGCTTATGTGTATTATAAAACAATTGCCTCCCGTCATTGACGCATTTTGTTTTCCTAAAATAATTTTTCCTAAAATAGAATGTGGGAGGAGAAGTATTCGTTCATATTGAAGAGTTTTATGTCCCCACTCTTACTAACAAAACACTTTAGATTGTTGTAATTAATTAGATACTTTAAATAAGTAATTAACGTATATTTAAATAAAACACTTTAAATAACAAATAATAAACGAGTAAATTATATGAGTACACACAAATTTCGATACCCCATTTGAAGGGCTGATTTTTTTTAAAGTAACCTATGTCCTTTTTCAAGTCATTGTCTATCTGTACACCAAATTTCATATATATATTTTTTTGCAAATCTATGCAGTATTTTTTGTATGATTAACGGTCAAACAACCAAGCAAACAAACGACAAATATAGACACTTTGGATAATATTAGTAGAATTTTTTTAGCAATAAAAGAAATTTACTCTACTTGTTTCTAATATATCCACTATATACAAAAAAGATATTTAAACATTATAGGTTTAAAATTTTGTTCAAGACTGTCAGTTGAAAAATGTTTTTAATCAGAATAACATTCTGCTTGAAAGGATGTAAATCTATTCAGGCGTCGTCACAAAAATTTGTGACGAAACTACCGCGACAATAATGGGGATAAAGTGTTATGATTTTAATTTACGAAATCAACAACATTCAGTTCACATTTCTACTGTCATTTTTAAGGTATATGTTTTGTCAAAGTAATCTTTGACGTAAATAAGTTAGTTAGAATCAAACTCCAGAAGGATCAAACATCCTTATTCAACAGTGAAATCTCCCCGTTTTTGCTCGTTTAATTAAAACCAAGCGTATACTAAACCTTATTTCAGATATATTTTATGAAAAGTGGTAATAATAAATTTTTTCTACACAAGTTATATTTTTGTAATGAGTTCTTCGTTACCTACAGTTTTTTCGACTTAATTTACATTTGTTGACATTAAACACTTAATACATAAGCAAGAATACAAACTGATATATATTAAACATTAAAAACATCAACAAAATACAAAAGTGGACTGAAACAAAAATAGCATAAAAAATATTTATAATTTTTCACAATTAAATGAAACTATGTGATGTAGTATTATTTCTACTTTCTTTACCACGACCTAGGTTTTGTTGTATTACATCTTCAGGTGGGATATTAGCATAGATCTTTACTAATATCCCACCTGAAGATGTAATACAACGAAACCTGGGTCGTGGTAAAGAAATTAAAGAAAGTAGAAATAATACTACATCACGTAGTTTAATTTAATTGTGAATAATGAATTTCTACAAAATTAACGCCAAATATATTCAATATTTATAATTTTGTTTTTCTAAATTAATCATGACTTTTTGTATGTTAAATATTTAATGTAAGTGTTCCTTGAATCAAAAAATAAAAATTGCGAATATTTACTTTCGGTAATATACACTTATTGTCCACGGAGCACGTGAATAAACGCGTCCCACATGGAGAGTGTTAACACCATGTTAATAAAGACAAAGTTTTGCTTAATTTCATACCAAAATTATCAAAATGTTTTAAAATATATTCTTCTGACACACAGACAGCCAAGTGAGTCTCATATCGTTTGAGAAGGTAGATCTGTAAAAACTAAACTAAGTTTCATAAAATGTGTTACCTGCACACAATTCATTAATCAGAACAACATTCGTGATACAAACATACGATGTGAGCCACTCTCCCGAAGGTACCATCACTAGCCAACTGCAAATTGATCATTAACAAAAGCTAGCCTAAACCCTGGCCGACGTTGGATTGAACATTGCCTATTCATGAACATAATTGAGCTTCGAGCGTATTGCATGGGGATGCCGAGGCGTAATTTTGATCAATGTCAGGTTCCGCCCAGGCCGTTCAATAAAGTCGTCGCTTTTGTGATGTTGCGTGCTACGAGAAAAAAAGTTTTCTTTTCCATTAAACACTAAATCCCACCATTTTTATTATTCGCGCGTACTGAATTTACTGTTATTTATTGTCGTGAATACTTGCACAGTTCATTAATTTTCTTGTCATCTCATTTTATTGCAATTTGCGTGGAAAGAAATAATAATTTTTTATACATATATACACGCGTTTGTATATATATATATATATATATATATATATAGTATGTAAATAAATTAAAGTTAGCTTCTTCAATCCGTAAGGTGTATCATGGGTAGATTGCAATGCATCTATTTTTTTTAAATCGTACCTCTTTTTCTCGAAATTGAAAAATTTTCATAAACCACTGCAATTGTAAAAACTGTAACGTAAAAATTGTGTAACACCTAACTTGTTTGACTAGTGTTAGATTTAAATTAAAAAAATATATAATTATGATAAAGAAAATATTCTTCTCCAATAAATTTGAAATTTTTAATAATAAAATGCAATATTATGTAATGTGTCTCTTCTGTTAATTGTGTTCAAATATTAATATTTTTTCGAAATTAGAAAGTGACATAGAAGTGCATTTTCCTTAATGAGAAAAATTGTAAATTGCTCCTGTTAGAGTTAAAAATAATGTAAGATTGGAATTGTAAAGTTTACTGATCGTTGGTTTTTTATTCTTTTTTGGACATACACATATACGACAGCATTATTGAAAATGTTAAAGGTCGGATAATAACGTCTGTACTTAACTTGATTTCATAACACAACGCTCTTTTCTAACGCTCAGTTGGTTTCATTTCATGAATTTAGAGGTAACTTGTTTAAGTTTTTTGTTTAGTTTTTATTTTTTTTAGCGTTACGTGAGGTTCTTTGCCTGACGATTTTCTTTAGCGGAAAATAAAAGTAAAACATATGGATAGTAGAAGATTTTTCCCTTTATTTTTAATCTATCTGAAGGAAATGTCATGAGTTGTGTAGCGGCCATTTTAAATCGCGTTATTGACGATGTTGTAATCTACCGAATAGGCATTTAAAGTGAAATTGAAAATACAATCATTTCTGAAGAGGAGCTTTTGAGTCTTCTAATGACAAATTTTTGTTGTTAAAACCACATGGATATTTAATAAAATCAAATACAAAAAATCTATTCTGAAGACGGCTGAAAAGAACATGGCCAATTTCTTTCCAGTAGCACCTAGTAATAACCACGAATTTAAAATAAATAGGAAAAAAATAAAAATAATTTAAAGAATTTTAGCCTATTTTTTGTTGCGTTTGTCATATGTGGATGAGCAATGTAAACGTTATGTGTTGCATTTTTACTAATGATCATATTAATAAGATCAAACTTTTGTATCTAGGAGATAATAATTATATTATATCCAAACACAAATCAAATACATTATAATAGAATTATTTATATTGAAAGTTGGTGCGCTAACAGATGACAGCGCCGGATGACACTTCGTTGTGCTTACTTTCATTGTGAACTGTGTTATTTTTTATACTGCTTTCTAGTATTTTTATTATACCTAGATATTATAGGATTCTGTATGTTAAAAGATTTATTGATAAGTTGACGAAGTGTATAATATTTTTCAAATAATATTAATAATACGCAGGAAAATGTAAATGTAATTATGCTTTGTCAATTTTTACGAAACTCCGAGCTCTTCAAACTTGTTACTTATTGATAATTGATTTATAGATACCCAGGATTATAAAAAAGTAAAAATTGGCAATCTAGGCAGAGGCCCATATGACAATTTTCCGACGTCTTTTTAGATAAGTTTCCCACATAGATATAAAATTTTCCAAAATATGACCTTTTCGTGAGGTTTGGTTAAATATTGAATTTTGCATTTGTTTAATGTGATAAACAGAACGTGCGTAACATTACGCTTCTTTCATTTAATATTTTTGATAACCCAAACATATTTAATTTGGCCTAATCTTCATATTGATTTTACTTACAACTTTTTTTTTGTAAGGCGATGTGTCGCTGTATTCAGTGGCACTAAAATATATTGATGGTATTGGATTTAATGTTCTGTTGCACAATTATATATGTATGATTTAATAGCAAACCCATTTTTAATAAAGAACTGTTAAACGAAAATGTTTCCTACTTTTCTACTGTGTATGTTATTATAGATTTTTAAGTTATGAACATAATAATCTATTCAAGTTATTGACAAAACCAATGGATGTGATGCCTGCCGAAGTTGGTTTTTTGTCGAAAGTTCGCGCTGGAACTTCAACCGCTCCACTGTGGTGGTCGACTACGGCAAGCGAGTCCCTAGCTCATAAAAGCCAATCCCTTCAATAATTACTCTTATTAGGAATAGGTGTTCGAGCTGCGGTACTAGTGCTTGCTATATTGGATTCCAGTTTGATATTGCTGTATATAGTGTTATAAAAATACAGTGAAAAACTTATATATTCACGTATGTAAATAAACTAAATCTAGCCACTTCACTTCAACTACTTGTTTCATTAATCACGTCTAATCGGGCAAATATTATTTTTTATATTAGTCGCCAGGTTCGTAAAAAAATTAAAGTTTATAATTTGTATATAAGTCATAATTATGTGTAAATTAGCATAAACCACGAAATGTTAGTTTGGCAACGTGAAACATTCCAATTGTAAATTGTTAAGTGTCAAAATGAATTGTCATTTAGTTGTTTGAAAAGAATGAAATTATTTCGTTTCAGAACATATTTATACTTAGCTAAATTTTATGTTCAAAGTGCCTTCGTACTTTTGCAGCCGATGCACTTTCGTCGGACCAAATAACATTCCAAAGAGAATTTTAACATTTTAACGATCCAACGGGAATTTTCAGTATACTGTAAGGCCCATTTAGCATAATTAACTATACGTATATAATTTTCCACCTCTAATATTTGTATTTTTTCAATAGCTCATAGATATTGGTTATCTATTTTATATTTTATTTTACTGACGTGTGATTTCAGTAGTTTGCCACAACTCTCTGGTTCTTGAATGATGCGTCTTTGTAAAATTCAGTGTTAGTTAAAAACTTCTTTGTAAATTTGGTATATTTTCTTTCATATTTATCGATATGGTTGGAGTAGTATCACCTGATTTCACCGGATCGATGAACCTTTTCTCACGTATCCCTGTGATGGCATTGACAATTACTTGGCTTTTACTCACTTGTTGCCCATTCGGATAGCATTCAGTGTTCTTAAGGCTTGGCCAATATTATAATGGCATTCGGCATCACATCCAAATATTCACTAGCACTAAAAAACGACATATCGCTAATTCCACTCATTTGATATTAAAAACATTAGAAATATTTCACGAAAACAAGTGACGCGTATTCAATACAAATCAACTGTAATTTTGCAATACTAATTATCTTATCAAAAATATTTAAATATTCTGATCGGTTGTAGAAATTTGGGAGCGTTGCTGCATTATAAATAATCCATGGAGATGTACTTTGAAATCGCAATTAAATTTATAATAATATAATAAATAAGAATTAAATTATAATTTATCTAAATGACAAATGAACAAATATCGTATCAATAGCTATTCCGATAAGTTTGTTTTAAATATCAACGGTAGTGTTTTTTATAATCTTAAACATTTTGGCAAATCACAGATGGATGTTAAAGATTTTTAAATAGCAATAATTTTTATTTACGAATTGTAAATAAGCTTGATATTGAAATTGAATTCTTTTAAACTTTTCGTTTTGTAAAACTTTGCAAATGAGAGTTGGAAAAGTAAAATTCACAATCGATTGCTAGGAAGGATATTTATGCAATGGCAATATTGCATAAATACCCTTCTTAGCAATTTCTTATGTTTAATGAAATAAAACGTGGCAATTTTATGAAACAAAACGGTTGGCGTATTTCCACGTACTGACTTATGGTATGTTTTAAATTTCAGAAAAAGTGGTATGATTTAAAATAGATTTTTCGCAATCCATCCATGATGCAATATTACGGATTGTGTTATTTACATGCTGTAAATATATATATATATATATATATATATATATATATATATATGTATATATATATATATATATATATATATATATATGTATATAAAAGAAAATCAGCTTTTGAAGGTTGGCACCTTCAAAAGCTGATTTTCTTATAATAATTGAATAGAAATTACACCGCATGTTAGGCACTGTGCGAAAATGTTATTTTTGCTTCTTAATAAAGTATATTACTGTGAAGTAGTTCATTTGTATATATTGTGGGTAGATGAAGATCTACTTAATACCATTTACGCTATTGGTATAACAGCATTTGTTTACGTCCCGTTGTAATTATAAGAGGTAAAGATCAGTTATATTATATTATGTTAGAAGTTGAGAATATATGACAGAGATAACGTTACATCAATTGTTAATCGTGGGGTTTTGGAATTATGAATTGTTTTAGCTACCATGTGAGAGTAATATTTCTTATTCGTCTTGTTTCCATGTATTTATTTGTCTCATTGTGTTTTCAGCGAATGGTAACATGGCGAGGTGAGGAAAATTTTCCTCCAGTTTAATTACCAATAAGTAGTTCAGTCACGAGGAAAGCTCGAAGAAAGATGTTATGTACCTTAAAAAAGAATTCCTAATCCTAGATTTTGATCAGAACTAAATGGATTTCCCTATCTGTGGACCACACAAAACGGAAAAAAATACATGTATAGAAACTACATTATAATTCTCAAATGTTTTAAAATGTTTCTATTGAACATGATGATTTTAAAAAAAAAATTACACTTTTTAAAGATACACTCCTCAAAAGTACTGTGCACGAAATCACCTGTAACAATAATAGGCGCGTGCTTTATTACACACAGATGCGAAAAAGACTAAAGATTGCGAGTAAACGAGTATAATACGCATATGTATATATATATATATATATATATATATATATATATATATATATATATATATACACACACATGTAAATAGATGCATGCATATGTGTATAAACATTTATTATTTGTTTCCACGTAAATTACAATAAAATGAGATGACAAAAAAATTAACGAACCGCGCGAGAAATCACGACCCTAAATAACAGTAAACTCAGTACGCGTGAATAATGAAAATGGTGGAAATTAGTGCTTAATCGAAAAGAAAACCTTTTTTTTCCTCATAGCAAACAACATCACAGAACGACGACTTTATTGAACGGCCTGGGCGGGACCTGACATTGATCATAATTACGCGTCGACTTCCGCATGCAATGCGCTCTAAGCGCAATTGTGTTCATGAATACGCAATGTTTAATCCACCGTCGGTTAGGGTTCAGACTAGCTTTTGTTAATGATCAATTTGGAGTCGGCTAGTGATTGGACCTCCGAGAGAGTGGCTCACATTGTATAATTGTATCACGAATGTTGTTCTGTTTAATGAATTGTGTGTAGGTAAGCCATTTCATAAAAATTAGTTTGGTTTTTACAGATCTATATTCTGAAACGATATGAGAATCACTTGGCTTTATCTGTGTCAGAAGAATATATTTTAAAACAATGCAAATTATACAAAAGGAAATTTTGGTATGAATTTGAAGCAAAACTTTATCTGTATTAACATGGTGTTAACACTCTCTATGTGGGACGCGTTTATTCACGTGCTCCGTGGACAGTAAGTGCATATTATCAAAAGTAAATATTCGCAAATTTTATTTTTAAATTAAGGAATACTTACATTCAATATTTAACATACAAAGGCTCGTGATTAATTTAGAAAAACAGAATGATAAATGTTTTTTTATACTATTTTTCATGTGAATTAAGATGTGAACAAATGTGAATTAAGTCGGAAAAACTGTAGGTAATAAAGAATTCGTTACAAAGATATAACTTGTGTAGAAAAAAATTATTATTTCCACTTTTTATAAAACATTTTTTAGGGGACAGTCTTGAACTAAAATTTTAAAACTAAAATGTTAAAATTTTTTTTAATAGTGAATATATTAGAAACAAGTATAACAATCGTTATTAATTTCTTTTATTGCTAAAAAATTCTACTAATACTATAAATGTGAAAGTTTCTACATTTGTCGTTTGTTTGCTTGGTTGTTTGACCGTTAATCATACAAAAAATACTGTATAGATTTACATAAAAATATATATCAAATTTGGCATACAGACAATGACTCGGAAAAGAACACAGGTTACTTTAAAAAAATCAGCCCTTAAAATGGGGGATGGAATTTTGTATGGTGGTCCATATAATTTGTTTGTTTATTATTATTTATTATTTAAAGTATTTTATTTAAGTGTACATTATTTACTTATTTAAAGTTCTATTTAACTATAATACTTTAAAGTATTTTGTTAGTAAGAGTGGGACCATAAAATTCTTCAGTAAAAATTACACTAAAATATAAAGTTTTAATTTTTTAATGATAACACATGTAACCCATTTCAAGAGAAAATGACTTCTCTGCGCTGTTTCTCCTGGTTTATATTTCTCTGTAGCCATTGTTCGTCGCGTTGCCTTTTTGACTTCTCAAAATATTTCCACAGCAGTTCGGACAGCAATCAATGTTTACACTTACCTTAACTGTCAGTTTTGCATTCATACTCGAGCAATGGCGGACACCAATGTTTTTGTGGTATCGGCGCTGTGTCTTTTACCTATTAATAATTATTTGAAAATTTAAATGAAAATAAAATTAAAACAAGACACCGCCATAAAAGGCGGTTGTGGATGATATTGATTCAAGGTCAGAGCCAGATCCCAAGTATTTTCATCCTATAGTATTTTTTACAATTGTACCATGATAGCATGACCGTAGGAACCTATTATGGGGACGGAATGTAAATAGTGAGTATAAGTAGCATCCTATATACATGAAAAAATTGTAGTACAAATAGCTAAAAACCTACTGACTTCAGATTTATTGTTTACAGAGTCCAAAAAATACCCCCTAAAATTTTTAAAACTCCTAAAAGATTAAATCAAAAGCAAACCATATTGGTTGGTTAATGTCATCGTAACACTGTCAGAATTTATCGAAGATTTCATTTTTTCACCAAATTCTTATATGTTGTCATTAGATTTTTTTTCTGTTTTCAACTCCGCTATGGCAATATTATTTATATTTTCGCTTTTGCGGTTCCATGGTGCATGGACTTTATATTTTCATTTATAAAATTTATTCGATGGATCCCACATTAGTCACTTCGGCGCGTAAAACTCTAAAAACTGTAAATTTTTTTTAGTATTATATTCCGTAGGCATTATTATATACCGGTACTTAAATCACTTGTCGATCGAGATAAAAGAATACCAACGTGTCTACTGTTTGCAAGTGCACGGCGATAAGTGAACGAGAGAATTAAATATAAATTAGTGTTGCCGTTAAAAAATTACAAGTTGCCGTGTTTTGGGCGTGGGATTGCCGTATTTTGGAATAATAAGAAAGAAATTGCCGTATCTCATTTATGCTTCATTTAAATTATCATCTGACATGGCCATTACTATTGAGGGAAAGTAGAACAATCTACAGGTGCTACAATGCAGAAAAACATCAGTAACTGAAATTTTGATATTTTTTTAAGATTATTTTCAGGAATCTTTTTCCTCAAAAGAAAAATTCTTCAAAAACGCTTTCTTTCACTTGCGGTTAGACTTGTTTGATTGCCCAGATTACTCGTATAAATTGAACGCCCAATGAAGCAAAGTAAAGAAATTTTCTATATTTAAATTCATAATATAATATAGATAGAATTTAAAAAACAAATTGGTTCTCGTATTACACTAAATGCGTTAGTTGGCAGTTCCCACAATAATTTATGCGTCCTTTTTGACCTCTTATTGTTGCCACAAAATGTATACAGGATTTTACTAAAAAAAGTCCTAGCAATGTCTTTTGTTAAGGTTTACTCAGTTTCTGACTTATCCGCATACCGCGCAGTTTTATGCAGTTCATTGTTTATCTTCGGGAATGGATGATACGAAAATACCGTCGTCTAGTATACCTGCGTACGCGGCATTCATTTTTTGAACGCTCAGAAATACTAAGCGATACAAAAGCTTTATTTATAATATGATGTGTATTATATCATCCATCATGTAAATACCGAGAGTTTAATTTGTCAACTAAGCTTTTCTCTAAAATGATCTATATTTCGTGGATTTTAACTACTTACGTATTTATCTTATTCAAGTTAGATATAATTTTTGGATCGAAATAGGGATATTGTCAAGATACCATTGTTGTATATATGATAGTAAATATAATCTACGTCACGTAAACTTATATATGGCTTTGAAATAAAAATCAATTCGAAATACTAAAGCACTCACAATATTCATATTCTGGCACACTCCTCATCTTACTGTTAAATATTGTCAGACAGATCAATCAATAATCGACTTGAAAATATATATTACTTGAAAAGTTGCCGCCGTCAAATCAAATTTGATTACGTTCCTTCACGGCGAATCAATACCACTTGTACGGGGACTGCGACGCGCCCCCTTTTGTCATCATTAACTGGGGGTGGAGATGTGAGCAGCAAAAAGAGAGTGCGATGGTCTTGCTGCGAATCAACGGTATTGCGATGGATGGCTGCATGGCAAACCAGCCGTTTCCGGTAATAGGAATTTGTATTTGTGAATTCACAGTAATGACGAGTAATTGTTATTCAAGTTGTGTTTGTAACGCGAACTGTAAACTGAAAATGTAATATTACGCTTTTAGTTTTACAGAGAGTACCAGAATACTTGTAGGAAAAATTGTATATTAAACACTATATATTCTTTGCAGTTTTGTAAAAGGCGATTTTTCTTTGTATGTTTGTTTATCTGTCCGTAAATGTGTACTACTTGAAAACCACTTGGTCGATTCGTGAGTAGTTTCTTTTTCAAATTTGTCTATAAAAGTATTAAAGGTAACGTCTCTCTGGCTTTTGAGATCACTCGGGCATCTAAAAGGCCAGAGAGACGTATAACTTAAAAATAACTGGACTTACAGGATAAAATTATTCTAATTTACGTACCATTGCCCTGAAACCTAGAGGGTTGGACCGTAATTTTTTTTTAATTAAACAAGGGTAAAAATGGTCAAGAGTTCTTTTCGATTTTTGTTGTTTATTCTGATACCAACGTGCACGATTCCATAAACCTTGATTAGCACTGAATATAAAACAAATTCAGTTCTTTTAAATTCATTAATCCGTTTAATATTTGTTACTCACCAAATGCCACTTCTTTGGGACGAGGTACAAGGTTATTTATCAAGCGCATGTTATCTGTCAAAAATATAGTAAATTAGAAAGAAATATAACATAGTAAGTACGAAAGAGTCAGTTAATACGAAATCTAAAATAACATTACTTTTACATTTTACCTTTCAATAACTTTTGCTTTGGCGCCTTTCTTTCTCAGTTCGCATTTTAATACTTCAACATTCATAAGTCCGTAGTTTGATTTATTCTTTTTTATCTGATACAATAAAGAGATACTAATATTCAATTAGGAAACATAAAAATAAACACTAATTATCTATATTATATTATTTGAAAGTTTTGCTTATTATATACGCATACGATGCTCTTGGACAAAACTTTTTCCTTGTGTCTTTGGGTGCCTACTTATTTGATATTCCATTAGATGGTCATGTGAGGTCATGCGTACGTAGAAGAAACTTAATTATGAAGTATATAATTATGAAGAATATTTATATTTTTAAATAAATCGGTAATTGAAACATCAGAAATTATTTTTATATGTGGGTATATAAATGTTGAAGAATGAGCATATTTTGAATCCATTGAAGATATAATTTTTAGTTTGATTTATTGGCATTTGTTTATATACATACATATATGATTTATATTGTAATATTCACTTTCATGTTGACGGATAATTAGTTTGTTTGTTTTTGGTATCATAACAATTTTCGCATGTTTTGTTACGTTTGTGTTGTTCTGTTAGATGAATTTATAATAGTTCGCGTATCATTGTGGAGCATATTTACTATTCTTTGTCAAGTTCATAATTAAAAAGACTCAAATAATTCTTGCGTTTATGTATTTTTAATGTTTAATTTATGTAATTGTTTACTTGTATGCTTTTATTGTACATGACAGTTGTTGTAAATTTTGTTTGTACTATTCCTGTGTTCTTTATTATTTCTGTGTTCGTTACGTCGAAATAATTTTATAAATTAATACAAAAATTCAAGAGAACAAAACTATTTATATGTGTTGCATTGAGTTCTCGAGAGTTGATCGCATGTCAGGGTAATAAGAGGTAGAAATAAAACTATGAAGTTTTCTGTTTTCAAATATCTTTTGTGCTTTCATGTGTGCATTTTATTAAGCTTAGCTTGCCGTGTAGTAGTTTTTGATTTAGATAAATCTTTGTGGTACCGATAATATTCGAAATGAAAAATTAACCTTCCTTAACAATTATTAATTAAAGACAACAAAACACCAAATATCGCGTATAAAGAAAAATTAAAGAAAATGTAAATTTTTTCTTCTTCAAAAAATCTAATTTCCGCGAACAAAGGCGGTTTTTTGGCTAATAATAAAAAAAATTTTGGCTAGTAATAAAATAAAGGAAATAATTTTTACGATTTCATAAACAAACCGAATTACAAGAAACGAAATCCTTATAATTCGTCAAATTCACCTGTCCGTTTGTACGTCACAACATAATAACTTTTTCTGTTTAAGAGCGACTGTGATGACATTTTATCTGAAGACGCAGTTCATATTGTACATAAAACGTATATCTTTATCTTCGGAGTAATTCCAAGATTTACAGATGCGAATGTAGGAAATTTGCATTGAAGGTAGTTAAACTGTTAGAAGATTACCATTTTAAATGGTAATCTTAACACAAGTGTACAACAGAGGAAACACTCTGTCTGTTAATGTCCAGTTGCTGTTAATTAGTCATATCTCACTTTTAGTTGACAAATCATCGAGCATAACTGATCCTTGTGAGATTTAGATACATATTCGTAAGTAATGAGACATCAATGAATAAGTGAAATATGACTTACGGATTGTAATTGGAATAAGTGATACAGATGAGAATATAATACTTTCGCCAAAATTACTTTCGCAAAGGCAGAAAGTGAAAAACAATAAAATTTTGGGTGAAAAACAATAATATTCCGAAGATGGAATAAATATAGGTATCATCCTGGATCTTTTGGACATTTTTAAAATATGTACCATGTTTTTAAGCCTGCAAAATATGTAGTGGGCTATATGTTTACGTTGTAAAAAATTAATGTTCCTAAAAAATATTTAACTGCATTACATAACCTTACTAGTTCGAGTTATACTCGTGCTGGATAGGTAAATTCACCGTCCCTTAAGTAAAACAATTAATGCTCAAAATGTTATTCAATTTATATTCTCATTTGTACCACTTATTCCAATTACATTCCGTAAGTTATATTTCACTTATGCATTGATGTCTCATTATTTACGAATATGTATCTAAATCTCACAAGGATCAGTTATGCTTGATGAATTGTGAACTATAGGTTAGATATGATTAATTAACAGCAACTGGACATTATTAGACAGAATACTTCCTCTGTTCTACACTTGTGTTAAGATTACCATTTAAAATGGTAATCTTCTAACAGTTTAACTACCTTCAATGCAAGTTTCCTACATTCGCACCTGTAAATCTTGGAATTACTCCGAAGATAAAGATATTCGTTTTATGTACAATATGAACTATGTCTTCAAATAAAATGTCATCACAGTCGCTCTTAAACAGAAAAAAATTATTATGTTGTGACGTACAAACCGACAGGTGAATATGACGATTTACAAGGATTTTGTTTTTTGTTATTCGGTTTGTTTATGAAATCGTAAAAATTATTCCCTTTGTTTATTACTAGCCAAACACTGCCTTTGTTCCCGTGGAATTAGATTTTTTTGAAGCAAAAAAAATTTACATTTTATTTTATTCAATTTTCCTTTACATGCGATATTTGGTGTTTTATTGTTCATTAATTAATGATAGTTAAGGAAGATTAATTTTTCATTTTGAATATTATCGATACCAATAAGGTTTAACCGAATCAAAAACTACTAAATGAGAAGCTAAGTTTAATAAAATGCACGCATGAAACCACAAAAGATATTTTAAATAATCTTGGCTTGAAGAAAATTTCATAATTTTATTTCTTCTTCTTATTACTCTGGCATCCGATCAACTCTCGAGAACTCAATGAACAAGAAATCAACGCATTGAAATAATTTTGTTTTCCTGAATATTTATAATTTTTTCTACGTAACGAACATAGGAATAGTAATAAACACAGGAATAGTAGAAACAAAACATACAACAACTGTCATTTACGATAAAAGTAAACAAGTGAACAATTATCTATTCAAAAATATTGCTCCGTTCAGATATTTGAAATTTATTTTGAAAAGGCACTTTTTTGAAAACTTTTTATGTCAATATTTTCTAAATGATTTAATCGATTTTGAAGGCATTTGATGCAGTCTTTCACGTATTTTTTAAGAACTATATTTATCTAATAATTTATATATATATATATATATATACATATATATATATATATATATATATATATATATATATGTGTATTTATATATATCATTGTAAAGTAATAATAGGTATATTTAATTATTTCCGATAGTATCTAATTTACACTTATCCCAGGCTTGTGGAGAGCCCCCAGGCCCCTCCAGCCCAGCCCCGTAGATACGTCATATAGTTTATTTGCAAATATAGTTTATTATGTCATTGTTCCCAGAAAAAATGTTTAAAAATTATGTATTTAGAAATTGATAGGATTTACATAATATAATTATATACCTATTTGTACTTTATACATAATACAATGTGAAAAGAGTAACGTTTGTTTATAGAGTTTCAAAAAGAAAACATTCAGAAAACATTCATCTGGTGTTTGCTCTAAAGCTGTCACAGTACGTCCATATGACGTACCTCTTCTTATAACTAACTCAACTTGAAAACTACTGTAAAGAAGTTTAGCGATATATTACTATTAAAGAGTTGCAGTCTTTTAACCATAAGTACCGAAATCGTACCGATCTCGTTACCGAAATATAACATCATTAAATAGCCAAATATAAGTTATAGCCTTAACATGTCGAATAATAGACAAGGCTTTACCTGACCTCTTTAAATATGCACCTAATATAACAAATTATTTCCGTTTCATTTTTAAAACGTAGTTTTGGTTCTGATTAAATTTCGGTTTAAACAGGTATTTAAAATAGATAATGCATAGTTTAATTGACTTGTTAGTTTAATTGCATATACGAGTGTTTATTCATATTTTATTGTGTTGACACTGTATGTGGATAACGAAATGCGTCAAGAATGGATTTATATTCCCTTCCCATATTTCTGGTTTACACCGACGGTAATAGCGGGTAAGCCAGCAATTTGCAACATTTCGCTTTATTAAAATTCCTATTCCTGTTTTAGAGATTATAAACGGCTCCTGGCCTCGTTCGAAGTTATAAATCCTAAATTAAATTATTAAAATTTCTGCTTTATTAACAGAGGGAACTAAAACGAGAATTTCAGGAGATTTTTAATTAAGTAACCTGCTTTGCGTTAATAAAGTTTTCGTTGTTTATTTAAATTATGACGCTTGTTGTTTCAAAATGATGATGTTGAGTTGTAAGTTAAGACTAGCTTTCATCTTGATATCGTTAAATTCAATAACTGATTCGAAAATTACCTTTAGAAATTCTGCAAGGTAAGTCTTCATATTGCTAGTTTTGTGTCATTTTGAATCAAATTGGTTTATATTGATATTTTTAGTAAACCGTTGTTGAGATCTTTCCTTTTCAAGTTTTGACACTTAAGGGAACATATAAGGGAATTCAGAATAAAAAGCGTGAGAAAAAGTTCCCTTTAGTCAATCTCAATAGAAAAAAATCTTTCTTTTAGTCAATCGCAGTAAAGATCCGTATGGTCGATGTATTTGCTGAATTAGAACCGACTAAGTCTGTGGTAATAATTTCTAATGCATCTTAACAATATTTTTCGTTTTCTGGAAAATGTTCCGAAGGTAAAATTAAAAAAAAAGTGGAATTTAATCGGTGTAAGATGACGACAATAATTTAAGGACGGTTTATAATACTATATATGCTCGTCCTTATTCGTACACTGTCGACCCTGGATCTTCATAAAAATGATCAGTCAGTATAAAAACCAGCAACTTTGTAAAATCATTTCTGCTTTAATTTTCTTCGGAATTGTTGAGTAAAGTATTGGATCCACTCTTATTCAGATATTTCTTCGAAAGACTTGGAAAATTGTGACGCGTTCAAGTTCTTTTTTTCATAAAAAGAATATTTCAAAATTTACTTCCGGGAATAAAGAAGAATCTTTGGGAAACGCTGGGTTATTTTGGCGGATAATATATTGGAGATATTAAAAAATCATTATTAAAATACTGCTGTCTATTCAGATTTTATTGCGAGGATTTTATTTTCAGAACGAAAGTTAAATTAGTGTTTACCTACTAATATGAAGAGACATTTTTGTTATAGTTTGAAATGAGAAGATAAATAAGTGATTCGTTCCGAAAAAAGAAAAAAAATGTAAAAAAATACTTAATAGTTATAATAATAATTATGCGTGTATATATACATATATATATATATATATATATATATATACATATATATATATGGATGGATCAATTAACAAATAAATCATGCATTTGGCTATAAACTCAATTTCTAGGATGGAAATCGAAACAATTAGTTGCTGCGGTCTACCAGATACGGGTTTGCCAATATTTCATAACGTTGAATGGTGAACAAGTTTCAATAATTAAAACGATGTCACAATACAACTGGTGGGAGAATTTAAGTAATAACGTATTTCTTTAGAGACACTTGAGATCGATTTGAAATAAAGTGAAAAAAACAAAACTCTCAACATAATAAAGGAGAGGCACAATGATATTTCCACGAGTCATCTTTCGCACCACACGCTGGAGTCAGGGCGGAAACGTAGTGTTTCCCCTGTTTATTTTATACTTTTCCTCAGTGTCCTAACTACATGCCTTTCTCAAACTCCTCGTGGAGAGAAGTCCTAACAGGCTTTGTAAGTTCAAACCCTATTAAGTACGATTGCCGCAATATTAAAATATCATGTTTTTATGAAGGAACATTACTCAATTAACAGAGGTAGGATTTACGTATACGCACATATATTATGATTATAAAGAAATTAAATTGAAGGAACTTGTAATGCCTTCCAATTTAGAAACTACAATAAATGTTTGTTTCAGAATTTGGTAATGTATAGTTTACCTCTTCATATGATTTTTTTTTCAAATTTTAAAAAACTTTCCTTATAGTTTGACATAATAAATTATTTACGTAGCAAATGCGTAAATATGACCAGAATACGAAAAGGCGCTGGATTACGTAAAAAGTTCATGTAAAACGAAATGTTTTTAAAATCGAACGACTTCTAATAAACCTTAGAGTTATAAATACACTTGCCTAACCTACAGGATTTTGCACATTACAGTTTAGTTCAGTAATGTAAACGATACTTTATTTATCTTCACATAGTTAAATATTGATTTATATTATTAAATGATATCTGGAGGTAATGCCGAAACTAGTAAAATCTTGGGCTTTAACGTTATCGTTCTAATAAAATTATTGACGAATAGAGATATCACTCTTGGAAAAAAAATATTAAACTGCGGATTTATATCTTGATAAATATATATATGATATATTGATAATTAGATTTGACCAAGCTTAGGAGAAAGACAAATTAAAATGAAGTTATCATTTAGACTTCAGAGTTAAGAGAATGAAGTAATCGTATGGTTCATAGGTGATTCAATAATTTCATTACTTTTATTCATGTACTGTATACTGTATTTCAATCATAGTTTTGTGTATTAGTCTTATTTGCAAACAGTTATACGCACCTGTTCCAATTGAACTGTTGAAACTATTATGAATATTATTATTATTACCACCACTTTTATTCTGTTTTTTTTTTAATTTATATTTTATTTTCTTATTATCTACGCACATTTATTTTTCTAGAAACGTCAATAAATAGCAATGACACTACCATATCTTGACATATCCATGAGTATAAAGTTTATTAAAAGCCCTAATAGGTGGCGTTAGCAGTACGGATATCGTAATATTTACGAAGTCAGGGTTTTTTAAATTAATAGTGACCTATTTTGTGACAATGTCGTAGGAGGTATATAATATTATCTTACCAAATTTCATTAAAATTCATTTATTAGATTTTGCGAGATTGAAAAATATATTAACGCACCGAGAGACAGATAAAGATTCCAAAAACAAGTTTTCTGGCTTCTATTATCTTTCTATACACTAAATCAATAAATTTGTATATATTTTCCATAGATATAATTTACTCTATTGCAATTTTATTATATGTATAGATTAGTACTGCGAACGCCATCTATTTGCGTTTTTTGTAATTAATCTGATCAAACCTATTTCAATAATGGGATATGCATTGGATGTTTGTGGACCAAATGCAAAAATTGAAATAAACCGTTAATATATATAATTCTACGTAACGCAAATCCTGACAAGTGAGTGATGCACTTGTCAGGATTTGCGTTACGTAGAATTTCGTTTTTGTCATCATTTCACAAAATTGTTAATGTGAGTTAATGGATTTGATTTAGTTTGGACGATCTCACATTTTTCAAACAGATGGTTGCAAAAATCCAAAATGTTAAATTCTTTGCACGTCACTTTAAAGTTTAATGTTTCGCAAACAGAGCCTAAGTATTAAAACTGCTAAACGGTCTCTCAACATTATTTTGAGTGATCTATCCGACGATGTCTCATTCGATAGCTAGAAACTTTTTACTTTTCCGAGGTACATAAAAAACTACAAGAGCGTACCAGAAAAGATAGGACAGATAGATATAGAGACGATTAATTTCTAGAACGGAAACTGAAACAATGAATTGCTGTGGTCTACCAGATACGGGTTTGCCAATATTTCATAACGTTGAATGGTGAAAAAGTTGCAATAATTAAAGGGATGCCAAAAGGCAACAGGTGTGGGAATTTATTTAAGATATAATAACGCATTAAGGTTTTAAGAATACAACTTACAATTAAAGACTTTGATATTTCACGGGCTAAACCATGTTAGAATAAGTTGAAAATATCCATTTTAAAACAGTTTGAGAGGTTTAGACTCAATATTAAATTGCCCTCCACCGTGCATATCGAGGAGTCCTGCGGTGGCCACCATCGTCTTTTTGAATATTAAAAAACTTTTTCACTTCAAGTTTATTCGATGAAGTGGAGTCGCTCTTTGGGCAGTCGATCTTCGTCGAGTACTTCTTCAGAGGGCATTTGTCTGGTGGCTGCGCACGTTATTTGTTTTACTTTCTTTTAACTGTTAAGTTGAAATTTTGAGATTGGATAAGCTAGAGTGTAGATAAGTTAATCAGTAGAAGAAAGAAATTTACGAAATAATGGTAAATGCAATTAAAATGTAGTTTAGAATGTTTCGTAAATTAATATATTATATACGCATGTTTATACGCTCATACAAGATCCTTCTAAGGTACATCATTCAAAACGCGAAACAATAAGTTAAAAAAAAAATCTATTGATAAAATGCGACTAATTCTATATATCTATCCAAAAGTTATGTGTAAACATTTACTCTTTAAAAGTTCTAATCGAATGATCATATTTAAAATATTTTTAGATTTTTTAAACCTTTCGATTTTTCAAACCTATAAATTTTTCAATCCCACAGATAAAATTTAAGCATTAAAAATTAATTTGAAGTTTAACATTTCACGATGGAAGTTTGAAAGTAAAGAACTGTTAACGAATCTTTAATTTATTTTAAAAACCTGATGCCACACCTGGCGCAAAGCGTGGAAACCATTTATTTACTTCTATTCTCTAATTATTTACAGAACACGATGTTAAACTTTATGAACTGATCTTAAAGCTTATTATTCTGTCATTATTTTTGAATTGAGTTGCTTTCATTCTAAAAATGTGATATGTAGAATAAACATACGTGTGGACGGTAACGTTTAAGAACTGCACTTACATAGTTTGAAATTGAAGTTATCAGGATGCCCCATTGTAGCTTTTTGTATTATGGCTGAAATTATTCGTTCCTTTTCACACTGTCCAAATGCATTCAAGTATACAAGTTTAATACATGTCAGAATTTGAAAGCTATAAATATGGCCTAGATTATGGCATAGATTTTTATCATGATGTTAGTTTTGGTAATATTTTTATTATTGTCACAAAAACACAACGTAACTTTGACATTCGATAAAAGTAAACAAATTTGCAAGAACATTGTTATCTTTCAGAACTATGAATAAGTACAAAAGGGCAACTATCCTCAAAAAATTCTTATATATACCAATATTACCTTGTAGGTAAACAATGGAAAAATTGTAATGTTTTGAATCTAAATTAAATAGACATGAAAATATTGAAAGAATTGTACCGAAATATAGTGATTTGTTTCAAATAATTATATTTCGTGAAATAACTAACAGAGGAAGAGCGAAAAATCGGCATAAAAGCTATTTAAGAAAACACTACTTAACAAGTATTTTGATTTTTCTAACCGCTTAAATTAAAATAATAATTAGGGAAAATTATTTCAATTTTTTTTTCTTAAATTAATTTTAGAGTGCTTACTTAAAACAACCTATAAATGACTCTACTTGCACTTTATTATCATTACATAAAGTTTTAATTATACTCTAGTCATATAATATTTAAAAAAAATCATATTTTAATAAGTTGATAATACATAAAAAAAATATAATGCATGAGATATTTTTCTTGACAATATCAAGTTCGTTGATCACATCACTTTCCATACACATTAAAAAAATCACTTAACTTTTATTAAAATCTTGTATTTCTAATTTAATTTTTTTTAATTTTGGAAAAGTCTGATAATCACAAAGATAATTTCTTTATTAGTGTAACCACATCTTTACTTTTATATACAATTTAAGAAACAAATGTAATTCAATAAAATCATGATGATACACATCATTCAGTATAAGAATATCTAAAGAAAGGGTTTTTACATTAAGGAAGAAACATATAAATTAGCTTAATTTTAAGTAAATGTGATTATTAATAATCACATTTACTTAAGATATAATTAATTTCTAGTAAATATAATTCATCTTATGGACATAGTAAATCTTTCTTAATATAAAACTAGCTCGTTTCCGATAAATAATCGTCCTCAATTCGACAATACATATCCGCCAAATGGAAATCGGCTCCCATCAGCCGATTTTTGTTTCGAGTTTCTCATAAAAAAGAATCAAATTTACCTTCCAAACATATTTTATTGAAATAAATTCCAGCCCAAACAATAAATCTCAATATCATAAAAGAAATAGCCAGCTATCTTTCAGCGGGCTCCTCGCCCCATGGCGATGACGATGCATCTCGCAGTCGCAAATGAATCTTACTTGAATTGCTTAATCATAAAAAGCGAAAATTTTATGACAAATTTCATCTCTATCGAACAGTCGGAATGAAGAGTGAAACGCGATAAGTCTTAATAAAAGATTGACTTCTCAAGTGTTATGACAAGTGAATATATGAGTTTTCTATTACATAACTCGTCCGGAAAATTATGAGGAAAATTAATAAACTTGCTAAGGAAGTCCGTTTATTTTATGACATGCAAGTTGCGTTTCGTATCTCAAATATATTTCGGGTGAAGTGGTTTTCGCTTGTGTATGTTGAAATAATTCGAAATAACTTAAAAAATGGATATTAGTCACATTTTGACAAGTGTTCGGGCATATAATTATTTTCAATAATTAACTCAAATGGGTATTTAACTGACTTTTATCTTAATACTTCGTGGTTTAATTGGTATTTCACGCGGTTTGTTATTAAATTACATCTTTCGACATTTTATTCTTTGTTTTAAATTTCTGGATTTTGATTGTTTTTCTACGTCGACCGATATATCGATATGTTATGAGTGCTCCACATATACTTGATACTTACAAACATTAGTATTTTCATATAACATAGTATTTTCATTAAACTATTCATAAATATTAACGTTAGTTTCCGTTATCTATGAAAATATTTTTTATAGTATATTGTTCAAAGGGAATAAAAAAACTTTTGCCCTAGCGCAAGTGAAGGCTTCGTGAAATTTTGAATAATATGGCTCATGTCATGGAAATGAACATAGAAAATATTTTATCCTGAATAGAAATAATTTTTTTCGTAATAAACAATTAATTCTTCCATTATCCATGCAAGCAAAGCCGCGAGTTAAAGTAAGTTATTTGAAAAAATACTCCCATATAATAAGGAATTCCCGAGTCGCGTTGATAAGCCCATGCGCTTTTTGCTATGCGTGTGCTATAAAACCTTTAACTTTTACAATGAAATTAAAAGAATTTATATCAAGAACGGAATAAAACACGTTTTTTTAAAAGTTCTT
Source organism: Druceiella hillmani (assembly GCA_039881145.1). Taxonomy (NCBI): domain Eukaryota; kingdom Metazoa; phylum Arthropoda; class Insecta; order Lepidoptera; family Hepialidae; genus Druceiella; species Druceiella hillmani. The sequence continues at coordinate 12,222,396 of JAYKKI010000054.1, read as the reverse complement.
CCCCACTTCTTGCTTAGTAACTAAAATATTACTGAAATTTTAAATCGCCTGTCTGAAGTATGCAGCGTTGACAACCACCTCGTAATTTTCGTTCTAAAAAGTATTAAAAATGATTCGTTGTATATTATTGGACTTAAGGATTTTTGGAGAACGTGTCGATGATTTTTGTTTCTTTAAAAAGACTTCTTACATTTATTATTATGCTAATTCAGTGGGACGTGGACTTCATCGCACTTAACCGATTTTAGCTTAAAATGTTCCATTTCTCGAGAAAAGTCTGCATTTCCATTGTAATATTCCAACCGTTCTCTGCGGTCTGTGGTTGTAGTTTTTAAACAGTCTGCATTTTACACGGGCAGAGTTACAAGTAATTTTTCAAAATTGTTCATAAGTAAAATCAATTTTAAAGAATTATTTAAAGAGAAAAGCACTACTCGCTTTTGTTTGGTCGTCCTATGCAAGGCTGTCCATATATGCGGTTGAAATGTTCTTGAAACCTCTTAAATAGACGATAAGTTGACATTTTAAGAGACGTCAGACTGTGGGTAATTTTTATGGATTTTTTGTCAATTTGAAATAATTATTTTATTATTTTTAATTAATAATGTGAAGAGTGCGGCGAGTTCCTTTATATTTATATTTTAATTTAAGCGAAACTAGATACCATTATAATAAAATGATCTTAATCCAAAATAGAAGTATAGTTGCTGGTCACATTACGTCTTGCATCGATCGGTGAAATACGACATTGTGACCTAGGTTCACAAAAACACATTTGAAATCAATACTATTATTAACTGAAACATAAAGTTTTCGAAGGTACGAAAACCCTCTTGAAACGGCTCTTTCACGGCTCTTGAAACGGAAGAAATTATACTTTAAATATGAAGAAAATAGTTGTTAACTGATTGAAATTAAACCAACATGTTTATTTGTCACATTCTGTTCCGTACTCCTTGCTTATTGTTTTTTTTAAAGTACTCCACTTTTTGCAATTGTAACTATTTTGTTGAAAATAACGAGCAATAAGCAAATACACTTAGAAAAAATTTTCTTAAGAAGTTATATGACATACAAATTTACATACAAGTTTTAGTTTGACAAAGAGCAATACTGCTTTAGCCACGACAACAACACGACAACTATCTACTGCAAGTAATCGATTTATATTCCTTTTTGCAACTAACCCTACCAGAATAAAATATTCAATATGATTGTTATCGAAACAACATTTTAACAAAATTCTCTAATATTTGAAGATGTTATTGGTCGCTAAAAGGGTACTGTCACATAGTTTTTACATAAAATAATGTATGTTTGTTTTGTATATTAATATAAACGATAATAAAATATATGGTTCTGCAATAGGAGACACGTTATTCGCATGGTAAGCAAATGGAAAATTACGCATTTTATAACACAAATTTATATAATGTGGTAAGTTCTGTGTGAAACATTTTATAAAAAAGTTAGAGTTGCTCATTTCATGATTCCTGAATAAGTATGTCGATGAATTCAAAATAATTAATTTGAAGATTTAATATCAAAGCAAATAGTTCCCGTTTCAATTCCTAATCATATATATTTTAATTGTCATATTTTTTTATTCATACGTAATTTGAGAATTTTGATATTACAGTCATAGCATTATCAAAGTGAAACTTCTTTAGCGAGGTCTGAGTCATTCTGTAACGTTGAAATTGTGTAAAGTTTGAGAAAACAAACGCAGATTATATTATTCATACGCTGATCTGTCAATGAATCGCAATGAATAATAAATTAAAAAAAAATGATATGTTTTGTTTACTGTGGCTTTGTTTTTGACATAAGTTGAAAAGACATACTTTTATGAAACACCGAGAAAATTGAATTTTTGTCCATGTAATGAGAAATTTAATTTTGAAAGGTTTCGCCTTTCCTGAATATTATGAAATTCAGTTAGAATATGTGTTGCGTAGTTTCTATTCTCAGCTCGAAGGTTTGCTTTTCTGGTGATGTGGGGTAGATTTTAAACGTAGTTTACTCTCCACAGTCCATTCAATAGTTACACTGGGGGCAAGTTTTGGTAACCGAAACTGTATTTTGTGTAATTAAGACATCACCAGAATCATTCAGCCTCGCTGACTAGCGATCATCGTGGGCTAGTGGTACGACGCAACAATGGCTAGTAATGAGTTGCGTCGCAATCTCTGGCGGCCAATGAAAAATTATTAGCCAGCCAACCCTATTTTATGCCCAAATGCGCATGAAATGAACACATCTAACAATCTAGCGCTACGATGTTTTGTCTGTTAGATATTAATATGGGGGATTGGTGCAACTGCGATTCACATATGTACATATGTATTTACTTCCTATGTACAGTTATTTATGCATAAGGTAGTTTTGTACTTTACTTCCTATGTAGAGTTATTTATGCATAATTTTACCAGGAACTTTATGTGTCGTATTTAATTTTCTCTAGTTAATTTATACCAATTGCAGAATTAAAGGAATGTACTTGGATTGCTAAAATTATTTTATTAACTACAATGCAATTGAGAGCACTGAAATTTTAGAATCAACATTTGAGTGACAATTTGGTCGTCTATATTTACCAACCTTTATGTTACCGCATGTTTATTATGCGATTCATTTGTAAACACTTGATAAAATTTGATCAAGTGTATGTATGCTTTTTGTAAAAGTAACTATTCACGAAAATATATTTTTATAATAATTTGTAGAAGTAAGTTTATTTATTTTCCGTAACATTCGGCTTGGTGCCAATTAATAAATCTATTAGTGGCTTCTGTAAATCGCTTCATATAAAATAACCCACGCGAGTAAGCCACGACCTAGTCAAATATTGCAAGATCGTCACTTTGAAGCGGGGCATCAAGCGGGAATAGAATTTAATGAAGAGCCAGTCATGCTGTGTGTAGTAAATTTAATGAAAAATCATGGAATATTTGAGGACATTGAATCCGAGTGTAGTTTGGAGGGGAATGGAATATATTAGTCTAAAAGGGAATATAAATTAAAAGAATTTATATAGATTAATTATGCCATGTATTTTTTGAATATATGCTTTATAGCACATTTTCAAGTCAGCAGAATTTATAAGAAAACAAATCCTAAAATGAAGAGCTTTAAAAATTACATATCCATGGAATTGTGGGTAAGAGTTATGATTTTTTCACTAATTAAAAAAAAACAACTGAGGTGACTTTTTTCCACAAACAAAGTGGTCACTGGCTCTCACGTAAGAAAACTAAATGTATCGGACTTAGGAATCGCGCTCCCAAAATCTCACAAGATTTTCATTACAAAAATTGAACCTATAACGTAAATTTGAAATTTGCTGAAAATTACTTGGTTTAATGTTTAGTTAACGAGGCAAGTTGAGATTATGAAAATCAAATGGTATTCTTGGCAAGCAGTGCGGTCGAAAACTTTTTGCTTCGCGCCTTAAACAACAATTGTTTTAGATTTATGGTCTTTTTGTAGTCTCTCGTTTATAAAGATGTTTTTATTTATATTAAAAATATTTAGGGAGATTTTAGAGTAGGTATATTGTCAACAATTATTGTAAAATATAGTTTTTGTTATATTATGAAACATTTAGAACTTTACAGCAAACAATAATTATTATTTACGACTAAACAGTCAGCTGTATTTTCAACGGCTTATTTATTTATTATTTGCTTTAGTCGAGTAAAGAACTACACAGTAATCAATTTACGAAAGGTATTCCCCATGTTAATTTTTTTTGCAAAAATATGTTTCTTGTTCTAAATAAAGTGATAGAGAATCTATGTTTATAATAAATCTGTAATAATAATATACGTTTCAATATTATATTATATAATTTAATAATATACGTTTTATTAAGTAACAATAGTATTTTACAAGATAACCAGTATGTTTACAATGACAAGACAGCATTTGATTGAGTAAAAATAGCCTTTTACGTTTTTTAATTTTTACTTCTGAGATGTACAAGAAAATAATGCAAATATTATTTGCAAAAAAAGTCGAATTTTAATTGAAACTGAATTTAAAGCACTACTAGAGAATATGAACAACATATCTGTAACCAAAAATTTGTGTGCGTGCGTGAGTGCTTGCGTGCGTGCGGGCGCGCGTGCGTGCGTACGGGCGTGTGTGTATTCGTGTCTGTATATCCGTAACTTGGTTTAACTCCTAAACCATTTGATGAATTTGAATAATATTTTGTTTAGTGGAGTCTTATAAATATGTACAGCTGTTTATATATTTTTTTAAACTTTAAAATTGGGTTAGTTTTTTTCTACTAAAATAATACAAGTAAGACGTTATCTGTTTATCTGTTTGCTTGCTTATAACAATTCTAGATTTAAAGATAAGTTTTATGTTATTATACTGCGGTATTGTTTGAAGAGCAGTAAATTCGAAGTGATAACAAAAATAGAATTTACATGAAATTTATTTCGAAATAGCAATGCATATTTAAATATAATTTTTCTTATTACACTTTTAGCAATTATGGCAAAAAGGCTTTATTTTATTTTAACCTTCGTTGAAAAGAATTATTTATGAATAATTTCTTAATCGTATTTACATTGGTTTATTTATGAATTAAGTTTTTACAAACTTAATTCTGTTTTAGTTAAATACAGAATTGTGGTCCAATCTTGCACCATAAAAATGCCTTTAGCAAACAATATACAATGATTTATGAATGTTTTGTATATGTAAAGCGATAGAATTATTAAATTTTTTTAGCGTTTATGTCCATGGTTCTACTCATATAAGTGATGGTGTAATTAATAATTTAATTTTTAGAAGCATTGGGATATTTTCCATTTAATATGCTAAATTGAGGTGTCAATTATTGGACGGTATTTTAGTTCATACTAATATCGCATAATTTCCGCGGCACCGCATTGGCCAAACAAATATTAAGTCAAGTCTGACAAATTATATCCAAAATAATACTTACCTCATAATTACATGAGTGTAATTTTGAGGTAAAATCTGTGCCGAAATCTGTACCGATTTATTAAAAAAGTATTTTTATTATATTTTCCATGCCGGTGAAGCCACAGGCAAAAATAAGTATGGAGTGAAAATATATGGCTTTCCGGATAAAAGGGTGAATTTTTTTTCGTAAAATTTTCTACGTTTAAAGGCCAAATATTATTTATAAAGATCAAATAACATGTCAATATTTGTTTGTCATCTTATAAAGTGAAGCACTTCAAAGGATAAGTAATGATTTAATCATAGTGATCGAAGGGATACATCAATAATAATATATTACCCGTTATTGAGACTCTACTAAAGCGAGCGAACGAACCGCTCGTGCACCATTGTTGTATTGAACTGGAAATACAGCTCTTCCTTTGTTTCGCCGACGTTCCCCTTTGTGCGAGTCCGAATTTGCTATTGTTAAGAGGTTCCTTTGCAATGCTTTCACTTATATTAATTTAGTTACTGTCAATATCAGGTCGGTTGGAGAAAACCGTTTTCTTAAGATTAATTATTTTTTCACTCACTAAAAGTAGTTATTTAATAATGTAGTAGTTTTCCTCGCTCTATGTGCCGGAAAAATTACGAAACAGTACTTATTTCTAGATCATCAAATTTTCTCACTGTGGGTGTATTTAAGATGGTGAATTGGAATCTAATAGAGCGTAAATAATACACACACACATATGTATCTAGTAGGATGGAGACCAGTAGGATGGAGAAGATTCTAGAATATTCCAGAACATTCTCGGTTAGTATGTAAATGTAATCGCAATATTAAATTTAGGAAACAAATTATTAATAAAAAAAAGGTAATCTGGTTATTTATTGATCAATACTGTGTTTTAGTGAGATGAGTAAATTGACAAACATGTTATTTCACTATTACTGATTGTTTAATTAATTTCGACACAATCGGTTTTTATACAATTCTATAGCGTTTTAATTATTTTATTCTTAATTTGGTCCAAATTTGATTTTCCGTCTTCCTCCAATATGTTTTGTTTATATATTGAGTGAACGAAAGAATTCTTATTCATAGTACAGGTGATTCGGTACGTGAAACCGATTATAAGTGAAGAATACTTCTTTAAAGAAAATTGAAAGTGATTTTTGCAGAAACATTACTTACTTAATAAAATTAAAATATAATATTATCGATATATATATATATATATATATATATATATATATATATATATATATATATATGTATATGTATATTCTTGACAGGCAAAGAAAATACATTTTCCAACTTTTTCAGTACTCTACGATTTAAGACATTGAAATTAAAGAGAGCGTGCAAGCTTCATACAAATTGTATGCGGATAAATTCTGCTGCGGCCTTATCAACTCAAAACTACTGAATATGTAAAAACAGATCCGCAAAGGCACATTAAAATTTTGTTAATTTTAATATCCATTTTTCTTGAATACGTCAATTTCATTAATTTGAAAAAAAAATAACTAAATAAAATTGTGACAAAACTTTATGATACTATTTGTATCATTACGTACCTGTACCTTGTACCTTTTCATAAAGTTATAAATGAACATATTTTCTTATAAAAAATATTTACATTTAGCTATTGTGACCAATGTCACGACACAAAAATTCGTTTTAGAATGAAAAAGATTTGCACGTATAAATAGCTGGAAACAGCAATCAACCATGTACATAATTTTATGTTATTATCTTCGTGGATTTTCAGTTTAGTCGGCGAGATTTGTTGAGATTCAATATATAAATAGTAAAACACCTGAATTATATATGTTAAATTATGTTTCTTATCTCAGTTTAGGACTCCTCAATAAACAAAATTTTAATGTTAAATTCTGTTTATTAAGGATTTATTATGACATGATTATTTTAATATAATTTTTTCTTAATTTGACATTCAATTTTAAAAGTGTTATTTTTAAAGTCCGTGTTTAATGTTTAGTGAGATTTAAATAACAAAATCCAATATTATAGACTGCTCTTGTCTAATTCGAACTCTTTATAGATATCTTTAAAATGTACAATGTGGGATACATTATACCCATTTTATATATTTTAACGATTTTTATCAGTGTAATTGTGTGAACCATTCTGAACGTTTCCAGCTTCTAACTTAGTGGTATTAAATACAAATTACGTTCATATAGATCCCATTTTTGGGTTCCGTAGTAAAATATCGAATCAATAAATATAATTTCGTTAAATAGAAAAAAAAATGTAAATTTGTCATTTTATAAATTGAAAATTATATACTTATAATGTATATAATTTTTAATTTATATGCATTAAATTTTGGATAAATACATGCGTCAGATATAGAAAAATCTTCCCCTTCCTTCCAAAAACAAGTAAAGTGGAGGTTGCATTTTTTCGTGTTATCCTGTTGAGTGGAATGTGTTCGGTCAAAATCTCAATGAAGACGTATTCACCATTTTTAGGTTTCAGTATCTTAAAAGGAAAAACGGAACCCTTATAAGATCACTCACGTGTCTGTCTATCCGTCCGTCATAGGCACTTTTTTCAGAAACCGCTTAATTAAATTCAAAATGTGCTAAAACTCGAAAGTACTTTTTTCGAAATTTTACAGGTCGCAAATTAAGTATTTGCAATTTTTTTTATTTGGTATGTAGTCTGGAATATGGTTTAGAAGGGATAAGAGTCTCAATTGTTTTCTCCGTAATATATATATATATATATATATATATATATATATATATATATAATAGTTTCACAGATATACTGATAAATATGCAAAAAATCCCACCCTCTATTTCCGCAACTAATCAATATAAAATTACAAAAAAAGCTTTAGTTTTTACAAGATTACGTAAAGGTTGTGTGGATTTCTAAAAAATCCATGTTTGTGTCGGGAAACTACAGTGATTATTCTAGATGTCATGATTTTTGAAATATATACCATGATCTTAATCATAATTTCAAGGTACAAGCTGATGAACAGTGGAACATTTTTTAATAATCTTAAAAATTGACCGAGTTATAAAAGTTTAAATTTAATCTTTAGACAAGGACGGGAATACTGTGTTGTGAGGTCATTTTTAATATCAAACATTATATTCTACAACAGGAAAAGAGAAAGGGATATACCCAACCCTATCCGTATCTTCAAATTTAGAAGCCTATAACTGGCTTATTTTATAATCAATTTTTGAATTTTTTTCAAGACTGGTTTTTGATTAAATTATATTTCACAATATTGTACGAAAAATATCGAAATTTAGAATGAGTCAACTACCGTATTAAAATATAGGCGAGAAGAGAAAATGGAAAAAAAATTACTTACAAACTGTACATAAACAGGGCACGCCTGTTTAGAATATTAGATAAATATGTAGATAATGACTTTACTTTCGCTAGACAAAAAAGAGTACTCAAGAAAAGTCAGTTCCTATGATGAAAGAAGGGAAGCCCAATTTATTTTTTTAAGATAAATCTATGGCTGAACTATAATTGACGGATTTTATCGACATATATTAGGGAAAATTTAAATTACTGAAAGAATTCTTTTATTAATATCACAACATTTTTTAATTTTTCAGTATTTATCCATCTTTCTGTCGAATTGTTTACACGTAACGTACTTTGGTACCAAAAGAATATAAAAAAATACCTTTGAAAGATGTAACAGGTAATATATTTATGTTTTTCTATTTTAACATAGTAATACTCGTATTATTAACCTACACATTTTGTACTACTTAACTTTCAAAAAATATTTATACATGAATAAAAGAGAAACTCCCGGAACAAAAAATATTACTAGAAGTTTAGATGTTTCTTTTCCACCCGTAAAATATATAGCAGGCAATATATTCAGGTTGTGTGTGACAACTATGGGAACATACTCCATTCACGTGCCATCAGATACTTGGTCGCTTTTATTGTTGTCTCTCGAAATTTGCACCCGCTTTTATAAATTCTGCGCAGAAGTAAATAAAGAACCATTGATTTCTTACTATGTATATCAATAAACTTTCTTTTGCCATTATACATTTACATTTTATATTGATAGACCAAGTACTTTCTGCTTATTGGTATTGAATGTGATAACCTACAATTATTATCTCTAAGCTGTTAGAGATCATTTAAATATTTATAGTAATTAAATAACTGTTTGAAGTGAATTTCCATGGGATTCGCTATAATTAATGGTATAACATTTTCAATAGTAATTTAAGATTCTACAGCCACTAGACAAGCATTACGTCATATGCTTTTGGAAAATGTTTCTCTTAGTATTACGTGAATTAATGTTAGTTTTATTGATATATTTGTTACGTATATCAGTGCTGAGTTATTATATCAGATGTGACGTCTTTGTCGAATTTTGAAACAAGTTTTTATTATTCAACATTTTTTGTCTATAAATTTTTAATTGATATACGAAAAAATTGAAGTTAAAACAAAAAAACAAGGTGTTTCAATAGACTTAACAGCAAATCCGCGCCTTCACCACTGCCACGACCTTAAGTGGAAAACTTTTTGAGGATCCATCTCTATATATCCTTCATGTAGATTTGTAAAATAAATCCTTTTGTTTGCCAAATAAAAGGATTTCATGGCATCAATAAGTATTCTTTCGCTTTGATATGACAAGAAAACATCTCTGGGTGTACTAGATGGAAGTGGAAACTAACATTTTTCTTACATGCTTAAAATGTATGCTGGTTGCAGAAAATAAAAGTGGGAAAACTAATTCGTTTATGTTCAAGTCTACATCAAAATGTTAGAAATTGTAAAATATTTCAATTTTGCGGGCGAATGTAGGATCATTCTATTAAAATATAAAGTCAGTCTGAATGAAAATCGATTTAAATTTAGATTTACACTTGTATACAGTGCGCTTGAAGTCCTTTTATCTTAATTTCTCTTTGCCGAAAATTGCATTAAAGTTATTTTCACAACGAATGTGCTTTAGGAATTCGGTTACAAATATAACCACGCTTGCTCTTACGCAATAAAATCAGAACGTCTGTTGTGAGTAAAAAAATTATTTGGAAAAACTTTCATTTATATAATATTTAATTTAACAATACAGTAAAAACTTAAGAAGATAAATCTACGCTTAAATATTTGAAATAAAACGTATTCAAGTAAGAGAATCAGACACAAGTTCCGCATAAATATGAAAACGACTTGTGTAATTTTATTTTTATTCTGAACTTTTGAGAAACATGTAGTTGAAATAAATATTTTTATGCTTCATTAATCGGTCCAAATTTAAAAAAAATTAATGTTTTAGTGTATATTATTTTTAAACATAAAAACTTAAAACAGGTAAGTAGATACACATATGTATAAGATCTGCGCAGTTTTGTAAAACGAAAGAAACTATGGAGCCATACGTTTGCCGGGGAGGGCTGTATCTAGAAATAGCTATCGGTAAAGCCATTACCCTTACCCTGAGATGGTTTCGCTGGAGCGTTATCGACTGGAAGTAATGTGTAAGTACCGGCTCGCTGCTAGATGGTCGATCGTAGCATGCATTCAAAAAATTTTAGCGTTAACGAAGCGACAGCTGACTGTGTCAGTCCAGCAGTATGGAGGTAAATTAGGTTATGGTTTTAAACGTGGCTTCATGTTGGTATGGAGGCAGTTTCACGTAATGGGGTAGTTTAAGTTGTATTTTTTACTTGAAAGATACTGAGATGGGTTTTAATTAGTGTTTACTAATTATTATATACTCCACATCCGTTGGAGCCTTATACTGAATTAAATATTAATTAACTCACACGGATGTGGCTTATTTTGATTTTAAAAACGCTTTTGATCATGTCGATATTAACTTCTTCCTATTGCACTACCGAAGTAGGTTTACCTTTTAATTAGTGTGATTTGTTACAAGTATCTCCATAATTTGTGTTTCTTTTCAATTGATTTATTTTACATGTTTTAGAGCAAAGTAAGCTAGAAGCCAGCTCAGTCGTTTATAGCCACGGTGACCAAGGACAGACTGATGATTAAACTCGAAAAGATTTTTGTATGATATTTTTGTATGTATTATAAAGATGTATAGATATTTTCCTTTTCAATTTCTTACCGATTTTTTCTGGGTAAACTAGATTTCCATTCTTTGTGGCTCACAAGTCTTATTTCACTTCTTAATTTATTTCGTGGTTATTAAATGGAAGGGGTTCGTACCGTGTTTTCTTTAGGCTCACGTTCTTCGTTCCAATACCAGCCGAATGAAAGTTAAGTTAAGAAAGTTAAGTTAAGTTAGTTAACCCTATAAGGAAAAGAGCATTTTTCCTCCCTTGAAAAAAATAATCCATTATGTCTCAATTATGTACACTGGCAATGTTTCTGATACTCACAATTAACTATATTTAAAAATTATTTGTGCTAGTAATGTATGTACATTTGCAAAAATATAGCAAATGAAGTTCAATGAATTTTGTGAATGAAAGATTTGTTAATCATTTCATTTTTATTGAAAATGATGAGGACACATTAACAAAAATTGTATTTTTATAAAAGATAAAATATATGTTAGCTGGAATCGATCATAATTAATTTATTGGAAGGATTTAGTATAATGAGAAAAGAAATTTGATAATTTTTGACACGTATGTTTTTTTTGACACGTCAGATAAAATAAGAAGACAAAAAGAAGCTCTTTTAAGTTATTTACTTTTCAAATCCATTCAGGTCGCCACAAATTATTCCAGTAACACACTCAGAGATTAATAGAAGTTACAAGGTTGCCCTTTACAGCTAACGTAGGTGTAGGTACCTACGTGCTCTAACGTTATGGGTAATCGATTTTCTCCTGCACGTAACTCGCCCGTAAGTGTCAAACTCTTGCTCAAGTTACGGATTAGCCGCGGAGAATATTGCGTGTGAGTCATCTCATTCGGGAGATTTTAATCCACCTTAATTAGGTTATATATTAACTCTTCTAGTTTAATAAAGCTTATGATACTAGGAATTTTCATCGTTTTACATAAATTAGTTAGACTAGCCTGGTCAGGATAAAACGATAAATGGCGCTTCGAAAGCAAAGGCCCATTTGTGAAAATTGAATTGCATGTTATAAACGACAAAAGGAAATAAGTTATATAACGCATTGACTATTGGTTAATAATCTTTCCTTTTCTTTGACTTGCATTTGAAATAAATGTGGAGCAAGGTACCCACCTTGCTAATTATATCCTTGTTTTTTTTTTAACGAATCGTGGCGTATGTTTGTGATATATTTTTAAATAAACGTGTGTTTGTGATATATTTTTAAGAACTTTTTGTAGTACGTCAGAACATAAATTCTTAGAACGTAAATGTACGGAAGTGGTACGATAAAAGTGATTTATTTTGTTACTTTTGATCCTTGACGGATAAACACCTAAGTATCGTTCCCAATTGCGTATAGGTTATGGTGATATCTCGTACATACAGTGTTTATTTCAGAATTAATTATTAAATGTCTATTATAAAGTCATTTAAAGTAGAAAAAATATTTTCAAATATTAATCACGTTGTTTCTTTAATTATTTTGATAAAACAAATTTTAAGTAAATAAATTTATTAATTTTACCTTCATAAAAATAAATTTCACACTTTTTGTGGCAATATTTGCGTTGTTATGCTTGAGTGGGCCCTCTATAATGCTTATGGAAGTAACTTCAAAATGTAACTAAGGAAATGGTTTTCAAAGCTTCATGGGCTTATATACAAACTTATATTTTAAAGGTGGACACGATTTTAATAAATTTACAAATAATTGAGGTCTAACAATTTTATTCAATACAAATACGTCATTTAATTATATAAGATTATATTTTTTTAAGTATTTTCAATGTAAAATGGTAGTATATAATATTAAATATTTTCAAAACATTTTTGAAAGTAATTTAATTTAACTCTCTATCACTTTAGTCCGTAAATCAGGCAACTTTCATATTTATGGTTATAGAATAATTGTGGTTGAGAGGAGATGAATGCCTCGAGGCAATTTTTGATTAGCAATATTTGTAAAGTGCAGATGGTAATTTGAGGAATGAATATCGGATAAATATATTGCATGTGAAATAACTTATTTTGGTTGAAAATCACCTGTCGTGTACCTTGGCCAGTAAACAGTTATTTCTTCTCAATATTCTCAATCAATCAAAGAATTTAATTATAGAGTAGCGTTCGGTATTGAGGGTTTAAGAAGGTGACGATAGAATTCGCTTTTAATAGGATTCCGTACTCGTTTTAGTGACAGACTTGAATGCTGATCAGAATCTATTCACAATTTTCGACCTTCAGGTTCATTGTAGTAAACCATTTATCGGCTTTCTAGACCTTATCGAGTGCTTGTAGACATACAAGACTTGTCAAATGGTCAACTCTAGGTTTTTAACTTAGTTGCTTAGTTGTTTGGCACAGATCTACTTTTGAGTAGTATTTGCAGATCATCGTTTTAGAATTTTTGAGGTTTTCCATTTTTGGGTCGTCTTTTAAGTCTAAAATTCTTTGGACAAATGAATCACACTTATGTCAACTCTGTCTGCCTGACATGCTTCATTGAACTTTCTTTTGGGTTCTGAATCATATTTGCCATGGTTGAAACGGCATATCACATAATATTGAATCTTGTCGGTGGCTATGACTATTGATCTTTAAATTAATTTTATCAAGAAACTAGACGCCGATCTGTGTGACTCCACTTAGTTTCCTTATTCTTCCTTCCCCAAATAACTTTACGCAGGAGTTCAAATTTGGTGCTGGAAACTTATGTACGTATCCAAACTAATAAATAACTACACTAATAAATGCAAGACATTAAAACTACATCATATTTATCGAACGTATAAAGTCACGTAACTTTCCCACTAGAGCTCTTGCTAAGTTTTGAAGATCAGTTGCCTACAAGCTGCAACGCCCAAATGCCCAAGAGCATCCAGGGAACTTTCGGTACAATTTCAATTGGTTATATTTAAATTTGGTTATATGTTACAAAAATTAAACTTTACTAAAAAATGTTTTATGAAGTTAAATCTAGGTGCCGCAATAAAAAAAATTCAAAAGAAAAAATACAAATAATATACGTAAATATTATAAAAAAACCATTACTCCTTTTGGAAGTTTGTTTATATCTAAATCAAAATAATATCATATTTTGATTGAAACTCAGTATTTGTTGGCTTCCCATTTAATAAATTTAACTGGAATCATTAAGAAATTTAATTGCATATTTTTACAAATTTTAAAATTAAAAATATCTTAGAAATCTTGAGGTGATAATTGAGGCCACGTTTTGTGAGTTTAATAGCATATTTATCACCGATTAAAGTCTCATGGAAGATTTACTGGGCATTTCGTATGCGAGGAAAACGATAAATGTATTTTGATATTTCAAAGGGCAAACTACGAATTCGTGTTGTGTGTCTAAACACGCAATATAAACTCGTAGTTTGCCGTTTGAAATTGTTAAATTGTGGTAATTATGAATTTTAAGGGCAAGTTATGAAAAAAAATAAATTATATTTATAAAAATATAACAAAATACGCGATAAACATTTAATATTTCCACAAAAATAAAACATTATTATCCCATGAATTGCTCCCAATTGAAAGGTTTAAAACACTTCAAGATTTTACTTATTTTATATTGTCCACCTTATGTTTTTCCTTTTTTTCCAAATTTAAAGATAGAATACACTTATATAAATATATTATATACGAAGTCGTTAGGAAACATTTTTGCTTTTATAAAAATTATTTATTAAGATGAGACAATCGAAGTAAATTTACATTGAAGTACTAATTAAAAATCGTTGTCTTATTTTTTACATATTATGCAACTATCTGATTAAAAATATAGGGAACTGTAAAAGTTTTTGAAACTCATATACCATAAACAAAGCTGTTAAAATTTATAATATGTGTTTGCGATTATATTTCAAAGGACATCTGTCCATATTCGTGAAAAAAAGAATCATTCTTAATTTTGATGTGTAGGAAGGTAAGAATATTTATAATTGTACAAAAACTATAAAATACGCTTTATTAACAAAGGAAACATTGAGATAAATCGAACGAGCTCAAAGTCGATGAAGTTACTGTTGGACATTGAGAGGTTCCCACGATCAGCCTCCTTTATAATCATATTCTCCCGGTTACGATATATAATCGAAAGAAGTCGAACGGGCCCAAACACGATGAATTTACTGTTACCCATAAAGAAGTTCCATTATCTTTCTTCTATTATTACGTCAGCTCGATGGTATCAACGTCGCGTCGTATTACGGTAGTGTTATAAAAATTGCACAATTTTTCAAAGATTAAAATCGACACGATAATTAGAAGCAAATGAAAAGTGGCCAGTAATATTTGCTTGCAGTGTTAATAGAAGTGTGTTGAAAATAAGATATTTTATTTTTGTCTTTATGTGTTAACGTAATTTAAAAACATTTCCTAATTAAAAAAGCTCGGTGTGATATATTGACAGATAGAGAGACAGGCATGGTGCAAATATAAAGTTTCGTTGTTTGTTATTCAACTACAGAACTTTTAAAAGCGTTTATTTTAAAACCCAATTCCATGCTATTACTTAAAACTTTTTTTTTTAATTCATTTCCGTGGCCATATTCAAATAACACGTCTCATGATGAATTTCATAAGTAAAACATATGTTTTACTTATCAAATTAATTTTATACCGTAAAATTGACATATGTACCTTTTGTGGTACCGAGGAAAATTCTGTTTTCTGTGTGAGAAGAATCGGTTTCTATCTAGTATCTAGAAATTAATTGTAGTCTTGCAAATCGAAACATAGTATAAATGAAATATAGATTTAATGTAAAGACATAAGCTATGTATTGATATGTAGAATCAAATTATAATGGCATCGTACATTTTCTCATATATATATATATATATATATATATATATATATATATATATATATATATATACATAAATTTAAATATTATTTTATATACCACGTTACGTGTCACTCTCAGCAAGGAACAGAAGGAACATATTCGGTTTACATGTTGTACGTGATGGGGCCATGTAAAATTGGTCACGTATAAAACATTAAGCGTTTTAATGTTTGGACTATGCTTTGTTCACAAATATCGCGAAAAATAATTTTTCATAAATAACTATTCATCCACATAGTATGACTATGACTTATACTTGGAAAATCTAAACTATTCATCCAAATAGTATGACCCAAATAGTATGAGTATAAAACTATTCATCCAAATGTAGAGAATATGTTTTTATGTGAATGAAATGCAGAAAGTGAGAAAGGTGGTCACTTTGATAAGGTTTTAATATTTCCTAAATAAACGACTCTCGTTAGTTTTGGCATTGAGTTTAAACCTTAATAAACAGATACATTGTCACGGACTTTTTTGCAGAGCTATTTGAGTCGAACAACCTTGCCGTACATTGTTTTCATGTACCATAACTGATTACGAAGTATAGACCAAGAAAAATTCTTGGTGGTTCGCGGTTTTGTTGGGATTTCATCGTCATAGATCAGTTAATTTCTGCAAAAAAATTATAAATTGCGCAAATGAGCAATCCAATTGCATTGTCTGGGCGAGGTCATTGATTTGGGAGTCAGATTTGATTCGCGATGGACGTGCTGTGAACATATGGTGAACATAGCGAAAGATCGTTCCACAAATTTGGATTCGTGTTGAATAATTCGATGAGTCTGCAATCCGTGTCATCAGTTCGCCTGTTGTACATTTTATTTGTGCAAAGTCGATTAGAATCTGACTAGCCCCCGTTATATGGTCAATATAGTTTGATGATTGAACGTGTGCAAAAAGCGTTCCTCCGATATCTGTAGAATATATGGATACTTTCGTTTTCTTCTTCCTTTCGATTTCCACTTGGATATGTTAGATTTCCATTATTGCAACTCAGAAGAGACGTTGCGATTATGAAGTTAATCTTTCAGCTACTAAAAAGAAAAATCCTTTGGTCTTTAACTTTCATTCTTCGTACCTGATAATTCCCTGCGCTTACGCAATCATCACCTTTCTGCTAACCGAATTATATTGGAACTCTCTAGTTTCTCCGCGGTGTTCAACTGCTCATCCATATGATCGCGGTCGCACCGGAGTATGATTTGTTTATGACGAGTGAAAGTAAATTTGGGGAAATGTGTTGCCGCCATCATTTACACTTCTTGTGTACTTCTGTATTTAGGTTTAATCTAAAAGTTAAAACATTGTTAAACTATTAATTTCTTATCGTCACGAATAGGTTATCGGTAAAATATTCATAAATGTATGCGTATGTAAATACATAAATAAACTTACATCTTTTTCAGTAATCCATTTGTAAACTAAAAGAACATTTATTTTTGACTAATATACCGGTAATTGTCTCTCAGTAGGTAGAATCCTCTTTTTCGTTATGATAACGCCTCGCACAGATGAACGACTGAATGTTTAACTACGTCGAATATAAAAATTATGGGTCGCATGTTACATAGTCTTGACTTGGGGCTCTTCTTTTCTATTAAATTCCAAGAATAAAAGAAGAACCGAGAAATATGATAGAACAGAGGAACAGGCTAGAGCTGAAAAGGCTGCGGAAGAGTTGACTAAGGGAGAGTCAGTCGACTGACTCTCAGTGGTTGCAAGGAATGAAACAAGCCATAAGGTGATACAGCGACTATTTTGAAACACAATAAAGAAATTACAAACTTGCTATATTCTAAATACTTTCAATGTCACCTTTCGTGAGACATTAAAAATTATGCCCTTTGATGATTTATTAGTGTTTAACATGCAATCGGTCACATAATTATTTTATACCTATCATACAAATATATATATATATATATATATATATATATATATATATATATATATATATATATATATATAACATAAACGCACAATTAATATACCAAAGTAGTCAAAAATAGCAATACGAATATTTCACTATAGCGATAATTTAAAAAGCAAATTAACAAGGCAGTAACTTAATATTTTGCCTTTTGCTTTAAACTCACTTCGTTACCTTGGCATCCCTAATTTGCTGCTTTGTTCTTATTCCTTCCACTCCCTAAACTCATTTTAACCTGCAGTATCTTGGTCATCGTTAGGTAAACAGCCTCAGGCCCTACCCGAACGTAAGGTAAGTCTGCGTCTTGTGATTAGTATGCGCGTTCAGCGCGGAGCGTCTCGCCCGGGGCAGCCGGCGGTCCATTTGAATTGTAAATGTGCTTTGTAATGCAAATACGGGGACAATAAACGTGATTATTTATTGTTATTGTTTCGATAACAATATCAATAATCAAAATTGTTTTTATTGGGAAGAGTCGGTTAAGTCTGGCAATTTGAAAATGTTGATCTCGACATACTTCAAGACAATATATCTATTTACTTCGGCACACGTATATTTTTTTAAGATGTATTTCTTTAGTAATTTTAGAAATATTACCTTCTTTTCCAAGAACTTGCTTGGAGCTGTCATGCGGAAACCCACTTATTTTCTCATTTAGTGCTTCTTAATTTAGGGTATTCAAGCAAAGTCCGTAATTTATTAAATGATCTGTTCTGAAAGTGCAAACCGAATGTTGTCAGTGCGTGCAATTTTAGATAAAATGTACAAACTTTCGGACTTTATTCCCATCTCGCTAATATGAAATTATGAGTAACTTTTCATCATAAAAGTATCTTCGTAGCCGCTTTGTAGGAGAATGCGCGCTCTGTTTTCACCGCTTACTGTTATATTCAGAATGAAACAATCTCGGGTATTGTTTTATATTACGTATTTCATTAGTTTAATATTACGATTTAATATTGTTTTATATGTGAATTTTCGTCTTGGTATTTAACGGCGCGGAATTTATTTTCCTTGGTAGCTTATGACATTTAGATAAAATTTTCTAATTTATAGCGCAGTACCTTACAAGCAATTATACGTAGTTTTTCCTGAACACCAACGTATACATTGTACATATGAACGTATACATCACGTATTCATAATATTTAAATATATTTAATTTAGGGTATTCAAGCGAAGTCCGCAATTTAAAATACAATCTATAGGCTGCACATGCGAATCGAATGCTACCAGTACGTGCATTTTACATAAAACATACGAACTTTTGAAATTCATTCCTATCTCGCGAATATGAGATTACAAGTAAATTTTCGTCATAAAAGTTTTCTATTGGAAACAAAAATTGATTACCTCATTAAATCAGCCGCTTTGTAGGAGGATGCAAACTACTACTGAGCTTACGATTATATTCAGAAGGTTCAAACGCTGCGGAATGCATTTTAATAGGTAGATTATAGATTATACGTATAAAATTTTATAATTTATATTTCATTGAGAAAATAATATATTTGAGAATGGTAGGCCGAAGCTAATTTTGGAACTATATGTTCCTAATAAGTGTATATATATATATATATATATATATATATATATATATATATAATCGCGCATTAGTAGCTTGCCCTACTCAGAAGCCACTCCACTTACAGCAGGGTCGCGATCTTCGGTTCAGTTCTTCGTACTGATCTGCTTGCTTCACCATTTATATACAAAGTGTCATCTGCTATCTCTTCAAAGTAACGTCATAAAAATATACCAGTTCTTTTTCTCCTTGTTTTCTTTCTTTTGATCCAGATATAAGTGAGTCTGCATTTTCATCATAAAAAGGCTTTCGAGTAAAATATAATGGAATTTTTTTCTTCTCAAGGAGTGTTTATTCTCATCAAGTCTTAAAAAAGTTGCTTTAATACTTGTTATTTGGTTAGTACCTTAAACTTTAACTGGCTTATAAGGTCTGATGTACTTATTAGTCTTATAACAGTACCGTTGTACAGTAACAATATGTGGAATATTTTCAGATATGCATGTAGGTGCTAAATGCGTTTGAATAGTTTTAAAATATTTCCATTGGCCATTTTGCAAATTAATCATATTTTCTTGAACTGATCTCAATTAAAAAAAAAACAAAGTTTGTAAATATGTACTTACTACCAGCAATCGGTCACTAGTGTTAACCAGACACATCTAGTATAAGAACATCAAAATATTTCCATTGGTCATTTTGCCAAATTGGTTATATTTCCTTGAATTGATGTCAAATAAAAAATAAATAATAATTATTTTATTTGCAGCTCAGAATATATTCAAAGTTTACATTTTATAGACTCTCGTTCTACATTTAGTCCTGTTGTTATAAGAAAAAGATCAAAGTATATTTAAAAGTATACATTTTTATTTTATCGTTTGCTCAAATTTTATTGCTGTATGGATTATTTTCATTTTTGAAATATTTTAAGGAAATTGATCAGTTAAACTGTTTGTTAACGAAATAATGAAATATAGGCTATTTTAAATTTGTGTTACCCGAAACTTAATACCCGGTCAACATATTTAATAATAAATATAATTTTATTGCATATCAAAATTTCATTATCCTTTAATATTTTATAAAATACAAGCAAATATTTACAATTAAAAACAAAACTTATCAAAAATTATCTTATCTTTCATTAAATAGCGTTTTATTTATGCATTTGGGTCACTGTTCTATTCCCACTCATTTGACTAGGCTGCGTGTCAAAGAGTCTCCAGCCTGTGATTGTGGGTTTTGTGAGGGCGATTGTGAGCCCATTAAATAATAAAATTCTTTCATTCATTTATAAATTATACATTTCCTTCATTAATTTTATCAAAAAAATTCAATTACCTATTAACTTTAGATCCCTTCTATCCGTTTCAAATAACACCATTCTTGACTTAATCATTCAACATATAAGAAAGAACGATATCAAAATCTAGGACCTTTTATATTCACGTATTTTTTTATACCTGTTTTATGTTTGTACGTAGATATGAATATACTTATTTTAGATATGTATATACTTAGTATCTTAAACTTTAACTCGCTCATAAGATCTGATGTACTTATTAGTCTTATAACAGTACCGTTGTACAGTAACAATATGTGGAATATTTTCAGATATACATATGGGTGCTAAATCCGTTTAAATAGTTTTGCCGAACATTTGACCATTCGGACAATAATATGCGGTATTCTCGACTTAACGCCAAGTATATTATTCGTTGCAACTCTCGTATTTACTTTAATTTTAACCTACTCATCAAACTGGTGAAATGGATGTCGAAACTCGATAGGGTTCCGTAGTTTTCTGCAGAAATTGAAATTGTTAATGTAAGTTAATAACAACTTTCATTCAAACAAAAATTTAAATTGAAACTTCTAATTAAATGCCAGAGTATTTTAATTTCTTTTATATTTTAAAAATTATTGCTTAAAAAATCAAAGTGGGTGGGATACAGCGCACTTTACTCAAAATTTTAATATTTTAATGCAAACGGTGCTCGAAAATAAAAAAGTTATAAATGAAACCTTAATTTAATTTCAAAAGTCTTCTTGTAATAAAGTCCCGCTTGTTAGACGGAGAAAAATGACGAATTATGTCCCCTCATGGATAAAGGTCGTTTTGAGCAATTCGATAATTGGTTCTAAGGAATTTTAAAAATAACTATTTCAAAAATAATTTATATCTGCTGAACGGTTAAACCGATTTTAATAAAATAAATATTCCTTTTATATACACATTTGTGTAAGAATTAACAGATGTAAAATAATTGCTTAGTAAGATAAATATTTTTTGCTACAAAAAGATATCGTACAAAATATTAGGTACAGTTTATTTCAAATTTAATATTTAATTGATTTTTTCTGTTTTTGGCTTTCATTACAGTTTTTTGTTTTTTGTTTTTTAACAAACAACTAAGATACATTAATAGGTATAAAATAGAAATAAATGTGATAAATTGCTTGAACATAAACGTATCACGTTGTAAACCGATATCGTAGAAAATATTACATAAAGTTTATTTCACATATAATAATTTATTTTTTGGTTGTTACTGTTCATAATAGTTTTATATACATGGTCATAAATGTTTCGGTATAACGTGTCGTTACTTAGTAATATTTTATGATTACATGTGGGTTTCACCACATTAATTATGTGTTTGCGTATTTTATTAATTACAGCACATAACTCTCTCGTTGTATATTGTATAGTACTGTTATATTTCACATTAATCGTATAGTTTATTACCTTGTCTTTATATTTTCATATAAAATTTGTTTATTATTAAATGCTGGCAATAAAAAATAATATTTATCGTTGATAGTTATCAAAAACTCCACACCAGCAGAGGATTCGTCAATATTGTTTGAAACAAATGGTATCATCGTGGCTATTAATAAACATTTCGATTATGATTAGTTTAATCATTCAGATAATAATGTAAAGTGGTGTTTATAGTACAATAAAGTACAAATAACAGAGATAGTGTATTTTTAACTAACGTGTATTTATCAATTGGATTTTTAACTATGTTTCAAATTTTTTTCCAAAAATTATAGAAAAAATCGACAGTTATGTTTTTTTCAGTTTCAAACGATAGCCGTTAACAATAGATGAGCAAATATTGAAAAGTTATCCACATTGGCTAATAGCAGTTGATTAGAAATTATTTTATTAAATTCTCTGTATCTAGTACACAATCCTGTTTATAGTACAACACGAAAGCCTATTTTTGAATAAGTATGTCAGTATGTCTTTGAGGGGTCTACGGCCAAATACGCATTTGAGGTACCATTAGATAAGGGAAATGTGTAGACATATTGTAATATGAAAATGGTTTTCCAATTTGCGTGCGTCACGATTCGAGTTACTATGTCACTAACTGAGTTGTGAGGTTGGACACCTGTGGCGCTTTCTCACATACAATTTCTTAAACAGTTTCACAATAAACTTTTAATTTAATCTTTGGAGCTTATGAGAGAAGATCGATGTACTTATATAAAAAGCATGTGATTAAGTGCGAGTTAAAACTAGTGCAATTAGTGTTTCGTAAGAAAGTATGTAATTACAGATCTTTAGCATTAAATTTTTATAAGCAAAGGAGACCAAAAAATAATACTAACCCTTATATAGAGAAAAGTAAAAAAAAAAGAACTCAGGAAAATGAGAAATAATAATTGTATTTATTAAATTTCAGGTTATTTCATATTATGCTCTAAATGCTATATTTACAGAACTCCAAAACTAACAAGATGAAACAAAATATAGATTGTATCGTGTTGTATCTTCTATGTACAGACGTAAGACTAATCAGTCAAATTCGTAGGCCGGACTGAATCTTTGAAAAAAGAGCAGAAAACATATTTATTTTAATAGTAGGGAACGAATACCGATGTCAGCTAACACTAATTAATTTAGGAAATGGCTAAAAATAAAAAAAAAAACAATCAACATTGATCGTTTCTCGTAGTAGTTTCTAAAAAGTTTTTACATTAACTTTTTTTTGTTATTTTTATTTTTAAATAATAGTTGTTGAGAGGTTAAAAATAAAATACAATTCCGTTTATCAAGACAGCTTTATTTGTGTTATGATTACAAACTGTATTTTATTTCTTGCTCTTTCCTGATTGTCAATCGCATAACAATTTGGTTTCTATATTAAAAAACTGGCGGTTTTTTAGAAATTAAGTAAGCGTGTAGCGATCGCGTGTAATACATGCCCAAGTTTCGAATTTAAAGTTTTCGTTTTAACCTTGTTATATTAATTTGTTCATACCTAGAGAAGCAATAAATATATAAATAATTATATACATTCCCTTGGATTTTGTTAGAAGAAAATAATTTTTGCATTTTCTTATTTTGGCCATAATGAATTTGTTTGGAACAAAGAAAAACCACCTCAGGTAATGTGATTTCATACAAATAGATGACAAATTGACGTATATTAGAAATACGTATATATATATATATATATATATATATATATATATATATATA
Organism: Druceiella hillmani; assembly: GCA_039881145.1. Classification (NCBI taxonomy): domain Eukaryota; kingdom Metazoa; phylum Arthropoda; class Insecta; order Lepidoptera; family Hepialidae; genus Druceiella; species Druceiella hillmani. The sequence continues at coordinate 12,198,556 of JAYKKI010000054.1, read as the reverse complement.
TATATATATATATTATTAATATTGCAGATTTATACCGGATTTTCTTTAATCATGGTTTTGAGATATTAAGAAAGAATTAGAGATACTTTTGGCTTTTGCTAGAAAACAATTACATTGAAACTAATTATAAATCTGAGCTTTCATCTAATATTTCTTTTCTACACGATTTCCACAATATTTTCTCGTTTTCTCCTAAAACGTTCACTTTTAAAACCAACGTTTAACTATTTCTATATATCGTTCATAATTGGGCTACTGTTTCCAACATGGCTATAATAAATTGCAACTTTTTATAAGAAATGGTTTTCGAGAAAAATGCTCGTGATTGACAAACACACAGATAGACAGACATAGAGATTGATAGAGACAGACATCGAAGTATTTCCATAAGAGTCCCATTTTTCTAATTTAGGTATACTATATCTTTACTAAACATATATATCGCACTAACTAAATTTTTGTTTATGAAATCGATTAAGAAAAAAGAAAAAGATTCGTGCGCGAATACGTGCGCGTATGCGTAGCTGTGTGCTTGTGCGCTTGTATGTGCATGCATGCGCGTACTTTGGCGAGTGCATGAGTTATGCGTAGAAATGTACATTTGCATGTGCGTGCATACGTTTACATTGATGCGTTTGTGTGCGCACGTGCATGTACATATGTAGGCGCGTAGTAATCACCAGGATTACATTTAGTAGAAGATATTGAAATACAAGAAACCAAAAAAGTTTAAATTTTGTAGAGAATAAGCCTAATTTTATAGAGGGTTCACATTTTGTTTTTGTTTTATAATTTAAATCACCGTAGAATGTCGCCACCTCAAAACAAATAAATCCTTTGTTTCATTATAAACATGTCAAATGGCAATACACTCTTTTTAGGAATACAAGTGATTTGTAATATAATCAATTATCACGTTTGTATATATCCATATACTTATTATCGTTATGAATCTCGTAAACTTAACACCAGATGAAGCTGCTAATTTGTTGGGGAATTATATCGAGATCAATAATTACATTCTTCATCTTAAAATTAGTTATTTAGGTCCCTCTAAAATTTAAAAAAATTCAAATTATTTAATGAAAACCGAAGATTTGAGGGGAATATCTATCGAAGTTATTGATTCTATTTTTAATGTTGTTATTCAGTAATTAGCCCCATTTTCAATAAATGTTTTACACTAAGGATATTTTTAGAACTTATAAAACACCGTGAAGTCATATACCAATATTTAAATACGGTGATAGCTATGATCTCTCTAATTTTAATGTTTATTTGACCTGCTCCTAGCAAAATATATGAAAAAATCACGCTTGAGAAAATATTAGTTAATTTTAATTCTTGTGGACTACTTCAGAGCCAGTGATATGGCTTCCCAAAAAGCAGTTTGGCTACAGACGCAGTATTGGCATTCGTTTCGAATATATTCAGTGCTTGGAAAGAAAGGCGGGAAGTTCTTGGCATATTCTCTGATTTGACGAAAGCGTTTGATGCCATTGATCGTACAACGTTATTCTGCAAATTAAAAGATTATGGAGTAAGAGAAGAAGCCTTTAATTTAGTGAGCTCTTATTTTTTAAATACGTTACAAAAAGTACGGAAAGAAGTGGTTAAATCAACAGACTCGCTAGTGAAGGCAGATGTCTTCCGAGGTTCTGGGGTGGGACCCTTTGTTCTTTGTGCATATTAACTTTTCATTGAAAAATTCCCTGAAATAGGGTTATTTACTGGAAAGGCATCTCTCTTATTTAAAATACACAGACATGATAAAGAATTAGATGATACAAATGAAGCAAGATCCCTAATATTAAATTGGTTCACGGTAAAATATTCTTATTCTTTTTTTGGAATGGGTAACAAACTGAATCCAAAAAGAGCAAGCGTATTAAATTTATCTTTCCACATGTAAAACAGATTTTCTTAATGTTGGAATGGTTTGTCGTTAGCAAAAAAAGTTTTACTTGCTTTTACTTTTGATGATATTTTAAAACGAAGCTCTCATATTTCAGCATTATCTGGGAAATTTAGTTCCGTGGTAGAAAAATCAAGGGTTTTATAAATGGACAAGCTGCATAATCGCTTTACATCAGCTATTTTCTTAGTGTAATATCATATAGTATGTTGCTGTGGGACGGACTTGTTATGAGTGAATTAATTTATATTTTGCATAAGGAAGTCATTCTCTTAATATATTTATTAAATTCACGGAGTTGCTTCAAAGAAATATTTGAAGTAATTAATGTAATCACAATATTTTTACACTATGTTTTTAAAAATATGGTAAATGTGAAGGAAAAACGATCACTTCTCTTCTCAATTACAATCTTAGAAACCAAAAAAAAATTGGATATTTCCAACTTTGGTTTTACCGCGATTGATAGTTCTTTTGTGGGTAAAGTACTGTAATAAAATACAGAAGATGTATTGAAAGTATCAGCAAAATATTTTAACCGCGTTATTCCACCTTGCCAAATTAATATATGTATATATATATATATATATATATATATATATATATATATATTCATATGTTAATAATTACATCATTTTATACCATATAAAATAATTCAATATTTTCTTATTTACTAATTTTTTTTATCCAAGCTAACTTTTGTTGCTATACTGTGATCCCCAAGGGACTTTTTGCGTATTTGTCCTTTTGTTTATTTGTTTAAGCTTCAGAGGAAAATTACTGGATCGATTTGAATGCTACTTTCGCCGAGATAAGAGTTAAGGCTAAATTGCCCTTTTTTAGATTGAATATGCTTTAAAGAAATTTAAGTTTTCTCGGTATTTTATAGTGTATTGTAAGACTTAAATAGGTCGTAATTTGTATGATCTGTATTTATGCAGTCAATGTATTGTTAGGTTGTGGTGTACGGGTTTCATTAATCCAAGCAAATCAATTAAATTCCATAAATATGAAACTTCCCTAAACCATTGAATTATTCAACGATATAATTTCATCAAAGATGCGTTCTAATATCCATCCATCTATTTTTTTAAAATTATTTAGAAACTTAGGTTCAGATTTGAGTGTTTGTTAGAAATTAAATATCGTGAATTAATTGATTTATTCGGTTTTATTGGTTAAATTAAATTAACTAATTTTAATTTTTTTTCATTCGATTTTTTATTTAAAAAGTTTAAAATGAATTAGATTTTATAGATTAAAAGGAAATTAAAAACATGAAAATTGAAAACACAAGATTACTTTAAGAACTTTATTATTATTGATTTTTATAAAAAATTTGCTAACTTTAAATAAATATTAAAAAAAAATATTGGGGTAAACCAAATAAGTTTTTTGGTTTTTTATATTACTAGGCTTCAACAACTTTTAAAATAAATTTAATTTTTTCATTTTATTCTAGAATTAAACACAGGTAAATGAAAGCAAAATACACAGAGCAGATTAAGAGTTTATCAACAAACAAGCATTACTACTTATTTTAACAACTTTTTTATGAATGCGTAAATGTAACTAACTTTATTACACTTGTCCAAAAATGTAATTTCTACAATTTCTATTCATCCAGAAACATAAATTGAAATTATGAGACTTCGTTTTTAAAAACTAGTATTTAATATTTGATCTCACACTTTATTAAATAGACAATATAATTAACTGTACTCCTTAACTTCAGACAATTACTTGTAATTTTAAGGGCCTTTACCTGTTCAATATACTTTGTAAAATTTTTTCGTGGCATTTTACAATAAGCTTAAAAAAATAAATTCAGACCTTCAGTTCAACAAATAAAATATACTCGTACATTCTGCCGTTATTTTTAGTGTCTTAATTATTGAGTAAATTACTTCCTTAATAGCCAACATATGTTATATATATATATATATATATATATATATATATATATATATATAAACTTATATTTCTGTAAATACATATACAAATTAACAGTTAATCAACTCAGCCATTAGCTTTTAAGTACGAAGCGGATTTCCGCCGGCGTTTGTTAGCGTCCACTTGACTGTGAAGGCGATAAGTTAATTCGTGTCTTTAGTCGAGCGCCACGATCGAGATGACGACCCGGTTCGACGGTGGTATTCAATAAACGGTTCTGAAAAGGGTTTAATCGGAGGCGAGGGCGGGATGCAATTACTGGGCAACTATCGATAAAGGCAAGGAATGTATATGCAATATTTGTTCCGGTGTCAATTTGAAAGCTTCCACTGTTGTTTTCCGTTCCTTGTTCATATGTTGTTTAGTCGCTATGGTTTAGTATTCGAGAACTTTAAACATAAACGGAAGGTCGGTCAACAAAAAACTAGGATTTTGAATTTTTTTATAATCAATTTGAATCTAACGTTCTTTCCTGAAATTTCATTTTACGGAATTAGAAACTGTGTTAAGGTTTCCGTAGTTTCAATCTGAATTTCACTTTTTACTTTTTTCTATATACAAACATTGCGTTCACTTTTTGAATGTCAGTTATAATTTTACATGCAAACATTTTTTTCAAAATATTAGTAAATAAGGAAATATCGAATGATATTATACCGTATAAAATGATGTAATTATTACATACGAATATATATATATATATATATATATATATATATATATATATATATATATGTAAACGAAGTGAGTGACACTTCATTCAGCATGAAGTTTGCATATGATCTGTGCTAGCTGTCACTTGGACATGTCGCCACGCCACGATAGAAAAATAGGTTATGTTCTTAGAAACGATCAATGAATTATAATATGATATAGTATATTTTAATACTTAATTGATACGAACTAGTGAAGCAATAGCTTTAAATGTTGTTTCTCTTTTCAGGTGAGTTTGTGATTAATTAACGTTATAAATTGTTTTGTAAAAGTGTAAACATTTGTTTATATAATAAATCTCTTTTCAGGGCAACTCAATGCTATAGTTTTACTGTTCACCATATTATCCAAGGATAAGAATTATAAACACATTATATATATATATATATATATATATATATATATGCGTGTGTGTGTGTATATACTTGTTTGGTTTCTCCGCAATATTTCATTTCAATATTTATTTAAAGTTAGCAAAAATGAATAATAATAAAATTCTTAAAGTATTCTTATGTTTTAAATTTTCATGTTTTTAATTTCCTTTTAATCTATAAAATCTAATTCATTTTAAACTTTTTATATAAAAAATCGAATGAAAAAAAAAATTTAAATTAGTTAATTTAATTTAGCAGAGAGAAGGGAATAAATCAATTAATTCACGATATTAAATTTCTAATAAACACTCAATCTGAACCTAAGTTTCCAAATACTTAAAAAAATAGATGAATGGATGTTAGAACACATCTTTGATGAAATTATATCGTTGAATAATTCTATGGTTTAGGGAAGTTTTATAATTGTGGAATTTAATTGATTTGCTTGGATTAATGGAACCCGTACACCACAGTTTAACAATACATTGACTACATAAATCTAGATCATACAAATTACGACCTATTCGTTTTAAGTCTTACCATACGCTGTAAAATACCGAGAAAACTTAAATTTCTTTAAAGCATATTCAATCTAAAAAAAGGGCAATTTAGCCTTAACTCTTATTTCGGCGAAAGTCTCATTCAAATCGATCCACTAATTTTCTTCGGAAGCTTAAAGAAATAAACAAATGGATAAATACGCAAAAAGTCCCTTGGGGAATACAATATAGCATCAAAAGGTAGCTTGGATTTCAATCTGAATTCCAAGCATTATTTCAGTGAAAGTCACATTCAAATTGGTCAAGTAGTTTTTGACTGCTATTCTAATAAACGCACAGTTGCACAAAGACAAATAATATTTCTAAAAAGTTGTTTTAGTCACTATTCGATCCTAAATGGGCTACCATCACATTTTTTTTAAAGATATTCAATCTTCAAAGTTACCACAAGAACGACTGCATATAAAAATTCAAGTAAGGAATAGAACGAAAATTGTAACTAAAAATATTGATCAAGCTTTTAAGTTTGATCAATATGTTCAATTAAATTTCGCGATTATCGTGATGCGCGTATAGACATTACCGTTTACCCTTTTGTCATACGTATACATTTTAAATAAATTATCAAAATGAGTTCAGTTTCGGTATAAAACTCTATTAAAATTATAGGATTGCACTAATATACAATGTTCACTAAGTCTCTGTACTTCATAAAGTCTCCGTGCATTTAAAATATTTTTGACACAACAATAGTCTAAATAATTTAGAACAAACTTGACATTTTCGTCTTACTTTCCACTCTTATTTGGTCTTGTAGGCTTTCCGACCAAGAAAAGAAAATTGGAAATCTTAGTAATATCTTACTTTTAGAGAAGTTACAAGAAGTTTTTTACTTTTCAATAAATGCGAATGGTCAAATCTGTTTTTAAGATTGTTACAGCAAGAAAGTTATAAAGACACGTTATACTAATATCTTTTTATTGAACTAATTGCGGACTCGATGAATTCGACTTTGGTTAAACGTATCGATTTAAAAAATTCAATGACAACACTAAACGGGATCAGATAAAACACTTAACGAACTATGCACTTAATTTGTTATAATACAAAATCATGTCGAGGTCCAGGGCATGAATCTAAGATTTGATAAGACAAGCTCCGGAGATTAATGAAAGCATGTCCTTGAACAAGGAAACTTTGTTCCTCAATAAACCGATCAGTGCGCTGGTCATTAACCATCGGGATAGTGAAGGAGATGATTCTGCGTTTAAAATAATGTTACAAGAAGAGTTGGCGTTTGGCGTTGTAGTCACTTTTAGGAAAATGTTAAATACTTTCTGTATAGAGTTTTCTATAGGAAAATTTTGTTTTGTTCTTGCCAAAATTCATGCAAAAACTTTGTTCGTTAGGTAGATAAATAATAGTAATAAGTTTGAAATATAAATTAAGCCTGTGAATTTTTCATCGACTAGTTTCTTATTTGCATCTTCGTGTGGATTATTTGTTTTATATAATTCTTAATGACAGCAAGATTTAACCGATAGATAAATATGACTTTATAGTCGTTTGTATGATTTTTTCATTTCTAAATTCAGTTTAGTGTCTCTGTTTATCTTATTATATCTTATTGGAATCTTTGTAGTTTTAACATTATGCACACAAATAAATATAAAAAATATCCGAAAACCTTATGTTTTTTCTTCGTAGTTTGTTTATATTCTTACAAATGCCTCATTTAAGCATTTTTTCCTTAAAAAGAAAAAAAAACGGAACCCTTACAAGTTCATTTATGCGTCAGCCTGTCACGACATTTTTTCTCACTAGTTGTTTAAGGTAGAAACTTAAAATTTGGCAGTAATAAACCATATGAACCAAGACAGTTTGAGTATATCAATAATTAACATTCACAAATATTTACAAATTCTTTTAATATCGTATGTTGCATATCCATTGCAAGAGTTTTACAAAATGTCTTCATAATTTTATGTAAAATAGTTCATGAGATGTTGCTGAAAATGTCTAGGAATAACATGTTCATCCGTTCTCCAAATCTGCTAAAACCAAAATTATGAAAAAAGCAACATTAAGTACTGGAAGGTTACCTAATATTTATGGAAAAAATATATCAATGATCCTAAATCTCATAGTTTTCAAGAAATTAATGATATTTTTAATAATTGATTATTTTTTTTTCAATTTTGAAAATTTACTCTTGTTCGAAAACGATATTGTACCGCAAGTGTCAACTAAGTTAATTATTTTTTAGTTTTCAGTGCGCTTCACATTCGGTGATTATTTGATGTTGTTTCAATTTTTTTTTGTAGAAATATTTTATTATTTTCCTTTTTCAATGTATATACAGAGTAAAATTGAATAGAAGTAGTTCCCTTCTTAAAATAATAAATATTGTTATGTTGGTTTCATAGACGAGTGGTGCGTTATTTTATTTTTCCGGTAGTTTTCAATTATAAATTAAATATACGCCAGACTGTTTCCAAATAATCGCCCTCTATCTTTCTTATTACTTTATTCTCAAGTAGCTTTTGCCTTTGACTTTGTTCGCGTTGTATCAGGAAAATGTATATTTATTAAAAAAAAAAAAGAAATTCAAGTAGGCCAGTTATGTAATTACGAGGTAAGTATTATTTTAAACATAATTTGGGATTTTTATATTTGTTATGGTGCAGTGCGGCGGACCGCATGAATTATGCGACGGTAGTCGACATTAAAACTCTCTACTTCTGTAAATGGTAGCATGATTTTAGTTTTATATATCTATTGGTGATGATTCTAGTTTTACGTATTTTAGTCTTACATATAATTATAACCTATATTTTAATCTTATCTTTATATAATGTAAAATTTAATTAAAATCTGTTGTTACGTTTGAGCGTGGAACAAAGGCAAACAAACAACTGATTAGACAATCTTTAACTTTTACTATGAGGATGCAGCATATTTCACAATCGATTCCTATAAGTATATGTTGATACTCGAAGCTTAATAAGCTCAATAATATTTTTTAAGTGAAACTCCTTCCACCATAGTAGTATATGTCATATGTTGAGAGACGAGACGGTAGCGAAAAGTGAAACACCTCGATATTGAAAGGGGCAAGCAGTGCGTACCCTTCTTCGCCAGTAAACATGTCAGTTAATCACAAAGCAGACCACCGACAAAGTAAGTTTAGTTTGTTTCAGTTTTAGTTCGCCGTTATAATTGGTAATAAAGTTTTCCTCAGCTTATCGGTTTATGCATTTTATGATATTAACATTTTATTTTTTTTCGTATTATTTGTGGTACTTTTTTATTAAACGAATTGCTTCCACTCAAAATTGTGATGCATATATGTTATTTTATCGAAATATGTATTAGCTACTACTAAAACTATTAATATGTATAATATTAATAGTTTTGTGTATTAATAGTTTCTATAGATTGCTCATATTTTATACCAATATACATCGTGTAGCTATTAATAGTATCTATATACTTACAAAAATAATTAATATAGGTGTAGTTGTATCGGAGATCAGGCTGGATAAATAGACATCCAGATAGATAAAAATGTTAAAAACAGCCGTTAATGCGTCTGTGAAAGACGTATCGTCTACAAGCTTTCATCTATATAAGCTTCTATAGGGTATTTATTTCAAAATCTCAAGTAACCATTTCAATTTTATTTTTGCTACTATGAAACGGTGGCAGCGGTGTATATGTACATGGAAGATATTTTTGAATGTATTAATGGAAAATGCTATTTAATATTCTTTTATAATATTTGGCTATGCATCTGCTTGTACAAAAGCCGTTCATCTGATTTAAATAAATCTTTTACTGGAATAATTCTAAGCCTTAAATAAAATGTTGACTCCATTTATCCTTTTCTTTATGAGTGATGTTTTGTTTGGTAGTCTGTTTTTATATGATTGTTTGAGGTTAAATTATGCACTAATGTAATTTTGAGACACAAATTAAAACCTAAAATATTTTTTCGATTAAATGTTTCCTCAAGAACTAGAAATTCATATGTGAAATATATATGAACGAAGCTGCGATACGAAAGCTTGCTTCCAGGGTTCATTGCCTCAAAAGGAAAAATGGAAACCTTATAAGATCATTCACCTGTCTGTTTGTCACAGCCGGTTTTCTTAAAAACCGCTTGACGTGCAAATTCGAAAGTAATGAAATATATTAACTCGCACATATGTCAATAGGTAAAATTCAAAAATATTCATTTGTAAATTTTAGGGTGTCAAATAAAAAAACATTAATTCCAAATTTACTATGGAGTATCGTTTAATAAGGCTAGTTTTAGGCGAAAAAAATAGGGAATATTTTTTTTTGCATAATTTTCAGTTAATTAAATTTTCTCTTATTTCCAAAACTATTTCATCCGAAACTGTGAAAAAATATAGTTTTTTAGAAACCCACATAAAGGTTGTAAGAAGACTATAGCCATGATTGCGGATGTCATACTTTTCGAAAAATGCACAATGGTTATATACTGTGAAAGATAGAGTATATTTACGTTTTTCTATTTCACAGTCGATTTTCTCAAAAACCATATGACACGGAAACTTGAAATTGGCATAGTAACATATTTTGTTAACTCACGTATTTTTCACTGGCTCACTTTTTAAAAATATTCGCATAAGAACTAAAGTCTTAAAATTTTTTTCAAATTTTGTAAATTGTATGGATATCCATTTAAAAAGGGCTTATGTGGAATACAAAAATATTTTTATAAAATAAAAATATTTTTATATAGCACGTTTAAAAAGATATTCAAAAAAAAAACCTTTCCCACTGTTTTGGAAATAACCAACCTAAAAATCATGAAAGAAAGAGGATTAGTAAAATCTGACTAAAAAAATTACAGAAAAAACTATAGCTGCAAAAGTTATAATAGGCAATATGTTTAAGTTGTGAAAAATGAATATGTGTAAACATAGTTTAATGGAAATATTACGTAAGCTTATGTATTTATAATTATCTAAATGTGTACGGAATTCTTGTAGGGCAAAACTTACTCGTTTTTGACAGATTTATTATAACGGGTAATATTTTTTAGAGGTATACAACTAAAAAATTAAAAAACAAATAAAAATCATGACAATGGTCATGGTATTAGCTTTATTGAAACAGTAATTATATGACATTAAAGTTTAAATATTATTTCAGGCATATGGACGCCGCGGCTGACTCGAATGCAGCGCAATCTGAAAGTTCAATTTTACTAAACTTTTTTAAACTATTTCTTCGATCAATGATTTCTTCAGTGACGAGATTCATTTTTGATTGAATGGCTACATTAATAAAAAATTGCCGGATTTGGAGTGAAGAAGATCCATGTACTATTATTGAGACGCCGTTACATCCGCAAAATACACTGTTTGGTGTGCTTCATGGACTGGTGGAGTCAACGACCCTTATTTTTTTTAAAAATGTGATCGGGGAAAACGATTAAAATGGAAAGCGCCAATGTTACAGTCAATGGAGAGCCCCTTAGATCCATTATTACTGACTTTTTGTTTCCCAATTGAATGATATTAATTTTGAAGAGCTTTGGTTCCAATAAGATGGAAAAATGTGCTAGAAAGCACGCAATACAATCAATTTATCGCAGGAAATATTCTATGAGCTCATAATTTAGCGCAATGCCCTTTTGTATCGGTCTACTATCGTGTGATATCATGCCTATGGATTATTTTCTGCGGCAATATGTGAAGTTGCTAGTTTATGCCGATAAACCACATATATTGGATTACTTGGAAGAAAACATTCACTGCTTAATTACCAATATTTAGTACCATTCCAAACGCTCGAAAAAATGGCTGAAAATTTAACTTCCAGATTGCGCTCCATTTGGGGTAGCTGCGGCGCCCATATACTTGAAATCGTATTTAAACACAAATGGCATATAATTACCTTTAAAATAAACCTTATATCATGGCCATAATCATGATCTTCATCTGTTTTTTTTAAATTTAAAGAAATATAAAATGAATTTTGCTACATCTAGGATGTAGCGAAATTCAAACTTAGGATTAGAACGGAAAAAGCAAATGAAAGTTTAATTTGGAATTATATATCTAGTGTTCTGCTCCATTGGTTACAAATTAAAACTTCATTCTCTTTAGAGCAGAACTTTTAAATCAAATGTATTTTTTAATAATAAGAACGTGTGAGAAATAACATATAATTATTTGAGAAACAATGTACAAGACGAAATATATTAAGTTATAGAAATATATAAAATTACCCAGCTTTGTAAGGTGATAAAACATACGTTTTCTTGGTATTGCAAGGTGAGTCAAGAATTAATAAGCTTCGTGAACCAAAATTCAAGTAATGCTTTAGTAATGTTGTAGCATTGTCTTATACTATAGTATCGTAGAATCGCCGTTTGGAAAACGGTTTGTTATCAAATTCAGTGAAGCTTTTCTTTTATAATAAACTTTTATCTATTATAATTAAAACCGGCAAAATGCGAGTTCTTTAACATACTGTGAAAAACAAAGTTATTTTTGCGGCCGATACCGAAAATATGTCATATCTCAAAAACAACAACAAATTTTATTTAAACCCATTTTTGTTGAAAGTTTATTTGAAGTCCTATTACCTTAATTTTTTTCAGAATGTTACACATGTTAGTTGACAAGTTAGAGGGGATGGACCCATTTTTTACAATTTTAGAAGCGCATAATCCACAAACTATTAATTTAAATAAAAAAATTATTTTGGGTCTCTTAAATCATTTTTTGAGTTTTATCTAATGACATCCCACATGCTCATGTGCATAGATTTTTTTCATCCCTCAGTTACAGAAATGGAGTGCTAATCCTAGTAATATTTACTTTTCATAATTCCACCATTTCATTGTATAGCGGTTCATAAAAGACACCTACATTTTCATTTACACAGTATGTATATGAAGGAAACTTTGTCACTTGTAATCCTACAATATGTTATTTTTATAAAAATAATTAAAGTTTAAATTTTGTACGAAATCATAAATATGTTTAAATTAACACCCTATAATCTTTACACTGAATCAATTTGGTAAACTGTAAACTTTGCAAACTGTCAAGTGTCGAAATTAAATGTCACTTATCCGTTTCTTAAAAACTTGGTTTTCTAAACATGCGTACATAGTAATTAAAGTACAAATAATGGTATAAATGCACTATACAACCAGGAACATTTCGTCATTTTTTTTGAAATCATATGAAAGTATACACATTAAAAACTATATATCTGGAAAGAAATTCTGCAGCGGATGGTTATATATTATAAAAAAAACAATTTGAAAATTTTTGTACCTGACGATTTTGTTTACGGAGTAATGTGTTTTAAACTTTATTTTTTCCACTTACTTTACTTTTTTTTATCACCAAGCACTTATTATACAATTGAAGCACTTATTACACAATTAAAAGCAAAACTTAATTATAAATTATCATTTATAATAAATATAAATAAGTAAATTTAGTTATTAAATTAGAATGTTTTTTTAACCTGTCACTTTCACCACTACATTTTCTTTTTGTACCGACATTCAGAAAACGATAAAGTCTATTTGTCTATGGATTATATTTCGAATCATAACATCTTTATTTTTATTTTTGATTATATGGCGTTTGTTCTCTCCAGAAGGACCTTTTGCCAATATCAAGTGTGGAAAAAAGGCTAAGTAATACTGATTAAGCCACATTTCGTATATTTGTCATTGTTGCTTGTTAAAAAAAGAATGAACAATATAATAAAAATTAAACAAGAAGTTGGCTACAATTAAACAAAAAGAAGAAAATTAAATTATAATATAAAGATAGTATAAAACAAGTATATACAAATAAATATAAAAACAAAAATAAATAAGAATATAAATACGAAAAATTTTATTTTGTGACGTCGTTCTTTCTTATGAACCGAATGATTAATACTAAAATGGGTTTGTTTATTTAGCTGTTTATTTAAATTTAGTCCTGTTAGTCTAGTTCAAGCTCAGCTCAGTCCGCCTGCGGACCAGGCTAGGCTGGGACTTTACTTATTATTTAAAAATATTTTTAATAGTTATAAATAATCGTAACTATACGCAATTATTACAAAACATTTTTAATTTTTATTTCATCAATCGTAACTATACGCAACTATTTCAAAATATTTATAATTTATTATTTCAAAATATTTTTAATAGTTATAAATAATCGTAACTATACGCAATTATTTCTAAATATTTTTAATTATTATTTCATAAATCGTAACTATACTATCGTGTAAATTATAAATATACGCAATTATTTCAAAATATTTATAATTTATTATTTCAAAATATTTTTAATAATTTTTTTTTAATTGTGCTTTCGTCGTGAAAATTATTTTTTAAACAATTTTTTTAATACATCAGCCACCGCTAGAAATCGTTTTAGTTACAGTTGGGTTTGGTTGTGTTAGTTTAAGTTATGTTAGGTTAGTGTTGTTTGGTTGGGTTAGGTTAGGTCAGCCCAGCCCAACAAAGCCCGGCCCGGCCGGGCTTTAATATAAATTATAAATAATAAATTATAAATATTTTATTTATTTTTTATTTATTTTTGAAATAATGAATTATAAATATTTTGAAATAATCGCGTATAGTTACGATTATTTATAACTATTAAAATATTTTGAAATAATAAATTATAAATATTTTGAAATAATTGCGTATCGTTACGATTATTTGTAACTATTAAAAATATTTTGAAATAATAAATTATAAATATACGCAATTATTTCAGAATATTTATAATTTATTATTTCAAAATATTTTTAATAATTTTTTTTAATTGTGCTTTCGTTATGAAAATTATTTTTTAAACAATTTTTTTTATACATCAGCCACGGCTAGAAATTGTTTTAGTTACAGTTGGGTTGGGTTGTGTTAGTTTAAGTTATGGTTGGGTTGTGTTAGTTTAAGTTACACTAACCTAAGTTAGTGTTGTTTCGTTGGGTTAGGTTAGGTCAGCCCAGCCCAGCCCAGCCCGGCCGGGGTATAAATATTTTGAAATAATTGCGTATATTTATAATTTATTATTTCAAAATATTTTTAATAGTTACAAATAATCGTAACGATACGCAATTATTTCAAAATATTTATAATTTATTATTTAAAAATATTTTAATAGTTAACTGGGCTGGGCAAGGCTGGGCTGGGCAGTGCTGGGCTGGGCAGGGCTGGGCTGGGCTGGACAGGGCTGGGCTGGGCTGGGCAGGGCTTGGCTGGGCTGGACAGGGCTGGGCTGGGCTGGGCAGAGCTGGGCTAGACAGGGCTGGGCTGGACAGGGCTAAGCTGGGCAGGGCTGGGCTGGACAGGGCTGGGCTGGGCAGGGCTGGGCTGAGCAGGGCTGGGCTGAGCTTGGCCGGGCTGGGCAGGGCTGGGCTGGGCAGGGCTGGGCTGGGCTGGACAGGGCTGGGCTGGGCTGGGCAGGGCTGGGTTGGACAGGGCTGGGCTGGGCAGAGCTGGGCTGGACATGGCTGGGCTGGGCTGGGCAGGGCTGGGCTGGGCTGGACAGGGCTGGGCTGGGCAGGGCTGGGTTGGGCAGGGTTGGGCTGGGCTGGGCTGGGCTAGGTTAGGTTATGGCATATATCATTTTTGGATAGTTTATTATTCATTTCATATTATATGACAATATTTATTATTGATTTATTTAAATTCAGCTCAGGCCTGGCTGGGATTTTATTTATACTTTTAAAATACTTATACCATTTTTTTTAATACAATAGCCACGGCCGGTAATTATTTTAGTTACATTTATATGTATATATAAATAAATAAATAAATATATGTATATATATATATATATATATATATATATATATATATATATATATATATGTGTGTGTGTATATATATATATATATATATATATATATATAATATATATATATTTATGTATATATATACATATATTTATATATATATATATATATATATATATATATATATATATATATATTTATGTATATATATACATATATTTATATATATATATATATATATATATATATATATATATATAAATTAAAAACCAAAATTATATTTATATAGCAATGGCAATTGCAAAACTTCGTAGCCACAAATAAAAAAAAGACATAAATTATAGAATCAAAGATATCAAAACCTATTAAGTTGGTAAAACTGATAATTTTTCTTATTTGACGTTTCAGACTGTTAAAAATTATTTTGTTTTAACGTGAAATTTACTTTATTTTAATGTATTTTAAACTATTTAATTTCATTAATTTCTAATTACTTTATGTTTGTGTCAAATGTGTAGTGTCTAATGGTAAATTTATTGTGAATGTAGTGAGAAATAAATCATGTAATTTACAAATTTCGACATATTTCTGGTGAGTATTTTTTTGTTTAAATGATTTTTTTTATAATAAATAAGTATCCGCTGCAGAATTTCTTTCCTGATATATGGTTTTTAATGTATATACATTCATCTGATTACAAAAAAAATGTCGACATGTTCCTGGTTGTATAGTGCATATGTTCCCAAATATTTTTGTTTTAGAATGTATTTAGTATTTGCACATACCTAAATTTTATGTTCCGTTTTCGTGTTAAGTGCCTTCCCTGTACTTCCCCGTACCGCACTTTCGCAACCCACGACAATAATTTTGACTTAAATTATTTACGTTGTGCGTCGGGTATTCGAATTTTGCTTCCTTTTAAAATAAGATAGAACATTTTGTTCTATGTTTATTGATATTGTTGGAGAAATATCATCTGGTATCACTAAAATGATGGGTTATCCTCCTGTATTTTATTGATCGTAACAAGACTTGGTTGGCGGATAACGTTTGACGTAGGGCTATTATAATGACATTTGGCATACTAATACCACGTTCCATCAGCACTAAAAAATAACATATTCGTAATTTCGCTCACTCGATATCCTAAATAACAAATCATCATCAACAGAATAAAATCACATTAAATCAATCAACTGTCAAACTAAACTGAAAAATATTCTAACCAGAAGAAATGTGTTGCAATATTAAATAATAAATAATCCATAAATATCGAATTTGAAATACGCAATTAAAATTCATATAATTTTATTAATAAGAAGCAAATAATAATTTATCTAAACGACAAATGATTAAATATAATATTTATAGTTATTCCGACAAGTTTATTTTAAAAATCGATAATAATATTTTTTATAACCTTTAATATTTGAGGGAATAGTGAATGGATGTTAAAGATTTTTAAATGGCAATAAATTTGATTTACGAAATGTAAACAAAGTTGGTCTTGAAATTAATTTTGGTATCCTTTTCTTTTTTTATCGTTTTTATGGTAAAACTATACAAATGAAAGGCATAGTTAGACAAGTAAAGTAAGATTTAGGCTTATGTTAATTTTGAAATATAAAAAAGTAGTATGATTTAAAAAAAAATAGGTGTATTGCAATCTACCTATGTAGTACTATTACATATTAAAGTCCCAAAGTTTCCTTTAGATAGTATATAAGTATTAGTAGAACTCACATTACGAGGGTTCCATACTCGTGTGTTAATAACTTATTTCAATATATGAATATATTGCCTAACGTATATTTCACAGGTGTAAGAGGAACATCTTGATTGCCAATGTATCTTCAATTTACTAATACTTTTTAATCAAAACAATTTAACTTTGTAGAGTTTACTAAACACGACACAGGGAAATAGTTTTTGTTTACTAAGTATCGTTATAGTGATTTATTCCCATTTTAAAACGCATGAATAAAAGTCAGAAGGGCGGAGGATATCCTATTTGAGAGTACTCGTAGACATTCACTTCTCATGAATACGTTTACAGCGATTTTTAGCGCCTTAAAGAATATTTTAAATTTTTTCGTTTTTATTTTAAAAGATAATTGCTATGAAATTCCATTCAAAGTTTGGAGTAAGATGTTTTGAGTTTGATATAAGGAGGGCTCCATTATATTAAAACTAGAAAATTACAGTTTATTTGGAGAATTATAGTATATTTGACACTTTGAATAATCATTTCTCGTGATAGTATGTTTAGTGATATTCATTGGTATATTTTATACCATTTGACTCCATGGATACTCACACGTTAGATATTGCCACGTTAGATACCTTCAAAGACCAAAAAAATATAAATAACATTTTAAATTTTATTTTTTAAAAATAATTTCTATGACACTTCACTCAATTATATTTTCTTTAGTTTTATATGTATCTACTAAAATAAAATATATATATATATATATATATATATATATATATATATATATCATATAAAGCACACGACTTTTCAGAGCTGTGTCTTCAATTTTACTGACAGCCGTGTTTTGATACTACGCATTTTATGCGTAGTTTTTTGGACACACTAACGCGCGTGTTCTCGCCTTCTGGAGTACTCATTATTCTAAGATTTCAAATTTATGACTTAAATTAAAACCAAATTATTATCTGAATGAATAATGAAATGCAATATTTTAATAAACATTATCAAAACTACGGTATATTTTAATAAACATTGTCAAACCTTGAAAGCGTATTTAGATTTGCAGCAGTTTTTTTTTAATGAGAAAAACGTCTACTGAAGATTTTGGAAGTTTTGTATCCGAGCATTAGGCGAAATACAAATGACCTCACTATTTTATTCAAATGTATTTTAAAAATTATCTATTTCTGAATTTAACAAAAAAAAAACACTAATTAAATTTAAATATTTATAATCGGTGTCGATCTGCAGAAAAATAAAATTGTTACCATAATACGTATTTTATATATGTATAAATGCAAAAAATAATTTAATGAAACTGTGACAAAAGTTGATTAAAGTTTTATATATTTTCATATAATTGAATTTTCCGTTTTATTGGCACGTAAAAAAGAAGCATCGGTTTTCATTTGAGATAAGTGACTTTATCAATATATGCCTCCTCATAAATTACATGCCTCTTCTTATTCTCCATCGAATAAAAAACATTTATTTCTTCAACGTTTTTCTTATTCTCCGTCGACTAAAAAAAATTTACTTCTTCACGTAAATTAGTTACATTGAGTGGACACCATCGCTATTTAATGTGCGGTGTGGAAAACACTTCATAATATTATTAAACGGACCAGATCGTGTGTCCATGTCCGCCTTCGACTAAAGTACGTTTTATTAATAATGGTATAAGAATATTGTTATTTAGCTATTTGTTATTAAAATATTTGAAATTGCTATAGTTAAGCAACTACCATATCCGATACAACATTCGTGCCATAAATACTTCTTAACGGCTGACTAAATTATCTAGTTTTTAATAGTTTGACGAATATTTTTTTTTAAATTTCATAGATTCCTTTAAATTTCTTGTTTTAATTAATGACTCATCCTGCTGTATCTAAATGTCCGTTGAATGCCGCAAAAATATTTTAGGAGTCTAATTTACACAAGAATACTAGGCTGGTAATTAATAAATCTATAAATTTTTTCCGACGATTTCTGGATTGTTATAGAAACTTCTTAAACATCTTTGGCAGATTATATACCATCAAAAATATAATTGTGAAAAAGGAGCCAAGTTATGTATGACAAAGGTATTGCGCTCTAAATAAGTGCCAAGTTCTAAATTTATAATTCTTCAAACTTACCTGCAGAAATATTTAGCATTGTTTAAATTAATTAAAAAGAAAGATGACTGCTTGATTAATATTGGATAATCCACTTTTAAAGTCTTCGTGATTTGTGTTGTAAATAAATGACTCGTACTGGTGCCAATATTGATTATTTGTGTTGTATATTGTCTATCTGGCTGTCACATGGTCAAATCGTAAGTACACCAGAACCATATCTTCAAATTAATATTTAATTAATGAGGAATTAATGTTTTATTACTATTTACAATTATATATTGTTTGTTCATGTTTGGCTTATGTATTATTGGTTAACAGTACGAGGCTTAAATAAGTAAAATTTAACTAACCTGCTGTCAACTGCATCCATCATATTTTAAAAGCGTTTTATCTATAAAATTACTGAAGTGTTTGAAATTGAATTGATTTACATTGGAATGTTTTTTATATAGTTTAAAATTAATTACAATCATAATGAATGTGGAAATTTTACTGCCTTTTTTAATGAAGTTATATATTACGGCGATGCATTTAACAAAAACATTAATCTCTCGCAATTATTTTACAATAAAAAAAATTATTCGTGAAATCTTTCCACTGCAAACTGCGTTTTGGCAACTCTTTGTTGTACATTTTCGTGGCGTATTGCCTCTAAGTGATACCGAATTTGTAAAAATAAACACGAATTTATATATGAAAAAATTTAACCCAAAGTATCCAACATTTTTATGAATTCTGATGTTTGATAATAAATCGACAGCCATTTCTTCATAAGCACTTTTCAAATCATTTTTTATTTGTACGATTATGATTATGAGCGAGTAATATTTGTTTTTAATGTACATTTTTTCATTTAATAAAAATAGTAAAATTTTTATATGCGCTAAAAAATTCTCACACCAAAAATTTAATCGTGTAAGTTCACTCTATGGAATTTGCGGCCAAATGCTTGTATTTACATTTGTTCTTTGTAGAAAGCTTTTTACGAGTTAGCGCCCCGTAAAATGTCGCTTTCGTCGTTTGTATGAAATGAAGATATTCATGAAATTTAATGAACAGGAATGTTATTCCTCCATAGTTTTACTTAAATGTCTTAATATTTAAAGGGGTTGATGATCTCCTATTATAAAGAATAATAGACTAATATTTAAGTTTTACAGGTTTTTGTAATCAAAATTGGTCTAAAAAACAAATTACTATTTCGATACAAATATGAATAAGAAAAGTTGTATTTCCTACTAGCAAAATATTTTAGGTAACTGTCAATACAACATTTCAAGTTATTTAATATTACTTTATATTGGAGATGAATCGAATATAGGACCTATCAAATATGAATATTTGGCCAAATATTCTGTTTAAAATGTACCGTACCGAATATTCAGCCGAACTCTTCAGTTCTTAAAGACATAGGTAAAACATATTCGCGAGATGCTCGGAGAGTAGCGAGATTTTCCTGCGTTTACTTCCATACAAAAAGTGGGGGTACTTTTGTGCAGAGCCCCTACGACGGAAATACTGAACGGTGTGTTATTCTTATTAAGTAATGAGGCGTTGGAAAGCTGCAGCAGTGACAATGAGGAGGACCGACGATTATTTCCAAAAGTTACGAAATTTCATGAGTTCTCTGCGACGTTTTAGACCTTCTATGAAGAGATTGATTCCTTTGAGCAGGCAGCAGTGTCCGAATAAATTCCTAAAAGCTTGGATTATAACAGAATTACGAAGATATTTAAATGAAAAATTATAATAACGTAATCTCAGTTTATTCGCATGGTGGACAAACACGAAACAAAGTATGCACACATGGCCAGTTTATGTAATTTATTTTATCCTCTCCTGCTTCTCGTGTGTGCAGCGGACGTTTGTTTTCCGAGGTCGGAAATATTTATAAGGAAAAACATAACAGACTTTTTCCAGAGAAAGCAGGGAGTCTAATTTTCCTTCATCACAATTTATCTTACATAAATTTTAAATATTATTATTGTATATCTGGTACATTCTTTTCTAGTTTAAGATTCGCTATGTGTTATTAATTATTTTAATATAACGTTGATATTATGGTTAAGGTAAGCTCCTTTATAATTTGAAGTCTATTTAAGTTACGTTAACTTTCATGTTATTAAGTCCCTCTGCAAATAACAGCCAATGTTGGTGTGTTATTCTTTTTCGACTAATATATCAATGTTTGAGATTTGCATCCATATTATTTCATTAATTACGTCGAGTACTCGCTATGTTAACATTTTATTGTAAAGTAATATATTATTTAAGAAAATATAATAGAAAAATCGTTTTTATATTCGGTAATAATACGATGATCGAACCTAATATACGGTCGAATGTTCGGTCCATTTCTCTTTTATATAAAATAAAGGAAAACAGCTTGAATACTTTTATAAATGGCGTACAAACATTCATTGCTTATTGGCCCTCGTCTTTAAAATTTAGAAAAACTATTGGAAAGAATTCAATTTGAAGGTCAAGCTTGTTTCCAATTCGCAAATAAAAATTATTGCTATTTGAAAATCTTTAACATCTATGCATAATTCGCCTAAATGTTTAAGATTATAAAAAACACTGCCATCGATTTTTAAAATAAACTTATCGGAATAAATATTGACAAGATATTTGTTCATTTTTCATTTAAATAAATTATTATTTACTTCTTATTTATTATATCATTATTAATTTAATTTGCGATTTCAAAGTAAATCTCCATGAATTGTTTATTATTTAATATAGCAACGCTCACAAATTTCTACAACCGATCAGAATATTTAAATATTTTAAAAGAGATAATTAGTTTTGCGAAATGACATTTGATTTGTATTGAATGCGCGTCACTAGTTTTTGTTAAATATTTGTAATATTTTTAATATCGAATGAGTGGAATTAGCGATATGTCGTTTTTTAGTGTCAGTAAATATTTGAATATGATATTAGCACAGGTCGAATACGATTATAATACTGGCGAAACCCTTAGGACGCTGAACGCTATCCGAATCGGCAACAACGTAGTGAAAGCCAAGTAATTATCAATGCCATCACAAGAATACGTGAGGATAGGCCCATCATTCCGATGAAATCAGGTGGTACTATTCCAATAATATTGATAAATGTGAAAGAAAATGTATTAAACCATTTTACAAAGAAGCCTCATTCGAGTACGAGAGTTGTGGCAGATTACTTAAATTAAGTCCTACAGTACACAAAATTATAAAATAGGTAACCAATATCCATATGCTATTGAATAAATACAAGCATTAGAGACGGCAAATTATGTACGTATAGTAAATTTTGCGAATGGGCCTTAAAAATGTATACTGAAAATTCTCGTTGGATCGAAAATGTTATTTGGTTCGATGAAAGTGCATCGGCTGCGAAACTACGAAGGCACTTTGTACATAAAATTTAGGTAAGTATAAATATATTGTAAAACAAACAAATTTCAATTTTAATTACGCGTGTTTTCTAGTTTTTTTTTTCAAAAAAATAAATTCATTTTGACAATTCACGATTTACAAGAGGAATGTTTCACGTTGCCAAACTAACATTTCGTGGTTTATGCTAATTTACACATAATTATGATTTCATACAAAATTTAAACTTTAATTATTTTATGAACCAGGCGACTAATATAAAAAATAATATTTGCCCGATTAGACGTGATTAATAAGACAAGTAGTTGAAGTGGTTATCTTTGGTTTATTTAGGTACGTGTATATATAATTTTTTCAATGTATTTTTATATAATTTTATATAGCAATATCAAACTGGAATCCAATATAGCAAGCACTAGTCCTGCAGCTCGGTCACCTATTCCTAATAAGAGTAATTATTGAAGTGAGTGACTTTTATGAGCCAGGGGTCGAGCTTGCCGTAGACGACCACATACGCACCGTATCGTTTAACAGTTCTTTATTAAAAATGGGTTTACTGTTAAATCTTACATATATAATTGTGCAACAAAACATTAAATCCAATACCATCAATATTTAGTGTCTCTGAATACAGTGATATATCGCCTTGCAAAGAAAAAATTGTAAGGAAAATTAATATGAAGATTAGGCCAAATTAAATATTTTAGGATTCTCAAAATATTAAATGAAAGAAGCGCAATAAAAAAAATGTTACGCACGTTCTATTTATCATGTTAAACAAATGCAAAATTCAACATTTAACCAAACTGCACGAAAAGGTCATATTTTGGAAAAGTTTATATCTATGTGAGAACCTTATCTAAAAAGACGTCGGAAAATTGTCATATGGGCCCTTGCCTTGATTGCCAATTTTTACTTTTTATAATCCTGGGTATCTATAAATCAATTATCAATAAGTAACAAGTTTGAAGAGCTCGGAGTTTCGTAAAATTAACAAAATAAAATTATATTTCTACATTTTCCAGCGTATTGTTAATATCGATTTATTTGAAAAATATTGTATGCTTCGTCAAATTATTAATAAATCATTTAATATACACAATCCTAAAATATTTATTGATAACAAAAATATCAGAAAACAGTGTAAAAAATAACACAGTTCACAATTAATTTAAGCGCTACGAAGTTTCGTCCTGCGAAGCTTTTTTATACCAACTTTCAATATAAGTAATTATATTATAATATATTTGATTTGTGCAAGGATAAAATATAATTATTATCTTTTAGATATAAAAGTTTCATCTTCTTAATATGAGCATTAGTAAAAATGCAATACATAACGTGTACATTGCTCATACACATATGACAAACGCAATTCTTAATCTATTTGTAATACAAGAGTTTATGTAATTATTTTACCACTACAACCTTAAATAATGGACTTAATAATTTTACTCTTACATTTATCACTGATAACAACTGTCAAAATAATTCTGTCAAAACGCGTTATGACTTTGTAACAATACCGTTTACGTATTTTATTACATAGTTCAGACAACTTTTAAACTATAATAATAGTTTTTTATATATAAAAAGTTATATCGTTTTAATAGAAAAATATATAACATTACAATATTCAGCTTACGTTTAATGGAGCGTTGTATGCGTATGAATGGAGCGTCAAAATATTAGAATATAACATTTTGATGCTCCAACTTTTGACTAAACCAATTCCTTTTTTATTTCACATAAATAATTACTCTCAAGCTCTACAGATGTAAAAAATATGCCAAAATTCCTTAAACTACTTTTATTTTTGTCATATTTATTTTAATATCGTGGTCATTACTAGGTGCTGCTGGAGAACAGAAATTGGCCATGTCCTTTTCAGCCGTTTTCAGGATAGATTTATGTATTTAATTTTATTAAATATCCATGTGGTTTTAACAACAGACAAACCTTTGTCATTAGAAGACTTAAAAGCTCCACTTCAGAACTGATTGTATTTTCAATTTCACTTTTAATACTTATTCAGTAGATTACAACATCGTCAATAACATGTTTTCAAATGGAAGCTACACAACTCATGACATTTCCCTCAGATAGATTAAAAATAAACGGAAAAACGTTCTACTATTCATATGTTTTACTATTATTTTCCGGTGAGGAGAATCATCACACAAATCACCTCACGTAACGCTAAACAAGAATAAAAACTAAACAAGAGTCAAAATCTTACCCATAAATTCATGAAATGAAACCAACTGAGTGTTAGAAAAGAGCGGTGTATTATGAAATCATGTTAAGTACAGATGTTGTTATCCGACCTTTAATATTTTCAATAATGCTGTCGTATATTTGTTTGTCCAAAAAAGAATAAAAAACCAACGATCAGGTGCAATTACAATCTTAAATTATTTTTAACTCTAACAGGAGGAGTTTATAACTTTTCTTATTAAGGAATATGCACTTCTATATCACTTTTTAATGTTGAAAAAATATTAATATTTCAACACAATTAACAGAAGAGACGCTTTACATAATATCGCATTTTATTGTTAAAAATGTCAAATTTATTGGGGAAGAATATTTTATTTGCCATAGTTATATATGTTTTAAGAAAAAGAATATTTTCTTTGCCATAATTATATATTTTTTTAATTTAAATCTAACATTAGTCAAAAAAGTCAGGTGTTACACAATTTTTACGTGACAGTTAATGAAAATTTTTAAATTTCAAAAAAAGTGGTACGTTTTAAAAAAAAGGGATGTTTCGCAATCTACCCATGATACATCTTACGGATTGAAGTAGCTAACTTTAATTTATTCACATGCTATATATATATATATATATATATATATATATATATATATATATATATATATATATATATATATATATATATATATGTGTGTGTGTGTGTGTTACAACAGCATTTGTTTACGTTACGTTGTAATTATAAGCGGTAAAGATCAATCATATTATATTATGTTAGAAGTAGAGAATATATGACAAAGATGACGTCGTGTCAATTGCTAATCGTGGGGTTTTGGAATAATTAATTATTTCAGCTACCATGTGACTTATATTTTTTGTTTGCCTTGTTTGCCATTATTTGTTGGTCTCATTGTGTTTTCAGTGAATGGTAACATGGTCACAGAAGTGAAGAAAATAGTCCTCCAATCTAAGTACCATTAAGTAGTTCAGTCACGAGGAAGGCTCTTGTAAGAAAGATGTTATATACCTCAAAAAAAGAATTATTAATTCTAGACATTAGGGTGTTACCTCAAATTTTGATCATGACTTCGGAAATAAACATATTCCCTATCTGTAGACTACACAAAACGGAAAAAATACATGGACAGGAACTACATAATAATTCTCAAACGATTTAAAATGTTTGTATTGAACATGGTGATTTTAAAAAAAACAATACTCTTCTTACAGACACACACCTCTTTTTACAGACATTTGATGCACGAAATCACCTGTGAGAATAATAGATATTCTTTGTTACATACTGTACACAGATGCGAAAAAGATTAAAAATTGCGAGTGTACGAGTATAATACGAATATATATATATATATATATATATATATATATATATATATATGTATATATGTATATATGTATAAAAATGTATTATTTCTTTCCACGCAAATTACAATAAAATGAGATGACAAGAAAATTAATGATCTGTGCAAGAATTCACGACGATAAATAACAGTAAATTCAGTACGCGTGAATAATGAAAATGGTGGAAATTAGTGTTTAATCGAAAAGAAAAACTTTTTTTCTCGTAGCACGCAGCATCACAAAAGCGACGACTTTATTGAACGGCCTGGGCGGAACCTGACATTGATCAAAATTACTCGTCGGCATCCCCATGCAATGCGCTCGGAGGGCAATTGTGTTCATGAATACGCAATGTTCAATCCAACGTCGGCCAGGATTTAGGGTAGCTTTTGTTAATGATCAATTTGGAGTCGGCTAGTGATGGTACCTTCGGGAGAGTGGCTCACATCGTATCACAAATGTTGTTCTGATTAATGAATTTTGTGCAGGTATTTGTGCATCTATATTCTGAAACGATATGAGACTCACTTGGCTGTCTGTGTGTCAGAAGAATATATTTTAAAATAATGGAAATTATAAAAAAAATTTTTGGTATGAAATCGAAGCAAAACTTTGTCTTTATTAACATGGTTTTAACACAATCCATGTGGATCGCGTTTATTTACGTGCGCCGTGGAGAGTAAGTGTGTATTACCAAAAGTAAATTTTCGCAATTTTTTTTAAGTTAAGAAATACTTACTTTAAATATTTAACGTATAAAGGCGCGTGATTAATTTAGAAAAACAAATTTTACAATGTTTTCATTCAGTTCACTTTTGTGTCTTGTTGATGTTTTTAATGTTTAATATATAGCAGTTTGTATTATGTGTTTAATAATAATAAATGTGAATTAAGTCGAAAAAAACTGTATGTAACTAAGAATTCGTTACAATAATATAATTTGTGTTGAAAAAATTGATATATTTTTTAAAAATATATCTTATATACGTATATATTTTATGAAAAGTGGATTTCATAAGATATATCCGAAATAAAGTATAATATAAGTTTGGTGTTAATTGAAAGCAGAAAAGCGGGGAGATTTCACTGTTGAATAAGGGTACTTGATTCTTCTGGATTTTGATTCTAACCAACTTATTTACGTCAAAGATTATTTTGACAAAATATATACCATAAAAATAACAATTGAAATGTGAACTGACTGTTGTTGTTTTCGTAAATTAGAATCATAACACGTTATCCCCATTTTTATCACGGTATTTTGTCACAAATTTTTGTGACGACGCCTGAAGCGATTTACATACTTTCAAGCAGAATAATATTTTGATTAAAGATGGTTTTCAAGGGATAGTCTTGACCTAAAATTATGTTTAAATATATTTTTTTTAAATAGTGGATATATTAGAAACAAGTAAGAGCAAAATGAAACCATTTTTAATTTCTTTCGTGGAGCAAAAATTCTATTAGTATTAAAAATGTGAAAGTTTCTATATTTGTCGTTTGTTTGGTTGTTTGATCATTAATCATACAAAAAATACTGCATAGATTTGCATAAAAATATGTTTTAAATTTGGAATACAAATACATAATGACCTGGAAAAGGATATAGGCTACTTTAAAAAAAAATTAGTCCCTAAAAAGGCTGATGGAACTTTGTATGGCAGTTCATATAATTTATGGTATTTACTTATTTTGAGTATCTATTTAACCATAATACTCTAAAGTATTTTGTTAGTAAAAGTGGGGCATAAAACTCTTGAGTATCAACGAATACTTCTCCCACATTCTATTTTAGGAAACATTCTTTAGGGAAACATAATGCATCAATGAGAGGAGGCAATTATTTTGTAATACACACACGCACACACGTACGCATGCACGTACGTACGCACGCACGCACGCATTCTGGGTTCAATGAAAAATTTACACTAAATTATAGTTATATATTTTTTATGATAACACATCTAAACATTTCAAGAGAAAATTACAGCTCTGCGTTGTATCTCCTGGTTTATATTTCGTCATAGTCGTTGGTCATCGCGATACCTTTTTGACTTCTCAGAATATTTCCACAGCAATTCGGACAGCAATTAATGTTTACACTTACCTTAACTGTCAGGTTTTCATTCAAACTCGAGTAATGGCGAACACAAATATTTTTGTGGCATCGGCGTTGTGTCTTTCACGTATTATTAATTATTTGAACGTTTTAAATGAAACTAAAATTAATACAAGACAGTGTAGTAAAAGGCGATAGTGGATGATAGTGATTCAAGATCAGAGCCAGGTCACAAGTATTTGCACTCCATAGTATTTTTTACAATTACACCATGATAGCATGCCCGTAGGAACCTATCATGGAGATGTAATGTAAATAGTGAGTATAAGTAGGATCCTATATACATTAAAAGAATACAAATAGCCAAAAACCTACATAATTCTGATTAAGTGTTTACAAAATAACCCCTAAAAACCCCTTTTAAAACTCCTAAAAGATTAAATCAAAAGCAAACCATAGTTATTGGTTAATGTCATCGTAACACTGTCAGAATTTATCGAAGCTTTCCTTTTTTCACCAAATTCTTGTGTTGTCATTAGATTTTTCTTTTCTGTGTTCAACTCCTCGATGGCTATATTATTTATATTTTTGATTTTGCGGTTTCATGCGTCATTGATTTTTTGTTTTCATACATAAAATAAATTCCATGGAAACCATACTAGTTACTTCGCCGCGTAAATTTCTAATAACTGTACAAGTTTTTCAGTATTCTGTTCCGCTGGCATTATTATAACTGTATTTAAGTTACCTGTCGATCCAGATAAAAGAAAACCAACGTGTCTACTTTTCGCAAGTGCTCAGTGATAAGTAAACGAGAGAATTAAATATTAACCAGTGTTGCCATTACAAAATTACTAGTTGCCCTGTTTTGGGTGTCAGATTGCCGTATTTTATAATAATAACGAAGAAATTGTTGCGTCTTGTTTATGCTTTATTTAAATTACCATATATTATAGCCATTATTACTGAGCCAAAGTAGAACTATTTATACTTAAAACACAATCATCATACAAATTTCGAAAACTGTTAATCAAAATTTCTATTTCTTTCTTTAACCTGTATTAATTTTTTTATATGATCTACATTTTCTATCGTAGGTTTGCATTTTTTATAATTTCCTTGAGCCTCAATGCGTTGTTTTGTTTATCATTTGTATTCGAAGTAAAAATCCTGTTCTCAGTTTTAGTTTTGATTAAGTTGTCTTGCCGAAAATTCTTTCATAATCTGCGCACGTCAATTGTGAAAGTGATAATACACAAAGTACAAGATAAGCTAAATTACCACAATTAAGCGGAGGTTGATTTATAATTTCTGACCATAAAATATCGGTTTCCATTTGTGATAATTCAAATTCGAAATAGTTACTAAGTAAACACTATGTAAAGTAAAATTAGTAAACACTATATCAAGTAACACTATATTAAGTGAGCACTATGTTAATTAAAATTAGCAAAAATTATATTAAGTAACACTATATTAAGTAAACACAATGTTAAGTAAGATTAGTAAACACTATATTAAGTAAACTCTATGTTAAGTAAAATTAGTAAACACTATATTAAGTAAACTCTAGGTTAAGTAAAATTAGTAAATACTATATTAAGTAAACTCTACGTTAAGTAAAATTAGTAAACACTATATTAAATAACACTATGTTAAGTAAAATTAGTAAATACTATATTAAGTAAACACTATGTTAAGTAAAATTAGTAACCACTCTATGAAGTAACACTATATTAAGTAAACACTATATTAAGTAAAAACTATGTTAAGTGAAATTAGTAAACATTATATTAAGTAAACACTATGTTAAGTAAAATTAGTAACACTATATTAAGTAACACTATATTAAGTAAACACTATGTTAATTAAAATTAGCAAACACTATATTAAGTAACACTATATTAAATAAACAGTATGTTAAGTAAAATTAGTAAACACTATATTAAGTAACATTATATTAAGTAAACACTATGTTAAGTAAAATTAGTAAACACTATATTAAGTAAACACAATGTTAAGTAAAATTAGTAACACTATATTAAGGAACACTATATTAATTAAACACTATGTTAAGTAAAATTAGCAAACATTAAATTAAGTAAACACAGTGATAAGTAAAATCAGTAAACACTATATTAATTAAAATTAGTAAGCACTATATTAAGTAAACACTATGTTAAGTAAAATTAGTAAATACTATATTAAGTAAACTCTATGTTAACTAAAATTAGTAAACACTATATTAAATAAACTCTATGTTAAGTAAAATTATTGAACACTATATTAAGTAAACACTATGTTAGGTAAAATTAGTAAACAATATATTAAGTAAACTCTATGTTAAGTAAAATAAGTAAACACTATTTAAGTAACACTATATTAAGTAAACACTATGTTAAGTAAAATTAGTAAACACTATATTAAGTAAACTCTATGTTAAGTAAAATTAGTAAACACTATATTAAGAACACTATATTAAGTAAACACTATGTTAAGTAAAATTAGTAAACACTATATTAAGTAGACACTATGTTAGGTAAAATTAGTGACACTATATTAAGTAAACAGTATGTTAAGTAAAATTAGCAAACACTATATTAAGTAACACTATATTAAGTAAAGACTGTGATAAGTAAAATTAGTAAACACTATATTAATTAAAATTAGTAAACACTATATTAAGTAAACACTATGTTAAGTAAAATTAGGAAACACTATATTAAGTAAACTCTATGTTAAGTAAAATTAGTAAACACTATATTAAGTAAACTCTATGTTAAATAAAATTAGTAAACACTATATTAAGTAAACACTATGTTAAGTAAAATTAGTAAACAATATATTAAGTAAACTTTATGTTAAGTAAAATTAGTAAACACTATTTCAGTAACACTATATTAAGTAAACACTATGTTAAGTAAAATTAGTAAACACTATATTAAGTAAACTCTATGTTAAATAAAATTAGTAAACACTATATTAAGAACACTATATTAAGTAAACACTATGTTAGGTTAAATTAGTAATTACTATATTAAGTAAACACTATGTTAAGTAAAATTAGTAAACACTATATGAAGTAACACTATATTAAATAAACTCTATGTTAAGTAAAATTAGTAAACACTATATTAAGTAAACACTATGTTAAGTAAAATTAGTAAACGATATATTAAGAAACTCTATGTTAAGTAAAATTAGGAAACACTATATTAAGTAAAACTATATTAGGTAATCACTATGTTAAGTAAAATTAGTAAACACTATATGAAGTAACACTATATTAAGTAAACACTATGTTAAGTGAAAGTAGTAAACACTATATTAAGTAAACACTATGTTAAGTAAAATTAGTAACCTTATATGAAGTAACACTATATTAAGTAAACACTATGTTAATTAAAATTAGTAAACATTATATGAATTAACAATTTATTAAGTAAACACTACATTAAATAAACACTATGTTAAGTGAAATTAGTAAACACTATATTAAGTAAACACTATGTTAAGAAAAATAAGCAAACACTATATTAAATAACACTATATTAAGTAAACACTGTTATAAGTAAAATTAGTAACCACTATATTAAGTAAAGACTAAGTTAAGAAAAATTAGTAAACACTATATTAAGTAAACTCTATATTAAGTAAAATTAGTAAACACTATATTAAGTAACATTATATTAAATAAACACCATGTTAAGTAAAATTAGTACACACTATATTAAGTAACACTATATTAAGTAAAAACTATGTTAAGTAAAATTAGTAAACACTATATGAAGTAACACTATATTAAGTAAACACTACATTAAATAAACACTATGTTAAGTGAATTTAGTAAACACTATATTAAGTAAACACTATATTAAGTAAACGCTATGTTAAGTAAAATGAGCAAACACTATATTAAATATCACTATATTAAGTAAACACTGTTATAAGTAAAATTAGTAACCACTACATTAAGTAACGACTAAGTTAAGTAAAATTAGTAAACACTATATTAAGTAAACTCTATGTTAAGTAAAATTAGTAAACACTATATTAAGTAACACTATATTCGGTAAACACTATGCTAAGTAAAATTAGTAAACACTATATTAAATAAAAACTATGTGAAGTAAAATTAGCAAGCACTATATTAAATAACACTATATTAAATAAACACTGTGATAAGTAAAATTAGTAAACTCTGTATTAATTAAAATTAGTAAACATTATATTAAGTAAACACTATGTTAAGTAAAATTAGTAAACACTATATTAAGTAAACACTATGTTAAGTAAAATTAGCAAACACTATATTAAATAACACTGTATTAAATAAACACTGTGATAAGTAAAATTAGTAAACAATATATTAATTAAAATTAGTAAACACTATATTAAGTAAACACTATGTTAAGTAAAATTAGTAAACACTATATTAAGTAAACACTATGTTAAGTAAAATTAGCAAACATTATATTAAGTAACACTATATTTAATAAACATTGTTATAAGTAAAATAAGGAAACACTACATTAATTAAAATTAGTAAACACTATATTAAGTAAACTCTATGTTAAGTAAAATTAGTAAACACTATATTAAGTAACATTATATTAAGTAAATACAATTTTAAGTAAAATTAGTAAACACTATATTAAGTAACACTATATTAAGTAAATACTATATTAAGTAAAATTAGTAAACACTATATTGAGAAAACTCTATGTTAAGTAAAATTAACACTACATTAAGTAAACACTATATTAAGTAAACACTATGTTAAGTGAAATTAGTAAACACTATATTAAGTAAACACTATGTTAAGTATAATTAATAACACTATATTAAATAACACTATATAAAGTAAACAATATGTTAAGTAAAATTAGCAAACACTTATATTAAGTAACACTATATTAAGTAAACACTGTGATAAGTAAAATTAGTAATAACTATATTAATTAAAATTAGTAAACACTATATTAAGTAAACAATATGTTAAGTAAAATTAGTAAACACTATATTAAGAAAACAATATGTAAAATAAAATTAGTGAACACAATATTAAGTAAACTCTATGTTAAGTGAAATTAGTAAACACTTTATTAATAACACTATATTAAGTAAACACTATGTTAAGTAAAATTGGCAAACACTATATTAAGTAACACTATATTAAATAAACACTGTGATAAGTAAAATTAGTAAACACTATATTAATTAAAGTTAGTAAACACTATATTAAGTAAACTCTATGTTAAGTACAATTAGTACACACCATATTAAGCAACACTATATTAAGTGAAAAGTATGTTAAGTAAAATTAGTAAACACTATATGAAGTAACACTATATTAAGTAAAGACTATGTTAAGTAAAATTAGTAAACACTATACTAAGTAAACTCTATGTTAAGTAAAATTAGTATACACTTTATTAAGTAACACTATATTAAGTAAACACTATGTTAAGTAAAATTAGTAAACATTATATTAAGTAAACACTATGTTAAGCAAAATTAGCAAATACTATATTAAGTAACACTATATTAAATAAACACTGTGATAAGTAAAATTAGTAAACTCTATATTAATTAAAATTAGTAAACACTATGTTAAGTAAAATTAGTAAACACTATATTAAGTAAACACTATGTTAAGTAAAATTAGCAAACACTATATTAAGTAACACTGTATTAAATAAACACTTCGATAAGTAAAATTAGTAAACACTATATTAATTAAAATTAGTTAACACTATATTAAGTAAACACTACGTTAAGTAAAATTAGTAAACACTATATTAATTAACACTATCTTAAGTAAAATTAGCAAACAATATATTAAGTAACACTATATTTAATAAACATTGTTATAATTAAATTAGTAAACACTATAATAATTAAAATTAGTAAACACTATATTAAGTAAACTCTATGTTAAGTAAAATTATTAAACACTATATTAAGTGACATTATATTAAGTAAATACAATGTTAAGTAAAATTAGTAAACACTATATTAAGTAACACTATATTAAGTAACACTATATTAAGTAAATACTATACTAAGTAAAATTAGTAAACACTATATTGAGAAAACACTATGTTAAGTAAAATTAACACTACATTAAGTAAACACTATATTAAGTAAACACTATGTTAAGTGTAACTAGTAAACACTATATTAAGTAAACACTATGTTAAGTATAATTAGTAACACTATATTAAATAACACTATATAAAGTAAACAATATGTTAAGTAAAATTAGCAAACACATATATTAAGTAACACTATATTAAGTAAACACTGTGATAATAAAATTTGTAATAACTATATTAATTAAAATTAATAAACAATATATTAAGTAAATACTATGTTAAGTAAAATAAGTAAACACTATATTAAGTAAACAATATGTTAAGTAAAATTAGTAAACACAATATTAAGTAAACTCTATGTTAAGTAAAATTAGTAAACATAATATTAAGTAACACTATATTCAGTAAACACTATGTTAAGTAAAATTAGTAAACACTATATTAAGTAAACTCTATGTTAAGTAAAATTAGAAAACACTATATTAAGTATCACTATATTCGGTAAACACTATTTTGAGTAAAATTAGTAAACACTATATTAAATAAACACTATGTGAAGTAAAATTAGCAAACACTATATTAAATAACACCGTATTAAATAAACACTGTGATAAGTAAAATTAGTAAACACTATATTGAGAAAACACTATGTTAAGTAAAATTAACACTACATTAAGTAAACACTATATTAAGTAAACACTATGTTAAGTGTAATTAGTAAACACTATATTAAGTAAACACTATGTTAAGTATAATTAGTAACACTATATTAAATAACACTATATAAAGTAAACAATATGTTAAGTAAAATTAGCAAACACATATATTAAGTAATACTATATTAAGTAAACACTGTGATAAGTAAAATTAGTAATAACTATATTAATTAAAATTAATAAACAATATATTACGTAAATACTATGTTAAGTAAAATTAGTAAACACTAGATTAAGTAAACAATATGTTAAGTAAAATTAGTAAACACAATATAAAGTAAACTCTATGTTAAGTAAAATTAGTAAACATAATATTAAGTAACACTATATTCAGTAAACACTATGTTAAGTAAAATTAGTAAACACTATATTAAGTAAACTCTATATTAAGTAAAATTAGAAAACACTATATTAAGTAACACTATATTCGGTAAACACTATGTTGAGTAAAATTAGTAAACACTATATTAAATAAACACTATGTGAAGTAAAATTAGCAAACACTATATTAAATACCACCATATTAAATAAACACTGTGATAAGTAAAATTAGCAAACCCTATATTAGTTAAAATTAGTAAACACTATATTAAGTAAACATTATGTTAAGTAAAATTAGTACACACTATATTAAGTAAACACTATGTTAAGTAAAATTAGCCAACACTATATTAAGTAACACTATATTAAATAAACAATATGGTAATAAAATAAGTAAACACTGTATTAAGTAACACTACATTAAGTAAACACTATGTTTAATAAAATTAGTAGACACTATATGAAGTAACACTATATCAAGTAAACACTATATTAAGTAAACACTATGTTAAATGAAATTAGCAAACACTATGTTATTTAAACACTATGTTAAGTAAAATTAGTAACACTATATTAAGTAACACTATATTAAGTAAACACTATGTTAAGTAAAATTAGCAAATACTATATTAAGTAACACTATATTAAATGAACACCATGTTAAGTAAAATTAGTACACACTATATTAAGTAACACTATCTTAAGTGAAAACTATGTTAAGTAAAATAAGTAAACACTATATGAAGTAACACTATATTAAGTAAACACTACATTAAGTAAACACTATGTTAAGTGAAATTAGTAAACACTATATTAAGTAAACACTATATTGAGAAAACACAATGTTAAGTAAAATTAGCAAATACTATATTAAGTAACACTATATTAAGTAAACACTGTGATAAGTAAAATTAGTAAACACTATATTAAGTAAAGATTATGTTCAGTAAAATTAGTATACAATATTTTAAGTAAACTCTATATTAAGTAAATATAGTAAACACTTTATTAAGTAACACTATATTAAGTAAACACTATGTTAAGTAAAATTAGTAAAGACTATATTAAGTAAACACTATGTTGAGCAAAATTAGTAAACACTATATTCATTAAACTCTATGTTAAATAAAATTAGTAAACACTATATTAAGTAACACTATATTAAGTAAACACAATGTTAAGTAAAATTAGTAAACACTATATTAAGTAACACTATATTAGGTAAGTACTATATTAAGTAACATTAGTAACCACTATATTAAAAAAACACTATGTTGAGTAAAATTAACATTATATTAAGTAAACACTTTGTTAAGTAAAATTAGTAAACACTATATTAAGGAACAATATATTAGGAAAACACTATGTTAATTAAAATTTGTTAACACTATATGAAGTGAAACTATATTAAATAAACACTATATTAGTAAACACTATGTTAAGTAAAATAGGTAAACACTATATTAAGTAAACACTATGTTAAGTATAATTAGTAACACTATATTAATTAACAGTATATTAAGTAAACAACATGTTAAGTAAAATTAGCAAACACTATATTAAGTAACACTATATTAAGTAAACACTGTGATAAGTAAAATTAGTAAACACAATATCAATTAAAATTAGTAAACACTATATTAAGTAAACACTATGTTAAGTAAAATTAGAAAACACTATATTAAGTAAACTCTATGTTAAGTAAAATTAGTAAACACTATATTAAGTAAACTCTATGTTAAATAAAATTAGTAAACACTATATTAAGTAAACACTATGTTAAGTAAAATTAGTAAACAATATATTAAGTAAACTCTATGTTAAGTAAAATTAGTAAACACTATTTCAGTAACACTATATTAAGTAAACACTATGTTAAGTAAAATTAGTAAACACTATGTTAAGTAAACTCTATGTTAAATAAAATTAGTAGACACTATATTAAGAACACTATATTAAGTAAACACTATGTCACGTTAAATTAGTAATTACTTTATTAAGTAAACACTATGTTAAGTAAAATTAGTAAACACTATATGAAGTAACACTATATTAAATAAACTCTATGTTAAGTAAAATTAGTAAACACTATATTAAGTAAACACTATGTTAAGTAAAATTAGCAAACAATATATTAAGAGACTCTATGTTAAGTAAAATTAGGAAACAATATATTAAGTAAAACTATATTAGGTAATCACTATGTTAAGTAAAATTAGTAAACACTATATCAAGTAACACTATATTAAGTAAATACTATGTTAAGTGAAAGTAGTAAACACTATATTAAGTAAACACTATTTTAAGTAAAATTAGTATCATTATATTAAGTAACACTATATAAAGTAAACACTATGTTAAGTAAAATTAGTAAACACTATATGAATTAACACTTTATTAAGTAAACACTACATTAAATAAACACTATGTTAAGTGAAATTAGTAAACACTATATTAAGTAAACACTATATTAAGTAAACACTATATTAAGTAAAATTAGCAAACACTATATTAAGTAAATTCTATGTTAAGCAAAATTAGTTAACACTATATTAAGTAACACTATATTAAATAAACACCATGTTAAGTAAAATTAGTACACACTATATTAAGTAACACTATATTAAGTAAAAACTATATTAAGTAAAATTAGTAAACACTATATGAAGTAACACTATATTAGGTAAACACTACATTAAATGAACACTATGTTAAGTGAAATTAGTAAACACTATATTAAGTAAACACTATATTAAGTAAACGCTATGTTAAGTAAAATTAGCAAACACTATATTAAATATCACTATATTAAGTAAACACTGTTATAAGTAAAATTAGTAACCACTATATTAAGTAACGACTAAGTTAAGTAAAATTAGTAAACACTATATTAAGTAAACTCTATGTTAAGTAAAATTAATAAACACTATATTAAGTAACACTATATTCAGTAAACGCTATGTTAAGTAAAATTAGTAAACACTATATTAAATAAAAACTATGTGAAGTAAATTTAGCAAACACTATATTAAATAACACTATATGAAATAAACACTGTGATAGGTAAAATTAGTAAATTCTATATTAATTAAAATTAGTAAACACTATATTAAGTGAACACTATGTTAAGTAAACACTATGTTAAGCAAAATTAGCAAACACTATATTAAGTAAACTCTATGTTAAGTAAAATTAGTAAACAGTATATTAAGTAACATTATATTAAGTAAATACAATTTTAAGTAAAATTAGTAAACAATATATTAAGTAACACTTTATTAAGTAAATACTATATTAAGTAAAATTAGTAAACACTATATTGAGAAAACACTATGTTAAGTAAAATTAACACTACATTAAGTAAACACTATATTAAGTAAACACTATGTTAAGTGAAATTAGTAAACACTATATTAAGTAAACACTATGTTAAGTATAATTAATAACACTATATTAAATAACACTATATAAAGTAAACAATATGTTAAGTAAAATTAGCAAACACTTATATTAAGTAACACTATATTAAGTAAACACTGTGATAAGTAAAATTAGTAATAACTATATTAATTAAAATTAGTGAACACTATATTAAGTAAACACTATGTTAAGTAAAATTAGTAAACACTATATTAAGAAAACAATATGATAAGTAAAATTAGTAAACACAACATTAAGTAAACTCTATGTTAAGTGAAATTAATAAACACTTTATTAATAACACTATAATAAGTAAACACTATGTTAAGTAAAATTGGCAAACACTATATTAAGTAACACTATATTAAATAAACACTGTGATAAGTAAAATTAGTACACACTATATTAATTATTATTAATAAACACTATATTAAATTAACACTATGTTAAGTAAAATTAGTAAACACTGTATTAAGTAACACTATATTAAATAAACACCATGTTAAGTAAAATTAGTACACACTATATTAAGTAAAGACCATGTTAAGTAAAATTAGCAAACACTATATTAAATAACACTATATTAAGTAAATACTATATTAAGTAAAATTAGTAAACACTATATTAAGAAAACACTATGTTAAGTAAAATTACCGCTATTAAGTAAACAATATGTTATGTAAAATTAGTAAACACTATATTAAGTAAAACTATATTAAGTAAACACTATGTTAAATAAAATTAGTAAACACTATATTAAGTAACACTATATTAAGTGAACACTATGTTAAGTAAAATTAGTTAACACTATATTAAGTAAACACTATGTTAATTAAAATTAGTAAACTCTATATTAAATAAACACTATGTTAAGTAAAATTAGTAAACACTATATTAAGTAACACCATATTAAGTAATGACAATGTTAAGTAAAATTAGTAAACACTATATTTAATAAACACTATGTTAAGTAAAATTAACAAACACTATATTAAGTAACACTATATTAAGTAAACACTTAGTTAAGTTAACACTATTTTAAATAAAATTAGTAAACACGATATTAAGTAACACTATATTAAGGTAGCGCTATGTTAAATAAAATTAGTAATCACTATATTAAGTAACACTATATTAAGTGAACACTATGTTAAGTAAAATTAGTAAACACTATTTTAAGTAAACTCAATGTTAAGTAAAATTAGCAAACACTATATTAAATAACACTATATTAAGTAAACACTGTGATAAGTAAAATTAGTTAAAAATATATTAAGTAAACTCTATGTAAAGTAAAATTAGTAAACACTATATTAAGTAACACTATATTAAGTAAACACTATGTTAAGTAAAATTAGTAAATACTAAATTAAGTAAACACTATGTTAAGTAAAATTAGAAAAAGCTATATTAACTAACACTATATTAAATAAACACTGTGATAAGTAAAATTAGTAAACACTATATTAATTAAAATTAGTAAACACTATATTAAGTAAACACTATGTTAAGTAAAATTAGTAATCTCTATATTAATTAAACTCTATGTTAAGAAAAATTAGTAAACACTATATTAAGTAACACTATATTAAGTAAACACAATCTTAAGTAAAATTAGTAAATACTATATTAAGTAAACACTATGTTAAGTAAAATTAGCAAACACTATATTAAGTAACACTATATTAAGTAAACATTTTGTTAAGTAAACACCATTTTAAATAAAATTAATAAACACGATATTAAGTAACAACATATTAAGTAAGCATTATGGTAAATAAAATTAGTAAAAACTATATTAAATAACACTATATTAAGTGAACACTATGTTAAGTAAAATTAGTAAACACTACATTAAGTAAATTCTATGTTAAGTAAAATTTGTAAACACTATATTAAGTAAACAATATGTTAAGTAAAATTAGTAAACATTATATTAAGTAACACTATGTTATGTAAATACTATATTAAGTAAAATTAGTAAACACTACATTAAGAAAACACTATGTTAAGTAAAATTAACTGTATTAAGTAAACAATATGTTAAGTAAAATTTTTAAACACTATATTAAGTAACACTATATTAAGTAAACACAATGTTAAGTAAAATTAGTAAACACTATATTAAGTAAACACTATGTTAATTGAAATTAGCAAACAATATATTAAGTAACACCATATTAAGTAAAAACTATGTTAAGTAAACACTATTTTAAGTAAAATTAGTAAACACGATATTAAGTAACACTATATTAAGTAAGCATTATGTTAAATAAAATTAGTAAACTCTATATTAAGTAACACTATATTAAGTGAAAACTATGTTAAGTAAAATTAGTAAACACTATATTAAGTATACTCTATGTTAAGTAAAATTAGTAAACACTATATTAAGTAAACTCTATGTTAAGTAAAATTAGTAAACACTATATTAAGTAACACTATATAAAATAAACACCATGTTAAGTAAAATTAGTACACACTATATTAAGTAAACACTATGTTAAGTAGAATTAGCAAACACTATATTAAGTAACACTATATTAAATAAACACTGTGATAAGTAAAATTAGTAAACACTATGTTAAGTAAAATGAGCAAACACTATATTAAGTAACACTATATTAAATAAACACTGTGACAATTAAAATTAGTAAACACTTTATTAATTAAAATTAGTAAACACTATATTAAGTAAACTCTATGTGTAGTAAAATTAATAAACACTGTATTAAGTAAACTCTATGTTAAGTAAAATTAGTAAACATTATATTAAGTAACAATTTATTAAGTAAACGCTATATTCAGTAAACACTATGTTAAGTGAAATTAGTAAACACTATATTAAGTAAACACCATGTTAAGTAAATTTAGTAAACACTATATTAAGTAAACACTATGTTAAGTAAAATTAGTAAACGCTATTTTAAGTAACACTTTATTAAGTAAACACTATGTTAAATAAAATTAGTAAACACTAAATTAATTAACACTATATTAAGTGAACACTATGTTAAGTAAAATTAGTAAACAATATATTAAGTAAACTTTATGTTAAATAATATTGGTGACACTGTTTTAAGTAACACTATATTAAGTTAACACTATGTTAAGTAAAATTAGCAAACACTATATTAAGTAACACTATATTAAGTAAACACTATGTTAAGTAAAATTAGTAAACACTAAATTAAGTAAACAGTATGTTCAGTAAAATTAGCAAACACTATATTAAGTAACACTTTATTAACTAAACACTGTGATAAGTAAAATTAGTAAACACTATATTAAGAAATACTATATTAAGAAAACACTGGGATAAATAAAATTAGTAAACTCTATAATAATTAAAATTAGTAAACACTATATTATGTAAACATTATGTTAAGTAAAATTAGTAAATACTATATTAAGTAAACTCTATGTTAAGTAAAATTAGTAAACACTATATTAAGTAACACTATATTAGATAAACACAATGTTAAGTAAAATAAGTAAACACTATATTAAGTAAACACTATGTTAAGTGAAATTAGCAAACACTATATTAAGTAACACTGTATTAAGTAAACACCATGTTAAGTAAACACTATTTTAAGTCAAATTATTAAACACAATATTAAGTAACACTATATTAAGTAAGCCTTATTTTAAATAAAATTAGTAAACCCTATATTAAGTAACACTATA
Source organism: Druceiella hillmani (assembly GCA_039881145.1). NCBI lineage: Eukaryota > Metazoa > Arthropoda > Insecta > Lepidoptera > Hepialidae > Druceiella > Druceiella hillmani. The sequence goes on along the minus strand of JAYKKI010000054.1, from coordinate 12,156,198 downwards.
TTAATTATACTCTATGTTAAGTAAAATTAGTAAACACTATATTAAGTAAACTTTATGTTAAGTAAAATTAGTAAACACTATATTAAGTAAACCCTATGTTAAGTAAAATTAGTAAACATTATATTAAGTACCACTATATTCAGTAAACACTACGATAAGTAAAGTAAACACTGTATTAAGTAAACACTATGTTAAGTAGAATTAGCAAACACTATATTAAGTAACACTATATTAAATAAACACTGTGTTAATAAAATAAGTAAACACTGTATTAAGTAACACTACATTAAGTAAACACTATTTTAAGTAAAATTAGTAAACACTATATGAAGTAACACTATATTAAGTAAACACTAGGTTAAGTGAAATTAGTAAACACTATATTAAGTACACACTATGTTAAGTAAAATTAGTAAACATTATATTAAGTAACACTATATTAAATAAACACTATGTTAAGTAAAATTAGCAAACACTATATTAAGTAACACTATATTAAGTAAAGACAATGTTAATTAAAATTAGTAAACACTATATTAAGTAACACTATATTACGTAAATACTATATTAAGTAAAATTAGTAAACACTATATTAAGAAAACACTATGTTAAGTGAAATTACCACTATATTAAGTAAACACTATGTTAGGTAAATTTAGTAAACACTATATTAAGTAACACTATATTAAGTAAACACTATGTTAAATAAAATTAGTAAACACTATATTAAGTAACACTATATTAAGTGAACACTATGTTAAGTAATATTAGTAAACACTATGTAAAGTAAAATTAGTAAGCATTATATTAAGTAAACACTATGTTAAGTAAAATTAGTAAACATTATATTAAGTAACACTATATTAAATAAACACTGTGTTAAGTAAAATTAGCAAACACTATATTAAGTAACACTATATTACCTGAACACTATGTTAAGTACAATTAGTAAACACTATATTAAGTAACACTACATTAAATAAACGCCATGTTAAGTAAAATTAGTACACACTATGTTAAGTAAAATTAGCAAACACTATATTAATTAACACTATATTAAGTAAATACAATATTAAGTAAAATTAGTAAACACTGCATTAAGAAAACACTATGTTAAGTAAAATTAACTGTATTAAGTAAACAATATGTTAAGTAAAATTAGTAAACATTATATTAAGTAAACCCTATGTTAATTAAATTAGTAAACATCATATTAAGTAACACTATATTCAGTAAACACTGCGTTAAGTAAAATTAATAAACACTCTATTAAGTAAACACTATTTTAAGTAGAATTAGCAAATATTATATTAAGTAACACTATATTAAATAAACACTATGTTAATAAAATTAGTAAACACCGTATTAAGTAACACTACATTAAGTAAACACTATGTTAAGTAAAATTAGTAAACACTATAAGAAGTAACAATATATTAAGTAAACACTATATTAAGTAAACACTACGTTAAGTGAAATTAGTAAACTCTATATTAAGTAAACACTATGTTAAGTAAAATTAGTAAACACTATATTAAGTTAACACTATGTTAAGTAAAATTAGTAAACACTATATTAAGTAACACTATATTAAATAAACACCATGTTAAGTAAAATTGGTACACATTATAATAAGTAAATACTATGTAAAGTAAAATTAGCAAACACTATATTAAGTAATACTACATTAAATAAACACTGTGATAAGTAAAATTAGTAAACACTAGATTAATTAAAATTAGTAATCACTATATTATGTAAACACTATGTTAAGTAAAATTAATAAACACTATATTAAATAAACACTATGGTAAGTAAAATTAGCAAACACTATATTCAGTAACACTATATTCAGTAAACACTATGCTAATTAAAATTAGTATACACTATATTAAGTAACACTATATTAAGTAAATACTATATTAAATAAAATTAGTAAACTCTATTTTAAGTACACTCAATGTTAAGTAAAATTAGCAAACACTATATTAAATAACACTATATTAAGTAAACACTGTGATAAGTAAAATTAGTTAACAATATATTAGGTAAACTCTATGTTAAGTAAAATTAGTAGACACTATATTAAGTAACACTATATTAAGTAAACACTTTGTTAAGTAAAATTAGTAAACACTATATTAAGTAACACTATATTAAGTAAATACTATGTTAAGTAAAATTAGTAAACACTATATTAAGTAAACACTATGGTAAGTAAAATTAGCAAACACTATATTAACTAACACTATATTAAATAAACACTGTGATAAGTAAAATTAGTAAACACTATAATAATTAAAATTAGTAAACACTATATTAAGTAAACACTATGTTAAGTAAAATTAGTAAACACTATATTAATTAAACTCTATGTTAGGTAAAATTAGTAAACACAATATTAAGTAACACTATATTAACTAAACACAATGTTAAGTAAAATTAGTAAACACTATATTAAGAAAACACTATGTTAAGGAAAATTAGCAAACACTATATTAAGTAACACTATATTAAGTAAACATTTTGTAAGTAAACACTATTTTAAATAAAATAATAAACACGATATTAAGTAACACTATATTAAGTAAGCATTATGTTAAATAAAATCAGTAAACACTATAATAAATAACACTATATTAAGTGAACACTATGTTAAGTAAAATTAGTAAACACTATATTAAGTAAATTCTATGTTAAGTAAAATTAGTAAACACTATATTAAGTAAACAATATGTTAAGTAAAATTAGGAAACACTATATTAAGTTACCTCTATGTTAAGTAAAATAATAAACATTATATTAAGTAACACTATATTTAGTAAACACTATGTTAAGTAAAATTAGTAAACACTATATTAAGTAAACACTATGTTAAGTAGAATTAGCAAACACTCTATAAAGTAACGCTATATCAAATAAACATTATGTTACTAAAATAAATAAACACTATATTAAGAAACACTTTATTAAGTAAACACTATGTTAAGTAAAATTAGTAAAGACTATATGAAGTAACATTATATTAAGTGAACACTATATTAAGTAAACACTATGTTAAGTGAAATAAGTAAACACTATATTAAGTAAACACTATGTTAAGTAAAATTAGTAAACACTAAATTAATTATTATTAGTAAACACTATATTAAGTGAACACTATGTTAAGTAAAACTAGTAAACACTATATTAAGTAACACTATATTAAATAAACACCATGTTAAGTAAAATTAGTACACACTATAATAAGTAAACACTATGTTAAATAAAATTAGCAAACACTATATTAAGTAATACTACATTAAATAAACACTGTGATAAGTAAAATTAGTAAACACTATATTAATTAAAATTAGTAAACACTATATTAAGTAAACACTATGTTAAGTAAAATTAATAAAAACTATATTAAATACACACTATGGTAAGTAAAATTAGCAAACACTATATTAAGTAACACTATATTAAGTTAATTTAGTAAACACTATATTCAGTAACACTATATTAAGTAAACATTATGCTAATTAAAATTAATATACACTATATTAAGTAGCACTATATTAAGTAAATACTATATTAAATAAAATAAGTAAACAATATATTAAGTAAACACTATCTTAAGTAAAATTATCACTATATTAATTAAACACTATGTTAAGTAAAACTAGTAAACTATATATTAAGTAACACTATATTAAGTAAACACTGTATTAAGTAAAATTAGTAAACAATATATTAAGTAACACTATATTAAGTGAACACTATATTAAGTAAAATTAGTAAACACTATATTAAGTAACACTATATTAAGTTAAGAAAATGTTAATTAAAATTAGTAAACACTATATTAAGTAACACTATATTACGTAAATACTATATTAAGTAAAATTAGTAAACATTATATTAAGAAAATACTATGTTAAGTGAAATTAACACTATATTAAGTAAACACTATGTTAGGTAAAATTAGTAAACACTATATTAAGTAACACTATATTAAGTAAATAGTATGTTAAATAAAATTAGTAAACACTATATTAAGTAACACTATATTAAGTGAACACTATGTTAAGTAATATTAGTAAACACTATGTTAAATAAAATTAGTAAGCACTATATTAAGTAAACGCTATGTTAAGTAAAATTAGTAAACATTATATTAAGTAACACTATATTAAATAAACACTATGTAAAGTAAAATTAACAAACAGTATATTAAGTAACACCATATTAAGTAAAGACAAGGTTAATTAAAATTAGTAAACACTATATTAAGTAACACTATATTACGTAAATACTATATTAAGTAAAATTAGTAAACACTATATTAAGAAAACACTATGTTAAGTGAAATTAACCCTATATTAAGTAAACACTATGTTAGGTAAAATTAGTAAACACTATACTAAGTAACACTATATTAAGTAAACAGTATCTTAAATAAAATTAGTAAACACTATATTAAGTAACACTATATTAAGTGAACACTATGTTAAGTAATATTAGTAAACACTATGTTAAGTAAAATTAGTAAGCACTATATTAAGTAACACTATATTAAATAAACACTATGTTAAGTAAAATTAGCAAACACTATATTAAGTAACACTATATTACGTGAACACTATGTTAAGTAAAATTAGTAAACACTATATTACGTAACACAATATTAAATAAAGGCCATGTTAAGTAAAATTAGTACACACTACATTAAGAAAACACTATGTTAAGTAAAATTACCTGTATTAAGTAAACAATATGTTAAGTAAAGTTAGTAAACACTATACTAAGTAACACTATATTAAGTAAACACAATGTTAATTGAAATTAGCAAACAATATATTAAGTAACACTATATTAAATAAACACTATGTTAAGTAAACACTATTTTAAGAAAAATTAGTAAACACGATATTAAGTAACACTATATTAAGTAAGCACTATGTTAAATAAAATTAGTAAACTCTATATTAAGTAACACTATATTAAGTGAACACTATGTTAAGTAAAATTAGTAAACACTATATTAAGTATACTCTATGTTAAGTAAAATTAGTAAACACTGTATTAAGTAAACTCTATGTTAAGTAAAATTAGTAAACACTAAATTAAGTAAACCCTATGTTAATTAAATTAGTAAACATTATATTAAGTAACACTATATTCAGTAAACACTATGTTAAGTAAAATTAGTAAACACTGTATTAAGTAAACACTATATTAAGTGGAATTAGCAAACACTATATTAAGTAACACTATATTAAATAAACACTATGTTAATAAAATAAGTAAACACTGTACTAAGTAACACTATATTAAGTAAACACTATGTTAAGTAAAATTAGTAAACACTATATGAAGTAACAATATATTAAGTAAACACTATATTAAGTAAACACTACGTTAAGTAAAATTAGTAAACACTATATTAAGTAAACACTATGTTAAGTAAAATTAGTAAACACTATATTAAGTAACACTATATTAAATAAACACCATGTTAAGTAAAATTGGTACACACTATATTAAGTAAACACTATGTTAAGTAAAATTAGCAAACACTATATTAAATAACACTATATTAAGTAAATACTATATTAAGTAAAATTAGTAAACATTATATTAAGAAAACACTATATTAAATAAAATTAACGCTATTAAGTAAACAATATGTTAAGTAAAATAAGTAAACACTATATTAAGTAACACTATATTAAGTAAACACTATGTTAAGTAAAATTAGTAAACACTATATTAAGTAACACTATATTAAGTAATGACAATGTTAAGTATAATTAGTAAACACTATATTTAGTAAACACTATGTTAAGTAAAATTAGCTAACACTATATTAAGTAACACTATATTAAGTAAACACTTTGTTAAGTAAACACTATTTTAAGTAAAATTAGTAAACACGATATTAAGTAACACTATATTAAGTAAGCACTATGGTAAATAAAATTAGTAAACACTTTATTAAGTAACACTATATTAAGTGAACACTATGTTAAGTAAAATTAGTAAACACTATATTAAGTAAATTCTATGTTAATTAAAATTAGTAAACATTATATTAAGTAACACTATATTTAGTAAACACTATGTTAAGTAAAATTAATAACACTCTATTAATTAAACACTATATTAAGTAGAATTAGAAAACACTACATTAAGTAACACTATATTAGATAAACACTATGTTACTAAAATAAATTAACACTGTATTAAATAACACTATGTGAAGTAAACACTATGTTAAGTAAAATTAGTAAAGACTATATGAAGTAACATTATATTAAGTAAACACTATGTTAAGTGAAATTAATAAAAACTATATTAAGTAAACACTATGTTAAGTAAATTTAGTAAACACTATATCAATTAATATTAGTAAACACTATATTAAGTGAAAACTATGTTAAGTAAAATTAGTAAACACTATATTAAGTAACACTATATTAAATAAACACCATGTTAAGTAAAATTAGTACAAACTATAATAAGGAAACACAATGTTAAGTAAAATTAGCAAACACTATATTAAGTAATACTACATTAAATAAACACTGTGATAAGTAAAATTAGTAAACACTATATTAATTAAAATCAGTAAACACTTTATTAAGTAAACCCTATGTTAAGTAAAATTAATAAACACTATATTAAATAAACACTACGGTAAGGAAAATTAGCAAACACTATATTAAGTAACACTGTATTAAGTAAATCTAGTAAACACTATATTCAATATCACTATATTTAATAAACACTATGTTAATTAAAATTAGTCTACACTATATTAAGTAACACTATATTTAGTAAACACTATGTTAAGTAAAATTAGCAAACACTATATTAAGTAACACTATATTAAGTAAACACTTTGTTAAGTAAACACTATTTTAAGTGAAATTAGTAAACACGATATTAAGTAACACTATATTAAGTAAGCACTATGGTAAATAAAATTAGTAAACACTTTATTAAGTAACACTATATTAAGTGAACACTATGTTAAGTAAAATTAGTAAACACTATATTAAGTAAATTCTATGTTAATTAAAATTAGTAATCATTATATTAAGTAACACTATATTTAGTAAACACTATGTTAAGTAAAATTAATAACACTATATTAATTAAACACTATATTAAGTAGAATTAGCAAACACTACATTAAGTAACACTATATTAGATAAACACTATGTTACTAAAATAAATTAACACTGTATTAAATAACACTATGTGAAGTAAACACTATGTTAAGTAAAATTAGTAAAGACTATATGAAGTAACATTATATTAAGTAAACACTATGTTAAGTGAAATTAATAAAAACTATATTAAGTAAACACTATGTTAATTAAATTTAGTAAACACTATATCAATTAATATTAGTAAACACTATATTAAGTGAAAACTATGTTAAGTAAAATTAGTAAACACTATATTAAGTAACACTATATTAAATAAACACCATGTTAAGTAAAATTAGTACAAACTATAATTAGTAAACACAATGTTAAGTAAAATTAGCAAACACTATATTAAGTAATACTACATTAAATAAACACTGTGATAAGTAAAATTAGTAAACACTATATTAAATAAAATTAGTAAACACTTTATTAAGTAAACACTATGTTAAGTAAAATTAATAAACACTATATTAAATAAACACTTTGGTAAGGAAAATTAGCAAACACTATATTAAGTAACACTGTATTAAGTAAATTTAGTAAACACTATATTCAATATCACTATATTTAATAAACACTATGTTAATTAAAATTAGTCTACACTATATTAAGTAACACTATATTAAGTAAATACTATATTAAGTAAAATTAGTAAACACTATATTAAGTAAACACTATGTTAAGTAAAATTAACACTATATTAAGTAAACACTATGTTATGTAAAATTAGTTAACTATATGCTAAGCAACACTATATTAAGTAAACAATGTGTTAAGTAAAATTAGTAAACACTATATAAGTAACACTATATTAAGTGAACACTATGTTAAGTAAAATTAGTAAACACTATATTAAGTGAACACTTTGGTAAGTAAAATTAGTAAACATTATATTAAGTAAACTTTATGTTAAGTAAAATTAGTAAACACTATGTTAAGTAAAATTAGTGAACACTATATTAAGTAACACTTTATTAAGTAAAGACAATGTTAATTAAAATTGGTAAACACTATATTAAGTAACAGTATATTACGTAAATACTATATTAAGTAAAATTAGTAAACACTTTATTAAGTAAACACTATGTTAAGTAAAATTAACACTTTATTAAGTAAACATTATGTTAGGTAAAATTAGTAAACTCTATATTAAGTAACAATATATTAAGTAAACAGTATGTTAAATAAAATGGTAAACATTATATTAAGTAACACTATATTATGTGAACACTATGTTACGTAATATTAGTAAACACTATGTTAAGTAAAATTAGTAAGCACTATATTAAGTAAACACCATGTTAAATAAAATTAGTAAACATTATATTTAGTAACATTAAATTGAATAAACACTATGTTAAGTGAAGTTAGTAAACACTATATTAAGTAACACTATATTAAGTGAACACTATGTTAAGTAAAATTAGTAAACACTTTATTAAGTAACTCTATATTAAATAAATACCATATTAAGTAAAATTAGTACAAACTGTATTAAGTAAACACTATGTTAAGTAAAATTAGCAAACTCTATATTAAGTAACACTATATTAAGTAAATATTATATTAAATAATATTAGTAAACACTATATTAAGAAAATACTATGTTAAGTAAAATTAGTAAACACTATATTAAGTAACACTATATTAAATAAACACCATGTTAAGTAAAATTAGTACACACTATATTAAGTAAACACTATGTAAAGTAAATTTAGCAAACACTATATTAAGTAACACTATATTAAGTAAATACTATATTAAGTAAAATTAGTAAACACTATATTAAGAAAACACTATGTTAAGTAAAATTAACGCTATTAAGTAAACAATATGTTAAGTAAAATAAGTAAACACTATATTAAGTAACACTATATTAAGTAAACACAATGTTAAGTAAAATTAGTAAACACTATATTAAGTAAACACTATGTTAATTAAAATTAGCAAACAATATATTAAGTAAAACTATATTAAGTAAACACTATGTTAAGTAAACACTATTTTAAGTAAAATTAGTAAACACGATATTAAGTAACACTATATTAAGTAAGCACTATGTTAAATAAAATTAGTAAACTCTATATTAAGTAACACTATATTAAGTGAACACTATGTTAAGTAAAATTAGTAAACACTATATTAAGTATACTCTATGTTAAGTAAAATTATTAAACACTATTTTCAGTAAACTCTATGTTAAGCAAAAATTAGTAAACACTATATGAAGTAAACCCTATGTTAATTAAATTAGTAAACATTATATTAAGTAACACTATATTCAGTAAACACTACGATAAGTACAATTAGTAAACACTGTATTAAGTAAACACTATGTTAAGTAGAATTAGCAAACACTATATTAAGTAACATTATATTAAATAAACACTACGTTAATAAAATAAGTAAACACTGTACTAAGTAACACTATATTAAGTAAACACTATGTTAAGTAAAATTAGCAAACACTATATTAAGTAACACTATATTAAGTAAATACAACGTTAAGTGAAATTAGTAAACACTATATTAAGTAAACATTATGTTAAGTAAAATTAGTAAACACTATGTTAAGTAAAATTAGTAAACACTATATAATTAACACTATATTAAATAAACACCATGTTAAGTAAAATTAGTACACACTATATTAAGTAAACACTATATTAAGTAGAATTAGCGAACACTATATTAAATAACATTATGTTAAATAAATACTATATTAAGTAAAATTAGTAAACACTATATTAAGAAAACACTATATTAAATAAAATTAACGCTATTAAGTAAACAATATGTTAAGTAAAATTAGTAAACACTATACTAAGTAACACTATATTAAGTAAACACTATGTTAAATAAAATTAGTAAACACTATATTAAGTAACACTATATTAAGTGAACACTATGTTAAGTAAAATTAGTTAACACTATATTAAGTAAACACTATGTTAATTAAAATTAGTAAACACTATATTAAGTAAACACTATGTTAAGTAAAATTAGTAAACACTGTATTAAGTAACACTATATTAAGTAATGACAATGTTAAGTAAATTAGTAAAAACTATATTTCGTAAACACTATGTTAAGTAAAATTAGCAAACACTATATTAAGTAACACTATATTAAGTAAACACTTTGTTAAGTGAACACTATTTTAAGTAAAATTAGTAAACACGATATTAAGTAACACTATATTAAGTAACACTATATTAAGTGAACACTATGTTAAGTAAAATTAGTAAACACTGTATAAAGTAAATTCTATGTTAATTAAAATTAGTAAACATTATATTAATTAACACTATATTTAATAAACCACTATGTTAAGTAAAATTACTAAACACTATATTAAGTAAACACTATATTAAGTAGAATTAGCAAACACTATATTAAGTAACACTATATTAGATAAACACTATGTTACTAAAATAAATTAACACTGTATTAAGTAGCACTATATTAAGTAAAAACTATGTTAAGTAAAATTAGTAAAGAATATATGAAGTAACATTATATTAAGTAAACACTTTATTAAGTAAACACTATGTTAAGTGAAATTAGTAAACACTATAATAAGTGAACACTATGTTAAGTAAAATTAGTAAACACTATATTAAGTAACACTATATTAAATAAACACCATATTAAGTAAAACTAGTACAAACTATAATAAGTAAACACAATGTTAAGTAAAATTAGCAATCACTATATTAAGTAATACTACATTAAATAAACACTGTGATAAGTAAAATTAGTAAACACTATATTAAGTAAACACTATGTTAAGTAAAATTAATAAACACTATGTTAAATAAACACTATGGTAAGGAAAATAAGCAAACACTATATTAAGTAACACTATATTAAGTAAATTTAGTAAACACTATATTCAGTAACACTATATTAAGTAAACACTATGTTAATTAAAATTAGTCTACACTATATTAACTAACACTATATTAAGTAAATACTATATTAAGTAAAATTAGTAAACACTATATTAAGTAAATGCTATGTTAAGTAAATTTAACACTATATTAAGTAAACACTATGTTAAGTAAAATTAGTAAGCACTATATTAAGTAAACACCATGTTAAATAAAATTAGTAAACATTATATTTATTAACACTATATTGAATAAACACTATGTTAAGTGAAGTTAGTAAACACTATATTAAGTAACACTATATTAAGTGAACACTATGTTAAGTAAAATTAGTAAACACTATATTAAGTAACTCTATATTAAATAAATACCATGTTAAGTAAAATTAGTACACACTATATTAAGTAAACACTATGTTAAGTAAAATTAGCAAACTCTATATTAAGTAACACTATATTAAGTAAATATTATATTAAGTAATATTAGTAAACACTATATTAAGAAAACACTATGTTAAGTAAAATTAGTAAACACTATATTAAGTAACACTATATTAAATAAACACCATGTTAAGTAAAATTAGTACACACTATATTAAGTAAACACTATGTAAAGTAAATTTAGCAAACACTATATTAGGTAACACTATATTAAGTAAATACTATATTAAGTAAAATTAGTAAACACTATATTAAGGAAACACTATGTTAAGTAAAATTAACGCTATTAAGTAAACAATATGTTAAGTAAAATTAGTAAACACTATATTAAGTAACACTATATTAAGTAAACACAATGTTAAGTAAAATTAGTAAACACTATATTAAGTAAACACTATGTTAATTGAAATCAGCAAACAATATATTAAGTAAAACTATATTAAGTAAACACTATGTTAAGTAAACACTATTTTAAGTAAAATTAGTAAACACGATATTAAGTAACACTATATTAAGTAAGCACTATGTTAAATAAAATTAGTAAACTCTATATTAAGTAACATTATATTAAGTGAACACTATGTTAAGTAAAATTAGTAAACACTATATTAAGTAAACTCTATGTTAAGTAAAATTATTAAACACTATTTTAAGTAAACTCTATGTTAAGCAAAAATTAGTAAACACTATATGAAGTGAACCCTATGTTAATTAAATTAGTAAACATTATATTAAGTAACACTATATTCAGTAAACACTACGATAAGTAAAATTAGTAAACACTGTATTAAGTAAACACTATGTTAAGTAGAATTAGCAAACACTATATTAAGTAACACTATGTTAAATAAACACAACGTTAATAAAATAAGTAAACACTGTACTAAGTAACACTATATTAAGTAAACACTATGTTAAGTAAAATTAGCAAACACTATATTAAGTAACACTATATTAAGTAAATACAACGTTAAGTGAAATTAGTAAACACTATATTAAGTAAACATTATGTTAAGTAAAATTAGTAAACACTATGTTAAGTAAAATTAGTAAACACTATATAAATAACACTATATTAAATAAACACCATGTTAAGTAAAATTAGTACACACTATATTAAGTAAACACTATGTTAAGTAAAATTAGCGAACACTATATTAAATAACACTATGTTAAATAAATACTATATTAAGTAAAATTAGTAAACACTATATTAAGAAAACACTATATTAAATAAAATTAACGCTATTAAGTAAACAATATGTTAAGTAAAATTAGTAAACACTATACTAAGTAACACTATATTAAATAAACCCTATGTTAAATAAAATTAGTAAACACTATATTAAGTAACACTATATTAAGTGAACACTATGTTAAGTAAAATTAGATAACACTATATTAAATAAACACTATGTTAATTAAAATTAGTAAACACTATATTAAGTAAACACTATGTTAAGTAAAATTAGTAAACACTGTATTAAATAACACTATATTAAGTAATGACAATGTTAAGTAAAATTAGTAAAAACTATATTTAGTAAACACTATTTTAAGTAAAATTAGCAAACACTATATTAAGTAACACTATATTAAGTAAACACTTTGTTAAGTAAACACTATTTTAAGTAAAATTAGTAAACACGATATTAAGTAACACTATATTAAGTAACACTATATTAAGTGAACACTATGTTAAGTAAAATTAGTAAACACTGTATAAAGTAAATTCTATGTTAATTAAAATTAGTAAACATTAGATTAATTAACACTATATTTAATAAACACTATGTTAAGTAAAATTAGTAAACACTATATTAAGTAAACACTATATTAAGTAGAATTAGTAAACACTATATTAAGTAACACTATATTAGATAAACACTATGTTACTAAAATAAATTAACACTGTATTAAGTAACACTATATTAATTAAACACTATGTTAAGTAAAATTAGTAAAGAATATATGAAGTAACATTATATTAAGTAAACACTATATTAAGTAAACACTATGTTAAGTGAAATTAGTAAACACTATATTAAGTGAACACTATGTTAAGTAAAATTAGTAAACACTATATTAAGTAACACTTTATTAAATAAACACCATATTAAGTAAAACTAGTACAAACTATAATAAGTAAACACTATGTTAAGTAAAATTAGCAAACACTATATTAAGTAATACTACATTAAATAAACACTGTGATAAGTAAAATTAGTAAACACTATATTAATTAAAATTAGTAAACACTATATTAAGTAAACACTATGTTAAGTAAAATTAATAAACACTATATTAAATAAACACTATGGTAAGGAAAATTAGCAAACACTATATTAAGTAACACTATATTAACTAAATTTAGTAAACACTATATTCAGTAACACTATATTAAGTAAACACTATGTTAATTAAAATTAGTCTACACTATATTAACTAACACTATATTAAGTAAATACTATATTAAGTAAAATTATTAAACACTATATTAAGTAAATGCTATGTTAAGTAAATTTAACACTATATTAAGTAAACACTATGTTAAGTAAAATTAGTTAACACTATATTAAGTAAACACTATGTAAATTAAAATTAGTAAACACTATGTTAAGTAAAATTAGTAAACACTATTTTAAGTAACACTATATTAAGTAATGACAATGTTAAGTAAAATTAGCAAACACTATAGTAAGTACCACTATATTAAGTAAACACTTTGTTAAGTAAACACTATTTTAAGTAAAATTAGTAAACACGATATTAAGTAACACTATATTAAGTAAGCACTATGGTAAATAAAATTAGTAAACACTTTATTAAGTAACACTATATTAAGTGAGCACTATGTTAAGTAAAATTAGTAAACACTATATTAAGTAAATTCTATGTTAATTAAAATTAGTAAACATTATATTAAGTAACACTATATTTAGTAAACACTATGTTAAGTAAAATTAATAACACTATATTAATTAAACACTATATTAAGTAGAATTAGCAAACACTACATTAAGTAACACTATATTAGATAAACACTATGTTACTAAAATAAATAACACTGTATTAAATAACACTATATTAAGTAAACACTATGTTAAGTAAAATTAGTAAAGACCATATGAAGTAACATTATATTAAGTAAACACTATGTTAAGTGAAATTAATAAACACTATATTCAGTAAACACTATGTTAAGTAAATTTAGTAAACACTATATTAATTAATGTTAGTAAACACTATATTAAGTGAAAACTATGTTAAGTAAAATTAGTAAACACTATATTAAGTAACACTATATTAAATAAACACCATGTTAAGTAAAATTAGTACAAACTATAATAAGTAAACACAATGTTAAGTAAAATTAGCAAACACTATATTAAGTAATACTACATTAAATAAACACTGTGATAAGTAAAATTAGTAAACACTATATTAATTAAAATTAGTAAACTCTTTATTAAGTAAACACTAAGTTAAGTAAAATTAATAAACACTATATTAAATAAACACTATGGTAAGGAAAATTAGCAAACACTATATTAAGTAACACTGTATTAAGTAAATTTAGTAAACACAATATTCAATATCACTATATTAAATAAACACTATGTTAATTAAAATTAGTCTACACTATAATAAGTAACACTATATTAAGTAAATACTATATTAAGTAAACACTATGTTATGTAAAATTAGTTAACTATATGCTAAGCAACACTATATTAAGTAAACAATGTGTTAAGTAAAATTAGTAAACACTATATAAGTAACACTATATTAAGTGAACACTATGTTAAGTAAAATTAGTAAACACTATATTAAGTGAACACTTTGGTAAGTAAAATTAGTAAACATTATATTAAGTAAACTTTATGTTAAGTAAAATTAGTAAACACTATGTTAAGTAAAATTAGTGAACACTATATTAAGTAACAGTATATTACGTAAATACTATATTAAGTAAAATTAGTAAACACTATATTAAGAAAACACTATGTTAAGTAAAATTAACACTATATTAAGTAAACATTATGTTAGGTAAAATTAGTAAACTCTATATTAAGTAACAATATATTAAGTAAACAGTATGTTAAATAAAATAGTAAACATTATATTAAGTAACACTATATTATGTGAACACTATGTTACGTAATATTAGTAAACACTATGTTAAGTAAAATTAGTAAGCACTATATTAAGTAAACACCATGTTAAATAAAATTAGTAAACATTATATTTATTAACACTATATTGAATAAACACTATGTTAAGTGAAGTTAGTAAACACTATATTAAGTAACACTATATTAAGTGAACACTATGTTAAGTAAAATTAGTAAACACTATATTAAGTAACTCTATATTAAATAAATACCATGTTAAGTAAAATTAGTACACACTATATTAAGTAAAATTAGCAAACTCTATATTAAGTAACACTATATTAAGTAAATATTATATTAAGTAATATTAGTAAACACTATATTAAGAAAACACTATGTTAAGTAAATGTAGTAAACACTATATTAAGTAACACTATATTAAATAAACACCATGTTAAGTAAAATTAGTACACACTATATTAAGTAAACACTATGTAAAGTAAATTTAGCAAACACTATATTAAGTAACACTATATTAAGTAAATACTATATTAAGTAAAATTAGTAAACACTATATTAAGAAAACACTATGTTAAGTAAAATTAACGCTATTAAGTAAACAATATGTTAAGTAAAATTAGTAAACACTATATTAAGTAACACTATATTAAGTAAACACAATGTTAAGTAAAATTAGTAAACACTATATTAAGTAAACACTATGTTAATTGAAATTAGCAAACAATATATTAAGTAAAACTATATTAAGTAAACACTATGTTAAGTAAACACTATTTTAAGTAAAATTAGTAAACACGATATTAAGTAACACTATATTAAGTAAGCACAATGTTAAATAAAATTAGTAAACTCTATATTAAGTAACACTATATTAAGTGAACACTATGTTAAGTAAAATTAGTAAACACTATATTAAGTAAACTCTATGATAAGTAAAATTATTAAATATTATTTTAAGTAAACTCTATGTTAAGCAAAAATTAGTAAACACTATATGAAGTAAACCCTATGTTAATTAAATTAGTAAACATTATAATAAGTAACACTATATTCAGTAAACACTACGATAAGTAAAATTAGTAAACACTGTATTAAGTAAACACAATGTTAAGTAGAATTAGCAAACACTATATCAAGTAACACTATATTAAATAAACACTACGTTAATAAAATAAGTAAACACTGTACTAAGTAACACTATATTAAGTAAACACTATGTTAAGTAAAATTAGCAAACACTATATTAAGTAAATACAACGTTAAGTGAAATTAGTAAACACTATATTAAGTAAACATTATGTTAAGTAAAATTAGTAAACACTATGTTAAGTAAAATTAGTAAACACTATATAAATAACACTATATTAAATAAACACCATGTTTAGTATAATTAGTACACACTATATTAAGTAAACACTATGTTAAGTAAATTTAGCGAACACTATATTAAATAACACTATGTTAAATAAATACTATATTAAGTAAAATTAGTAAACACTATATTAAGAAAACACTATATTAAATAAAATTAACGCTATTAAGTAAACAATATGTTAAGTAAAATTAGTAAACACTATACTAAGTAACACTATATTAAGTAAACACTATGTTAAATGAAATTAGTAAACACTATATTAAGTAACACTATATTAAGTGAACACTATGTTAAGTAAAATTAGTTAACACTATATTAAGTAAACATTATGTTAATTAAAATTAGTAAACACTATATTAAGTAAACACTATGTTAAGTAAATATAGTAAACACTGTATTAAGTAACACTATATTAAGTAATGACAATGTTAAGTAAAATTAGTAAAAGCTATATTTAGTAAACACTATGTTAAGTAAAATTATTAAACACTATATTAAGTAACACTATATTAAGTAAACACTTTGTTAAGTAAACACTATTTTAAGTAAAATTAGTAAACACGATATTAAGTAACACTATATTAAGTAACACTATATTAAGTGAACACTATGTTAAGTAAAATTAGTAAACACTGTATAAAGTAAATTCTATGTTAATTAAAATTAGTAAACATTATATTAATTAACACTATATTTAATAAACACTATGTTAAGTAAAATTAGTAAACACTATATTAAGTAAACACTATATTAAGTAGAATTAGCAAACACTATATTAAGTAACACTATATTAGATAAACACTATGTTACTAAAATTAATTAACACTTTATTAAGTAACACTATATTAAGTAAACACTATGTTAAGTAAAATTAATAAAGAATATATGAAGTAACATTTTATTAAGTAAACACTATATTAAGTAAACACTATATTAAGTGAAATTAGTAAACACTATATTAAGTGAACACTATGTTAAGTAAAATTAGTAAACACTATATTAAGTAACACTATATTAAATAAACACCATATTAAGTAAAACTAGTTCAAACTATAATAAGTAAACACGATGTTAAGTAAAATTAGTAAACACTATATTAATTAAAATTAGTAAACACTATATTAAGTAAACACTATGTTAAGTAAAATTAATAAACACTATATTAAATAAACACTATGGTAAGGAAAATTAGCAAACACTATATTAAGTAACACTATATTAAGTAAATTTAGTAAACACTATATTCAGTAACACTATATTAAGTAAACTCTATGTTAATTAAAATTAGTCTACACTATATTAACTAACACTATATTAAGTAAATACTATATTAAGTAAAATTAGTAAACACTATATTAAGTAAATGCTATGTTAAGTAAATTTAACACTATATTAAGTAAACACTATGTTAAGTAAAATTAGTAAACTATATACTAAGTAACACTATATTAAGTAAACAATGTGTTAAGTAAAATTAGTAAACACTATATAAGTAACACTATATTAAGTGAACACTATGTTAAGTAAAATTAGTAAACACTATATTAAGTGAACACTTTGGTAAGTAAAATTAGTAAACACTATATTAAGTAACACTTTATTAATTTAAGACTATGTTAATTAAAATTAGTAAACACCATATTAAGTAACACTATATTACGTAAATACTATATTAAGTAAAATTAGTAAACACTGTATTAAGAAAACACTATGTTAAGTAAAATTAACACTATATTAAGTAAACACTATGTTAGGTAAAATTAGTAAACACTATATTAAGTAACACTATATTAAGTAAACAGTATGTTAAATAAAATAGTAAACACTATATTAAGTAACACTTTATTAAGTGAACACTATGTTAAGTAATATTAGTAAACACTATGTTAAGTAAAATTAGTAAGCACTATATTAAGTAAACACCATGTAAAATAAAATTAGTAAACATTATATTAAGTAACACTATATTAAATAAACACTATGTTAAGTGAAGTTAGTAAACACTATATTAAGTAACACTATATTAAGTGAACACTATGTTAAGTAAAATTAGTAAACACTATATTAAGTAACACTATATTAAATAAACACCATGTTAAGTAAAATGAGTACACACTATATTAAGTAAACACTATGTTAAGTAAAACTAGCAAACATTTTATTAAATAACACTATATTAATTAAATACTATATTAAGTAATATTAGTAAACACTATATTAAGAAAACACTATGTTAAGTGAAATTAACGCTATTAAGTAAACAATATGTTGAGTAAAATTAGTAAACACTATATTAAGAAAACACTATGTTAAATAAAATTAACACTATATTAAGTAAACACTATGTTAGGTAAAATTAGTAAACACTATATTAAGTAACACTATATTAAGTAAACAGTATGTTAAATACAATTAGTAGACACTATATTAAGCAACACTAAATTAAGTGAACACTATGTTAAGTAATATTAGTAAACACTATGTTAAGTAAAATTAGTAAGCACTATATTAAGTAAACACTATGTTAAATAAAATTAGTAAACATTATATTAAGTATCACTATACTAAATAAACACTATCTTAAGTAAAGTTAGTAAACACTATATTAATTAACACTATATTAAGTGAACACTATGTTAAGTAAAATTAGTAAACATTATAATAAGTAACACTATATTAAATAAACACCATGTTAAGTAAAATTAGTACACACTATATTAGGTAAACACTATGTTAAGTAAAATTAACGCTATTAAGTAAACAATATGTTAAGTAAAATTCGTAAACACTATTTTAAGTAACACTATATTAAGTAACACTATATTAAGTGATCACTATGTTAAGTAAAATTAGTAAACACTATATTAAGTGAACACTATGTTAAGTAAAATTAGTAAACACTATATTAAGTAACACTATCATAAGTAAACACTATGTTAAGTATAATTAGTAAACTATATATTAAGTAACACTATTTTAAGTAAACACTGTGTTAAATAAAATTAGTAATCACTATATTAAGTAACACTATATTAAGTGAACACTATGTTAAGTAATATTAGTAAACACTATGTTAAGTAAAATTAGTAAGCACTATATTAAGTAAACGCTATGTTAAGTAAAATTAGTAAACAATATATTAAGTAACACTATATTAAATAAACACTATGTAAAGTAAAATTAACAAACAGTGTATTAAGTAACACTATATTAAGTAAAGACAAGGGTAATTAAAATTAGTAAACACTATATTAAGTAACACTATATTACGTAAATACCATATTAAGTAAAATTAGTAAACACTATATTAAGAAAACACTATGTTAAGTAAACACTATGTTAGGTAAAATTAGTAAACACTATATTAAGTAACACTATATTAAGTAAACAGTATCTTAAATAAAATTAGTAAACACTATATTAAGTAACACTATATTAAGTGAACACTATGTTAAGTAATATTAGTAAACACTATGTTAAGTAAAATTAGTAAGCACTATATTAAGTAAACACTATGTTAAGTAAAATTATTAAACATTATATTAAGTAACACTATATTAAATAAACACTATGTTAAGTAAAATTAGCAAACACTATATTAAGTAACACTATATTACGTGAACACTATGTTAAGTAAAATTAGTAAACACTATATTAAGTAACACTATATTAAATAAAGGCCATGTTAAGTAAAATTAGTACACACTACATTAAGAAAACACTATGTTAAGTAAAATAACTGTATTAAGTAAACAATATGTTAAGTAAAGTTAGTAAACACTATATTAAGTAACACTATATTAAGTAAACACAATGTTAATTGAAATTAGCAAACAATATATTAAGTAACACTATATTAAGTAAACACTATGTTAAGTAACCACTATTTTAAGAAAAATTAGTAAACACGATATTAAGTAACGCTATATTAAGTAAGCACTATGTTAAATAAAATTAGTAAACTCTATATTAAGTAACACTATATTAAGTGAACACTATGTTAAGTAAAATTAGTAAACACTATATTAAGTATACTCTATGTTAAGTAAAATTAGTAAACACTATATTAAGTAAACTCTATGTTAAGTAAAATTAGTAAACACTATATTAAGTAAACCCTATGTTAATTAAATTAGTAAACATTATATTTAGTAACATTATATTAAATAAACACCATGTTAAGTAAAATTAGTACACACTATATTAAGTAAACACTATGTTAAGTAAAATTAGCAAACACTATATTAAGTGACACTATATTAGGTAAATACTATATTAAGTAAAATTAGTAAACACTATATGAAGTAACAATATATTAAGTAATCACTATATTAAGTAAACACTACGTTAAGTGAAATTAGTAAACACTATATTAAGTAAACACTATGTTAAGTAAAATTAGTAAACACTATATTAAGTAACACTATATTAAATAAACACCATGTTTAGTAAAATTAGTACACACTATATTAAGTAAACACTATGTTAAGTAAAATTAGCAAACACTATATTAAATAACACTATATTAAGTAAATTCTTTGTTAATTAAAATTAGTAAACATTATATTAAGTAACACTATATTTAGTAAACACTATGTTAAGTAAAATTAATAACACTATATTAAATAAACACTATATTGAGTAGAATTAGCAAACACTACATTAAGTAACACTATATTAGATAAACACTATGTTACTAAAATAAATTAACACTGTATTAAATAACACTATATTAAGTAAACACTATGTTAAGTAAAATTAGTAAAGACTATATGAAGTAACATTATATTAAGTAAACACTATGTTAAGTGAAATTAATAAACACTATATTAAGTAAACACTATGTTAAGTAAATTTAGTAAACACTATATTAATTAATATTAGTAAACACTATATTAAGTCAAAACTATGTTAAGTAAAATTAGTAAACACTATATTAAGTAACACTATATTAAATAAACACCATGTTAAGTAAAATTTGTACAAACTATAATAAGTAAACACTATGTTAAGTAAAATAGGCAAACACTATATTAAGTAATACTACATTAAATAAACACTGTGATAAGTAAAATTAGTAAACACTATATTAATTAAAATAAGTAAACACTGTATTAAGTAAACACTATGTTAAGTAAAATTAATAAACACTATATTAAATAAACACTATGGTAAGGAAAATTAGCAAACACTATATTAAGTAACACTGTATTAAGTAAATTTAGTAAACACTATATTCAGTATCACTATATTAAATAAACACTATGTTAATTAAAATTAGTCTACACTATATTAAGTAACACTATATTAAGTAAATACTACATTAAGTAAAATTAGTAAACACTATATTAAGTAAACACTATGTTAAGTAAAATTAACACTATATTAAGTAAACACTATGTAAAGTAAAATTAGTTAACTATATGCTAAGCAACACTATATTAAGTAAACAATGTGTTAAGTAAAATTAGTAAACACTATATAAGTAACACTATATTAAGTGAACACTATGTTAAGTAAAATTAGTAAACACTATATTAAGTGAACACTTTGGTAAGTAAAATTAGTAAACATTATATTAAGTAAACTTTATGTTAAGTAAAATAAATAAACACTATATTAAGTAAAATTAGTGAGCACTATATTAAGTAACACTTTATTAAGTTAAGACAATGTTAATTAAAATTAGTAAACACTATATTAAGTAACAGTATATTACGTAAATACTATATTAAATAAAATTAGTAAACACTAAATTAAGAAAACACTATGTTAAGTAAAATTAACACTATATTAAGTAAACATTATGTTAGGTAAAATTAGTAAACTCTATATTAAGTAACAATATATTAAGTAAACAGTTTGTTAAATAAAATAGTAAACATTATATTAAGTAACACTATATTATGTGAACACTATGTTAAGTAAATTTAGTAAGCACTATATTAAGTAAACACCATGTTAAATAAAATTAGTAAACATTATATTTAGTAACACTATATTGAATAAACACTATGTTAAGTGAAGTTAGTAAACACTATATTAAGTAACACTATATTAAGTGAACACTGTGTTAAGTAAAATTAGTAAACACTATATTAAGTAACTCTATATTAAATAAACACCATGTTAAGTAAAATTAGTACACACTATATTAAGTAAACACTATGTTAAGTAAAATTAGCAAACTATATATTAAGCAACACTATATTAAGTAAATATTATATTAAATAATATTAGTAAACACTATATTAAAAAAACACTATGTTAAGTGAAATTAACGCTATTAAGTAAACAATATGTTAAGTAAAATTAGTAAACATTATATTAAGTAAACACTATGTAAAGTAAATTTAGCAAACACTATATTAAGTAACACTATATTAAGTAAATACTATATTAAGTAAAATTAGTAAACACTATATTAAGAAAACACTATGTTAAGTAAAATTAACGCTATCAAGTAAACAATATGTTAAGTAAAATTAGTAAACACTATATTAAGTAACACTATATTAAATAAACACAATGTTAAGTAAAATTAGTAAACACTATATTAAGTAAACACTATGTTAATTGAAATTAGCAAACAATATATTAAGTAAAACTATATTAAGTAAACACTATGTTAATAAATACTATTTTAAGTAAAATTAGTAAACACGATATTAAGTAACACTATATTAAGTAAGCACTATGTTAAATAAAATTAGTAAACTCTATATTAAGTAACACTAAATTAAGTGAACACTATGTTAAGTAAAATTAGTAAACACTATATTAAGTAACACTATATTACGTAAATACTATATTAAGTAAAATTAGTAAACACTGTATTAAGAAAACACTATGTTAAGTAAAATTAGTAAGCACTATATTAAGTAAACACCATGTAAAATAAAATTAGTAAACATTATATTAAGTAACACTATATTAAATAAACACTATGTTAAGTGAAGTTAGTAAACACTATATTAAGTAACACTATGTTAAGTAAAATTAGCAAACACTATATTAAGTAACACTATATTAAGTAAATTTAGTAAACACTATATTCAGTAACACTATATTAAGTAAACACTATGTTAATTAAAATTAGTCTACACTATATTAACTAACACTATATTAAGTAAATACTATATTAAGTAAAATTAGTAAACACTATATTAAGTAAATGCTATGTTAAGTAAATTTAACACTATATTAAGTAAACACTATGTTAAGTAAAATTAGTAAACTATATACTAAGTAACACTATATTAAGTAAACAATGTGTTAAGTAAAATTAGTAAACACTATATAAGTAACACTATATTAAGTGAACACTATGTTAAGTAAAATTAGTAAACACTATATTAAGTGAACACTTTGGTAAGTAAAATTAGTAAACACTATATTAAGTAACACTTTATTAAGTTAAGACTATGTTAATTAAAATTAGTAAACACCATATTAAGTAACACTATATTACGTAAATACTATATTAAGTAAAATTAGTAAACACTGTATTAAGAAAACACTATGTTAAGTAAAATTAACACTATATTAAGTAAACACTATGTTAGGTAAAATTAGTAAACACTATATTAAGTAACACTATATTAAGTAAACAGTATGTTAAATAAAATAGTAAACACTATATTAAGTAACACTTTATTAAGTGAACACTATGTTAAGTAATATTAGTAAACACTATGTTAAGTAAAATTAGTAAGCACTATATTAAGTAAACACCATGTAAAATAAAATTAGTAAACATTATATTAAGTAACACTATATTAAATAAACACTATGTTAAGTGAAGTTAGTAAACACTATATTAAGTAACACTATATTAAGTGAACACTATGTTAAGTAAAATTAGTAAACACTATATTAAGTAACACTATATTAAATAAACACCATGTTAAGTAAAATGAGTACACACTATATTAAGTAAACACTATGTTAAGTAAAACTAGCAAACATTTTATTAAATAACACTATATTAATTAAATACTATATTAAGTAATATTAGTAAACACTATATTAAGAAAACACTATGTTAAGTGAAATTAACGCTATTAAGTAAACAATATGTTGAGTAAAATTAGTAAACACTATATTAAGAAAACACTATGTTAAATAAAATTAACACTATATTAAGTAAACACTATGTTAGGTAAAATTAGTAAACACTATATTAAGTAACACTATATTAAGTAAACAGAATGTAAATACAATTAGTAAACATTATATTAAGCAACACTAAATTAAGTGAACACTATGTTAAGTAATATTAGTAAACACTATGTTAAGTAAAATTAGTAAGCACTATATTAAGTAAACACTATGTTAAATAAAATTAGTAAACATTATATTAAGTATCACTATACTAAATAAACACTATGTTAAGTAAAGTTAGTAAACACTATATTAATTAACACTATATTAAGTGAACACTATGTTAAGTAAAATTAGTAAACATTATAATAAGTAACACTATATTAAATAAACACCATGTTAAGTAAAATTAGTACACACTATATTAGGTAAACACTATGTTAAGTAAAATTAACGCTATTAAGTAAACAATATGTTAAGTAAAATTCGTAAACACTATTTTAAGTAACACTATATTAAGTAACACTATATTAAGTGATCACTATGTTAAGTAAAATTAGTAAACACTATATTAAGTGAACACTATGTTAAGTAAAATTAGTAAACACTATATTAAGTAACACTATCATAAGTAAACACTATGTTAAGTATAATTAGTAAACTATATATTAAGTAACACTATTTTAAGTAAACACTGTGTTGAATAAAATTAGTAATCACTATATTAAGTAACACTATATTAAGTGAACACTATGTTAAGTAATATTAGTAAACACTATGTTAAGTAAAATTAGTAAGCACTATATTAAGTAAACGCTATGTTAAGTAAAATTAGTAAACAATATATTAAGTAACACTATATTAAATAAACACTATGTAAAGTAAAATTAACAAACAGTGTATTAAGTAACACTATATTAAGTAAAGACAAGGGTAATTAAAATTAGTAAACACTATATTAAGTAACACTATATTACGTAAATACCATATTAAGTAAAATTAGTAAACACTATATTAAGAAAACACTATGTTAAGTAAACACTATGTTAGGTAAAATTAGTAAACACTATATTAAGTAACACTATATTAAGTAAACAGTATCTTAAATAAAATTAGTAAACACTATATTAAGTAACACTATATTAAGTGAACACTATGTTAAGTAATATTAGTAAACACTATGTTAAGTAAAATTAGTAAGCACTATATTAAGTAAACACTATGTTAAGTAAAATTATTAAACATTATATTAGGTAACACTATATTAAATAAACACTATGTTAAGTAAAATTAGCAAACACTATATTAAGTAACACTATATTACGTGAACACTATGTTAAGTAAAATTAGTAAACACTATATTAAGTAACACTATATTAAATAAAGGCCATGTTAAGTAAAATTAGTACACACTACATTAAGAAAACACTATGTTAAGTAAAATAACTGTATTAAGTAAACAATATGTTAAGTAAAGTTAGTAAACACTATATTAAGTAACACTATATTAAGTAAACACAATGTTAATTGAAATTAGCAAACAATATATTAAGTAACACTATATTAAGTAAACACTATGTTAAGTAACCACTATTTTAAGAAAAATTAGTAAACACGATATTAAGTAACGCTATATTAAGTAAGCACTATGTTAAATAAAATTAGTAAACTCTATATTAAGTAACACTATATTAAGTGAACACTATGTTAAGTAAAATTAGTAAACACTATATTAAGTATACTCTATGTTAAGTAAAATTAGTAAACACTATATTAAGTAAACTCTATGTTAAGTAAAATTAGTAAACACTATATTAAGTAAACCCTATGTTAATTAAATTAGTAAACATTATATTTAGTAACATTATATTAAATAAACACCATGTTAAGTAAAATTAGTACACACTATATTAAGTAAACACTATGTTAAGTAAAATTAGCAAACACTATATTAAGTGACACTATATTAGGTAAATACTATATTAAGTAAAATTAGTAAACACTATATGAAGTAACAATATATTAAGTAATCACTATATTAAGTAAACACTACGTTAAGTGAAATTAGTAAACACTATATTAAGTAAACACTATGTTAAGTAAAATTAGTAAACACTATATTAAGTAACACTATATTAAATAAACACCATGTTTAGTAAAATTAGTACACACTATATTAAGTAAACACTATGTTAAGTAAAATTAGCAAACACTATATTAAATAACACTATATTAAGTAAATTCTTTGTTAATTAAAATTAGTAAACATTATATTAAGTAACACTATATTTAGTAAACACTATGTTAAGTAAAATTAATAACACTATATTAAATAAACACTATATTGAGTAGAATTAGCAAACACTACATTAAGTAACACTATATTAGATAAACACTATGTTACTAAAATAAATTAACACTGTATTAAATAACACTATATTAAGTAAACACTATGTTAAGTAAAATTAGTAAAGACTATATGAAGTAACATTATATTAAGTAAACACTATGTTAAGTGAAATTAATAAACACTATATTAAGTAAACACTATGTTAAGTAAATTTAGTAAACACTATATTAATTAATATTAGTAAACACTATATTAAGTGAAAACTATGTTAAGTAAAATTAGTAAACACTATATTAAGTAACACTATATTAAATAAACACCATGTTAAGTAAAATTTGTACAAACTATAATAAGTAAACACTATGTTAAGTAAAATAGGCAAACACTATATTAAGTAATACTACATTAAATAAACACTGTGATAAGTAAAATTAGTAAACACTATATTAATTAAAATAAGTAAACACTGTATTAAGTAAACACTATGTTAAGTAAAATTAATAAACACTATATTAAATAAACACTATGGTAAGGAAAATTAGCAAACACTATATTAAGTAACACTGTATTAAGTAAATTTAGTAAACACTATATTCAGTATCACTATATTAAATAAACACTATGTTAATTAAAATTAGTCTACACTATATTAAGTAACACTATATTAAGTAAATACTACATTAAGTAAAATTAGTAAACACTATATTAAGTAAACACTATGTTAAGTAAAATTAACACTATATTAAGTAAACACTATGTAAAGTAAAATTAGTTAACTATATGCTAAGCAACACTATATTAAGTAAACAATGTGTTAAGTAAAATTAGTAAACACTATATAAGTAACACTATATTAAGTGAACACTATGTTAAGTAAAATTAGTAAACACTATATTAAGTGAACACTTTGGTAAGTAAAATTAGTAAACATTATATTAAGTAAACTTTATGTTAAGTAAAATAAATAAACACTATATTAAGTAAAATTAGTGAGCACTATATTAAGTAACACTTTATTAAGTTAAGACAATGTTAATTAAAATTAGTAAACACTATATTAAGTAACAGTATATTACGTAAATACTATATTAAATAAAATTAGTAAACACTAAATTAAGAAAACACTATGTTAAGTAAAATTAACACTATATTAAGTAAACATTATGTTAGGTAAAATTAGTAAACTCTATATTAAGTAACAATATATTAAGTAAACAGTTTGTTAAATAAAATAGTAAACATTATATTAAGTAACACTATATTATGTGAACACTATGTTAAGTAAATTTAGTAAGCACTATATTAAGTAAACACCATGTTAAATAAAATTAGTAAACATTATATTTAGTAACACTATATTGAATAAACACTATGTTAAGTGAAGTTAGTAAACACTATATTAAGTAACACTATATTAAGTGAACACTGTGTTAAGTAAAATTAGTAAACACTATATTAAGTAACTCTATATTAAATAAACACCATGTTAAGTAAAATTAGTACACACTATATTAAGTAAACACTATGTTAAGTAAAATTAGCAAACTATATATTAAGTAACACTATATTAAGTAAATATTATATTAAGTAATATTAGTAAACACTATATTAAAAAAACACTATGTTAAGTGAAATTAACGCTATTAAGTAAACAATATGTTAAGTAAAATTAGTAAACATTATATTAAGTAAACACTATGTAAAGTAAATTTAGCAAACACTATATTAAGTAACACTATATTAAGTAAATACTATATTAAGTAAAATTAGTAAACACTATATTAAGAAAACACTATGTTAAGTAAAATTAACGCTATCAAGTAAACAATATGTTAAGTAAAATTAGTAAACACTATATTAAGTAACACTATATTAAATAAACACAATGTTAAGTAAAATTAGTAAACACTATATTAAGTAAACACTATGTTAATTGAAATTAGCAAACAATATATTAAGTAAAACTATATTAAGTAAACACTATGTTAATAAATACTATTTTAAGTAAAATTAGTAAACACGATATTAAGTAACACTATATTAAGTAAGCACTATGTTAAATAAAATTAGTAAACTCTATATTAAGTAACACTAAATTAAGTGAACACTATGTTAAGTAAAATTAGTAAACACTATATTAAGTAACACTATATTACGTAAATACTATATTAAGTAAAATTAGTAAACACTGTATTAAGAAAACACTATGTTAAGTAAAATTAGTAAGCACTATATTAAGTAAACACCATGTAAAATAAAATTAGTAAACATTATATTAAGTAACACTATATTAAATAAACACTATGTTAAGTGAAGTTAGTAAACACTATATTAAGTAACACTATGTTAAGTAAAATTAGTAAACACTATATTAAGTAACACTATATTAAATAAACACCATGTTAAGTAAAATTAGTACACACTATATTAAGTAAACACTATGTTAAGTAAAATTAGCAAACACTTTATTAAATAACACTATATTAAGTAAATACTATATTAAGTAATATTAGTAAACACTATATTAAGAAAACACTATGTTAAGTAAAATTAACGCTATTAAGTAAACAATATGTTGAGTAAAATTAGTAAACACTATATTAAGAAAACACTATGTTAAGTAAAATTAACACTATATTAAGTAAACACTATGTTAAGTAAAATTAACACTATATTAAGTAAACACTATGTTAGGTAAAATTAGTAAACACTATATTAAGTAACACTATATTAAGTAAACAGTATGTTAAATACAATTAGTAAACACTATATTAAGCAACACTAAATTAAGTGAACACTATGTTAAGTAATATTAGTAAACACTATGTTAAGTAAAATTAGTAAGCACTATATTAAGTAAACACTATGTTAAATAAAATTAGTAAACATTATATTAAGTAACACTATACTAAATAAACACTATGTTAAGTAAATTTAGTAAACACTATATTAAGTAACACTATATTAACTGAACACTATGTTAAGTAAAATTAGTAAACATTATATTAAGTAACACTATATTAAATAAACACCATGTTAAGTAAAATTAGTACACACTATATTAAGTAAACACTATGTTAAGTAAAATTAACGCTATTAAGTAAACAATATGTTAAGTAAAATTAGTAAACACTATATTAAGTAACACTATATTAAGTGAACACTATGTTAAATGAAATTAGTAAACACTATATTAAGTGAACACTATGTTAAGTAAAATTAGTAAACACTATATTAAGTAACACTATCTTAAGTAAACACCATGTTAAGTTAAATTAGTAAACTATATATTAAGAAACACTATATTAAGTAAACACTGTGTTAAGTAAAATTAGTAAACACTATATTAATTAACACTATATTATGTGAACACTATGTAAAGTAAAATTAGTAAACACTATATTAAGTGAACACTATGTTAAGTAAAATTAGTAAACACTATATTAAGTAAACTTTATGGTAAGTAAAATTAGTAATCACTATATTAAGTAACACTATATTAAGTAAACACTATGTTAAGTAAAGACAATGTTAAATAAAACTAGTAAACACTATATTAAGTAACACTATATTAAGTAAACACTATGTTAGGTAAAATTATTAAACACTATATTAAGTAAACAGTATGTTAAATAAAATTAGTAAACACTATATTAAGTAAAATTAGTAAGCTCTATATTAAGTAAACACTATGTTAAATAAAATTAGTAAACATTATATTAAGTAACACTATATTAAATAAACACTATGTTAAGTAAAGTTAGTAAACACTATATTAAGTAACACTATATTAAGTGAACACTATGTCAAATAAAATTAGTAAACACTATATTAAGTAACACTATATTAAATAAACACCATGTTAAGTAAAATTAGTACACACTATATTAAGTAAACACTATGTTAAGTAAAATTAGCAAACACTATATTAATTAACACTATATTAAGTAAATACTTTATTAAGTAAAATTAGTAAACACTCTATTAAGAAAACACTATGTTAAGTAAAATTAACACTATTAAGTAAACAATAAGTTAAGTAAAATTAGTAAACACTATAATAAGTAACACTATATTAAGTAAACACTACGTTAAATAAAATTAGTAAACACTATATTAAGTAACACTATATTAAGTAAACACTATGTTAAATAAAATTAGTAAACACTATATTAAGTAACACTATATTAAGTAATGACAATGTTAAGTAAAATTAGTAAACACTATATTTAGTAAACACTATGTTAAGTAAAATTAGCAAACACTATATTAAGTAACACTATATTAAGTAAACAATTTGTTAAGTAAACACTATTTTAAGTAAAATTAGTAAACACTATGTTAAGTAAAATTAGTAAACACTATTTTAAGTAAACTCTATGTTAAGTAAAGTTAGTAAACACTATATTAAGTAACACTATATTAAGTAAATACTATGTTAAGTAAAATTAGCAAACACTATATTAAGTAACACTATATTAAGTAAAAACTGTGATAAGTAAAATTAGTAAACACTATATTAATTAAAATTAGCAAACACTATATTAAGTAACACTTTAATAAATAAAGACTATGTTAATAAAATAAGTAAACGCTGTATTAAGTAACACTATATTAAGTAAACACTATGTTAACTAAAATTAGTAAAACTATATTAAGTAACACTTTATTAAGTAAACAGTATGTTAATTAAAATAAGCAAACACTACATTAAGTAACACTATATTAAATAAACACCATGTTAAGTAAAATTGGTACACACTATATTAAATAACACTATATTAAGTAAAAACTATGTTAAGTAAAATTAGTAAACACTATATGAAGTAACACTATATTAAGTAACACTATATTAAGTAAACACTGTGATAAGTAAAATTAGTAAACACTATATTAAGTAAACTCTACGTTAAGTAAAATTAGTAAACACTGTATTAAGTAACACTATATTAAGTAAACACTATGTTAAGTAAAATTAGTAAAAACTATAATAATTAAACACTATGTTAATTAAAATTAGTAAACACTATATGAAGTAACACTACATTAAGTAAACACTATATTAAGTAAACATTATGTTAAGTGAAATTAGTAAATACTATATTAAGTAAACCCTATGTTAAGTAAAATTAGTAACACTATATTAAATAACACTATATTAAGTAAACACTATGTTAAGTAAAATAAGCAAACACTACATTAAGTAACACTATATTAAATAAACACCATGTTAAGTAAAATTAATACACACTATATTAAGTAAACACTATGTTAAGTAAAATTAACGCTATTAAGTAAACAATATGTTAAGTAAAATTAGTAAACACTATATTAGGTAACACTATATTAAGTGAACACTATGTTAAATAAAATTAGTAAACACTATATTAAGTAAACACTATGTTAAGTAAAATAAGCAAACACTACATTAAGTAACACTATATTAAATAAACACCATGTTAAGTAAAATTAATACACACTATATTAAGTAAACACTATGTTAAGTAAAATTAACGCTATTAAGTAAACAATATGTTAAGTAAAATTAGTAAACACTATATTAAGTAACACTATATTAAGTGAACACTATGTTAAATAAAATTAGTAAACACTATATTAAGTGAACACTATGTTAAGTAAAATAAGCAAACACTACATTAAGTAACACTATATTAAATATACACCATGTTAAGTAAAATTAATACACACTATATTAAGTAAACACTATGTTAAGTAAAATTAACGCTATTAAGTAAACAATATGTTAAGTAAAATTAGTAAACACTATATTAAGTAACACTATATTAAGTGAACACTGTGTTAAATAAAATTAGTAAACACTATATTAAGTGAACACTATGTTAAGTAAAATTAGTAAACACTATATTAATTAACACTATATTATGTGAACACTATGTTAAGTAAAATTAGTAAACACTATATTAAGTGAACACTATGTTAAGTTAAATTAGTAAACACTATATTAAGTAAACTTTATGGTAAGTAAAATTAGTAAACACTATATTAAGTAACACTATATTAAGTAAACACTATGTTAAGTAAAATTAGTAAACACTATATTAAGTAAAGACAATGTTAAATAAAACTAGTAAACATTATATTAAGTAACACTATATTAAGTAAACACTATGTTAGGTAAAATTATTAAACACTATATTAAGTAACACTATATTAAGTAAACAGTATGTTAAATAAAATTGGTAAACACTATATTAGGTAACACTATATTAAGAGAACACTATGTTAAGTAATATTAGTATACACTATGTTAAGTAAAATTAGTAAGCTCTATATTAAGTAAACACTATGTTAAATAAAATCAGTAAACATTATATTAAGTAACACTTTATTAAATAAACACTATGTTAAGTAAAGTTAGTAAACACTATATTAAGTAACACTATATTAAGTGAACACTATGTTAAATAAAATTAGTAAACACTATATTAAGTAACACTATATTAAATAAACACCATGTTAAGTAAAATTAGTACACACTATATTAAGTAAACACTATGTTAAGTAAAATTAGCAAACACTATATTAATTAACACTATATTAAGTAAATACTATATTAAGTAAAATTAGTAAACACTCTATTAAGAAAACACTATGTTAAGTAAAATTAACACTATTAAGTAAACAATATGTTAAGTAAAATTAGTAAACACTATAATAAGTAACACTATATTAAGTAAACACTACGTTAAATAAAATTAGTAAACACTATATTAATTAACACTATATTAAGTAAACACTATGTTAAATAAAATTAGTAAACACTATATTAAGTAACACTATATTAAGTAATGACAATGTTAAGTAAAATTAGTAAACACTATATTTAGTAAACATTATATTAAGTAAAATTAGGAAACACTATAATAAGTAACACTATATTAAGTAAACACTTTGTTAAGTAAACACTATTTTAAGTAAAATTAGTAAACACTATGTTAAGTAAAATTAGTAAACACTATTTTAAGTAAACTCTATGTTAAGTAAAGTTAGTAAACACTATATTAAGTAACACTATATTAAGTAAACACTATGTTAAGTAAAATTAGCAAACACTATATTAAGTAACACTATATTAAGTAAAAACTGTGATAAGTAAAATTAGTAAACACTATATTAATTAAAATTAGCAAACACTATATTAAGTAACACTATAATAAATAAAAACTATGTTAATAAAATAAGTAAACGCTGTATTAAGTAACACTATATTAAGTAAACACTATGTTAAGTAAAATTAATAAAACTATAATAAGTAACACTATATTAAGTAAACACTATGTTAATTAAAATAAGCAAACACTACATTAAGTAACACTATATTAAATAAACACCATGTTAATTAAAATTAGTACACACTATATTAAGTAACACTATCTTAAGTAAACACTATGTTAAGTATAATTAGTAAACACTATATGAAGTAACACTATATTAAGTAACACTATATTAAGTAAACACTGTGATAAGTAAAATTAGTAAACACTATATTAAGTAAACTCTACGTTAAGTAAAATTAGTAAACACTGTGTTAAGTAACACTATATTAAGTAAACACTATGTTAAGTAAACATTATGTTAAGTGAAATTAGTAAATACTATATTAAGTAAACCCTATGTTAAGTAAAATTAGTAACACTATATTAAGTAACACTATATTAAGTAAACACTGTGATAAGTAAAATTAGTAAACACTATATTAAGTAAAATTAGTAAACACTATATTAAGTAACACTATATTAAGTAAACACTATGTTAAGTAAAATTAGTAAACACTATATTAAGTAAACACTATGTTAAGTAAACTTAGCAAACACTGTATTAAGTAACACTATATTTAGTAAACACTTTGTTAAGTAAACACTGTTTTAAGTAAAATTAGTAAACACGATATTAAGTAACACTATATTAAGTAAGCACTATGTTAAATAAAATTAGTAAACACTATATTAAGTAACACTATATTAAGTGAACGCTATGTTAAGTAAAATTAGTAAACACTATATTAAGTAATTTCTATGTTAAGTAAAATTAGTAAACACTATATTAAGTAAACAATATGTTAAGTAAAATTAGTAAACACTATATTAAGTAAACTCTATGTTAAGTAAAATTAGTAAACATTATATTAAGTAACACTATATTTAGTAAACACTATGTTAAGTAAAATTAGTAAACACTATATTAAGTAAACACTATGTTAAGTAGAATTAGCAAACACTATATTAAGTAACACTATATTAAATAAACACTATGTTACTAAAATAAATAAACACTGTATTAAGTAACACTATATTAAGTAAACACTATGTTAAGTAAAATTAGTAAAGACTATATGAAGTAACAATATATTAAGTAAACACTATATTAAATAAATACTATGTTAAGTGAAATTAGTATACACTATATTAAGTAAACACTATGTTAAGTAAAATTAGTAAACACTATATTATTTAATATTAGTAAACACTATATTAAGTGAACACTGTGTTAAGTAAAATTAGTAAACACGATATTAAGTAACACTATATTAAATAAACACCATGTTAAGTAAAATTAGTACACACTATAATAAGTAAACACTATATTAAGTAATACTACATTAAATAAACACTGTGATAAGTAAAATTAGTAAACACTATATTAATTAATATTAATAAACACTATGTTAAGTAAAATTAATAAACACTATATTAAATAAACACTATGGTAAGTAAAATTGGCAAACACTATATTAAGTAACACTATATTAAGTAAATTTAATAAACACTATATTAAGTAAACACTATGTTAAATAAAATTAGTATACACTATATTAATTAACACTATATTATGTAAATACTATAATAAGTAAAATTAGTAAACACTATATTAAGTAAACACTACGTTAAGTAAAATTAACACTATATTAATTAAAATTAGTAAACCCTATATTAATTAACACTATATTAAGTAACACTATATTAAGTGAACACTATGTTAAGTAAAATTAGTAAACACTATATTAAGTGAACACTATGTTAAGTAAAATTAGTAAACACTATATTAAGTAAACTTTATATTAAGTAAAATTAGTAAACGCTATATTAAGTAACACTATATTAAGTAAACACTATGTTAAGTATAATTAGTAAACACTATATTAAGTAACACTATATTAATTAAAGGCAATGTTAATTAAAATTAGTAAACACTATATTACGTAAATACGATATTAAGTAAAATTAGTAAACACTATATTAAGAAAACACTATGTTAAATAAAATTATCACTATATTAAGTAAACACTATGTTAGGTAAAATTAGTAAACACTATATTAAGTAACACTATATTAAGTAAACAGTATGTTAAATAAAATTAGTATTAAGTAACACTATATTAAGTGAAGACTATGTTAAGTAAAATTAGCAAGCACTATATTAAGTAAACACTATGTTAAGTAAAATTAGTAAACATTATATTAAGTAACACTATATTTAATAAACACTATGTTAAGTAAAATTAGTAAACACTATGTTAAGTAACACTATATTAAGTGAACACTATGTTAAGTAAAATTAGTAAACACTATATTATTACACACTATATAAACACTACATTAAACACTATATAAACACTATATTATTATTAATTAAAGAAAGGAGCCTTTTTCATTCGCCATCAATTTTCTGATGATTATCTTCAAGTGTTGAAATTACATGCGAGTTTTTTAGGTATAGGCAATAATGTCGGAAATATTTCACAGATTTTTGCACTGATAACTTCAAAATATTAGTGGAAAATTCGTAAACAAAAAATATTTTAATATCAGTAACAATGGCCAGAAAAGTCGTATCTTTTCTGCATTTCTTTCCATCTTGTAAATAAGAAGTATTTTACTCTAGTTTGGAATATTGCCAAACGTTCTGATTTGTTTTCAATATCCGGTTTTTGAAGCTGGCATCATTTTCACACCAAAGTATAATGTTAGGATGTGATAAACGCAGTTTCAGGATTAATTGCAACTAAATTTGTATGATTGACAATATCTTTTAAGAAAACACTACATAACTAGTTGATGAAGAAAGTCAAGTTTCTATCACGTTGCTAAATGGCACAAAGCAATATTTTGTCTTCGTTCTATGAATTTGGCTACAAAAATTATAACTCACAAATCACAAATTATCTCAAAATTACTGAACATACGTACACAGATATATTTATGTATATATGTTTTCGTGTGTGTAGTGAGGACCATGATAAATGAAGATATAGTGAAATCACTCTGAGAATAAAAAATCCACAAATTCCAGATTTCTGCCAAATTCATCTTATACTTAACAAAAACATTGATGAATATTACTTTTTAATATTTTTTTTTATAGCTATTGTGTCTACTTTCTTAATTTTACAATTTGTATATTTGATTTTGTCTTATTTTTCCTAAACATGACCGTTTTAACACTTAAATTTGTAAACTTTTTAAACCCCGTATACAGAACAAGGCTACAAATCATACTAGTCGTATTTTATACCGTCGAATAAATAAATGCTTTTCATTAGCGGCTACAAAGACTGCTTTGTTCGTAAAGTGCGAGAAAGAACTTTCAGTTTACAAATTTTATCAAGCCACTCACGTAGAGGGACCTAAAATTTTCAAAGCGTTACAGCTTCAAGTGAAAGCCGAACTTAATCGTCGTGCACAAAGGCGCAACGCCTTCTCAATTGTGCAGTTTACTTATTGTGCAGTTCGTTAAAAATGGAGCGTTTAGCATTATTTGTCAGGATATTTTTCTCTAATTCTTTCGCACTTGACTCTCAGATATATCTGTTGTAGGGAAATAGGAATTATGTTAATAGAACCCCGATAGCTGAAGAATATGATCATTGGATTTCTATTAGCATAATCCTCTGTTATGTCAGTAGATGTAGGAC
The DNA here is from genome assembly GCA_039881145.1 of Druceiella hillmani. NCBI lineage: Eukaryota > Metazoa > Arthropoda > Insecta > Lepidoptera > Hepialidae > Druceiella > Druceiella hillmani. Next base: position 12,117,745 of record JAYKKI010000054.1, on the reverse strand, counting down.
ATTAAAGTTACAATAGTGTTGAATGTATGAAAGATGCTCTGGAATTTCATGACTGGTTAACATTGCACGCTAGAATCATAATACATATAATAAGCATTAACAGAAAGATAACAATTGAGGACACTGTTTAGATTTGTACCACTTACTTAGTCGGGTACTTCGATGCAAACAACAGATCATGTTCGTGAACTCTCACATGTGCGGAACAAAGAAAGCTATCTCAGTTTATAAAACGAGACATAACATGTTTCGAGTTGCAAACAGTATCTTGACTGGACATTTTTGTTTTCGCTAGGTTTTATGTATTAGATTTTAATTTCATTCGCTGCCGCATCCTTTTATCTTATATTACATCATTGCTCCAGTAAATGTGGATTAAGAGACCGGTTGCACTTTAAATCTACAACTTTTAAAGCTAGTAGCGTCGCTTCAATGGAGCTGACTGCGGAATCTTAGCTGTAACGGAGCAGGGAGGTATTTAATTAAAGCGTTTGGCATAAATACGGTAATATAAACATATGTAAGTATTCATTTTGTAAATAATTCTACAGAAGTTTACAGAATTATGTATTTCAATATGTTAATAAAAATACTACGATGTAGATTATCTTCCCTAGTATTTATTAATATTTTTAAATAATTACGTAACTTAAAAATTTCTTCTTAGGAATCCACATTGTTAAGGCGTATTATTTAATAGTAAAAAAATGATTACGTTAATTATTAATGAAATGAATTGAAGGTAATTTCGACAAACGAAAGTTACTGAGGTTTTTCAAACCTCAGTAATTTGACTTTTAAAATTCGTTGTTTTGAACAATTTTACGTTTAGGGGGAAAAAATTTAAAGGTTTTAGTGTTCAGTTCGTTTACAGACACTTAATCGTTTATATAAATCAATCACATATTTTATCCGATGCGATGAGTGATTAATTTTTAAATTATTTCATTGTAATTTATTTAATATCTTTTCAGTTCTCAAAGAATAGTCAAATAATTAAAAATAATATGTAGAGTTAATTTTTGTTTTGTATTTTCATCAAAACAACGAAACTATTGCGTCAGCATCCAGGAGGGTGTCATTGAATGTAAAGGAAGACGAGTGTGTTGAAAGCAAATGTTAATGGATAACCTCGTATTACATTGGAGTCTGCGGGTAAGTATGTGTGTACGTCGGTGCTTACGTACGTACGTACGTATGTACGTATGCATGCACATATGTGCGTTTTTAAAGATTTATAAAATCTGAAAGGAGCATCGGATTGACCATGTACTTTTTTATTTGACCGTTCTCAGCGGTCTGGACAAAACGATAATTTCCGAGTTCGGAAATTGTTTCGCCATAAACTTATGTCACTAAAAGATTTAAATCTGCATTGTACAATAATTAACGAAAATCTAATGTGATTGGTACCAGGCATTGCAGACTATTGATATTTGTCAGTAGGTTATACTTATTATTTTTAGTTATAATCGGAAAAGTTTTTCGAAGATAAAGGAAAAAAACTAATTGTTTTTCTATACATTATACAATTCCCTATAGGCCGCAATTATGCAGTAGAGAAAGATGACTGTCTATGGTCAAGTTGTTCGACAATTTAGATTCTAGAAAAGTACCATGTACTATGGCGTAACTCGTGGCTAGTTGATTTAGTATTATATTTTGACGGTGTTACAACATTTATTGGTGACAGTATAAATCACACTAATAATATTATGACACAAATTTTGGGGAAAGTTTTGCCTCACATTTCTCCTGTTATTTTTGCGGCAATATTTATACAGGATTTTGCTAAATATGTCCAATCAATGTCTTGTTTTATCATATTAGAATCAATTTTTGTCTAGAAGTTAGTTTATAATTTTTGCACTTTTGCTAACGTTTACTCAGATAGCATATACGCATATCGCAGAAGTTTTTATGCAGTTCATTGTTTATCTACGGGAATGGATGACACGAAAATAATATTGTCTAGTATACCTGCGTACGTGGCATTTATTTTTTGAGTTTTTTGAACGCTAAGAAATACTAAACGATACTAAACTATAATATCATGTGTATATCTTACACCACGGAAATACCTAAAGATTAATTTGTAATCTAAGCTTTCTTCTAAAAAGACCTACATTTTTTAAAGTTTAACTTCTTACACGGTATTTATCTTATTCAAGTTGCATATATTTTATGGATTGAAATAGGGGATATTGTGAAGGTATTAATGTTGTATATATGATGGTAAACATAATCTACGTCACGTACTTGTAAACATGGCTTTGAAATAAAAGTTACTTTGAAATACTAAAGTACTCACGATATTCATAATTTTACATTTTCCTCGTGTTACTGCTAAATATTGTAAGACACATCTATCAATAATCAACTTGATAATATATATTACTTGAAAAGTTGCCGCCGTTAAATCAGATTTGATTACGTTCTTTCACGGTGAATCAATACCACTTGTGCGGGGGTGCGACGCGCCCCTCTTTTGTCATCATTGACCGAGGGTGGAGACGTGAGCAGCGAAAAGAGAGTGCGATGGTCTTGCTGCGAATCAATGGTATTGCGACGGACGGCCACATGGCAAACTAGCCGTTTCCGGTAACAGGAATTTATGTTACGCGAACTGCAAGATACAAAAGTAACATTACGCCTTTAGTTTCTACAGAGACTACCAGAATACTTGGAGGTACAATTTTGTATTAAACACTCTATGTATTCTTTGCAGCTTTGTAAAGGCAATTTTTCTGTGTGTGATTGTCTATCTGTCCGTAAGCGCATACTATTCGGAAACCACTGGATCGATTTGTACGTTGTTTCTTTTTTAAATTTGTCTATAAAATTGATTGGTATTTATTAAAGGTAAAACTCTCGGACTTTCTAGATGGTCGTGTGTATACGTTTAACTTTAAAATAACTGGACTCACAGGATAAAATTATTTTAATTTACGTATCGTTGCCCTGAAACCTAGAGGGTTGAACCGTAATTGTCTTTTTTTAATAAATCAGGAGAAAAAATGGTAAAGGGACTTTATTCTTCTATGTAAATTAAATTGAAGTATCAATCCATGATTTATAAATTCTTAACGTAACAATTTTTAAAATTGTTTGTTTTGATTACCGTTCAATAACTTTGGCTTTGGCGCATTTTTTTCCCAGTTCGCATTTTAATACTTCAACATTTGTAAGTCTGTAGTTTAATTTATTCCTTTTTATCATTTGATACAATAACGAAATACTCTTATATTATGAAGGAATATAAAAATAATCACTAATAATCTATATTACATAATTTAAAAGTTTTGACTTATTATACACGTATACGATGCGCTTTTGACATTTATATATACTTCGCTCCAAAGTGGCGTCGCCCTGGTGCAAATAAAAGTGTGGTAACCCTCATTGTTTGTTTAGTTTATTTGTCGAACATAAATAAACATAACTTTTCTTGTTTCTTTGGGTACCTACTTATTTGATATTCCATTAGATGGTCGTATAATAATGCGTACTAGTATAGTAGAAACTTAATTATGAAGTATACTTAAATAATGCGTAGTAGTATAATTATATTGATTATGATTTTTAAACAAATCAGTAATTAAAAAAATCAGAAATTTATTTTTGTGTAGATGTTGAAGAATGTATATATTTTGAATCCATTGAAAATATAATTTTTAATTTGATTCATCGGTATTTCTTGACATACGTACAGATAATTAGTTTAATTGTTTGTTTTTGATATCATAAGAATTTTCGCGTGTTCTGTCACGTACGTGTTGTTCTTTTACATGATTTTATAATTATTCGTATATTATTGTGAAGCATATTTACTATTCTTTGTCAAGTTCATAATTAAAAAGCCTCAAATAATTCTTGCGTTTATGTATTTTTAATGTTTAAACTATGTAATTGTCACTTATTTGCTTTTATTGTAAATGACAGTTGTATTTTTGTTTCTACTGTTCTTGTGTTCACTACTATCCTTATGTTCGTCACGTAGAAATAATTTTATAAATTAATATAAACATTCAGGAGAACAAAACTATCTCGATATGTTGCATTGAGTTCTCGAGATTTGATTTGATGTCAGAGTAATAAGAGGTAGAAACAGAATTATGAAGTTTTCTGTTTTAACCAAGATTATGTGAAATATTTTTTGTATTTTCATATGTGCATTTTATTAAATTTAGCTAACCATGTAGTAGTTTTTGATTTAGTTAAAACTTATTGGTATCGATAATATTCGAAATGAAAAGTTAACTTTCCTTACCAATCATTAATTAAAGACATCAAATATCGCGTGTAAAGGAAGACTGAAGAAAATAAGACGTCAATTTTTTCTGCTTCAAAAAAATCTAATTCCACGCGAACGAAGCCGGTGTTTGGCTAGTAATAAACAAAGGGGATAATTTTTTTTCATAAAAAACCGAATATCAAAAAAACCAAATCCTTTTAATTCCTCATCTTGTCCGTTTGTACGTCACAACACAATAAATTTTTCTGTTTAAAAGTGACTGTGATGACATTTCCTTTTTTATATTGTATATAAAACGCATATCTATATCTTCGGAGTAATTTAAAGCTTTACTGATGCGAATGATAACTACCTTCTATGCAAGTTTCTTAAACTTGCATGGAAGGTAGTTAAATTGTTAGAAGATTTCCAATTTAAATGGTAATCTTAAGACAGGTATACAACAGAGGAAGTACTCTGTCTACTAATGTCCAGTTGCTGTTAATTAATCATATCTGACCTATAGTTGACAAATTATCGAGCATAACTGATTCTTGCGAGACTTAGATACGTATTCGTAAGTAATGAGACAATGCATAAGTGAAATATGACTTAAGGAATGTAATTGGAATAAGTGGTACAGATGAGAATATAAATTGGATATAAGTTATGTAACTTAAGATTTTGAACATTAGTTGTTTTACTTAACGGAAGGTGAATTTACCTGTCCAGCACCAGTACAACTAGAACACAGTTAAATATTTTTGAAAATTATTTAGGAATATTAATTTTTCACAACGTAAATATATAGCATACTATATATTTTGCAGGCTTAAAAACATGGTGCATATTTAAAAAATGTTATAAGATCCAGGTCTCTACAGTTTTCCTGTAATACTCCAGTTAGATTTTACCAACTTTGTTTATCGTGATTTTTGGCTTAGTAGTTTCAAAAATAAGTGGGGGAGAGTATGCTCCATTTCATACAGTTTTTGGAACGTTTCTTAAAAAATATTTTTTTTATTTTCACAAAGACCCTTTGAAATAACGTCGTGCATGATACATAAAATCTATAAAAAAATTGTCTTTTATTTACACCTATAATCCTTATATAAATATTTTGAAAAAGTCAGTGGAAGTTAAATATGTTGGTTAATAATATGTATTACTATTCCAAATTTCAAGATTCTACGTCGAATATTATCGGAGAATCAGCTGTGAATATAGAGAAACGTAAATATATTGTCTGCTAATAAAAAAATAGTGAAATGGGGTGGAACGAATGTCAAAAAATGTTTTTTTTCGTCTTAAAAACAAGCTGAAATAGCAGATTTGACCTTCTCATTATCGCCATTATTTTTCCCATGAACCTGTATTTTCATTTTTGGGAGATACATAAACAATGGTAGCACAGGAATCTAGGCTGTAAGATGGATGTTGCAATATTTGTAAGCCGTACTTGTGACGGGTAGTCATCTCAACATGGCTCTTGTGTACATGTGCATTGTCGTGTTAAATCAGCATACCTTTTGCTAATTTCTCTCGCCTTTTCTCCTTCAATGTTTCTTCAAAATATTTCATTAGGCCAGCGTAGTACTTTTCTCGTTATGGAAACACCCTCACCTTTGCAAACAATAACCAGGATACTCTCTGTGTCCCGAAAATCTTCTTTACGATTTTTCCTGCTGATAGTGATAACTTAAACTTTTAGGGGTGGTACTTTTTGTGCCACTGCGTGAACGGGTGCTTGTATTCAGGCCCTTAATGGTGAGCCGAAATTTCGTCACCCGTAACAATAAGGTTCCAATGGTCGTGCGAACAAGCGATACGTTGTTGCTTCTGCAGCGGCGTGAGTATTTTCGGTCCTCGTCTTGTGCTGACTTTTTATATGCAAAGACAGCGATGAAGAATTTACAAAAGGATTTTAAAGGATCTTTAACTATTTCCCACAACTGCTTCTTTTTCGAGGGCGCCCTGACCGCGGGTCGTGTTTAATCGAATCTCTCCCTTGTTTGAAAACATTTTGTTACTTGTAAATCTAGGTTTTGCTAGAGCAAGAATCCCCGTAAATCGATGACATCTCATTGAACATCATTTGTGGCATTTCTCCTTACTCTATTAGGACCTTGATGAGAACTTGAAATTCGATTTTCTCTTTAGTCGATGATTTCTTTCAGAATGAGTTGCTTGATCGATGATAGCTCAGAGGTTAACGATACAACTGAGCTGAAACTTGCTATATTTACTCATAATGACTCAGTCATTAGCGGTTATGTAATCCCCAATCGAAAGAGTAACCCCCACTCTTTGCTATCCTCTCTATTTCGTGGATTTTGTGACCCGCCCAGATATCTTTCGTGGGTGTAAAAACATACTGCATATTTAAAATGTTATGATATTTGGAATAATCGTTATAGTGTTTCTAAAACCTTTGCGTCGAATTAATTCTAAAAACCCATATTTTTTATAATTTTAGGTTGAGTATCCTAAAAAATAAGGGTGGAAAATTTATATATTCTTTAGTGTGTCCCTGAAGATATATTACCTGAAATTATGAAAAAAAAAATTGAGACCTTTATAATTAAATATTGTTCAATACTATTTATGGAAGTAAAAAATGATCTTAATTTGACCTCCTACAACTTTTAAATAAAGATTTGAGTTTTAGATAAGTGCGGGTTAACATATTTTATTACTATTTAAAATATTGAATATATTTGGCGTTAATTTTGTAGAAATTCATTATCCACAATTAAATGAAACTACGTGATGTAGTAAAATTTCTACTTTCTTTAATTTCTTTACCACGACCTAGGTTTCGTTCACAACGAATTAAAGAAAGTAGAAATTATACTACAGCACGTAGTTTCATTTAATTGTGGATTTAAAAAAAAATTAAGTTTCCGCGTCAAGCGGTTTTTGGGAAAAGAGGCTGTGACGGACGAACGCACAGGTCGACATTTAATTGATCTTTAAGTGTCTCGTTTTTACTTCTGAGGTACGGACCTTTAAAAAAGGCAATTTTACTTTCTTGAATTGTATAAATATTTAATTATTAATCATACGAAATTGGTATGTCCTTTTTGGTAAAACTTTGACCTGCTTCTTTGAAAAAGTGATTTCGAAGAAAATACGATTAAAGTGTAATTAGATGTCTTCTTTAGATAAATTTATTTTTTCCGGGTCTAATTTTCGTAGCTATTTGCGCGGTCATTCATTTATTTGCGAAAATGATTGATTCCCTGTAATTATCTTTTTACATGATTCTGCTCTCCTGAAATATTGTACTTGTTTCAAATGATTTAGAACTTTCTTGTTCATGAAATCTCAGTTTTTCAGTAATTAAAAATTGTTCATATATATTTATGGAACAGAGGCAGGTAGTTATAACTTGAAACCAATTTTTCTCTTACGTAAAATTTAATTTTTTTATTTCTTTATAATTTGATTACAACGTTTAACTTTTTTTCGTTGGACCTATAGGAGGTACTGACGCCGTGTTTTGCCTAGTAGTACAATTTAATGCGGGAAAGTTTATTTAGGCTATATTTATTTAATTATGCAAATTGATTTAAATTAAGAAAATTAAAATATTATTTTGAAAATGTTTTCCCTTAAAACAAACCCATTAAATACGAGTATGATTCCTTTAGACGCATTTAGACACAAATAATCAATTTTGGTTACATAATATTTATTTTATATTATTTATAAATATTGACATTATTTTTCACCAAGTAAATATATCGCCAGCTGTAACTTTAACATTCGTTAATAATTGTGGATTTCTCCAAAATTATGAGATTTAGAATCATCGTAATAGTTTAGGTAAACTTTTTGTAATATTATTTTTTTATAATTTTCATTTTATCTGTTTCCGAAATAGCGGGGTGAAGGGGGTCGGGTCTGTTTTTTTGGACATTTTTGGTAATATCTCCAGAACTATTTCATACAAAATTTGGAAAAAGAGAATACCTTTGAAAATAGTGTAATATTCTATTTTAATTGGAATACAACCCACGATACAGGAAATTAAGAACGAACAGTCGAGCAGTTTATGTGCCCGGGCGGAGAGGAACGGACATGTTGGTGACCTTATAAAGACTTCGTTTTTTTATTATGATGTACGAAACCCTAAAAAGCAATTATTTTATTTCAGATACATTTTGTTTCTTCCCTTGTCGCATTTTGCTTGTACATTATCCATTTTTGCAGTATCGTGTCAATTTTAGATAAAATTTTGGCAACAAAGTATCATTTCGTTATTTAAGAGCTTTTGTTTAACTACTGGTGGTAAAACTATAATTTCTCATAATAAGTCCCTCGTGTTCAAAGTTCACCTCACCCGACTCTATTTTCTGGTTAACGACAACAAACAGGCGCATCGCGAATAATTCTGAAAGAACGTGATCAAATTCGATTTGTGTGACAATGGCACTTTTTAAATAATATTTTCACCTAACGCACTGGATTCGAGAGAACTAACTGTAAGCGATGGTAAGAAATGTCGGGATAAGAAAGAAATGATATTTTTGTGAGAATGAAATGACATTTTAAATATCGAAAGTGATTATGAAAATAGAGTTATTTTCAGTTCATGGAAAATAATTTTGCCTGAAGTAATAAAAAGTGACAAATGGGATTATACTTTTAGAAATTAAATTGAATATTTTTAGATGCAGGAAAAAAGAGAGTGATTTTGTTTATAGAGTGGTACTGCATGCTGTGTGTGGACAAGTAATTAAATATAAGCATAATTTAATTGAAATTAAACATTATCTTCGTCTTGGATCAGAAGAATTGTTCAAAATATTATAAAGAAATGTATGAATATGTAAATTGCGGAACCCGGATTTGTGCTTTTAATAGAGGGACATGTTCATATTTTTTGTAACCAAGATCGTAGGGAATGCACAAATTATGAAGACGTTCTAATTTTTAAGACGATTCTCAGTAAGGTCTGGGCAGCATACTTCTCCCTATTCCAGCAGTGGAAGTAAGAGAGTTTCCCAGAGGTGAGCTTTGGTTTGAACGTCTCGAAAATTTTAAAAATGCTCAATAATCATATCCTCAGCAGAATGTACTCCATTCTGCTGAGGATATGATTATTGAAATCACTTAATAGTTTTTGAATGTTACTGAAATTCTCAATAACTGAAGTCTGATCTGAACATTCCACATGTTTAAAGCGAGTATACAATTTATTTGATGTGAAAAACTATTTTTTTTAGTGATTGTGTACATAGACATGGCGACGAATCTCACGTGTAGCTAACACGTAAGATTTTGTAATATAGATTTATTTTATTTATAATTTTTAAAAATAATTTATAAAAATACATTATTTCTGAGTACAATTTTATTTTTCCATTTGGTAAATACTGAAAGGAAAATTCAATTTTTTGTATTTTTCATACTAATAAAATTATAAAATGTGGAAAAAGAATTATTATTATAATGCAAAAACCCTTTTTCCTACATTTTTATTAAAATGACAATGGAAAAAAATACCCTATTTTGCCAACAAATACGATCTTATTGTGTCTTGTATATCATTTTAACACAAGGAAATGAAGATCTCCAAGTGATGAAATATTATTAACCACATAGATACATCTTAAATGATCTTATTTTCATCCACACAAGATGCGTCTCAAATATAAGGGATTTGTTGAGTTAGATCTGGATATAATCTTAGCGCGAATATCGACTTTACCTACATAGTTAGAACTTTTAACTTTCTAACTTAAAAGTTAAAAGTCCTAACTTGTGAAGTAAATCCCAGAAAAGTTAAATTGGGAAAAATCAGAGGATTACTCGATAAAACTTTTAAATACGCTAAGAATATAGTGTTTGAGATTGACTTATAAGAAGTGGAAGATATCTGTGGAGATAATAGACAACCTGTCAAGTACGAATAAAACTCGCACTACGAGGTTTTTGTGCACATTTAGGCACTTATAAATATTTGAATGTACATAGTATTTCTGTTAAACTATTTACAAATATTGATTTTCCACAACATAAATATATTGCAGCGTATTTTATATTATATACTTTGCAGTGTAAAAACATGGTGCATATAAAAAAATAATAAGATTTAGGAAAATGGCTACAGTTTTCCTGAAACCTATTAGTTAGATTTAACCAACCGCGTTTTTTTCTTGATTTTTAACTCATAAATGAATTAATTGATTTTGAAGGCATTCGACGCGGTTTTTCAAGTATTTTTTAAGAACAATATTTACCTAATAATATATGTCATTGAAAATTAATAATATGTATTTCATTATTTCCGATAGTATCCCATCTATCCTTATCCCAGGCTTGGGGAGCCACCCGGGTTCTTCGGCTCAGTCCGACCCTGCAGATCGGTCATATATTTTATTTACAAACATAATTATTATATCATTGTTCCCAGAAAAAAATGTTAAAAAAGTATTTATAAATTGATAGGAGTGACATAATGTAATTATATACCTATTTGCACTTTATACATAATACAATGGGAGAAGAGTAACGTTTGTTCATTGAGTTTCTTAGAAAACATTCATCTGGTGTTTGCTCAAAAGCTGTCACTGCTTGACTATGTGACGTACGTCTTCTTATAATTAACTCAACTTGAAAACTACTGTAAATTAGTGTAGCAATACATTAATATTAAAGGGCTGACAAGTCTTTCAACAATAAGTATTGAGTTCAAGCCATTGGTTCTAGTAATTTTCAATTTTTTTCCCAGTTACGAAAATATAATATCGTTATATAGTCAAATCTAAATTGCAACCTATTTAAATATGCACTTAATACAACAAATTATTTTCGTTTTATTTTTAAAACGTAGTTTTGGTTCCATCTAAATTTCGGTTTAAACATGTATTCGAAATAGAAACGCATAGTTTAATTATTAGTTTAATTGCATATACGAGTGTTTATTCATATTTTATTGTCTTGGCGCTATATATGGATAACGGAATTTGTTGCAATAATTTTTGACACATAAAATAGATAAATGCGTCAAGAATGGATTTATATTCCCGTCCCATATTTCTGGTTTACACCGACGGGAATAGCGGGTAAGCTAGCAATTTGCAACATTTCGCTTTATTAAAATTCGTATTCTCGTTTCAGAGATCATAAACGACTCCTGGCTTTGTCCGAAGTTATGAATCCTGAATTAAATGATTAAAATTTCTACTTTATTAAGAGAGCGAACTAAAACGAGAATTTCAGCAGATTTTTAATTAAATAACCTGGTTCGTCTTAATAAAGTTTTTGGTATTTAAATTATGATGCTTGTTGTTAAAGATTATGCAAGTTTTTTTTAAGTTTTAAAGCATTTAATATAATTTAGGAACATCAATTTATTAACTACAAAAGGCTAAGATTAAGTCTTCATTTTGTTAGTTTTGTGTCATTATGAATGAAATTGGTTTATATTGATATCTTTAGTAAAAAGTTCTTGAGATCTTTCCTTTTCAAGTTTTGATACATTATGTAAGAGAATTCAGAATAAAAAGCGTGTAGAAAAAGTTTTCTTTTAGTCAGAAGCAGTAGAGAAAAGTTTTCTTTTAGTTAATCGCAGTAAAGATCCGTATTGTTGATGTATTTTTACTGAATTAGAACCGACTAATTCTTTGGTAATACTTTCTAATGCATCTTAGCAATATTTTTTGTTTTGTGAAAAATGTTGCGAAGTAAACATTAAAAAAAAAGTAAAAAAGTGGAACTGGTGTAAGATGACGACTGTAATTTAAGGACGGTTTATAGTACTATATATGCTCGTCCTTATTCGTACACTGTCTACCCTGGATCTTCATAAAAAATTATCAGTCAGCATAGAAACGCAGTGTCTCCCCTGTTTATTTTGTACTTTTCCTCAGTGTTCCAACTACATGTCTTTATCAAACTCCGCGTGGAGAGAAACATATTAGGACTTTGTAAGTTCAGCCCCTATTAAGTACGGTTCCTAAAATATTAAAATATTATGTTTTTATGAAGGAACATTACTCAATTAAGAGAGGTAGAATTTACGTTTACGCACACATATTATGATTATAAAGAGATTAAATTGTAATGCCTTCCAATTTAGAAACTACAAAAAATGTAGGTTTTAGAATTTGGTAATGTATAGTTTACCTCTTCACATGAATTTTTTTTTCAAATTTTAAAAAACTTCCCTTAAAGTGAGACATAATATATCATTTACGTAACAAATGCGTAAATATGATTAGAATGCGAAAAGACTCTGGATTACGTAAAAAGTTCATGTAAAACGAAATGTCTTTAAAATTGAACGACTTCTCATAAACCTTAGAGTTGTAAATAAACTTGCCTAACCTACAAGATTTTGCATATTACAGTTTAGTTCAGTAATGTAAACGATACTTCATTTATCTTCGCATAGTTAAATATTTATTATTTATTTATGTTATTAAATGAAAACGGTAGGTAATTCTGAAATTAGTAAAATTGTGAACTTTAACGTTAACATTCTAATAAAATCATTGACGAAAGGAAATATCAGTCTAAGAAAAAAATGATAAAACTGCGTACTTATGGTTTGAGAATTAGATTTAACCAATCTTGGAGAAAGACAAATTTAAATGATGTTATCATTTAGATTTAAGATTTAAAAGAATCAAGTAATCGTATGGTTCATAGTTGATTCAATAATTTGATTACTTTTATTTAAGTTTATATATACTGTATTTCCGTCATGGCTTTGTATATTTGTCTTATGTGCAAACAGTTATACGCACCTACACGCTGATCCAATCGAACTGTTGAAACTATTATGAATATTAGTATTGTTACTATCAGTTCTATTCTGTTTTTTTTAAAATTTTTTTTTATTTTTGCAATATCTACGTGCATTTATTTTTCTAAATGTCAATAAATAGCAATAGCACTACCATGTCTATATATCTATGAGTATAAAGTTTATTAAAAATGCTAATAAGTGGCGTTATCCTAGAGGGCATATAATATTATCTTACCAAATTTCATCAAAAGTCATTTATTAGATTTCGCGAGATTGAAAAACAAATTACACACAGACAGAGAGACAAAGATTCCACCAATGTTTTTTGGCTTCTATTACCTTTTTATATGCTTATCTAAAATATTTTTCATATACAGGATTCACTCTGTGACAATTTTATTATAGATCGGTACTGGGAACGTCATCTATTAGCGTTTTTTGTAATTAATTTAATCAAAGCTATTTCAATAATGGGATATGCAGTAAATGATTGTGGACTAAATGTTGAACTTGAAATAAACCGACTAGGCACTTGTTAGGGTTTGCGTTAAGTAGAATTCTGTTTTTGTCATCATTTCACAAAACTATTATAGCAAGTTAATGGAATTGATGTAATTTGAAAGTTCCAATCAAATGGTAGTACTCATGGTTGTAAAAATGCAAAATGGGAAATTCTTTGCACGTCACTTTGAAGTTTAATGTTTCGTAAACGGAGCCTAAGTATTAAAACTGCTAAAGGGACTATCAACATTACTTTGAATGATCTATCCAACGATGTCTCATTTGATAGCATTTGCGAAAAAAAGTTCGTTTCTACTTTTTACCTTTTGGAGGTACATAAAAAACTACGAGGGCGTACTGGAAAGGATAGGTATAGACACGATGAATTTCTAGAATGGAAACCGAAACAATTAATTCCTGGGGTTTACCAGATACCGGTTTGCCAATATCTCATAATGCTGAATGGTGAAAAAGTTGCAATAATTAAAGCGATGGTAAAAGGCAACAGGTGTGGGAATTTATTTGGGACATAATAACGCATTAATGTTCTAAGAATACAGCTTATAATTAAAGACTTTGATATTTCACAGGCTAAACCAGTTAGAATAACTTGAAAATATCCATTTTAAAAGTTTCCAAAAATGTTAGAATAAGTTGAAAATATCCATTTTAAAGGAAAATTTCCATTTTAAGAGTTTGAGAGGCTTAGACTTAATATTAAATTGCCCCTCACCGCGTATATCGAGGAGCTCTGTGGTGGCCACCATCGTCTTTCTGAATATTAAAAAACTTTTTCACTTCAAGTTTATTCCGTGCTGTAGAGTCGCTCTTTGGGCAGTCGATCTTCGTCGATTGCTTCTTCAGAGGGCATTTGCCTGGTGGTTGCTCACGATATTTGTTTTACCTTTTTTAATCTTTCTGTTGAAATTACAAGCGTGGTTCTCCTTTTAGTTTAATACAATTGGATAAGCAAGACTAGATAAGCTGGTCAATAAGAAAAATAATTTTGCGAAATAATGCTAAATGCAACTAAAATGTAGTTTAGAATGTTTTGTAAATTAATATATTATATACGTATATTTATACACTCATACACGATACCACTGAGGGACATTATATGTAAAAAACGCGGAACAAAAAGATGAATAAAGGAAATAGGTAAATAAAGAAAAAAGAGGGTAAACACAGAAAACAGAGGCCTGCTCGGCCTCTGTTTTTGAAGAGGCCGTTAGAATTTTTGAATGCTGGTGAATGTTTTATGAACTCAATGCCATTTGCAAAAAGTATTTATTTTTTTAGTTTATTTGACCACAAGCATATTTGATGCTGGTACGTTATCAATTTAGATTGTACATGCGATGCGTTACCTCAAATTTTTGCCTTCCACCCTAATAATTTTACCACAAATGAATGCGACTAATTCTATATATCTATCCAAAATTTACATGTAAAATATTTTCTTTAAAAAAAAGTTGATGCAAGTTTACCAAAAAGATTCTCTTTAAAAGTTCTAATCGAATGATAATATTTAGAATATTTTTAGATTATTTAAACCTATCGATATTTTAAACCTATGAATTTTTCAATCCCGCAGATAAATTGGAGGCAATGTGTTCCACATTAAAAATTAATTTGAAATTCAGTATTTCACAATGGAAGTTTGAAAGTAAAGAAGCGTTAACAAATTTTTAATTTATTTTAAAAACCTGATGCCACACTTGGCGCAAAGCGTGGAAACCATTTATTTACTCCTATTTTTTAATTATTTGCAGAACACGATGTTAAACTTTATGAACTGATCTTAAAGCTGTCATTATTTTTGAATCGAGTTGCTTTCGTTCTGAAATTGTAGAAATAAATATGCCTTTATACGGTAACATTTAAAAACTCCACTTATATAGTTTGAAATTGAAGTTATCATGATGCTCCATTTTAGCTTTTTGTGTTATGGTTGAAACTATCCGTTCCTTTTTACACTGTCCACATATATTCAAATGTACAAGTTTTTGCCAGAATTTGAAAGCTATAAATGTGGCCTTATTTTTGTTGACTCTTTTACAAAATATGACTTTTTATTTCTCGTGTAAAAACAAAACTCCAACAGAGCTTAAACGTGTAATAATATGTGCAATATCCTTATTCGGCACGCCGCGATTTATAGAATAAAAAAGGGGTCGCAGAGAACACAATTCTTACTACGATGCGTCGTATTGAGATTCATGAAATAACACTTGAAATGCACCAATAAAATAGGTAGGTAGAAAGATATTATAGAATTGTACTGAACATGATATAGGTTGAAGTCGATCACAGGTCTGGAGCTTGGTTTAGTATGTTACGGAAGATTCAGTTGGTTCTTAATATAACAAAATACTCGTCTACGCGTTAGTCTCTGCTGAATTTTTTAAAAGAAAACGAATCGACAGTTCTAGTTATTAATTAATTGGTAAAGGGTATAACTACTGAAGGCACCACCCCTGATCGTGAGGCATGGGGAGAACTTCGTAGGAGAGCAGCCGAGAACAATATGATAATCGTCACAAGCAAGACCCACGTGTATGTCACAAAACATTTTTAAAGCACAGGCAAACTGAATAGCGGTTCATACTGCGTAGTGAAGGCTCTTTCGAACAATCGCTACGAGTTACGCCTGATCGCGTGCCCTTATGGAAAGTTCACCAGGCGTTCACCGAATTTCTCGTACCCTGACGCTGTGAGTGGATGCCTGATTCCGCGCCGGCTTCATTGAGGTTAAGTTCCTTATATTTACTTGTTGCTATTTCACATATAATTATCACAATTATCACAACAAACAAAAAGTGACACCTAGCTATATTTTATGCTACAAATGGTCATGATAAAATAACGTGGGTGGTTATTGAAGTATTAGACGATGAGGATTCGGACAAGTAGCCACAATAACACCGCGACTATTATTGTCATTGTATTAAAAGAAATTACAGTGACAGAGACACGGACTCGATATTCCCAAACGAAGATAATACACTCTGCACAGGGAGGGGCGACAATACTAATCAATAATTCAACAAAAATTGTTTATATACGAACTGTGCCTCTGAAGGAGTGAGCGGTATCTGTTATTTTTTGTTTTTGGAAGGTCAAAAATGTGAGCGTCTTAAATTTTTTGAATAAAGACCTTACGGTATTAGTTTTAGTAACGTTTTTATTATTGCCATAAAAACATAAACAAATTTGTAAGTACATTATCTTTCAGAACTATGAATACATATAGAATGTTAACTATCCTCAAAAAAACTCTTATATATACCAATATTACCCTATAAGTAAACAATAAAAAAAGTATAATGTTTGGATCTAAATTAAATAGGCACGAACGTATTCGAAGAATCGTATCGAAATGTAGTGATTTTTTTTAATAATTATATTTCGTAAAATACCTAATATAGGAAGAGGGAAAATCAGCATGAAAGCTATTTAAGAAAACGTTATTTAACAAGTATTTTGATTTTTCTGACCGTTTAAATTAAAATAATAATTTGGGAAAAGAATTTCAAAATTGTTTTTTTCTTAAATTAATTTAAGAGTGGTCACTTAAAAAATCCATAAACGATTCTACTTGCACTTCATTATCATTACGTAAAGTTTTATTTATATTCTAGTCATATAATATTTAAAAAAATATATATTTTGGGAAGTTTTGTATAAATGTATTAAATGTATTAACATTAAAAAATATATAATGCATGAGATATTTTTCTCGACGACATCAATTTCGTTGATACTATCATTTCCCATACACATTAATGAAAAACCACTCAATTTTTCTTAAAGTCGTGTATTTTTAAATTCCTTTTTTTTATTTTGGAAAAAGTCACAATGATAATTTCTGTATTAGCGTAACCACATTTTCACTTTTATATGAAATTTAAGAAACAAATGTAATTCAATAAAATCATGATGATGCACATCATCAATATTAATATCTAAAGAAAGGGTATTTACATTAAGGCAAACAATACCTATCCCTGTCCCTATTATGGCCACGTGTAAATCAATTTTATGTACGGAGATTAATTCGTTGGCTACTTTAAATCTTTCATAAAACTTTTAATTAAATGTGGTTATTCAATGTTTAATGTGTAATTAATTTATAGGAAGTGTAATTTATTCTATAGATATAGTAAATCTTCCTTAATATAAAACTAGTCCGTTTCCGATAAATAATCATCTTCAATTCGATAATACATATCTTCAATTCGATAATACATATAGATGTAGTTAATCTTCCTTAATATAAAACTAGCCCGTTTCCGATAAATAATAATCTTCAATTCGATAATATATATCTTCAATTCGATAATACATATAGATATAGTTAATCTTCCTTAAAATAAAACTAGTCCGTTTCCGATAAATAATCATCTTCAATTCGATAATACATATCCACCAAATGGAATCGGCTTTCGTCAGCTGATTTCCGTTTCGAGTTTCTCATAAAAAAGAATCGAATTTACCTTACAAACAGATTTTATTGAAATAAATTTCAGTCCAAACAATAAATCTGAATATCGTAAAAGAAAAAGCTAGCCATCTTTCAGCGGGTTCCTCGCCCCATGGCGATGACGATGCATCTCGCAGTCGCAAATGAATCTCACCGAATGACTCAATCATATAAAGAGAAAATTTCATGACAAATTTCATCGAACACTCGGAACGAAGAGTGAAATGCGATAAGTCCTAATAAAAGATTGCCGTTTCGAGTGTTATGAGAATTGAATATTTGAGAGTTTTCTATTACATAACTCGTCCGGGAAATTATGAGGAAAATTAATACACGTGCTAAGGAGGTCCATTATTAAGTTGTGTTTCGTATCTCAGATGTATTTCGGGTGAACTAGTTCTCGCTGGTATATGACGAAATAATAGGAAATAATTTAAAAAATGGATGTTAGTCGCATATCGACAAATATTCGGGCATAATAATTATTCTCAATTATTAACTTACTTGCATGTGAGTTTAACTGGCTTTTATTTTAATACTTCGTAGTGTAATTGGTATTTCACACGGTTTGTCATTGAATTACATCTTTCGACATATTGTTCTTCTTTTATAGTTTATGGATTTTGATTGTTTTCTACGGTGCCTGATATATTGATATGTTATGAGGGCTCCACAAATACAGGTTGTCCAGTGGCAGAATTCAATGTTTGAAAAATTGTAAAAAAAAACTACACCTCTAATACAAAGTTACGTTAGTTAATACGTTTCACAAATGGCGGCCATCGAGTCTGACACACTCTTCGAGTCTAGCATGCATGTTTTCAAAAACGCGTTTGTAGAGCGACTGGGGTATCCTACTGACTTCGGCTCGAATATTTTCTTTAAGTTGTGTCACAGTGCTCGGATTTGTTTTGTAAACAACGGATTTTAAGTATCCCCATAAGAAAAAGTCACATGGGCTTAAATCGGGTGACCTAGGTGGCCACGGTACGGTACCGTTTCGGGATATGTTTTTTTCTGGAAATAACCGCCGCACTGCATTCATGGACACATTAGCAGTGTGAGCTGTGGCCCTGCCCTGCTGGAACCATGTGTTTTGGTTGAAGGATAGACTATCCTGTAGTTCTACTCTGAAAAAGTCATTTAACATCTGTACATATCTCTCCGAATTCACAGTTACAGTTTGGCCACGTTGATTTTTAAAGAAATAAGGCCCTATGATTGCAGATGCAGACATGGCACACCAGACTGTTACTTTAGGCCTATGTAAAGGCTCTTGATGCATTTGTCTCGGGTTGTGGACATCCCAGTAACGAATGTTCTGTTTATTCACATATCCTCCAATGTGAAAGTGAGCTTCATCACTAAAGAATATGTTGCCCATCCGGGTAGCAGTACGAAATCTCAACAACATCACCTCCGCGTAAGTTTTTATTAATTCAAAGTCAGAATCGTGTAAATCTTGAACAATTTGAATTTTATATGGATGGAACTTGAGCTTTTTTTGCATTATTACCTGTAAAGTTAATTTCGGAATTCCCAATATCGATGAACGTGGATGCAGTGATAAACGGGGATTTTCAACGACAGAAACCATAACACGCTCGACATTTTCATCCGTGGCTACCAATGGTGTAGGTCCTGGCCTGGGCCTATTTAATGTTGATCCTGCAGCTCTAAACCTTGCTACCCATGACTGAATGAGGTTGATCGATGGTCCATCACGTAATCGACAATACTGTAACGATTATTAAATCGACGGCGTGCTAGAGACAGCAAAAATCCACTCGAAATATACATCTCGACGGCAAAAGCGCGGTGCTCTCCACTCCACTGTTCCATGACTACTAAAACATTCGCACCGCTTGCGCTTCTAACGACGCTCCCCGCGCCCCTCTTATGTGTTGCGTTCAGAAACTATGTTTGAAAACTTTGAAATCTGCCACTGGACACCTGTACTTGGTACGTGTAAACATTCAAGAGTAGGTGGTATCTTCATTAAACTATTCATAAACGTTAATATTAGTTTACGTTACCTATGAAAACACCTTTCGTAGTATATTGTTCACAGGGTTAAGTCTGTAGTCCAACTGGATGAAATGTCGATTACAAAATTTGTAGCAAGCAGACAGAAAACAAGGCAAGTCCGAGCTTTTAATTAAGTATTTTTGCCTATCGGTGTATTTGTTTTTGCATTACTAAAAGTTATTACGTCAGTTTAGATGCAATTTTTACTCATCAGATTTCAAAGAAAGAAATTGTGATGAGTTACTATCTCCCAAAGTCCAAAACAGAGAAAAAAGAATCAATCTATTACGACTGCCACAAGGGTAGTCATTGACAGGTGATCTATTGATGACCATATATGATTAGTCACTAGTATATATATATATATATATATATATATATATTTATATATATATATATATATATATTTATACATAATATATATATATATATATATATATATATATTACTTTAACGGATCAAAAACAGTTATACCCTTACGCAAGTGAAGGTCTTGGGAAAAATAAAAAAAATAATATCGTAGTAAATTTTTCTAAATCATAACTTATATTAAAAAAATTACAGCGAATATTGTCCTGTGTTTGATCTTTAATATTTGGATACTCAACTCAACCTATATGAAATTAAAGTTTCATTCAAGATCTTAAGAAAAGTGGGAAATGCATCTCTTCCTAATTGTTTTATGGAAGCTATTGAAATTGACAGAAACCACTTATATGAATCTGTCAATATTCGAACTTCAATATTTACGTTCTAATAACATTTTGACTCAAATAAGAAAATGGAAAAATTTAACAAATCCATTTTAGACCTAGATTTGCGATTTACGTAACTTATTAGGGAATTGTATATTCAGGAAATTTTAGTTTAGTCCAAGTATATTTTAATGTAAGCAAATTTATTTACAAATTACATTTGAACGAAGTCTCGTGTTCTCGAAGGATTAAATATTATAAGTCAGAAAGGGAGTTTGTTTCTTTGTTGGTTTACCCTAAACTGCTTAAATTTTGCATAATATGGCCCGTGTCATGGAAATTAACATAGAAAATATTTTATCCTGAATAGAAATAATTTTTTTGGTAATAAACAATTAATTCTTCCATTATCCACGCAAGCAAAACTGCGGGTTAAAGTAAGTTATATGAATAATAAGATAATACGTAAGTTACGTAAATAATACGTAAGTTATATCATAATAGTAAGTTACATGAAGAATAAGATGTTTCCGAGTCGCTTTGATAAGCTCATACGGTGTTCGCTATGGGTGCGCTGTAGGAATTTAACTTTTGCAATAACATTGAAAGAAATTATGTCAAGAATAAAATACATTTTTTTGAAAGCCTTTCTTCATTTCTTGCTTAGTTATTTTAGTTACTGTCGTTTTAAGTCGTCTTTCTGAAGTGTGCAGCGTTGACATCACCTCGCAATTTTCGTTCTAAAAAGTGATAAAAAAGATTGCAGCATGAATGATTTTCATTGCATATCACTGGATTTAAAGATTTTTGGAGAACATGCCGATGATTTTCGTTTCTTCAGAAAGAACTTATATTTATTATTATGCTTATTCAGTGGGACGTGCGCTTCATCGCTTTTAATCGATTTTAGCTTACAATGTTTCATTTTTCCAGAAAAGTTTACAATGCCATTGCAATAGTCCAACTGCTTTCTATGGTTTATGGTTGTAGTTTTTAAACAGCCTATATCTTACACAGGCAGAAATACAAGTAATTTTTTAAAATTCTTCTTAAATAAAATAAATTTTAAAGAGTTATTTAAAGAAAGAAGCACTACTCGCTGTTGTTTGATCGTCCTATGCAAGGCTGTCCATATATGCGGTTGAACCGTTCTTGAAACCTGTTAAATAGACGATAAGTTGATATTTTAAGAGACGTCAGACTGTGGATGATTTTTTATGGAATTTTTGCTGATTTGAAATAATTAAGTTATTATTTTTAATGAATAATGTGACGAGTGCGGCGAGTTATTTTATATTTATATTTTAAATGTTATATACTTGATTAAAGCCAAAGTAGATACCGTTATAATAAAATGATCTCAATCCAAAATAGAAGTGTAGTTGTTGGCCACAATGCGTATTCCATCGATCGGTGAAAGACGATATTGCCACCTAAGTTCACAAAAACACATTTGAAAGCAATACTATTGTTACCTGAAAATATATAGTTTTCGATGGTACGAAAACTCCGCCAGTTCATGGCTCTTGAAACATAAAAAATGATTCATTAAATATGAAGTAAATAGTTGTTATCTGATCGAAATTAAATATGTTTGTTTGTGACATTATGTTACGTACTCCTTGCTTATTGGGTTCTTTTATAAAATTACTCCACTTTTTGCAAATAAAATGATTTTTTTGAAAATAACGAGCAATAACCAAATACACTTAGAATAAATTTTCTTGAGAAGTTAAATAACATACAAATTTACAGACAACAATATTGCTATAACCACGACAACCACAGGACAACCATCTTTATACTGCAATTACCCAACTTAAATTCCTTTTAGTCACTAACCCTGACAGAATAAAACATTTAATGATTGTTATCGAAAGAAAATTTTAACAAAGTTCTCGAATATTTGAAGACCGTTATTTGTTGCTAAAGTGGCACTTATCACATAGTTTTTATTTAAAATAATATGCCTTTCTTTTCGTATATTAATATAAACGACAATAAAATATATAGTTTTTCAACAGTAGACACACTATTTGCATTTTAAGCAAGTGGGAAATTACATGTTTATCACACAAATATAAATGATGTGGTAAGTTCTGTGTGAAACGTTTTATAAAAAAGTTAAAGTTGCTCATTTCATGATTCCTGAATGAGTATGTTGATGAATTAAAAGTAATTAATTTCAAAATTTAATATCAAAACAAATGGTTTTCTTTTCAATTCCTAAGCATATATATTTTAATTGCCACATTTTTTTATTCACATGTAATTTGATAATTTTGAAATTACATTTAAAGCATTTTCAAAGTGAAATTTCTTTAGCGAGGTCCGAGTCATTCTGTAACGTTAAAATTGTGTAAAGTTTGAGAAAACAAACGCAGAATGCATTACTCATACGCTGATCTGTCAATGACTCGCAGGTCGTCGATTTTAGCGAATTTAGTTTTATGTAGAATATAATGTAAAATTATAAATGGGTGTGATATCATAATTTTTTTAGTGGCTTTGAGTGAACATTTATTAAGTCTTTGACTAAAAATTATTAAAAATGTAGTTTTATTCAGAATAACCAGAAAAAACAAACACTAAAACTCTCACTCACGTCAAGATAACTAAGGACTATTGGAAATTCTTAATTAAGATGAAATTTTAAAGAAGTTTCACTTCATTCATGAGCTTACGTGGGTGAGACTTGTACCTTTCTTTTAATTATCGTAGTTTTGTGTTATCAGGCTTTTCCTAGAACTCAATATTTAAAAAAATTATCTTTGTTCACATTATAATCAATTGACCGAAGTGAAAATGTAATCATAAATTTACTCATAGCGACATATTTCTTTTTGAAAGAAGTTTAATTTCCGTCGGGAACGCTTTCTCACAGAATAACTTGGTTCTAAAAATATCGACATTATTCGACATCATGGAGTGCGTGAGGAAAATATGATTCATAAATATTTATCAGTGTTAGTAAAGCCTGGCGAAAAACGTATCAATTTTATTTATTTACTTGTATATTAACGTGTACTTTGTGAGTTCTACAAGTGCGTGAACATAGAAAAACCATGGGGTTTTTTTCGAATTAGTTTAGTTGAAAAATGCGTAAAGGGAGGAATGTATTTTTTTTGTAAGAGTTTGTTTTATCATTAATTGACGGTATTTTTCTCAAAAGTTTAAATATTATTTAGGAATGATAGAAATATTTAGACCTGATCATTATAATTCTAGAAAAGAAATGGATGTAAAATATCCATAAATTCTATCAATTGGAAATTCCGTTTTTCATGGGTAAAAAAAAATTCGTTGTTTAGTTTTTGACGTAAATTGAAAAGATATAACTTTTATGAAAACACTGGGAAAATTGAATTTTTGTTCATGTAATGACAAATTTAACTCTGAAAAGTTTCGAAATGCTTTTCCTGAATATTACGCAATTCAGTTAGAAGATGTGTTGTATAGTTTCTATTCTCAGTTCGAAGGTTTGCCGTTCTGGTGACGTGAGATGCATGTTAAAAGTAATTTACTCTCCACGCTCTATTCATAGTTATAGTGGGGGCGAGTTGTGGTAACTGAAGCTGTATTTCGTGTAATAAAGACTTCGCCAAAATTATTCAGTCTCGTTATCTGCCGAGCGTCGCGGACTAGTCGTGCGACGCAACAATGGCTGGTAACGAGTTGCGTCGCAATCTATGGCGGCCAATGTAAAATCATTAGCCAAACCTATGTCATGCACAAATGAACAATCTAGCCGCTACGATGTTTTGTGTGTTGGATATTAACATAGGGGATTGATGCAAACGCGAATGATTACATATGTGAATGTATTTTACTTCCTATGTAAGGTTAGGTTTGTATTTTACTTCCTATGTTACTAGGAACTTTATGTATTGTATTTAATTTTCTCTAGTTAATTTACATTAATTGTAGAATTAAATGGGTGGCTTGCTAAAATTATGTTATTAAGTAGTATATTAGAATGCAATTAAGAAATATGGGCAAGTGTTATCGTTTTTCTCACTAATTAAAAAAACAATGTTGGATACTTTATAACCTTTTTATATATTTTAACGATTTTTATCAGTGTAACTGTGAGGATGTCTTAACGCACCAAATGTCTATTTTTTCTCTGACTTTATTTGGAAATATTACGGTTTCCTTGAGAAAACTTGCAGTTTCGAAACAAAACAAATCCTACATATCCATTTGTACGTAAATTGTATCCTCAACTTTGAACAAATTTCAAAATTGGTTCTACAGTTTAGAGATTATATCTCGTACATTTAAATTAAGAAACTAACTGGGGAACTTTATTTATAATATTGGTATAGATAAGTAAGAAATAGCAGGTTCTTTTTTCAATGTTGCAATACATTTTTTGGGTAGCTATATTTAGTGTAATTATAATTTTAGTGATTGTACTTCTACCCGAATTGTGTAATAATGTATATAAATTTTTAAAAGGCTAAAATTATTCTATAATTACATATAATTCACTTTACAAATTATAATAAAGTGTAGCTAGCAATAATAAAATCATATTTATTTGTTTGATATAATGGGTTTATCAAGCGACTTATTATATGCTTGTCTAGTTCAGGATTTACGAAATTATGTCATTATAACGTCTTTACCTCGGTTAGTTCCAATAGATGATGAAATACGGGACGTCTGGCAACACTAGCGCTGATTCATGTCCGACTGCACCCGTAGAAATTTCTTCTTTTGAGCTTCGGGCGCATTGAGCCAAAAGTGCAACGCGGGATGCATATTGGAATGTATTGAACTTTCTAAAGAAACGTGGAGACATTGGATATGTTTCTGCGTTATTTGACAAAACAATTCATCTTAAATAAATTTAAATTTGTAGATGCCTCGTTATCTCTTTTCTTTTTCTAATTTGTATTTATACAGCTATTGCTTCTTCTTTTAATATATAAACGATCCAGTTTGGCGGATACCTAAACCGTGTTAATTACTTCCATCTTGTTTCCTGCTTCTCGCACGCACGTTCACATAGATTTCTCTTTTGGGTTCCGTAGTAAAATATCGAATCAATTAATGTAATTTCGTCAAATAGGAAAAATATATTTTCGTAATTTCTGCACGTTTGTCCATTATAGTCGTATAATGTATACGATTTAAACTTATATGCATTAAATTTTATTTAAATAAATGCTTCATATATAACAGTTTTTTCATATATAATATCATCCTATTGAGTGGGATATGTAGAGTCAACATCAAATTGAAGTTCCATTCACCATTTACAGGTTTTAGTATCTTAAAAGAAAAAACGGAACCCTTATAAGATCACTCACGTGTCCGTCTATCCGTCCGTCATAGGCGTTTTTTGCAGAAACCGCTTTACGAAGAAATTTTAAATTCCGCAAAATTTGAAAATTTTAAATTAAAAAATATATCTCAATAAAACTCAAAATGTGCTAAAGATGGAAAGTACGATTTTGGAAATTTTACAGGGGCAACACTAAGCATTAGTATTTTTTTTATTTGGGTTATAGTCTGGGATATCGTTTCGAAGGGATAAAGGTCTCAAAAATGTTTTTCTTTATAATATTTGGTATTATACCTTCACGGATATACTGAAAATTATGCAAAAAAGTCACTATTCCAAATTTTCGAAACTAATCAATGTAAAAGTATGAAACGAACGTTGTTTTTTATAAGACTACGGAAAGGTTGTGGGGTTTTCTAAAAATCTATTTTTGTATGGGAAAAATACAACGATTATTCTCATGATTTTACCCCTATGAAAAATATAACAGGCAATATATTTATATTTTTCCAATTTTATACCCCATTTTTTCAGAAACCGTGTAACGTAGAAAATTTAAATTTGACATAATAATACTCATATTATTAACCTATACATTTTGTACATTTTATACACATTTGTTTTTCACATTTTATATAACACGTGTAGTAAATTTCAAAAGGTTTGTTAAGAGAAATACAAAAATATTTTTATCATAATTTAAATCGCATATTTGGAAATATATTCCAAAAATATGCGAAAGTACAGTATTCTCTTCCTTATTTTCAAAATTTTTGATCTAAAAATCATGAAAAAAACAACGTTGGAAAAATCGGACTTGGAGTTTACAAGGAAATAATGGCGGTTATAGTAGATATGAACATTTTTGAAATATGCATCATGTTTTACACCCGGAAACGATATAGCAGGCAATATATTCAGGCTGTGTGTGATAATTTTGGAAACATACTCCACTCACGTTCCATCTCACACGGTGTTGCTTTTATTACTGGCTCTGGAAATTTGCACCCGCGTTCATGAACTCCGCCCAGAAGTAAATGAAGAACCAGTGATTTCTTACTATGTATATCAATGAACTTTCTTTTGCTATTATACATTTACATTTTATATTGATAGACCAAGTCATTTCTGCTTAATAGTATTAAATACGATAATTTGTAATTATTATCACCAGGTTGTTAGTTTGTAATTTGTAATTATTATCTCGTGATTAATGATCCTAACAGCAAACCCCTGCCTTCACCACTGTTGTGACTTTAAGTCGAAACATTTTTGAAGATCCATGTTCATATATGCTTTAAATAGATTTGTCAAGTAAATATTTTTTTTGACAAATAAAAGGATTTTTTTCGCTTTGACATTACAAGAAAATATCTTTGGGTGTATTGGGTAGAAGTGGAAACTAATACTTTTCTTACACGTTTAAAACTTATGCTGATCACAGAAAATGAAAGTGTGCAAAATAGTTTGCTTTCATTCAAGCCCATCACAAAATATAAGAAATTGTAAAATATTACAATTTTGCGTGCGAACATAGGATCATCCTGTTAGAATGTAAAGTTATTCTGAATGAAAATACGATTTCAATTTAGATTTTTACCTATATAAAGTGCCCTTAAAGTCCTTTTACTTTATTTTCTTTTCCTTTTTTGACTAAGACGAACTGACAGAAGCAGACACAGGTTTCATATAAATATGAAAATTCCTCTTGCAAGTATTTTTCCAAACTTTTGAGTAACGTGTAGTTGAAATAAATATTTTTATGCTTCATTTATTATAATGGGCCCAAATTAGTGCAGAAAATTTCTAAACATGAAAACTTAAAAGAGGTACATATATACACATATGCATAAGATCTGCACAGTTTTATAAAACAAAAGAAACTATGGAGCAAGAAAGAAACTATGGAGCAATAATTTGCCAGGGAGGGCTATATATAGAAATAGTTACCGGTAAATCTGTTCCCTTTACTGCCCGATGGAGATGGTTTCGTCGGAGCGTTATTGACTGAAAGTAATGTAAAAGTACAGGTTCGCTGCCAGATGGTCGATCGTAGTATGCATTAAACAATTTTAGGGTTAATAATGCCACAGCTGACTATGTTGATTCAGCATTATGGATGAAAATTAGTTTACGGTTTTAAACGTGGTTTCATGTTGATATGAAGGCAGTTTCATATAAAGGGGTAGTTTAAGTAGTATTTTTTACTTAAAAGGTACTGATATGTATTTTTATTAGTGTTTACTAATTATTATACACTCGACATCCATTGCAGCCTTATACTGAACTAAATGTTAGTTAGTCCACGCGGATGTGGCTTATTTTGATTTTAAAAACGTTGATCATGTCCAGATTAACTTTCATCTTTTTGAACTGCTGAAGGTAGGCTTATGTTTTAATTTAGTGTGATTTTGTTACAAACATCTTCATAACTTGTGTGTGTTTTTTTCAATTGATTTACTATACATATTTCAGGGCAAAGTAAGCTAGAGGCCAGCTATGGTGACGGTTGTGGGTAATCGATTTCTTCCTATACTTAACTCACACTTAAGTGTCAAACTCTTGCTTAAGTGGTGAATTAACTGTGAAGAATATGACGTGCGAGTCATCTTATTCGGGAGATTTTAATCCACCTTAATTAAGTTGTAAATTAACTCTTCTAGTTTAATGAAATTTATGATACTGTAAATTTTCATGGTTTCATATAAATTTGTTACAATCGAGACGATTCTGGATTAAAAGATAAATGGGCACGTTGAAAGTAAACGTCTATCTATAAAAATTGAATATTATAAACGCAAAGGCAAATAAGTTACCTAAAGCATTGGCTATTAGCTAATAGATTAGGATTTGTAATCTATGTATATTGGCTACCATGCTAACTATATTCTTGATTTTCAACAAATCGTGATAAATGCTCGTGATATATTTTAAGCAGACCTTACTGTGTCCTTTAGGACATAATTTCCCAGAATGTAAATCGACGGAAGTGGCACGATAAAACTGATTAATTGCGTCACTTTTGAGTCTTGACACACTCAAGTATATTTTCTAGTTGCGTACAGGTTATGGTGTTCATCTTTTGCATTTTTTGAATGAATTGGTATTTTTTTAACTCTGTTCTTTAGTCCGTAAATCAGGTAATCATCGTATTTTTCTGCATGGATAGTAGTCCAGAGGAAATGAATTCGTCGAGGCAATTTTTAATCATTGCTATTTGTAAAGTGCAAATGATGATAATTTAAGCGGGCATGTCGGATAAATATACTGCATGTGAAATAACTTGCCGGTCAAGGTTCAAAATCGCCTGTTGTGTATTTTGGCCAGTAAACAGTATTTTTTTTCAATAGTTTTAATAAAATATAGTCATTGATTACCATTTGGTATTGTGGGTTTCACCAGGCAATAGAAATTTACGATAGAATGCGCCATTACTAGCATTCCGCTCTTTTTAGTGACGGAGTTGGTTGCTGATCAGAATCAATTCACAATTTTCGACCCTTAAGTTCATCACAGTAAACCTAATTTTCATATTCCATTACGAATATTCCTAATTCTATTCCAGATATTGTATTATGTAAGCTTATGTATAACCCACTTCTCAGTTTTCTAGAACTTATCAAGTATATATAAGACTTGTCAAATGGTCCATTTCAGGTCTTTAACTTAGTTGCTAAGTTGTTTGGTACAGATCTACTTTGAGTAATATGTGCGGATCATTGTTTTAGAATTCTTGAGATGCTCCACTTCTTGTTTTGTCTTTAAGATCAAAAATTGTCTTTTTAAACTTTACAAACGAATCGTAGTTATATAATCTTTGTCTGGCTCACGTGCTTCATTGAACTTCCTTTAGGGTTCTGAAGTAGATTTTCCATGGTTGAAAAGTATATCATAAAATGTTGAATCTTGTCAATGACATTACTTTTGATCTTTGAACTAATTTTACCGAGAAACTAGATGCCAATCTGTGTGAGTCCATTTAGTTTCCTTATTCTTTCTCCCCTAAATAACTTTACACAGAAGCTTAAATTTGGCGCTGGACACTTATGTACGTTTCCAAACAAATAAATAACTACACTAATAAATACAAGATTTTAAAACTACATCATTTTTATCGAACACATTAAAGTTACGTAACTTTCCTATTAGACCTGTTGAAAATCAGTTACCGAAAAGCTGCAACGCCCAAATACCCAAGAGTATCCAGGAAATTTTCGGTACAATTTCAATTGGTTATATGTAAATTTGGGAATATGTTACCAAAAATTAAACCTTACTAAAATATGTCTTGAGGAGTTAAACTTAGGCGATGCAATAAAACAAATTATAGAAGAAAAAAAATAGAAGTACTGCACTATATAGTAGTAATTACTGCACTATACAGAAGAATAGACTAAATAGAAGTAATTTTCAATTTTTTACTCCTCTAATTATTGCGTCACCTAGGTTCACAGAACATCTTTTATTAAGATTTAATTTTGGGTAACTTATAACCAAACTTACACACAACGAGTTAAAGTTGTTCTGAAAGTTTCCTGGCAAAGTATTATTGAAAACCAATACTTAAAACTAACAAATTAAAATAAGTTAACACTTGTAGGCTCCTCATTGAGGAAATTTAACAAAGGTGGACACTTTTACAAATTTTAAAATTATAAATATCTCGAAAGTCTTGAAGTGATAATTGGGGCTACGTTTTGTTAGTTTGATAGCACATCAATCACCAATAAAAGTCTTACCGAAGACTTCAAGGATATTCTGTATATGCATAGAATATATGTATTATGATGTAAACTACGAATTTTACTGTTCCTTGTTTGATGTCAAATTATCGTAACTATAATTTTAAGAGCAGATTGTGAAAACAAATTAAATTATATTTACAAACATATTATAAAACATGGGATAAATATTTAATGTTTTTGCAATAATAAAACACCATTATGCCATGAATTACTTTCAATTAATTTTTGTAAAATATTTCGTTTTTTTACTTGTTTTGCGCTAATTTATTTACCTTGAATGTTTCTAGTGATCGTATACTAATTTGTTCGTCTGTTAACGGTTAAAAAATAATATGCTTTAATATCCTTTCCTCCAAATTTTACAATAGAACAGTCTTATATAAATATATTATATACGCAGTTGTTTGAAAAATATCGGTTGCTTGTATAAAAATAATTTATTAAAGCGGGTCGACTGAAATACATTTATATTGAAGTACTAATTAAAAACCGTTATCTTGTCTTTTAATATCATGCACTTATCTGAAGATAGGGAGATATGGAACTGTAAAACGTTTTGGAAACACATATATCAAAAAGAGGGCTTGTTAAAATTTATATGTATTTTCGATTGTATTTCAAAGCACTTCTTTAGATATTCGTGAAAAATTTCATACTTAATATTAGTGTATGGAAAAGTAAGAATATTTAGAGATGTACAAAAACTATAAAATATGCTTTATTAAACAAAGAAAACATTGAAACAAATCGAATGAGCACAAAGTCGATGAAGTTACTGTTAATCCTTGCAAAGTCTTCCCCTATTATTTCAGCTCAATGGTATTACCACCACACCGTATTACGGAAGTATCATAACTTTTCAAAGATTGAATTGATGATAGAACAATTAGAAGCGAATGAAGAGTGGCCAGCAACATTTGCTTGCAATTTTAATAGGAGTGTGTTAAAATAAGGTATTATTATATTGTAAAATTATATTAAGAAGTAATTTAAACTAAAAGAGCTATGATGCTGTGATATAGTGATAGATGGAAAGACAGGCATGGTGCAAATATGCAGTTTCGTTTTTGTGAGTCAACTAAAGATCTCTAAGATGAGTTTATTTTAAAACGGCATTCTATGCTGTTATTTAAAACTATTTTAATTAATTCAAACGTGGCCATACTCATCTCATGGCTGTATTTGAGTAAATCATTCTAGGCTATCCATGACTGAAGATACTATCAATATCTTGTGGTTTAGGTTGAAAGCAGATGAAGAAATACTTATGAGCAGGCGTGAGCATAACTTATACCAAAGCATAAAACTTTGGTATGAGTTAAGTACAAAAGAATTATATAAACATATAATGGCATAAAGTTTTGTGCTAGATAAACATCACAAAGTTTGTCAATAGGAATGTTATGTACCATTAAATGTTTATGCATATATTTGTTTATGTACATTTGTACCATTAAATCCTCTTAGTATGAGTTTCACTCGTGTTCGACAGGTTTTTTTCTCTGCTGACTACTTTCCCAATTTGTAATTCGTCGTTTTCTTCCAGTTTGTGTTTTCATCTAATCTTTAGTCTTCCTCTGAACACTTAGACCACTGCATTTTGGATGTGGTATTTTCGAGCCATCATCTTTTAATCCAACATCTCTTTATTTCTTCATAATCTATACTAAGAATGAATACTCATGAAGCAAGTCGAATGGTCATAGTAAATAAAAATTTTTAATTTGATGTTATTTCTTTTCCTTATAGTTGGAGTATTTTAATATAATGTTTATGAAAATTTATTCACTAGTACCTAATAAGTTATTAAAGAAAATAATTTGTACAAAGAAAAATTCAAAAGAATAATGGAAAATTGAATTTTTATTGTTTTGTCAGAAGCTATTATAAAAATGCCTGAAAATGAGGTTATTGTATTTTCCTTCGTATTTTTTGCAGATTTTTCAATGTATCTTTTTTGCTATTTTTGAATACTATTTTTGAATTTTTTGCTATGTTTCATTATAATCCATTGATCTCTTTTGCAGTAATTTGGTAATAAATATATTTTGTATTTCATGAAAATAAATAAATAAACACTTTTTTATCATGTCAGCTAAGATATAATTAATACATTGTTTGTGGTTTCTAGTCGATGGGTTTTTTTTCGAAAAATAGGAATTTAACAAAAATGTAATAAACATTTTTGTTACAATTCCTGTTTTTCGAACAGTAAGCATCGACTAGAAAACGATCGAATTATTGAATTTTGATGTACATATTTTAATTTACTGTTTACACTGAAATCATGTTTTCAGCAAGCCAGAAATTTATTTTAGTAATTGAGAAGCGTTATGTTAACACCTTTGTTATAAATTATGTTTCGTATTACCCTGTATTTATTATAACCAGAAACATTTATTTATCAAATTCTTTATACAGTATATTAGCAGATCTTTCAACTTGTTCAAGAATTTCCAGCTCAGTAATTACATTTTTGAAGCTAGAAATTAATTTGGGTACAATATTAAAAAAATTATTTGTAAATGCAATAATACAATTAATTAATAAGTTACTAATACAATTAATTAATTAATTAATAATATAATACAATGAATTAATAACTTGTAAATTAATCTGTAAAATGTGGGCATTTACATAATTTAATTACGATTACTATAGCGCTGACGTGGTTGGAGTTCCGTTTTATTCGAGGCAAAGGCCCCTTAGAAACTGCGTTTTATGGAACGGAATAAAAATGAGTTGCGATCGTATTATGTGCATGAGCGGACGGAATTTTGGGAGAAATTACTTTTATGGTTTATTTGATTCGAGATATGAGTGTTTTTTTATAGAGGTTCAGAGTGAGACATAGATTTGCAGAATTCTTAATGAATTATCCTATTTTTTCATTGATTTGTTTATATTAGTTAACAATGTTCCAAATATATGTGCATCTCATTACGTAAGTTAATATTACGTTTATTAGTTATCGTTTATGTACTCTTATCCGCAGGTTGGCTGAAGATATTATTAGATGCTAAGTATGTATTTTATTTATAAACTAGTTGTTATTTATGGCTTTGCATGAAATGAAACAAAACGGAAGTAGGCTGAGTATTACAAGAAAAATTAATTCCTTTATTTAGGATCATTTTTCTTTCAAATACAGCAAAAATTGAAACTTGTCAATGAAAATAAACTAGCCTATCTATCAAAAAGAATAAAGTATTTTTGTTTATTCTTTAAGAAGTTGCGCAATTTTTGGATATAATATTACCGTACTTCGTGTATTATTTCCTAATGTGGGCATGGAAAATTGTGCAACGATTGGTCATATAGCTTTGAGTTATTGACTAAGAGGTAAACAAAATTTTGAATATGTAATATTATAGTAGGGTTATTTCTATAGATTATATATAATTGGTGATTGGCTGAATAAGATGCTAACTGAAATAAAAAAAAACAGCAACATTATCTAGCTATTCGTACCCCAATATTTATATTTAAGGTATGTTGGATTGACGTATCAAAATTTGCATTAGTTTCAAAATTTTTTTTTGTGAAGAATTTCACTGTGACAGATAAAGAAAGTGGGGTCCATTTTTACGGTTCGATGCCTCAAAAGTAGAAAAAACGGAAACCAGTATAAGTCCAGAGACAGGCCCGTTCGTCTTTCCATGTATTGCACCTCTTTTTCTGAGAACCTTTTGATGTAGAAACTTGACAGGATATGAGGGTATTGATGACAATTAGTCTATCAATACAGAAATAGATTTAATTAAAAAAACTGACATTTTAAAAATATTAAAACTAAACCATTCGGTGATCGACATTCAAAATTAAGCAAAAATATATTATAATATCATTTCTGATCATAACATAAAACAATAAAGTATCTTCATAAAGGTTTTACATTATATTTTTAATATACCAAGAATTGTATTAAAGAAACCAGAGTAACAAATATTTAACGAAGTGAAACGATTACAGGGAATAATCAATATCAATTGTTTTCTAAATGTGGTAGCAATTGCTTAAAGGAACTAGAAATAAACTATTAACTGATATTGGAATTCGTTCTATGTTGTCAAAATGAATGTCTTTTAGGTCTTTGTGCATTTTTTGTGGTCTTTTTTCTCTGTGTAGTTTGCAACTTTTTTTTGACTCTATGTAGTTTGTAATTTTGCAATGTTACATTTGCGTATAAAGGAATGACAGAATACAATTTGTTTCATCTTGATTTGCAGTATAAAATAACCTGATGTTTCATAAAAATATAACATTCCTAATTTTTCTGATTGTGGATTTAAATAACACTTTTAATTGGTTTGTTTTTACAAGAGATTTTTGAAATTTTCAAAACATTACTACACCTGTGATTGTACTAGTACATATATACCAGGTAATATATTTATATGGTGGAAAATAATAACAATATATGTAAATAGTTTAACAGAAATCCTATTTACGCATAAACATTTATAGATGCCTAAATGTGTATAAAATGTGTGTTTTATTTGTAACTTAACAGGCTAACATAATGATCTAAAGAACTTGCTCCTTTATCATATTTATATTTTTAATGGAATTTCAGGATTTTTATTAAGAATTGATGAAATTTATTATCATGGCTAATGCCATAAGATAATAAGTTATAATATATGGAAGTCTTTAAAAAAAATCGAAACATTAAGGAAAATCAATAATCCTTGTATAAAGTCAGAGTCGTCAACATTTTTTAACAGATAAACACTTAATATAAAAATGTCGTAAAATTACAGAATGCTGCGTGTTTTATAGTTTGTATAGTTTTTTATTAGACGAGGGTAGCGATAACAAACAATCCTTAACACTTAAGTTTTTTTTCAAGAGGATATAACTAATAGTGTGATTTAAATTACCATTAAAAAATTCAGTAATTTTTAAGAAATTGGGGATTTTTCTCAGATGTACAGCACAAAAAACAGTATTGATCATAATCATGTAACGTGTAAAAGAGACAAGCATATCTCTGTAGTTCACTAAATTTCACTTTAGTGCATTCAAATTTAGTTTTTTTGTCAAACAATTTTAATATTAAATGTTCCACACTTAATTAAAACTAACTTTATTAAAGAATCTAATTCCGTCTTTTGTTCCGATTCATGACTTTTCTTTTGTGTACATGTAAAACTCTAGCTAAATACAAAATTGCATTGCAAACATGGGAATTAATAAAACTTTATTTCCAAATATGCATTTAATTATTATTTATTCCAATTTAAAAAAAAAAACTTATTAAGACTATATATTTCTGAAGTTTGTGAATAACACTCAAGTTTTAATACAACTTTAAAGTTTAATTTTGTTTCTGCTAGTTCCAGAACAGTGCAATATCGCTGTATATTTCTTAGTTCCACTACTTGTTCGTATCTGCAATTGATGTAGTTTCCATTAGCGAAAATTAGTTTGTTATTAAATTTTCACGACTGCAAAGTTTGTACTACAGCGACTATAAATATTGTGGACTGGATAACTTCTGCAAACTTTATTTTATTTAATTATTGCCATAAAGTTCGCTGTTCGCGACTGTGGCGCAGCGGATGTCGCCAGTAAAATAGGAATTGAACTTTAAAATTAAGACCATTAAGCCTTTTACAAGACGTAAAGTATAAGAGTGGTCTAGGGAAGACTCACAATGTAGGTGCTCGTCCGTGGAAACAAATTGCCTCCTCCTCCGAGGCGGGTGGTAACGTGGTTTCTGTCATTTGCGAACACGATGTTAACAGAACATGCGGATAGTTTTTATCAAAATTACTTTGTATTGATGCGTCGATTAGCAATTTAGATTATAATTGTGTTACGTATTAATATTGAAATAATTATTTTGATTTAATAAAGATTGCGAATAACGACCTAAAATAAATAAGTAAGAAATTATTAAAGCGTCATAAAATCGGAAGGATGCTTAGTGAATTCCCGAATTTTATTTTAGCAATACTAATAAAAAGAAAGTAAATGAGTTACTTTTTAATTAGCATTTCAGTTAAAATTTTTTGACGTGTCGGGTAAACTATAGATAATTAATCACACCAGACGGAAAGTCCTGAATTCATATAAACAATTCACATTAGATTTAAGAAAACACGTATAGTTATGGGAACAATGATATATTATTTGAATATCGGTTTATCGTTTTAGGAACGATCATCGAATAGGTATTCAGTATTTAGAACATAATTTTTTTGAGTAGAGAACTTCTAAGAAATAAAGTAGGGAAAAAATTCCCATAGTAGAATATGTACGAATAATCCTGAATACATTAGTAAAGAGTTCGAAATTTGAATTTATTTTTTATTAGTATTATAACAAATCTCATTATATTTTATATTCATAATAAATCCATGTGATACGATTTATGTATATTCCTTTCGCAAGTATTCAAGTTTTCAGTACATTTTATACTATTTTCAATTAGATTCAAAACTTTGAACGTAATATGATTCACAGTTGCTCAATAGTAATTCAGAGTATAACACTAAATAATAATATCCTTAATTGAATTTTAAAGTGGTCCGTAAAGTGCTCCTAAAATGTATATAACCCAACTGCGATTAAAATTGCGCGGACGTTGTTGGGGTTTACTTAAGCGCGCCGTGAATTTACGTTCGCGTTATATTTTATGAAGCAGAATAAAAATGAGCGACTAATTTTAACGGTATATTCAAATAAAGTTTACCTGAAAAATTGATTTTTTAACGTGAGACTAGTCAGAATGAGTTTTCCTGAACTATAGCTTTTGAAAAACATTTTCCATCATAGGAGCGATTACGCAGTTTGTATTGTTGGTGTAGCAATATTTCAATAAAATAATTTTAGGAATCTATATTCAACATCTGTTTGCATAAACAAATATGTACATTTGTAGTATCTAGTTTTTAAGGTTCGTGTTATATTAAAACCAACCGTGTGTATTTTAACGGGTTAAGAATTTAAAATGTTACTAGATAAGGTTGTGAATTAATATATAACATAAGGATATACTATCTATTATACCAATTATATAATTTTATCAGCGAACAGTAGCTGAAGTAGCAATGCAATATCAACTTTTGTTCATTGTATTACATTTTTATATAGCCATAAAAAAATTTGTTAAAATCCAGAGCTGCATAGATATGATACACTCGCGTTAGTTTATCTTTCAATTTTTTCAAAAATGTTGGCGGATTAATTACACATTTGGAGCTAAAGATTATTCAGGTGCTGTATTAAATAATAATCCTCATAATTTGGTTGCAAATTAGTTCACAAAATACTGCCAAAACATACATCTACATAACTTAATTACTTATTTTTTATATTAATATTTTCTTGTTCAATTTTTTTGATAGTTTGATACTGCACGGATTCTATTAAGGTTGTCTCCTATATACACAAACAATACTGTACTTTTGCGTTGAGTGTTATATTTTATGGAGTAGAATAAAAATGGGAAGCGATTATATGAGGCTGGTAGGCGTGAAGACACTCAGTTTCACGGTAATAAGTAAAATGAATGAGCGGAATGGGGAAATAAACTTCAGCCGTCGATGAGCTTTAGGAAGAGGCAAGAAGATAAGGTTAAATGACTTTTATGGTTAATTGGAAGATTTTACATATGGCGATTTTTATTTAGGTTCAGAGTAAAATTTAGAAAAATGTATGATGATAAATTATTTTAATATGATTTTTTTTCACAAATATGCGTCTATTAGTTTGCTTCATAATCTATTCCATTTTATTATTGATCGTTAGGTAACGAAATTAACGTGTAATGGGAATAAAAAATTAACCTTCGTGTGGTAATATAACAAAACTTCCCTAGTGCGGCATTCTGTCAAGTTCCCTTAAAATAATATAAAATTTCATATAAAGTTTATTTTCTCAGTTTGGGATACATTCATAGCTCTGATTTTTTAAGAATTGTAATTTGGCTTTTTGAGAGAAGAGGATTGCTTACAGGTAAAGTATTGAATGGAACACTTCAGATAAAATGTTGAAAAACTAAGCATTGACAGTGAAAATACGTAAAATAATATTTATGGAAAATGTTTAATAATATGAAATGTGTGGGACAGTATTTTCGACAAAAATGTTGGTCGTTAAGACAAGGTAGCATAAAACGATTAAATATATAAGTTTAAAGCACAGATTAAAAAAGGAAAAACACAGGAAGAATCAGAAAAATTGTGATAAGTACAATAAAAAATTGTGATAATTGAGAAAATTCACCTAGATAGAGGTGCGAAAAATCTATAATTAATTTTAACCTTGCTCCTAAATGATTCTCAAATATTGGCGTTATACATTGCTTTGTCATTTTTTTTAAGATTTGCTGGGGATTAATAACTTACCTTTTTCTGACTCTTGTTATGGTTAAAAATTTCATCAAAGCCTATAATGCAAGGAAGAAAGTACGTGTTCATACCTAAATCCCTAGCTTATAACAGGAAGCTATTCTCTGTGACTTGAATTACAATGAATGTTACTAGCAGACCAGTTCAATATTCCTGAAAATGTAACTAATTATGCAAATGTACAGGGACATCATTACGTACGTATTATACATTTTTGAATATTGTTGTACCACTTTTGCAAAAATTTGTTCATGTCTCGTAATGTTCTCCATAATTTTTATTGTAACTACGTTTTCAAACCATTCCCGTATTTCATGATTTTCACTTTGCATGGCTAACTAAATTTTTTAAAAATATTTACATATGATTACATGTGATCACATTAATATTACGGTTTATATTTTATTCATATATTGAACAGCGTCCTTTATTTTATTAATATCTTAACTTAGGCGGGTTTGAAATTCATATTCTCTTTTTGCAGTTTTAACAATTTAATTTGGATTTGAGTTTTTGCGTGGAATTAAAATTAGCAATTTGAATAAATCTTTATTATTTGCACAGACTTCGTTTTATTCAACCATAATTCATATATCGATGATTTCTAAAAAATATAATTGCCGACTTAATATTGATTTATGTGGCGTTACGGTTGTTCATAGAGTAAATTATTTTTGTCGGAATAAATTATCGAAGCAGTCATTTTGAACGAAACTTTTCAATCAATTTTGTTTTACGTTTTGGCGGAGCGCTATCTATTATTTAAATGTAGTCTAAGTTTTGAAAAAAATTGTCGTGTTGGTTTTAATAAATATTAAATAGAGACCAAAAAGCGTAAAAATTACTTATATGACATTTTTAAATATATTTAGTTACTTATTGTGATAAAAATTATTCTAGCCTTTCTTTTAACGTATGCGTCAATTAAACTGTAAAAAAAAGGTGGCGGAATATAGAAGATAATTCCTACATTATAGGTGCTGTTATACAATTTTTATATTTTATATGCTAATGAATACTAAATTTTATTGCAAATTTGCACGAAAACGCATAGTTTTTTATTAGTAAAATTTATTTAACAAAAACCTCATGTTTGACTAAAAAGTTTTCCCAAAGCATTGGATGTGTTTAAATTTATGTGTTAAGCGAAATATGTTTACTCATGTGATATCTCCTTGACGATTTTTCGGCGACATAAAAATTTGAATTAATATCTAATATTTTTTTTTCACTCTTTTTTAAGTTGCGTACCGCTATTAAGAAGAGAGGATGAATAAATTTTTATGCCATTGTGTGGGCTGTTGTTACAAACATTACACTTATGGCCTCGTTTATATAATATTACGCTTTAAAGAACTTTGAAATGTGTACTCTTCCGCCCATTTCGAAACAAGGTTATGAAAGTATCGGGTAGAAACCCGAGAAAATTTTTTCACTATTTTTAAATGAGATTATTTTGAATAATTCAACTGTAAAAACTTGTTATGACACAATACAAATAACTTAAATACGCGGAAATAATCCAAAATTATAAGTTTTTAATATATTTTTAATTTAAAAAAAAATAACCAAGGCTGATTAGAAATCTTATTCAGTTACCATATAGTTTTACGTGTACGTATGAGTACAACAGAAGAATTTATAGAATATGTATAGTTCAATATTCTGGGGAATAACTGCGATCCTTAATTTATGTCTGCTCTTTATCAGTTTCTAGACATAGTTAATATGGGGGATAAACCAATTTAATCTTTCACAGATTTTAATGTAACCTGTGTATACGGCAACAGGTCATAAAACGGTAGAAATAAAGCGATGGAAAATAATCACTAATTATATAAATCAGAAAATTAGTTTGCTCGTCCGTTTGTTTCTTACTTAGTAACTCTGCAACCAAATAACCAATTGATACTAAAGGT
Source organism: Druceiella hillmani (assembly GCA_039881145.1). Taxonomy (NCBI): domain Eukaryota; kingdom Metazoa; phylum Arthropoda; class Insecta; order Lepidoptera; family Hepialidae; genus Druceiella; species Druceiella hillmani. The sequence continues at coordinate 12,076,726 of JAYKKI010000054.1, read as the reverse complement.
TCTGGCTTAACAACCATAGCGAAATGGTCACGGATATATTTTTAAAATATCACTTGAAGTTACCAGAGCAAGTGTGAGAATATAATCTATAAATTTAATAAAAGTGTAAGAGAGGGAATTCGTGAAAGAACAATATTTAAAAAAAGTTATTGATTTAGCATATAGAATAATAACAGAAGCCAGAAAATTTGATTTAGAATTTCGGTCTATGTGTCTATTAATTTGTTCTTCAGTCAGACGAATCCACTGCACGGATTTTTATGAAATTCGGTATGGTAACAGTTTATATTATCGAGTAACATATACAAGTAGGGTATTTATGTTGATATTACAGATTGATAAAAAATCTGAATGGTGAATATTATAGTATTTGTACTGCCAACACCATCTATTAGCGTTTTTCGTAAATTTTATACTCATGGATATATTACGACATAGTACTGAGAACGCCACCTATTAGCGTTTTGAGTAAACTTTTAGCTTATAGATATTGTAAAAATAATTAAAAAAAACAGAATAATAGTGATAATAATAATAATAGTTTTGGCAGGTCAAATATATATATGTATATATATATATATATATATATATATATATATATATATATATATATATATATATATATATATATATATATAATTCAATAAATTTCTTGCTTTGACCTTGAATAGTCCTCGATATTATTAAAAAAGCACAATTAGTTATATATTTCTTAAATCTATTTTTTTATGAACTGTATAAGTTAAGTGACTAAACAATAATTCCCTAACAAGTTGAAAACTCTTCGCTTAAACATATACTTTACTATTATTAACACCGTTATCAGGTGCTCTATTGTAGTATTCGACCATTGCGGCTTCAGTGCATGTTAATTTTTTAACCAAGATTATAAAACTGAGGCAAATTAAAAAATATGTCAAATAATGTCAAAGTTTTCGATGTTTGCACTTTTAAAACTAACATGACAGGACATCTGTGAAGCTCAAACATGAAGGGTAATTTGTAAGGCAAAAAATATATAGTTTATATTTCATTACAGATAAATAACAGTATTTTCGATTTAATTGAATCGTTCATAATATATAATTATATTGTAATCTAAATCAGTAGCGTATAAAGTTTTATTGGTTAAATTAGATTAAGTGAAAAATTGAATGACTCGATCAAGGCATATAATTTATATTAAGAAGGAGAAATAAGTTTCAGTTTTTTTATATAATTTTAAATTGTTACGAGGAAAATAGGTTAAAAGTATACTTTCATAATCGCACTTTTCTTTACATATTTCAGACATGGTTCAAGGTCAAGGTCCAAATATAATGTGTATTGGCTTTCAACAATGCACTCTCATAATTTAAAATAAATCTTTTAAAATTTTGGTAATATGTTTAGGGGTCAATTCACTATGCTTATAATGCTAGACCCTTTAGCAAACGTACTTGAATATTGGGTGTAATACAGTGACAAATAAGCTTTTTTTACTAGTGACTTTGCTCGAGTGGAATACCGGTATAATTAAAAGTGTGATTTGGATGTAGTTACTCAATAACGCTTAAAGGAATAAACATATTATCATAAAACTTAAAATAGACATAGTTTGCGGTTCAAATTAATATATAGACAATAATATATAAGGAATGTTAATGCGAGAAATAGGATTAATCCTACAAGATGATACAAGGCGTTATTAATTATAAAATTAGATACTACAATTTGCATACTAAGTCACTATTGCTCAAGTGTCTCGAGAATTAAAAACTTAAGGTAAGTCATGACACTTTAATAAATAAAGTTTACTCAGATGCATTTTTTTAACAATATAAACAAGAGGTTGTATCGGTCAGTTTATCAACACGCTGCCCAGGATACATATTGACCTACAGTCTTCTCATTGATAACTAAAGTTATAAGTGGATAAGGAAATGTTCTACCTATTGAACTCATGTAAGAACTACCTGAGCTATTTGTTAATAAAAAGTGATCAAAACGAATATTTTCACATAGCGAAAATAAATGGATTTATGTTAGAAGTAAAGACAGGGAGAACCAATGCTCATATTTCAGTATACAGTATATAGCTTCTATTAAGTAATTACCGCACCTATAGCATTTTGCAAGGCCTTAACAGTAATACCAGCATATTTAAACCAGTAAAACTAGTGCAGGATCATAAATAACATATACAGGTGATTTGTATTTTACAAAGTAATCTTTCAAATTTTATAATTACTACTTTGGATCAATGTGAGAGAAAAGACAGTATTAATATTTGCCAGAGAAATTAAAGTAGTGATTTCAGGTGGACATGAAACCATCTTTGCTTGACATACAAGTTTCATCCCAATAGATCGTATAATTCAAACGGTTTAACTTAGCATATTCTATAGCTAATTTACGGAATTCCTTTATTGATATGCCAAAATATAACTTAACAGAAAACTAATAGATGTTGTTGGTGTCGATACAGTTGCACATGATAAACTTTACAATGTTTAGTTGCTTTTGAAGATCATATTTTCACTTTGTGAAGATAATATTTTCACTTCTCATCACGTGCAGGGCTTTGTCAAATAAATCAGTGGAGGCAAGTCCTCTGTTCGTCTTTCTAGGTATTAATTTTACCATATTGATGAAAAAATTTGAAACAAATATATTTCAAGCAATAATATATAAGTAATTAAAATTATTTATTAAATATAAAGGCATAATATTGTTGATAGGAGGAGTCGTTCGTAACATGTCACATCTGGCACTTTGTCGTGCTGTTAGAAATTAAACTTTCTGAAATCAAACGTTATAAATTTTAAATACAAAGTTCAAAGGAATCTTATACATAAAAATATACAATATGCGTAATACTTACCAATATATTAATAATAAAAACACTTTTTATTGCAAACAAAAAAAAAGGATTCAAACAAAAATTATTTAGAGGACGACTACGCGTAAAATCGACTTATCGTTGTAATATCCGTACGTGAACGATATTGCAACGATAAGCCGCCATTTTATTGCCATTAACATAAAATGGCGGATCAGTTACGTGTTATGTCAATAGATACTAAATGGTATTAGCTGCTTTTAAAGGAGTAAATATTTTAGTTTTAAGACGTGTTGTTACAATTGACACCTGTTACATCTAACACTAACCTACCCTTAATGGGACAGTCGTGCAAGAGATAAACACTGCGTGGTAATAAAATGGCCAAGAAGAACAAAGTTCAATTTCTGGAGACAACAATTTATCTGAAGAAGTTTTAGTGCAAAATGAAAAAAATGTTTCAACAATCTGAAATATAATGCTGGATCTGATGATAAACTTTGCAAATGCAATGAATAAAGACGTGGAAGGCTTTCATTATCTTATAATAAAATTACCTTTAATCAACGACGCCACATTTAATGAAAGAATATTTGTAGGCTCGCAAGCATGAGAGCTTATAAAGGACGGAAACTTTAATATAAAGTTGAATAAAACATTAAAAAGAGCGTGGATTGTTTTCGTAGAAGTATCATAGTTTTCTTGGAAACAACAAAGCTGATAATTACCCAACACTGGTCAAAAATTTCCATTCTACTTACAAAGCTCTGAAATGCAATATGTCTCTTAAAATTCACTTTTTGGACTCGCATTTATATTTCTTGTTCAAAAATCTTAGTACAGTATCAGATGAACATGGTAAAAGATTTCGTCAGGACTTCATTGCACATCGAGAGACGATACAAGTCCGAAGGAATGCTCGCAGATTTTTGTTAATCAATTCGCTAAGAAAATCCAAGGGAAAGTATGAAAACAAAGAAAAGTACTATGTAAAATGCTATTACTGTACAAGACGGTAGATTATTTTAATGGTTTGGTACATGATTCGTTTCAAAACATTAAAATCAATTTTTTTTGGATATTTTATGGCTATGTTTAATAATAATTTGTAAGCAAAATAGCATTTTATTAAATACATATTTTTTATGACTATATTTCAAAACAAAAATATCAAACAAATTGTAATCGTGACTGGAAAAAAAAAATTTTGCTGACCAGCGTAATCGGATAAGTTTAGAAAATTTGAAAATTTGTACAAATTTTTTTACCTGCTTATATTGTTTGCATTGTTGGTAAACGTAAATTGTGCTTTATATGATAAATACGATTTTTTCTTTGTAAAATGCTTAATAATATACACATAAAAAAATCGATTAATTTTGTATTATATAAAATTTGCTAATATTTCGGAGTATGATTATTAGGGTTCCCAAATTTATTTTCTTCTGTAAGGGACAGAGGGTAAAGAAGCAAAATAAATGAAGGAATTTAATATGGACCCCATGGGAAAACACTCCATGCAGCGACTTTTAATTAATTACTGTAAATATCTAAGCAGCTCCTAACTTATAATGTTTAGTGATTGTCATTGTAGATTACCTCATATTATATCATCTTATATAAAAAGCAGAAGGCACAAAGTTTCACGACTTATATTACGAGGTAAAGAAAGAAGGAACAATAACAAAAATCATTATTTTATTTAATTCCAATATTTGTATGTATTTTCTATACAATGTAGTTTATATTATGATATAATTTTTATAGTTTCATTAACATTTGTATGTTAAGAGAGAAACTGTGGCGGTTATTCAGATTCGCATTTAGGTATTAACAGGGAAATTCTAGCGCGTTATATAGCTTCCTATCCGGATGTTAACGGGGAAGCTCTAGTACGCTATTTAGTTTCCCATCCAGATATCAATAGGGAAGCGCTAGTTTACTATTCAGCTTCTCTTCCGAATCTAAGCAGGGAAGCTGTAGTGCGCTATTCAGTTTCCCATTCGAATGATAAAAAACAAGCTGCAGCACATTGCTTAGCTTTCCATTCGTATGTTAATAGAGAAACTGTGGCGCGCTATCCAGATTCCCATCCAAGCGTTAACAGGGAAACTGCAGCGCGTCATACAGTTTTCCATCTGCATGTTAACGGCAAAGCTCTAGTGCGCTGTTTAGCTTCCCACCCAGATATTAATAAGGAAGCTCTAGTTTACTATTCAGCTTCTCATCCAAATGTAAACAGAGAAGTTGCAGCGCTGTATTCAGTTTCCCATTCGAATGTTAAAAAAAAGCTATAGTTCTTTATTTAGCTTCCTACTTGTATGTTAACAGAGGAACTGTAGCGCGCTAGCTTCCCATTCAGGCGATAATAGGAACTGTAGTGTGCCATTCAGTGTCCCATTCGTACGTTAACAGAGGAGCTGCATCGCTCTATTCAGTAGATTTATTATCGAACGGTAAAAAGTTTAGATGCTCCAAATTTAGAATGACTGTCTTGTGATATACTTTACCGTTCAAGATATGTTTCAAATTTAAATCGTTTACGAAAGCCTATAACTATGAGCGTTTGGTAACAATTATTGGATCATTGTAGTTCTTCCTGATAATATTACTCACAGGTTATATAAATACCACATAGGCCTTATGAAGATTTAGGCAAGTCAATTACCATCTACACCTATTATTTAATTACTTATTTATTGATCTAATTCCATTGGAGATTAGCCAATTGAATGATTACAAAAAGTTTTCAATCCCACGTTAAAAGGTTTTTCAAGTTGTTGTATCGATGAATTTCGTTGCAAACGAACTCCAATTTAACCAAGAAACAAATAAAAACTGAAAGGCAGAACGTTCCTTCGCGAAGCACGTAAAATGAAATACCTAAACCATACCCATCAATACAAACCAAGAACTCTATACAATTGTACGAGGTAGACTCACGAAATCTAATGTAATTTGGGAAGATATAGTCAATATCAATAACATATATGCCGCTCTCGGTTGTTTAAAATGTGTAAGACCACTTTACTTTGAAATAAAATTGAATTACAACATATAATATCTTGAATATATATATATTCATATATTGTGTTGGATTCATTATAAATATTAACTATAAATAATATAAATGTAATATTTCTTTAACTATAAATATCTAGCTCATACAGCCAGGAGGTATCAACTTATATGATCTTACGAAATATTACAACATCGTAAAAACTAGCCCCATTTCAGCGCGAGTAGAATATTATACATTAGCTGAGGTAAAGTTTACTTAAGAAAATGAGACGTACTTTACCAAATGCCAGAAAAATATTCCTTTTCGTTACTTTGATGTTCAAGTCAAGATGAAATTTGTTAGAGCTGAAGATAGAGTTGTATATATACATTGAGGCTCTCAATCAGGTCAAAATGAGATTAAAGACGAATCAAGATATACTAATTTGCGCATTGCATTAGAAAATGAACTGCAAGAAATTTTTGAAATGTTTGAGGCTAAGTTGGCTTAATTTAATGAGGAGACAGAAAATGATGATTAAGACGAAGGTCCCGATAATCTCTGGTCAATAATGATCAGAAGTGCTTCAAGTTTACCGATCTGATTTTAGACATGTTGAATTATTTATACTAGATGAAGTGTCAATGAACGTATACAGAAAGTAAAAAAAAATTTGGGTCCCTAAGTTTTCCCGACTTGTGGCCTCATTCTAATGAGGGCAAATTTCACAAAATAGCTGAATATTTCAACCAATTGCTGGGTACACAGTTCGTCTGTTGCCAGCCGGAGACATGTTTTAGCAACTAAATAAGCCAGGATTATTCTCTATCCCGAGATCAAATCCAAAGCAAAAACCGTGTCGACTGCCCTAAATATTTCATAAAAAGTGCTCGCGAGTGCCTGATGAGAGCTATGGTCCTTCGTAGCTTTCATCAGCCACTCGCGAGCAGAGTTACGATCAAAAGAAATATAGACTCGACTTTAGGTATTGATAATGGTGTGAGAATGAGATCCAACAAATAAAAATAAACCTAGCAAAGTCATAATCATGTTTAATAATGATTTAAGATGAGAGTTGGGGATTGTCATATCGAAATTTTAAATCATCGATGGAGAATTTGTTCATAAAGAACAATTTGCAATACGTATTGCTTATGCTTTAAAGTATAAGAAGACACGGATTTAGATGGAATTGTGCTTTGATTGATATCGGGTTATCAATATTTTTATTTTAGATGGAATTGTGCTTTGATTGATATCGGGTTATCAACATTTTTATTTTAGAGATCAATAAAATATTGCCTGAAAAAAATAAAAAGCTAGCTAGAGCAACTTACAAAAAGAAATGAGATTGCTTCAAAAACATTTTATCACAATTCTTTAACCTTTAAAAAGTTAAGAGATCTCGTGTAGGACTAAATCCTAAGTAAGTACTATCTTGGTTAAAGATAGAATAAGGTTTGGCCATGTCGCGAAATCACGGAAAATTAGCATAAGGTCAGCTGTTCATTTCTTGACAGTTCACTCTGTAGATTACAGGATATTGTTACGCATTACACTACTCATGGTTTAAGTATTCACAATAATAATAAAGTTACATTCCTTTATGTTTCCGTAACATGGATAAGCCTCAATTATTTTCATCAAGTTTATTTTGGTTAGGGCTTACCTCTAAATGAAATCTCATAACATTTTAAGAGTTAAAAATATTAAGTATTGTCAAAATTTTTACATGAAATGTTTTGATGGGATTTAATAATTGAATAAAAGCATAAGATTTAAGAATATGGAATTTTTTTTTAATGGAGAATTTCACAAAATAGCTTAAGTTGAAGGTAAGGTTACCCATAAGTGCGAGAATAAATTATGAAAGTGATTTACTTTTATTTTGAACTTTTTGTGTAATTGAAATAAATCCTTTTATAGGTCCTTTATTAAAATGAACTGAAGTAAAAATAAACGACTGAATATTTATTATACCAAAATATAAAAATTTAGTAAATGCAAGTAAAATCATTTCAAAGTAAGTTTTCGTACCTGTTTTATGCGACCTTTAAAATTATTTGTTTACGTGAACAAAACAGGTATATGTATGCATAAGATCTGCGCAATTTTACGTAATAAAAGGCACTTTAGAGTCTTAAGCTTATTAGGGGGCTAATCTAGGTACAACTATTAGGAAAGATGTTCCATTTACCACTTGAAGAGACTGGTTTTGTTGAGGCATTAGTGACCGGAAGTAATGTGTAAGCACCGGCGCGTTGCCGGATAGTAGACCGTAGTATACATGAAAAATACCTTAGTTAACGAAGCGATTTAGAAGCGGTTCAACGTTACATACGTAAATTAGTTCATGGTTGTTAAATATGACTTCATATTAACACGAAGGTGGTTTCTCGTAGGATGGATAGTTTCAGTTGTATTTGTTACTTTAAAGACACCGAGATGGGTTTCAATTAGTGTTTATTAATTCTTATGGACTACATATCCATTGGAACCTTAAATATTAGTTGGTCTAGGTGAACGTGATTTATTTCGGTTTTAAGAACGTTTATGAATATGTTGGTATCCACTTTCTACTTTTTGAATTGCTGGAGATAGTTTTATCTTTTACACAAGTGTGGTTCTTTACTAGGAATCTTCATAACTTTGTGTGTGTCAATTGCTTTACCACACACGACTCAGCACAAAGTGAGTTAGAAGACATTTTAATAATTTGCAATCCACACGAGACCAAATACAGTTTGATGATTGAATGCGTACAAAAGTTTCAGTTGCTATTGTCATTCCTATATCTTTTTAATTTTCTTTTAGGTGCACTAGTTTTTTATTCTTTATCACTCAGAAAATACATTTTTTTTATCAAATTTATTCTATTATTGTTAAATGGAAAAATTTTTTGTCCTATTTTATTGAGAAGACTCGCGTTCTTAGTATCTAATTACTTCCAGTGTTCGCGTAGTCGTATTTTTTGCAATTCTAGCCGAATTATATAAAATTACATAGCAGAGTTTCCACTTTGATGAAATTTAAAGTTTGTAATATTTAAAATACTCACAAGTAGTTCTGGTTAGAAAATATTCATATTAGTGACACATGCGCTATTGCAGAAATATGATAATAGAAAACCAACAAATTTCACGAATAAAATTAAAATATTAAAAATTTATTTTTCATAATAATAAGATTTAATTTTCATATCAAAATGTTAAAGATTTAATTTTCATTTTAAATAAAACTGTATCGATCTAAATATATCGTTTTAAATAAATCGATGGCAAGTATGTTGCTAGAAAGATTTAATAATATTGGAAAAGGAATACAAAGTTAAGGGGTACATTTGTTATATATACCTTTCGAATTTATTTTAATTTTTTGTCAGAGAAAATAAGCGGTCAATAAGAAGCTTTCTCAATTTATTTATTTCTCAAGTTTGTTATCCCTTTACGATTCAGCTCGAGAAACGCACTTGGAGGTCGTGAGAAGTTGGGAGATTTAGAAAATTGTCCTTAAGATGCCCGTACGTTATGATCGATATCCTTCTACACGTTACTCGTACCTAAATGTCCAACACTTTTCATATGGGGAAGTAGTTAGGGAGAATATGGCGTTTGATTTATTTCACTCGGAGGATTATTATCTAACCTAATTAGGTCATAAATTAATGCTCCTGGTTTCATAAAACTTATGGTAGCGCGAATTTTCATGGTTTTACATAAATTAGTTAAATTCGCTTAGTCAGGATTTAAAGACTAATGAGTGCGTTTAAAATAGGTAATATTGCGTTTGTAAAGCCTGAATATTATAAACCAAAATGTCAAATAAGAGATTTAATATCTGAATTATTAATTTACTGTCTTTGCATTCTTTTAACAGGGGTTTGGAAAACTTATAGATTGCGTGTTTCATTAACTATGTTATTGTTTTTTTTCACAAATTTGATGTATACTCGTGAATATATTTTTTAACTTTTTGTAAACACTAGGAAGGTTAATTCAGAGGGAAACGTGAAAATGTTTGATTTAAGTGACACAGTAAATGTCGTTTTCTATATTATTTTCGAATCTCGTTGGGTAAACATCTTATGTATTATGAGTATAATAGAAGCTTAACTGTTTCCTGCATACATTTTATTTAATTACATGTTATTTATTAATTTGAAAAATATACCAATATCAAGACTAATTGAAGTTTTTCCATTAAAAACAATTTTTTATATATTTGACACGTTGTTGTTGTAATAAGTTCATAAAATAAATTTGAAATATGTTCATTAATTTGGAATTCAGAAGGAAGAGATTGTACACCTATATTTGGGTATATTTACCCAAACCTGATCGAGGGTACTATTTATAAAAGGTAGGAAAATAACTTTAAGGTGTAACAAGAGAAACGGCTTCTGTTATCGTTAATTCCCAAATTTAGTTTTCTCTTCACATGCCATCATTTTAATGGAGGGTAAGCTTTTAATAAATTTGAAACGTAAATGGGGGCTAAATCATTTTTTACAGCATTAATGCGCAATCTAATTAGGGAAAATTACAATATCAGGATATATTAAATGTAAAAAAATTGTGAAATAATTGAAGATTATGTATTTTTAATAGGTAATTTTAAACTTGCCACCTCCACTTTACTTTTCTTTCGACTTCATGTTTACGAACTATATCTTCCTGTTAGAAAAAGTAATACAAGATGTATAGGTATTGGAAAAATTACCAAAGTCAATCAATAAAATGATAGATATTTGGGGAAATTATTAAAGTATTTTCCCAAAATGCCTAATATTTTAGTCCATAATTGAGGGAACTTCCGTATTGCTGCTCAAAGAAATAGTACCGTCTAAAGGAGATAAATATATCAATACAATGTTTGATACCATTGTTGTTTGTAAATTGTGATAGATATATTAATACAATGTGTGATACCATTGTTGTTTGTAAAGTGTGATAGATATATCAATACAATGTTTCATACCATTGTTGTTTGTAAAATATGACAATCTGAAGGAGCGGTATCAATTAAATATATTGCATATGAAAGAATTTTCCAGTCCAGGTTGAAGTTTGTTTTATTGACAAAGCGACGTCAGGACGAATTTTTATATGCAAATAGTATGGTCTGGTGTATTCTTTGGCCAGAAAACAGCATTCCTCCTTGGTTTTTTCACTCAAACTCATCATGCTTATATCAACATTGTTCGTCTTATATGCTTATTTGATCGTTTTTTGGATTTTGTATCAAGAAAGATTCTACGTCCTAAGGTTGAATGCATGTATTGGCAAATGTACATCTTATGGCTATGATTATGGTCATATTTAAGGTCAGGTTTTAACTGGGGTTGTATGTTGTTAATTTTATGGTACGTCTATGATCTATAAACATCTGATGGAAGATTTTTTAGGCATTCTCTCTTTGTGTTATTTGTATATAATATATTTCGACGTTTTGATAGGTTAAGGAAATAAAAGCAATGAACTATGAATTTCCGCTTGTGTTTAATATTAAATTGTTGTAAAACTTTAATTACCTATGAACATTAAAAGTGGCAGAAACTTAATTACTTATGAATATCAAAAGCCTATTTTTTGAATTTTTTTAACATAAACAAAATATTATTATTATTATTTAAAACAAAATTTTTTATTTTAAACAAAATATTTTTATTTACATACTTTTATATACACCAAATTTCGGAATGAATTTTTTTTACAAAAATTAAAGGAGGAGTCGTTAAATAGATCTTTTTAAATGCAATATTGAAAGTAGGTTACCAAAATTACAATAAATTATAAATATTGTAAACACAAACACAATATGTTAAGAATCACTTTCAGATCATATTTAAAGTAATTCCTGTTTTAACTTAATTTAGGCTGTTTTTTTGAATTTTTTTAACATTATAAATATTTTAATTTATATACCTCTATATAAATCAAATTTTGGAATTAATTTTTTTACAAACAGTAAAGGAGGAGTCGTTAAATAGGTCTTTTTAAGTGCAATATTAAAAGTAGGTAATCAAAATTACAATAAATTATAAATATTGTAAACGAATATGTTTTTTCACAAAAACAAATATGCAAGGGATTACTTTCAGATAATACTTAAAGTAATTCCTGTTTTTACTTAATCTACGCTGTTTTTTATCGTACATTTCCCTACTTATCAAACGAAGTATAGACGAGACGTTGTCTAAATGAAATTATTGTCTAATGAGTGCACTTTACAGTAAAGAAAATATTATGTCGCATAATATTGGCTCCTTTTTTCATGTAAAAGAAATCTATTTATTTTTAGCATTGCAATTGAATTGTTATTGAAAATTTGCTAGTTATGAGCAATAACTTAATCCTTTGTTATTTATATCGGAATTTTGCCGAAATCACAATGATGTTTTTGAGATTTGAATTTAATGCGTGAAAAACTTCATGCATTTATGTCTTGATATTGCTGTACTCAGCAAGAAAGTCACAATAGATTTGAAAATTTAAAAAAAACTTGCACTACCAGGGTTTCGTATACACTTAGTTTTATGTCAATGTTTAAGAATCTAAGGATATATAGTATTATCTTAATTGTTGTAAATATGAATTTTTATTATTATTTTAATATATTGTCTACACTGCCTTTGAATGACAGTTTACGGTAATAAATTTTGCATTGAAGTCATCAGACATCATTTTATTTTTTCGAATTATTCACCTACGTGGTAAAAAATTTTTGAGGGGGACCATAAAACGTTTTGAAGATTTACATATAACAAAGAGAATGACCTACTGAAATACTACATATTTTTAATTTGTATTCCAAAAGACCTTTTGAACGACACCTCCCTCGACGTTTGTAAAAAAAATTAATTTAGATGTATGGTGTATGGAGAGGTATACTCGTATCAATAATAATATTTGCTATATTAAAAAAATTGGTTTTAATAACCAAACAACTCATTGAGACAAAAAGAACGAGCTCAGACTCGAGGGGTTTACTTTTGAGAAGTACCTTGGCATTCTTTCTCTATCATCAGACTCTTGGTCATAGTAGGTAACCACAGGACTCACTGAGCCATGTCAAATGAGCCCAATCACAATAGGTTCACTGTTAGAGATTGGAAACTTCTTATAACTACAAATCAAAAAAATTATTGTATCGGAGGAAGGCGTCCTTCGATACGACAATTTGATGCGGGTGAAAAGTAGGTTGGAAAATTTGCTTACAATGTTAAAAAGTTACAAGTCAAGTTAATAGAAGTCCTTTAAAGATGAGATTTTTTCTTTATTTTTATACATTCCCATGATTCAACTATATTGTCCTACAAAATAGTTTTAAGAGCATTTTCAAACTAAAATAGCTATAATGCTGTGAGCAACTGGTAGATTGAGAGACGAACATGGTGTAGTAATGAGGGTTCCACGTTTGCTTTTTGGCTACGTTATCCTAAAAATATTTATGTTGAAGCCCCATTCTATGCTAGCATTTAAAATTATTTTAATAAAATGAAACGTGGTCACACTCATTGCAGTGCCCATATTTTAGAAAAGTATTCTACGATAGCATGAATGAAGACAGCATTAATATCTCGTCTTTTTATGTTAGAAGTAGACATATAGATACCTGATCGAAAGGAATTGACTGACTGAATATTACTGACTAACTTATTTAGAAGCTTCTGTTTTGATTAAGGTATAGTAGTATTCATTGTTTTAATTTATAGAATAGGCGAAGAGTTAGAGGTACCGAAATGGTATAGTCTCTTCTCGTATTATTTTGTAACAAAACATAATGAGAAAAGACGCTTCAGCATAAATATAAAACGAGTAGATTACAGGTTTTAAAGTTTGAAGGGCGTATTCGATTTTGATAGTTATTAAAAATTTTGTAAATAATTATATTATCAAACGAAAAAAGTATTACATTCAGGTATTTTTCGTGGAAAATTGTTTAAATAAGTTATTTTGTAACTTGTTTGGCAAAAATAGAGATTTTTCTTTTGCTTCGCCAATGTGGTCTATGCAAAACAAGAATCATTTATGACGGGTGCTCAATAATTTCTCAGTATAGTCATAAAAAATACTTATTTCGTATTATTTTTTTATACCTGATTATTTCTAACGTCGACACACTTATTAGAAAGAACAATAAGTTTTTAAATGTTCTGAAAAGAAATTACAATTATTTTTTGTCCAAAAAATATACATTATTTATGGCATTATGTCGATACAACCCGTGTTTACAAGACTGTGCTCTTTGAGAACGGTCTCTACTAACCTGTTTTTGTTTTACATTTATCGTGTCAGCTTTTATTTTATTTATTGATATTCAATGCTAAATTCTTCTAGTTAAGATATTGTAATTTTCGTAAAACATCTTTCTCCATACGTATGCACATTTACAGTTATCCTAATGATTAATAATTTATTTGTAACTGACTAATGAATTCTTGAAATTTATTTTTATAAATTTTGTTTGATTTATGGAGAAAAATTCTTAAAAATGTTTAATAACAAAAACGTTGATTAATTTTGAATGTGGTGCCTCAGTAAGCTAATTTCATTCTAGCACAGTCTTTAAAATCAGAAGTATTTTCTATTTTTCTTCGAATTTTTTTAGACTTCCACTAGATTATTCAGACGTAAAAATGTTCAACTGATTAAGACTTAATAAATTTTAACAAAGAAAAAGAAGTGACCCTTTAAGGGAATCATTTGCTGTTGAGATCAATCCTTGATATTCCCGAAATTATTCACACACTGAGACGTTTATATATTTTTGCAGTTCCTAATTATTTGTCGTCTTATTGTCCAAATTATTAATTACAGCCGAAATCACACTTTTAAAGAAATGTTGAGTCTTGCTGGCAACAAGTAATTTTATATTTAATATTATCGAAAACTTTGACCTGGTCGGTCATTTGGCAGTGAACAGCACTTGTACTTCGCTTCCGCTCGCCGCTATTTTTACTTAAATGACCAAGCGACGGACCCCTCCTTGTAGTTTTAAACTGCTTTTTATCGAAACTCGCGGAATACGGGAGTTGTGTTCAATTCCCCATTTGTAATATTTTCTCTTTTAAAAACAAATTGAACAATCAAAAATTATTATAGTAGTTTTAAAAATCTTGATAAAGTTAAATAATAACAGTAAAACAAAAACGAATTATAAATATGAACTCTTAATTCCAGAAATATCGCGTTCAGTGCGCAGTTATATTCTAAATAAATATGAAATACGTGAAATGTGATCCACCATTTCACATATTTCATATTTTTATAAAAAAAATTCATATTGTACTTCTGTATATTTTAAATACGTGGTTTATTTTTCAAAATGGAAAAGGAAACTATACCGTTGGTAAAATACAACAGCCAACATGTTGGTTTCCACTTCGTAAAGTGACGAACATAGAGTTTAGGAAAATGCTATATTAAAATCAAGGCGATGGAAAATCGCTTCTTTTGATATTTTACTAGTTTGTTTTTATCAGAATCAGCACTCACTTTACACGTTGTGAAAGGTGATTCTTTGTTTGCCTGTGGGTAGTATTCTTGTACTAAGATATGTCCCGTATTACCGTTTGAATCCTCCGCGTTACCAGGTATCCATTCGAACGCATATTTTACTGTTACTTGGATAATGTGTACGACCTGCTGTTTGTTTAGAAATATTATACAAATAAATCGCCTATAGTACAACACGTCATTTGAAAGTTAAGCAATTTTCCGCAGTGAGGTACGGCCCGATACTCGCCATCAAATGTTAAGGAAGTTGACATTAGCATTAAACTTATCGGAGTCTAAGTAAATGTAAATCAGTATATATATATATATATATATATATATATATATATATATATATTTATAATATATCCCGACTTATAAGTAAGAGATTATCACAACAAACTTTAAATTTATAAAAAACATCTGTAAGCAAATTTATTGTCAAATCGCAATGGAAATATAATGGAATTTCCAAGAAAAACCGTTAAATAAAAAGAACTTTAAAGGGTACTGCATCTAGTTACAAATCTGATCTTAACTCATAGTTTCCTCCAGAATGGCATTACATTTAATACACTGAACTTCCATTTTGTGTTAGACATGAATGAAAGCGAACAATTTTCTGTACTAAGATTGGATAACGATATTGTTTTTCCTCGTTTTTATTTACTATCGTCAGTATGAGATTTTAGCATACAAGAAAAATGTCATCACTTCACTCAGATATATCTTTTCCTGCAATAATATAACTGATGCTATAAAAATTATTTTATTGGTCAAACCTAGTAAAGGATCATCCAAAATTGCCTCCTTAAACGATACCAAATATCGTTTAAGGAGGCAATTTTGGATGATAACACGGTCAAATCATTCAGTTAGTAATTATAAAATCGATTTCAAAAATACATTCCATTTTTAACACTCGCTTCAAAATTCGATTTTATTATATTTTATAATAGGAAGGTATTGTTTATAAATTAGAAACCCAAAAGAAAAATACAGAACGATTTATTCAGAAATTAATAAAAAATGCGTGGTCTTCAATTATCAGGTTGAACACTATCTTTTTTTAATGTGAGCACTGGTTCGTAGTGTTCAAGAATTCTAATTCTTCCTCGTTGTTATTCTTTTGAGCAAAAACCAAATACAATTTTTTCATTTACTCTAGAAGAATAAGAAAGAACGCCTTGTTCTAGCGTAGGCATAGAATGAGCATTCGCTCAAACCCACATAGATTACGAAACAATTGACTTAGAAATATGTATTTACGAGCATACATCATGATTAGCGAAAGTAACAGCAATATAGTTAATGAAGGAGTCAATCAACGCATTTCTCAAATCCAAATCAAGAAAACAAAGATTGTAACTTAACAGTCGAATCGTTAATTCACTTATAACTCTTTTGCCATTTATAATATTTTAATTTTGCAAATGGACATTTACTTTCGACATACCATCTATCTTTTAATCTTGAGCAGGCGAGTCTAACTAATTTATGTGAAATATTGAAAATTTGCAATACCGGAAGTTTTATTAAAACAGAAGAGTTAATTTATGACCTAATTAAAGTGGATTACAATCCCGCGGGATGTATCACACGCCATATTCTTGGTGGTTACTTCGCGACTTGAGAAGAGTTTGAAACTTAGGGTCGAGTTACGTGTAGAAGGAAAATGATTAGCCCATAAAGTGAGAGCAATTTATGTACCTACACTTACGTTAGCCATAAAGGTAACCTCGTCATCTCTGAGTGCATTACTGGAATATTTTTGACAACCTGGAATGAGAAAAAAATAATTTGAAAGAGCCTCTTATTGAATTTCTAATTTATTTGAGAAAAAGTGATTCAAAATAGGCACGTCAAAAATTACCGAATTTCTTTTTCATTATATTTTGTTCATATTTCAAATATATTTTGTCCATATTTCATTAAAAACAATTTTTGTTTATGTGCCTTCATTATTTCTAATAAAAATAAAATTATTAGTATGTTTATTATTAACGAAATTCATTATTTTTTATTTGTCCTATTTCTTCAGTTATACCTACGACCCCAGCAAGAAATTTTTTTAGATAGAACTAATTGTAACTATAAAAATATTATACAGGATACATAAGTAGGACACAATGTATAAAGTTTAGCAAAGAACAAAAAAATGTTCTTTTTAATTTATGGGGATTTTCTAAATAAAATAGGACACGTACGCTTTTCACTTAACAATCACAAAATCAATTTTATAAATTAACTTTATAATTATTGTTAAATTTGCACTAAAACTAGTGTGGTAAATTTATTTAAAAAAATACACACAACTTAAAAGATACTTATAATGGACCTTACTAAAAAAAAGGAAGAAAATTATGATCACCATGATTAAAAGCGTTCTTAAAATCCAAATAAGCCACATTCGTCGCATTAACCAATATTTACTACCATCAACAATACCATACTAGAGTATGAGACTCCAATGGATATGTAGCCTGTAATAATTAGAAAACCCAAATTAAACTCATCTATGTATTTCTCAAGTAACAAAAAAAAACTTGATCTGTCTCATTGTATCAACATGAAGCCATGTTTAAAACTCGTAATCTAATTTACGTCTGTAAGCTGGGGTGGTACCGTTGGCCATCGCTTTGTTGACGTTAAGGTTTTTTAAAGCATACTACGATCGAACATCCGACAAAGAGCCAGTATTTAGACATTACTTCCGGTTACTAACGCTCCCGCAAAACCATCCTCTCTAGGCGGTAAGGGAAAAAACTTTATTAAAAGCTATTTCTAGATATAGTGAGCTTATGGCTTCAAAATTCCTTTCATTTCGTATTAGAGCGCAGAGCTTATGCATATAAACATTTGTCCTATTTATGTAAATCATTTTAAAAATCGTGTAAATTAGGTATGTAAATTTCCTTTGAAATTATTTCTGTTTGCATCTACTGAGTTTTTATATTTAGGAATAAAATCTGGGTCGATTTTATTAAATATATCATCATTTAATAAAATCGACCCGAAGTAGTTACCGTAGTATTTATTTCAACCGCCGGAATGGTATTTAAAAGAATAAAATGAAAAGGTCTGATTTGTAATCTTCTTAATTAAATAATTTTGCCCCTTTCTTTAAGTCAAAAAGCTTAGAAATATGTTTTACTTAAAATATTTAAGCCTAAGTATATAGATTTTTTTTAAATGATAAGTTCCAGAAATAAAATGTTTTATTCACAACAGTCTTCTTGTTATTGTTTTGCGAAAATAGGTAGGATTATATTTGTAACCAGGTACTTAAAGAACATTGATTTTGAAAATAATTTTAATAAAATTTGAGGTAAAATTACTTTAATGGATGCTGCTTGAATATGTAAATCTGAACTTAATTCATAGAATTATATTTTAACACATCGATCCTGCATTTGTAACATTTTAAAAGAGTGACCCTGAGTTCGTAGCATTTTATAATTTTTTCATATTAAGTTAAATATGGATGAATATGTACAATTTCTCCCAAGAGGAGGACAAAATAATTACTATTTTTACAATTACCTTTAAGCATACAATAAAAACCATAAACATTCATATGGGCTTCCGCTTCTATCCAGTACAACTAAAGATATTTTTCTGTTATAGCAAGATCTATGAGTACTGACTAATACCATACAAATATTTTATTTGTCAAACTAAATGAAGCATCATCAAAAATTGCCTCAGTAACTAATAATTGGTTAACGTGTCCAACAGATTGCGTTAACAATTAAAATACATTCGTAAATTTCTGAATTTTCGAAACTTAATAACTTGTAATGAATCAACATCAATATTTATAACAAAAATGTAATACGATACATAAATAAAATTAACTTTAATTTTACCATTCTTATAGAAACAACGACAGACTCCCACGACACAATATTCCGAAGTTACGTGTCATTGTACTTGGCTCGTAGTTGGAGAATATTAAATTACTAGCGAGAATATTATAATACCATGAAAGACAGCGAAACCCATGGGAATTCACTTCAAGTAGGCAACTGTTAATTAATTACTATGAATATATTAGTGGCTTCTAACAGCTTAGCGATTGTAATCATAGGTTACTAGGTATTATATCAAGTAGAAGATACAAGGTCTCACTATATATAATGTCAGCAAACGGAAGCTCAGTGATATACACGTCTTTGATATGTATAACAAGAAACCACTGACGTTTCATTTATTTGTCCGTAGTCAATGAATACGACTATAAATTGACAGAAACTTTAATAAAACCGTTCATATTCATGTTGTAATAGGGATAAAGTAAACTTACACGATTATCTATATGTCTACAAAGTATTTATGCAAGTTAATATAAATAGATTTAATCCATTAAACTTAAATGCTATAAATATTAGAAAAGGGTTTATTGGAAATTATTTTGAACCTGCATATTATACAAAGGAGGCTTTAAAATAATATTAAATGAGTCCTTAATTAAATTTTGAAAACTTTTTTACCATCAACAGTGTGATAGGGTACTCGATAAAGAAAATTTTGGAAACGTTAATTTTTTTATTACTGAAGAATATATTTATCTAAAATTTTATACACATGGGTGATAAGCTGATTTACAAACGTTATTTTTTGTTTCTTTGATATTGAATAAAATTACAACTGATTACTTTTTTCATTTTTCCGTATCGCAAAAATTGAAATCGGTCATTTGTGATGAGACTCCTTGCAAAAAGAAGTTTCACATCTAAATGATATTTGTTTAATTATATTTCTTACCTCCGTGTAGGGTGAAGCAAAATTATTAAATTAAAGTTATGTGGAAATCTGCTTTGAAGGGGAAACCCCATATCTTGTTTCTTATTACATATTTAGGTTCATGGGATATTTCCACCCACGAAATGTCATGTGAATTGGTAATGAATTCATTCACGATAAAAGTTCATTTAACTTCGTCAATTATAAAAAAAATTTCTTAGAAACTATAGAACCATAAATCAAAATTAATTGAAAAAATTTCCTCGAGAATAATTTCATGAACATGAATATTGTGAATATAGGAATAAATAAATGAATCAACTTAAAAGTCTGAGTTTGCTATTTTGCTCATTCAATAGTTTGATATATTTTATATATGTTTATAATGCAAATATAAAGTAATGCAATCACAAAAATGTAGACTAGACGTGATCTAAATGGTGCTCAGTAGGTACACGGTGATAATATAAGTAAAATGGCAGTAGTACTGTAATTGGAATGGCAGTAGTACCGTATTTTATATTATTTATATATATAGCATATAAAATATTTTTAGAATTTTTGCTAAATCTTAAAAATATTTTTATTTAACTTTTAAGAAATTAGTTAAAAGTTGTTAAGGATATATTAAAATGTATTATCTATTATGATACGTTGTCTGCAACATTGATTGTAAGCAAAAATGTAGAAGCAAGTAAGAAAATTTTCTATTATTTTTACCCGGTTGTTCAGAAAATTTATATAAAAACATTTTCTATGTTGGTATTTATTTTCATGTAAAGACTAAAAACAAAAATCGTTATTGAAAGGAAAAGAATACAACCTACAAATTGCTTTATAGGAGTGTCAACGAATTTCTTAATAATGTTATTTCTTAATACTTATATATATATATATATATATATATATACATATATATATATATATATTGACAGAATTTTAGGATTCAATAAGGTATATTATTAAGTAATATCGTACTCGAATTGATTTCAAACAGGGTTTTCGAAGTTCGACGTTCATTAAAAACCGTTTATGATTCGACCGTCCATCCATTGATTGATTCAAATACAAATATAATATTCTCAATAGGCGCATCGTTACAAAGGATAATATTCAAATATAGATCAAATCATGCTCTAGGTTATAAAGAATATATATATTGGGCGAAATTTAAATAATGTATGTAGGTAGATATTACTTTTATTTTTTCCTAATGTTGAATTCCTTCGTTGAAAGTAAAATTTATACAAAACAAATAATTGAAAAATCATCAACTAAATTATATAGAATTAAGTAAGTTTAATTTTTTATTCAGGTAATCTATACATTTAATGAAATGGTAACTAGATCGTATCTATGCGCATGTCACGCTCAAACTACTGGACGAATTATAATTGAATTTTTTAGTTTTATACTTTAGAGGCTTAATCAAAATCTGCGGTATTCATTAAGATTAATATTTGCCTCTATTACAACTTAATTAATTGGTAGCGATATTTTTGTAATTGACAGCCACATTATTTTATACGCAACCATCATTACGTGTGTTTTAATTCTCCACTGGATGGATTATTGTATTATTATTTTTTTTCATTTAATAACGTATTTATATTCTCATAGTAGTAACCATAGTACCAAACTAATATGTTGGACATAAAGACACTACACTGATTGCACCACTGATTGATTGAAATTTAAAAATGTGGAAACTATGTTATGCACTGCAACTTTTCCCGCGAAAGTTCAATAAAACATTGGTACTAATAAATAATAAGTTTTCTTTCATTTTTCTTTCTTCCTCGCTCTAACCGCATCAATACACCACGTATAATTGAGCACATAATTTTGTCATCTAGGTTTAACCTTTATGTTTAACCTCTGTGATCAAGGTATATATTTCGTTTAATACATTATACTAGCGTGACCTGTGCGAAGTCTTCGCATTATATCAATGTGCGTGGTAGATTATAAATATTTACACATGAGAAAATGAACTCACAGCTGTGATATTAGTTACAACAGAGTGTTTAGAGTCAATTTAATAAATCAAAATTGATTGCAGATATTCAATTCATTTCTAATTTTGAACACTGCTTATTACGTTTTTATTCCATTATGAAGCTCAGATGACAGATCAAACAAATATTTTACTAAAATTGACATATAGAGGCGCAAGTATCAAAACCATTGAGCTAAAGCGCCACTTTATTTATACGTGAGTGGATTTGAAATTAAACAAAAATTTTACCGACCGTCAATCATATTGACGTTGAGCCGTTAGATGGCAGCATTGCTGTTTTGTGTATATAATTTTAATAATTAATTAATTTGCAAAAACAATAGCAATAATCAATTTTTTAGTTGTGGATGCCGATAGAGCAAGCAATTATCTATAAAATGATATATAATTTATGTGGATTAGTTGTGAGGTTTTTTCTAAAAAGGGAGAGTAACATCTTAACCTTAGCGTATTAATATATATGATGATGATGATGATGATGATGATTTTGCACGCAAATGCTAAAAGCAACCTTTAAGTTAAAAATGTGATTTTTAACAAGTAAATAAATAAAATTAACTTACAGAACTAATATATTTTTGTGCAATTTGAAACCAAAAATAAGAATTATTTACTAAGTTTAAAACTTTTGTAGTCTCTTTAATCTCTGTTTAATATTTGTTAAAACTAAAAAAAAATTAATAAATTTTTCAAAATTTGAACTGTTTCTAAATTATAGACAGCGTTTCTACGTAACCAAGCGTGTCTCCAAAGTTTTTTCAAAAAAATTATTTAAATTTCTTTTATAATTTATTCCCAGTAATATGATTTATTCCGTGAATATCTTTAAAAGTGTAATTTTGCATAAGCAAATGTTAAGTCACTAATCCTCTTTTTAAACCTATACTGATATAAATTTAATCATTTTTTAAAATATTATTGAAATGAATCTATAAAATTTTATACTTCAGTCGTTACTACTTGTTTACTAATTTTTAGTATTCTGTTTATTACTAAAATTAAGTTTGAAGATTTGCTAAAATTTAGTAATTCACCATAAATTAATTTCCGGTATATGAGCATAAATTCCGCAAATGAATTTATATGTTTTCGTTTCAAAATTTACTCGTTTTATAAACTTCTTTTCAACTTTTTCTGTACTAGCAATATCACCCACACCGCAAATGAATATTTTAGATAGAGTGTATTATGGTGCCATATAAAGGAGTCTTTACAATTTATAGAGATTTATTCGTTGAGAAATTTTTTACTACAGCACTAAAACCTAAAACCTGAAAGTAATTAGGAATATTATTGAGCATATCAATAATTATAGATCCGAGAGATTAACGATTGTATGAAAAGGGACATTACGTGTTATAATACTCATATCGCAAAAATAATTATTTGCAGTGTTTAAAATATAAATAAATTAGAAATTTAATATTTAATAATAAAACTTATCGTTTATAAATATATTTTTTCAGTATTTATAGAATTTGATTGTGTCTTGTTTTTCAATCTGGCCCATAAATTAATCTCTTGAACCATTTTAAAGCTCTGTCTTAATGAGTACACTTACGCTTTTGTCAAATAAATAATATTCCATGTCTTCTATTGACGTTTTCAGCAGCTATTAATTGCTATGTGTACATGCACTGCAAATATTTTATTTTTCAATATCTAAATTTCGTTTTAAGTTTACCATTCAATATTTCATTGGAAGCATACTGCTCGACCAAACAGCTAATTTAAAAATCATAAAAATGCATAGCCATGAGTGTATAAAAAATTTTGTATACCCTATTCATGCAACTTTTTATTTTATTGTAAGTTAATTTCGCAGCACAATGAAAGTTTTATTATATTATAGAATGGATAACCATGTAATCCTCTTTTCGGGTTATAATTTCATATCCGTAGCACGCATAGTTCTTTGCCTGACCAATAATAATAAAATGGAATATATATGTAGGTAGTTGAAGAAATTCATATAATTAAAAGTATTCTTAGAAAATTACCTTAATATTGGTAAAAAAAATATACACTTATACCTTAATTGATCTTCTATTCTATAATATTCTTTAAATTTAACCTATATAAAAACCATCCTATATAAAAACCGCCATGTATAGAATTTTTGAAATTAGCCATAAAAGTAATTTATCCGGAGGATCCTCCCTCTTTCAAAAGCTCATCGACGACCAAACTTTATTTCTCTATTCCTCCCACTCATTTACACATTATCGAGAATCAGAACTTTTTAATAATAATGATTAATTTAAAGAAATAAAAATGAGTGGCTAGTAACCTAATTATATTTGTATAGGTTTAAAAGGATTGGTGACTTAATATTTGCTCATGCGGAGTTACAGTTGTTAGGATATTTATGGAATAAATCAAATTAGTATGAATAAATTATTAAAGTAGTACTGTTAAGTAAAACTTTTGAATAAATTTGTAGGGACGCTTGGTTTTGAAGGAATGCTGTTTATTATTTAGAAACAGTTCAAGTTTTGAAAAAAATAGCGCGTTAGATTTAACAAACATTAACAGAACTAAATAATTTAATGAAAAAAAATGAGTGACTTATAACCTAATAACTCTCATCATTTTTATTTCGTTCTGTAGAATATAACACTCCAGGTTAATTTACAGTATGTTTGATGTATTTAGAATGAAATTCCAGGAGTAGCCATGCGAATTTATTCGTGTCAATAATATCCTAATTCAGTAGAATTAGGATATTATTACTTAATACTGTATATGAATAATTTTTTGCTTCAAAAATGTAGATTTTTGACCGAAATGAAAGGTATGCTGACGCAAGTATAAAAACTTTGTAGATTGCTAGGTTTAATGAATATGAATGAAATGAACAGGTAGCACTTGGAGTAGAGATAAATAAAATTTTGCCTAATTTTATATCCAGTTGAAGTAGACAACTAGTCGAAATGTAATGAAGTTTTTATGGATACAGATTGAATTTTGAATAAATTTCATCAAAAGAATACAATTATCTATATACTTACAACTGAAATTGAATAAAATTATTCAAAATAAAAGAAAATGTGCTGACAACGAAATTAATAATTAGTTATAATCCAATGGTTTATGAGACCAAGGTTTTAGTCTTTGTTTATCCAGCACCAAAATATTTCAAAATCCGTACGAGAAATGATGTTCACACTTTAGCATTTTGTTATAACTTTATAAGATACTACGTGCTTCCCTTCCCGTAAACGAAGTAGCAATAAAATGTTATGGTTTGTTCATTGGATATAAATGTAAGACACTATTGCTAAATAACCTGGATATCCACGCTTACAATATTCGTAACGTTTCATTTGACTTTTTCTATCTCTTCCATGGCGAAAAAAGCACAATGTTTGTTTTTTTGCTCGTTGATTCTTATTGGATTTAATTGAGGAAGCAGGTGTAGATATATGTTTCCCCAATTGGTTGAGTGAATGATATTCCCAGTTTGATAAAGTTATGCCAACATTTTTTATCCTTACCCGTATTCTGCCACATACATCCGTTGTACTGATTTTTCCTTTACTCGTACAGGACTTTACAATTATTTTCGGTGTCTTTTTTCTTGGATAAGAGTAATTATAGGTGTAAGAATTTTATTTTTTTTCAAAATATTTTTTAAATAAGTTCATGTTTTATGCGCTATTACTTTGATTCCAAGTAAATTGATCTGTTATTCGCGGTTACAAATTCAATGGGCAGTTCAAGTTTTTTGCTTCAAAAAGTAACTCATTGTCTCAAACAACAACGGCGGCGAAACCATTTATCTATGGATAAATGGTCAATCACACACTAAACAGGATAATTTCCGCGAATAATAACCGTCCAATGTTTTGAATATAATTGAAGTAGATGTATTTTATCTGTTGATCAATTTTGTGACGTGGAGTTGCGTCACCAAAATATAATGCACGTAACGTAGAAAAAAATTGGTTTAGGGGCATGAGCTTATTGGATGATTTTCGACCAATTTGGATGTTTGGCAATCTTTGGTAATCAACTTCTAAATACCAGAAATAATTAATCCGCGAGAAATGTTTTAAACTGTTTGAAACCCACGTTTTTTCAATCGTAATATTTTTTTATAATTGTTTGATCATCCACTTGCAAGTCGTTTCAATAACTCAAAAGTAAGATGTGATATATTTTGCATTTTGCCTGCCTTTTTCGCTATTAAGCAAAAACAAAAATATTTGATATTAAGTAAAAACATTTTTTTTCGTTTTATTGCAAAAATAAACATATATTTTGTGCACTACATTCATCAGTTTCCGGAAATGGGCCTAATTCTATACATTTTTAAACTAATATCCAGCAATACAATAATTGCTTTCAAATGATGTCATTTGGCGCAACAAGACTTATTCGAAAAAAATGTATGCCTACTTTCAAGGCAAGTAGAATGTGAAACAATAAAGTTTTACCACCATGTGGCTGGTGCAAAATACGTTGGCAGCTTTCAATTAACATGGTGTAAAGTACGTTGATAGTTCTGAATTGTCAAAAGCAACCAGAAGTGTGTTTACAGTTAATGTATTTTGCCAGCCATATGGCAGTACTATACAATTACCTATATTACATATATTTACCCTTGCAGATTTAGGGTTAAATATATCATCGAACAGATTCCTTATTGTCAATGCCGGATAGTGACTACAAATTTTTGCAAATTTATTTTATGGGCGATTCAGCAAGACAAGTCGATCAGCGTCGTCCGCACAATAATTTGGTGAAAAGACCAATTGTGAAACAACTCCAAATATTTTTGCAGCAACACATCAAATTTGTTGTTTTATTCAAGACCGCATTAGGATACATGCCATCTGATAACCACAAAATTGTCATCAGAGCCGATAAGGCGCCTGCAGGAAAACACGCAAGACGTTTCAATGCGCCAACAATTGATGAAGTCTCTATTGTCGACGTGGGTGAAAATTTAGAAAATCGAGATATTGTTTTACATCGAAGGAACGATCAACTGCAGCATGTGTCCGCAACACATCGATCATATGATTATGTATGATATGTTACAATACCTCATCTTATTTTGGCAAGGTGAACATGGGTATCATTTTTCAAACAATATGATAAATCCGGTTACAGGGAAATAGCCAATCTACCTTCACTACTTTAACCACAACGTTAGTTTACCTTATTAACACAAAAATTTATTTATTGGCGCCGAAATTAACAAAAAAAAAGTTCGATAAATTATTATTCATACAGACTGAAGGTTCAGGAAAATGAGGACAATTATATCTTAAAATGTCGGCGTCTATTTCATCAATATGCTGTGGATATGTACATCAAAGATGAAACTGAGCGATTGACATTTATCAGGTTGAACCAGGAAAAACTCCGTTCCGAGTAATACATTCATCTTCGGGATGCCATCAATGCTGACGAAAATACACAGCATGTCGGCAGAATGACTATGCACCCAGCAACATACGTCGGAAGTCCGCGATATAAGCATGAATACGCTCAAGATGCTATGTCGTATGTAGGTCATTATGGCAGAACAGATTTGTTTATCACACTCATGTGCAATCCACATGGGCAGAAATTCAACAAGAATTATTTCCTCGCCGATCACCCATTGATCGCAGTGACATCACCGCAAGGGGTTAAACAAAAAATTAAAAACACGCATGGATTTTATTGTTAAGCATTGCGTGTTCGGCGTGACGCGCTGTTAGATGTATTCAGTCGAGTGGCAAAAGCGCGGATTGCAACATGCACGTATCCTCATTTGTTTGGTTGAGAGGTTAAGACAGAATGAAATCGATGATGTGATATCATATTTCTATAATGAAAAAGATCCATTGTTACGTGAGGTTGTTACAAAAAATATGATTCATGGTCCCTGTGGAATATTAAATCCCAATTATCCGTGTATGGCTGACGGAAAATGTTCAAAACTCTATCCAAGACAATTAGTCGCAGAAACTATTACATGAAATTATGGTTATCCACTTTACCGCCGCCGATCGACTGATGAAAATGGAAGGTCAACAATAGTCAAAGTGACTCAACTGGACATTGAAGTTGATAATCGGTGGATTGTTTCGTTTTCTATGTTACTCTCCAATACATTTAAAGCACTTATAAATGTGAAATTTAGCCATTCCGTAAAATCTACTAAATACATTTGTAAGTGAAAAAAGGTAGTGACATGGCTGTTTTCGGAGTTGCTACCGAAAATTGTAACGATGAAATCATTTAATTTCAAATGGGCCGTTATGTTAGTAAATGAAGCGATGTGGCGTATTTTTTCATTCGTTATACATGAAAAACACCCCACTGTTTTTCACTTGGTCGTACATTTGGAAAATGGTCAAAGAGTGTATTTTACGGCGGATAACGTATTACAACGAGCTGACAGGCCTCCATCGACAACATTGACCAGCTTCTTTGAAATGTGCCAGAATAATGATTTTGCCCGAACCTGCTTTACTCCGAAATGCCAAGATATTATACCGGGAATCTATCGTCACATAAATTTCAGCGACGGAAACAAGGACAGCCAGTTCCAGGTTGCCGACAAGTATTTTCTACCGATGCACTAGGACGTCTTTACACAGTCCATCCCAGCCAAAACGAGTGTTTTTATTTGCATTTAATATTAGTCAATGTTCGTGGCCCAACATTATTGCAATATCTGCGAACTGTTACTGGTGTATTGTGCGGCACATACAGAAAAGCCGGTCAACGTTTGGGATTCTAGAGAATGACACTCATTGGGACCACACTCTCGAAGATGCTGTGATTTTGTCAAATGCTAAACATAGACAAACATGGTTTTCTATAATTTTGTCAACATTCTTCCCATAAACATCGATAGCTTTATGAAACAAATATAAACATCATATGGCCGAAGATATATTGCATCAGATGCATCTTAGAATATCGAATGCATATTTACAAATGAACGATGAAATTCACAATGAAGCATTAATATTAATCGAAGACATGTATTTAATGCTACCAACAAAGGATTAATACAATTAGGAATGACAACGCCCAATCGCCCAATGTAAGACGCATTTAATCAAGAGTTGAGACGTGAAACCCAATACGATTCCGAGGCATTGAGAGAAACCGTTCAAAGAAACGTTCCCCTTTTAAATCAGCAACAAAAATATACCTACGATACGCTCATGAAAGTAGTGAACGATGGAACTGGCTGATTTTTTTCTTAGATGCTCCCGGTGGAACTGGAAAACGTTTTTAATATCATTGATTATGGGAACGATTTGATCGCAAAATGGAATTGCAATTGCACTTGCTGCCTTGGGTATCGCAGCTACCTTGTTGAAAGGCGGTCAAACAGCTCATTCAGCACTTAAGTGCAACTTGCAATCTTTCGAGGAATTCTGCGATAGCCAAAGCGTTGCAGCAAAGCAAATTGAGCGTTTGGGCTGAATGCACGATGGCACACAAAAAATCTTTAGAGGCATTAGACCGTACGACGCAAGATTTACGAAACGACGAAAACCGGTTTTGTGGTGCGATGATTCTATTTGCAGGTGATTTTCGACAAACATTGCCAGTGATTCCACGATCAACGCCAGCCGAGGAAATAATGCATGATTGAAGTCGTTCGTTTCATGGAAATACGTCAAAACACTCAAATTAAATATGAACATGCGAGTCGAATTACAGAGCGACCGATCTGGAGAATTTTTTTTAAACAATTGCTCAACATTGGTAATGGCAAAATTCCTGTTGACACATCATCTGTATACATTACATTCCCCGCCAATTTTTCATCAAAACAGTGGTCCCAAACATCGCTCAAAACTACAAAAATCATATTTGGTTGAGCGAACGTGTTACATTGGTTGCAGAAAACCGTTGATGTCAATGAAACAAACATAAACAAGCCACGTCTTTATAACGGCACTCGGCTTGCGGTGAAGTAATTGAATAATGTTATTGAAACCACAATTTTGAAAGGGAAGTGCAAAGGTGAAGATGTTTTGATTCCACGCATCCTTATGATTCCGAACGGCATGCCATTCGACTTGAAATGGTTACAATTTCCAGTGTGTCTTGTACTTGTAATGTCGGTAAATAAATTGCAAGGGCATTCGTTAAGTGTTTGTGGCATCAATCGTGAAAATTCGTGTTTTTCACACGGCCAATTATATGTGGCCAGTTCCCTTGTTGGAAAATAATCATCATTATTTATTTACGTGCCAGAAAACAAAACTAACAATGTTGTGTATTAAAATGCATTCCAATAAACACTATGTTTTTTAATTATTCTTTTTTTATTATTTATGCCAGTTTGAATTGAATATTCATAGCTAAGATAGGACAAGGTCTGTCGAATCAGCTAGCAATAAAATAAAAAGTCGCATGAAGATGGCGTTTTAAATTTTTAATACATTCATTGCTCTGAATTTTTAAGACTTATAAATTGGTTATTCGATCGAGGATGTGTGTTTCCAAATAAAACATTGAATGGTAAACTTAAAACTGAATTTAGATATGGAATTATTTGAGTAATTAATACCTGCAGAAAATTTTATTAGATGACATGAAATATTATTTATTTGACAAAAATCACTCATTAAGACAAGGCCATAAAATGGTTTAATAGATTAATTTAGAATACAGAATGAAAGAGAAGAGACGTAATAAAATTCTGAAAATTTTGGAAAAAAAAAAGAATATATATATATATATATATATATATATATATATATATCTGGTACGTGTTAATATTTAAAACGAAACTTTTATTTCATGTATATTTTTAATATTTCATAGATCTATATTCGTGGCATCGTAACACGTAATGTATCTTTTCATACAACCATTAGTTCCTCGGATCTAAAATTGACTAATTACTTCTAGGTTTTGGGTTTTGGTGTTGTAGTAGAAATTGCACAGTGAATAAATCTCTGTCATTTGTAGAGACTTTGTTTTATGCCATCATAATACTATCAGTTTAAGATATGCATTTACGGCACGGGGCATGTTGCTAGTGGAGAAAAAGTTGAAAAGAAGTCTATAAAACGTATCAATTCATTTGAGGAGTTTACGCTCTCATATAGGGAAAATAATTTATGGTGAATTAGTCAGTTTTAGTAAGAATTCAAATTTAATGTTAGTGTAAAGTGAAAACCAAAAACAGTAAACTTTCAACTAGAATTTTCCTAACGGCAAAAGAGTAATAAGGGCGGTTTCTGTACAGCGTTTTGAGATGCATAAAGCAACATTCAATTTTTGCATTTACGTGATCATGAAATCTCAGCTGTGAGTCCATTATGATGCCTAGATTCTTGTCAAGTTCGACCGTAAGAATAGACTGCCCGTTTATGGCGAGCTTCAATCTTCCTGATCATGCTACTTGAGCCCTACTTCCCGTAATTAGAAATTATGATTTGGGGGGGTTTAATAAAAAGGCATGTTTCACGACCAATTCGAGATTTTTATGAGATCTTCATTAATATTTTTGCTCACTCTGTCTTCATTTCCCACACGAAAGGATTTTTGCGTAGTATCAGAATAATAATTAGTTTTAACGTGCTGTAAATTGCTCGAAATATCTGACGCATACAATGTGGAAAGTAGCGGCCCGGGGATTGACTCTTGCTTTACACCTCTAGAAATGACATGAACCTTAGAAGTACGAGTTTGATTACAATCGAATATTTTGACGTATTAATACCGTCGCTCAGAATAGTTTTTAAACCATTTACACGCGCATTTGCGATAAGCCGTATATTTTAATTAAGCCTTAATGGCTTAATTAATTGGTAAACTTAGGGAATTAAAACCACGTGAATAATCTAATAGAACGACAGCAGTATATACCCTCTATCAGCTGAGGATAGGATATAATTAGTAATAGATAGAAGTACTGTGGATGTACTGTGTTGACCGCGGAAACATGATTGGGTAAGGGGAAGTGCTTTGATGGATTCTAAAAATCGTTCAAGCTGATTACAAACTATTTTTTCTATAATTTCAATCAAAATCGGTAGAATGATATTTGGGCGAAGATCGTTTAATGACTGCTTGCTACTTTTCTTGCCTATTGAGAAAACAAGTGCTTTTTCCGTATCTCAGGATAGGTAGACGAGGTGGGCGACAGATTCACAATTTTGGTAATCATGGTAAGGTTTCGACATCAGTGCAGAGATACCATCCTCATCGACAGCTTCGGACTTTAAAAATACACAAAAAATACAAAAAAAATGAAAACGCATTTTTGTCTCAGCAAAACGTTGGGTATCATAAAAAATGAGATCAGCGTCAATAAAAAAGCGACTTGGTTTTAGACTCATATACACATATCGAATATATATACACATATCTAACATAGAGCCCGTCGTTGGAATAAAATCGTCTTTCCCGTAATGTGATAATAGTAATTTGGCACAGCTTGATTTTTTCGAAAATCTTCCGCTTATATTTAGAAAAATATAGTTTAATGTGGAATTATAAAAATTAAATTTACAGAAATGAAATGAAATTTTGGTAAGAACAGATAGACCGGGAAATGATTATGCATTAATGCGTTTAATCATTTTACGGTCTATCTGTTCTTACCAAAATGTGTAAGCGAGCAGAGCGTAACATTTTAAGGATATATTTAAATAGTATTTAACAGTTGGTGAAATCTTATATCGCTACAGGTTTCAAAAATATTTGTGGTGATATAATGTTTGTCTTTAACGAGTTATGATTTTATTGAAGGAATAAAGGTGGCTTTTCTATCTACTTCAGGGGCACGCGGTAGATAGAAAAGTAGTGGTTTGAAAGAGAGTTGGGTTTCTTGCACAATTTTTGATACGTTACTTTTTGGATTCATGGTTGTCCTCGTCTAATCGTTTTAATTACATCTGTATGAAGTGCATGTACATCTGTATGAAGTTTTTGTAAAAATTTTATTACCTGTCTGTATATACTGAATATAAAATATTTCTATCTCTGTATCTGTATAAAATACTAATTATCTGTATAAAATTTTATTAAAATTTTAATACAATTTTATACAGATTTATCAACGTTAATTTACATTACCGAATCGTCCACACTTTTCTTCTCGGTGTGTTTAAATATTCTATTGAATTAATTTATACTTACGATTCGATCTTACTCATGACGTGGTTTTAGGGTTGGGTAAGGATAAAAGGAAAATTAAAGAAAATTCGTAATTTATCTCTATAAATTTTTGACCTATGCGCGGGAAAACTGGGTTCCAAAATATTAACAAATTTCTGCATTTTAAAATTTTCTTCCGTTTGGTTGAAACAGGAGGGTGCCCAAATGTTCAGTAGAATAATATAGTTACTGAAACGGTTACTAATATAATTACTAATATTACATAATAATATAGTATTAGTATCTAATTTAATAAATTCCACAACCTAGTGAAGACTTATAAAACTACACATTTATTATGTTTCCTATAAAAAAAATAGATGTTGGTGCTAATTAGTTAAGTAGAATTTATTACACGGTGCCGAGAGATAATAGGAGAGTTAAGTATTAATCTTGACGATTTCTATTACAAGTGTTGGTTATGTCTCTAAAATACTAATACAAAATTCGTCCAGTAGCTTTTGCGTAACGCGCGCTATATTAATGAAATAAAAATATTATACAGATTTGTGAAATAAAAAGGAATTAACATTTCTAATAGTACATAATTTTCCAATTAGTATATTTTATAAATTTGACGAGTGCACCATTGGAAGAAACAAAATGTATTATTATCTAGATATTTGACAATATTTAAGTGTAATCCTTGAAAGTAATGCGCCTATTGAAAATATTATATTAGTATTTGAACGGATCAATGCATGGAGATGATTAAATTGCGAGCAGCCCATAATAAGTGTCGATCCTTGTCGTGCACATTAATTTAATTTATAACGTGTTATATAATATATGGAACAGTTGCTACACTTGTAATTAATTCCAGTTTGATATTAATAATAATATCCCTAATTGAGTTGTAAATTGAATTGTAAAATGCTGTCAATATATACATTT
Organism: Druceiella hillmani; assembly: GCA_039881145.1. Taxonomy (NCBI): domain Eukaryota; kingdom Metazoa; phylum Arthropoda; class Insecta; order Lepidoptera; family Hepialidae; genus Druceiella; species Druceiella hillmani. The sequence goes on along the minus strand of JAYKKI010000054.1, from coordinate 12,042,611 downwards.
ATATTAATTAATTATAATTAAAATCGAAAGGTGGAAGTTGGAATTGCGTGCCTTTTATGTCAATGACGTCGTAAATTTACATTTTGCGTTACGTATTATGATCGGAATCGGAATAAGAATGAGTAGCGATCATATTGAATGGGCGCATGTAATGGTATTCGATTATTTGTGAAATGAAGAGTGAGTATAATGGTAGAAATTACGATTCTTCATTGGTTTACAGGTTAAGTTAAGCAACGGGAATGAACCAATTTATTCTTCCACCGATTTCGATTTGCTGTTTGTATACGGTAATAGCTCATAAAATCATAAAAAATAGTACCATACAAAGTCACTGTTGACATCATAAATTCGAAAGTTGTCTTGCTTGTGTGTTTTTTCGTTACTCATTAACTTTGCAATCAACCAAGGAATCGCTTCTAATGGGTCTAATGTGATAACACAATGAAATGATCCCCGAGAGATATTTCGAAAATATTATTTGTTATCAGAGAGTATTATAATAGTATAATGCACATAATTTCTGATTTCAGAAATTGAATCTCGACCCGTCCTGAAACAAAGTTCTATTATTAAGACAGGTTAGTTGCGCAGTGAGCTGACTATACGACTGAGTCTGCGCGGAATGATACCTCACCGAGTTGTTCTCCTCCTACTGTTATTAAATGTCTCAATTACGCTCCGTTCGCCAAACAACGTCGAAGCCGGAGAAGGAATACATAAACCGGTTCTTCCATATTTTGCACATTTGACCCCTGTGTTCCGATTTCTGGTACAATTTGAATTACTGCCTTGCTCCCATGAATTGTGACGTGATAACATATAGTCTATAATATTCCTTAAATTTATTTGGCTTTTCTAATACAATGAGAATTTTTGTAATCGAACATGGAATTCTAAACATTAACGCGGACAAACATTTTTTTTCGCTTTATTTGTTATTATTATTTAGTTTATTTGTTTCTTGTAATAGAAATAAAAACAGCTGTCTTTAAAAACAGATTAAAAGATTTTATTTTTATTTTCAACGTTGTTAGTATTTTGAAGGTTAAAAAATGTACTTTTTCATCACCTCCAATTACATTACGATTATGAATAGTAAAACATTACTTCAGAAGATTATTATTTCAGAGGATATTTTAATCATATAAATTGAAGAGAAATATTAATAATAATAATAATGACATATTATTCAATATCGATATTATCTTAGAACCTGGACATATTATTCACTCGTGCCCCATTGTCGTGTTGGATTAGAAATATAGTTCCTCTTTTGTTTCGCTAACGCGGTCCTTTGTGCGAGTTCAAATTTACCTTTGTTAGAAGTAAGATATTTCTTTGTGAGCAAACTAGAAACGCTTTCACTAATATTAATTCACTTACTGTTAATGTCAGGTCACTTGTAGAAAAAGTGTTTTCTCAAGATTACTTTATTTTCTTCATTCTTCCTCTGTTCTCTTTTCTTATTAGTATAATAAAAGTAGTTTGTAATAATGTAGCAGTTTTCATCGCTTTTCGTTCAGAGAAAATAGAGAAATATTAGTAATTTCCATATTCCCAAATTGTCTTGCTCTGGGTGCACCCAGTACCGTGCATTGGAAAATAATTATACTGCATTTTATTATACAGGTAGCCCATTTACAGTGGTCCAAAATGTTGTTAGGTAGTATCCAAAATGTTGAGATAAGTCACTAGAAAAAAAAATTGTTACGCTAAAATCAATAGCTTAGAAGTTATGATTTTTTTATACTTTTATAAACATTTTAACTTCAGTCATAAAAATCACTTTTGTTGTAGTATGGGTATAGATCGTCAGCAAAAATTATTCTTTTAATTGAAGATCTCGGAATACCTGTGCATCTTTACTAGTGTACGTATTATAACGTATTTCTCGTAAGACGGCGGTCGGGATCATCTCGTTTAGTTTCTCGACCACGGAAACTAGGAACCACTCCTTGTAAAAACGAATTACGTAGTCTTGTAAAAACCTGGTGGTTTGGAAAAAACCAGTTTACTACTTCTGCTTGATTTTCAGCAAATTTGCGGCAGAATTTAGCAGCATCTCACGAAAAACCCCTTGCAACACCATAAAAATAATGCATCACGGCGTATTCACTTGGTGTATAAGGTGTATGAAGCTCACGTTGATTTTCAGCCATATGTACGGAAAAAACAGTTTTCGAATCACTAAGCACGCTAAATAGATCACGTCACACAAACCGAGTAGTCAGTTGAGCAATGATCAGCTCATAAATAAACAAAATCGTTAGGAAAACCGTTAATACGAGTACTATTGAATAGATGTAGTACGCGCAGACGACAAACAAACAATAATAGTTGAATACCGTTGTTGTTGGTTCAAATCTAGTAACTAGTCAAAGGAATTTTAAATACAAACGTAACAGTCGTTACAGGGTGTGTCGTAATAGGATGTGTCGTTCTGTTTTTGATACCTGCACAACATAAAAGCGCTCTGTCTAGCAGAGTCATTTTACCTGAACACATTTTGTGTATGTTAAGGCTAATAAATTCTGATTTTCGAACAATTTAGGTATATTTGAAAGATTCTTTTAAAGATTCTTAACGATTTTTTAAAGATTAGAATTGCGATCATGGCAGAAATTTCACATCTTGTGACTTAGTGATATTATGTTAATTTCTAAAGTTGTGACAATAGATACATCATTATGATTTTTTGTTTAGAATATTAACATATCCTAAAGTAGCTTTTAAGATCATAAGCATATCTCTAGCTGTACAAAGTTTTTCTCTTGAAAACAGAAAAAAATCAACATTTTCAACAAAAAAAATCATAAATTTTCTTAGATTTAGCGGAAAAGTTTTAAAAAAAGTGAGTTATGTGACTGAAGTAAATATTTTTCAAAAAAGTTAAAAAATGGTAGCTTATAAACTATTCATTTTTGCGAAAATGGCAGTTTTTTTTAAATGCCTTACCACAATGATACCTATCTAAAAACACCGTAAAGGGCTATCTACCTTGTATGTAAATATAAATGCAACATTAAATTTGAAAATAAAGTTTATAATAAAATGCATATCGCCATTCGGACAATTATAAAATTACATTTTAATGTACCAAAATTAAAATGGGTTTAACAAAAATAGATGTTGCTTTTAGTTAATTAAAAATCATTTTACTAATTAATTAAGTACTAGTAATATGAAGTAATAATATGAATAGTGTGGTATATTATTTCGGTAGTCAATCTTTAATCGGAGAGTTAGGCCCTCAACTTGTTTTTATAACTTATATAATAGGATTTTTTAATGAACACAATTAAACAAGGTGTCCGGTTATTTATTTATTGGTACTTTATTCTGTTGGGCAAGTAAATTAAAAATAATGAAATTTCATAACTATATTGCATGTTGTGAAAAAATTTAATTCTTTTTCGCCGATTTTTAATGGTGAGCAACTCAAGCTTACCCTCGTCGATCCGCACGCCACGAGTTAAAACACGGTAACGGAGAAATGGATAGAATATACGACTGAACGTGTGACAGCAGACATTCACAACTTGTGCGATAAATTAATAGAAAGTAGACCTTGTCCCACGAAAGTCAGGAGTTACCGATTGCCGATACACCAGCACCTAAAATAGTCATTCATCTGCTTCGCCCTTAGTGTCAACACCATTTCGTAGTCATTAAAAACACCCAATTAGTTCTAATTCACATTGATCTTAGACCTAAAGCGTATGAAGCATTCTAGGTGTAAGATAAAAATTAATTGCTCTTCCGGGAAAAAGCATAACATCATAATGGTTTCTACGATCTACGTTTTCTCGAAAAATTGACACATTACCGCTTGCAAGAACTGGCTTAAATAATGCACGCTAACTTATGTGCTTGAGCACGATCGTCATGGATATTTTTTGTCGCTTAATATATGAGAAGGATCCATCTTTGGATCTAAGGATCGTATACATGTTTGTCAGTGTAAACGGTTTGACAGTGGTGAGTAGTATTTTGATTAAATGCAAGGCCAGGTGCATGTCACTTGCGGATAATTATATGTTATAATATTCAAAATGTATAGCAAAGGACGAATGAAGAAAACACTTGGTAAATTGTACGTTAGGAAGGAAAAAATGTTTAAAAAAAATTAACGATAAATTATTAACAAATATTTCCAAACGAAATTTCAATATAATGTATGTATAGTAAATATTATAAGTAAAATATGTTGTGAAACGATTTAAAATTGAAAAAAGAAAGTTAATAAATTATTGTGTACCAAAAAACAACGTATCACAAGAAAACACCATTTTTCTTCAAGCGTGTTGAAATAATAAAAAATATTTAGTTTTTGTTCGGTATTGGATAATTATTAGATTTCGGTCAATTTCGGACAACTTATGTAAATAATGAATAAATGTTTTCAAACAAAGCAATTGAATGAATCTTTTTCGTATATTCTGTAACATTAGGATGTAAATTATTGCATATGGAAGACGAATGGCTAAATACGATTTCAACTTACTTCGAACGGTGGTGTTAAATAGCATCTTAATACGCTTAGTATCGCGAAATTCACGGACATATCATATAACATATATGCGGTGAAATGGCAGGCTGTTGCCCATAACTACATTGAGATTTCGAACATTAGAAACATGTGCGAGACTAGATTTTTTTGTTGAAAAGTAACGTTGGTATATCAATTTATGGGAATTTACTTAAGTGTAAAATACAATTTATTTTTATTGTGTACGTGGGTGTGTAGTAACTGTACCGTATATTTAAATTATTTTGAAGGAAAAATCATTAAGACGTTAATACTAGTACTCATCTTTTCTTCCCTGGAAAATACAAATAGATATACGACCTAAAATTTACACAAAAATTATATTGGTATAACTAAAATAGATAAAATAATTTTATATATTTTTTCACTTTTATTCAGTTCAGTAGGACTTAAAGCAAGCACTTATTTTATTTATGAAATTAAGCAAATACATAGGAAAACTAATATGATTGTCATAAGGATTTCTGCTTCGAAAAGCAAAAACAATAACTCTTTTAATATCATTCAAGTGTCCATCCGTCTGTCCATCTATAAAAACTATTATTCTTAATCGTTTGCGGAAGAAGTTTGAAGTTTGACATGGAAATTAACTATTTTAACTCCCATATATTAAAATATTTAGCGCTCAAAAATATTCATACGGAAATTTTAGAGGGGGCAATAAAAAACTTAATTTTTGACTGTTCCAGTATTTACCGGAATATGGAAGCGACAGGAGAGTTCCTTTCGTTTAGTTAATAGATTAGATCGTAATAAGCTTTTTAGTCACAGCCCCGAAATTTTTACGCAGAAGAAATCCACGCTTTACCTATCCGTTGGCAAAGGGTTGTAGATAGCAAAATGCGCGAGAGTAACTAATATTGAATTATGATTTAAAAATAGAAAAAAATTTTGCAATTAAAACGCTCAATACTTTCCAACCAAACAAATATTGATTTATTTCTTTGAATGAGTTCACGTAACGACTTATTTTACATGCGAGTCTAATTCAGGGTTCACGAAATAACATCACATTTAAAGTGTTTTTCTCGGTTAATTCGATTGGATTACCCAATGTCACAAAAATGAATATAATAGAAAGTATGTTTACATCAATTATTGTTGAAACGATGAATATTGTCTCACGAGGACAATATTCACCGTATCAACAATAGTATTAAAAAGATTTGCGATAAAGAGCTGGGCTATATTAATCAAAATTTTATTTTTGACTGAACTTAAATACGCTTATATAGTCTTTTGATAACACAAGTACCTTATGAAATTTGAGAATTTGATATCGTATACAGACAAAAATAATTTTATTAAAATTTGATGACTTTTTTTGTCAATGCGTTAATAATTTTATTAATCTTCAAATATAAGCATGGGCGAATATTGAATCTATTAATTGATTTGTTCCTAGTTCGGTTCTACTATTTTTGTATAATATAAAGTACGTTTAATTTTTGAAGTAAAGTAAGGCAATGTATATACAGAGCAAGTGAGCGTATTGGCTTATTTAAAAACTTGATTGTCGATAAAAGGAAAGACAAAAATTAAGTAAAAGGACGATGGTGGATGAAGAACAATATAAGTTAGAGAAGGAAATGTATTTCAAATATTGTTGCATAAAAATAAATGAGTGCATTTCAAGTGAGACCATTATTTGAATGACTTTTACTGAATTATATTATACAGAATTTAAAACATAGACATTCGATAGCAATGCAATGCCTAAGAAAGTGTAGTACGTAGATAAATAATGTTGAGATAGTTTGGCCGTCTTGAGCGTAGAAAGAGTACGCGGAAGAGATGAGTGACAAAAGTGAATGTGGAAAACTAAGAAAGTCACTAATAAAATAAAATGAGAAATATCTATAAGATATTTGTATGATGTAATACTTAAAATATATGAGAATGAATAAAGTGAAAAAGATAGATGAGACACAGTAGAATAAGCCAGGGAGAGTTATACTCGTAGCTATTTCAATATAAAAGAAATTTCAATAAATCATATGACCATTCAAAATAACTTATGACACGTGGTGTGAGGTAGCCTCTGCAGGTTTATAAAAAATAATTAATGTTTTACTAATTTCACTCAGATTATAATTAAGTCCCAAACAAAGATGACCATAAATTTAAACTGTTTAAGCGAATCGTAAATCGCATATGTATATTACCAATATGTAGGTTGATGATGAACTCGCACGTCACTCTTTCTCAATTTGGCAAATTAATATCTTTGTACTTAAATAAGGTAGCAGAATCTCACAATAAGATTGATGTAACAAATAAGTTATGAGATGAATTTATTAAAACTAAAAATAAGAGGCTTTCTTCGGGTTTCAGTGCATTATTACAAGTTGAGGAAGCTTGTGAAAGGGTAGAACTGTGACAGCTTGATAAAAAATTATCTATGGAGACCTATTGCATTATTATCACGAAATTTTTATAAATTGGTCTAAAAATAACCAAATTTCACCATTATTCCTCATTGATACGGCGTACGTACAAAATAACTTGCATTGCTATTTTAAAGTGTTGCAACACTTTAATGAATCACATATAAGGCGAAAATGGAGCTTGGCTCCAGATTTGTAATAAGTTTCGTTTCGCGCAAATAAATAAATATAATACAAGCAATAAATACTTATGTGCTGATTCATGTTAAATGGAATTATTAAAAATTCTACAAAAACCCCCTCGAGCAATGAAAAACACAACACCTAAAGCGTATTGGAATGTATTGAGCCATCTGGAGAAAAGTAGTGACATTGGATAGATTTCTGTTTTATTTGGGGAAACAATTTATCTAAGAAGAAGGTTTGATATTTGAATTGAAAAGATTATAGATGTCTTATTAATTTTATTTTTAATCTGTAGCTACACAGTTTTGGTTATTTATTTTTTATTAATAATAGTCTATTTACCGCATAATAAAACCGTGTGAATTGTTTTCATCCTGAATGTTTGCAGCTTCCAATCGAAAGATATTATTTAAGAATTATATTCACGTAGATCCCCTTTTCGGGGTCCATAACGAAATATTGATATCTATTATTATTTCGTATTCATCGTAGTCTTATAATTTCTATGGTTTCTATTACGCCAATGTGCATAAAAGTTTAGACAAATAGATGCTTCAGATATAAAAAAACGTATTTCTAATTTTTTTCTCCCGAGTACACTATCACCCTGTTGATGTCTAAAGGCTTGCGAAATAAAATGAGGATCCTTTCACTATTTCTTTTTTTTTAAAGTCTCCTTTCTAAAATAAAAAGTTTTAAAGTGATTTCCGATAATATTTGAGTAGAAGTTTCTATTCAGCTTGTTTATATTAACTTGCGTAAACAATTAGAAGACCTGTAGGTAAATATGGAAAATTACCTTATGCATACTCTTATACCCACTTGTTCGATTTTGTAAAACTCTCTCAATTTGCAGTTGTATTTATTTATTGACTGCGTAAAAGTAATTAAAATGCTAGTGAATCTTTGTTATACATACCAACTATGCGTATATCAATAAACTTCCTTTTGTGGACATTAAATATATCTTCTACTTATTAGTGTACGTGGAAACCTATAATTATAATTACTAAGCTGTTAGAGACCATTTATATAGTCATAGTAATTAATTAACAGTTGCTCGCCCAAAGTGAATTCCTATGGGTTTTGCCGTATTTGATGGCATTATAATATCTTCGGTAGTAATTTAATATTTTCCAAGCGCGAGTCAAGCATATTCACGAACGCTTTCGGAAAATCATATCGTGGGTTGATGTTTCCATAAGTATCGTGAAATTAAGGTTAATTATATTGTTGTATTAAATTAGGTATTCACTATAAATAACGGTGCTGAGTTATAACATCACATGCGATGTCTGTCGAGTTTTGAAACAAGTGTCAAAAATTCAGAGTTTCACAAATATTTTCATTTGGTGAATCAATTGATCGGATACGTTAACCAATTATTGGTTACTGGGGCAATTTTTGATAATTCTTCATTTAGTTTGAAAAATAAAATAATTTTATGGAATTAGTTAGTACTCATAAAATGTACTATCACATTTTTATTACTTTATTTAAAACTTACGCTGATGGAGAAAATGGTATTTTTCTATATATTCTTGTTTGGGGAAATGGTTCACTTTCATCCGCGTTAATACAAAATGTAAAAAATTATAAAGTATCACGAATGTAGAATCAGTTTTTTAAAATTTCATTCTTTGTTTTAAGTTAAGTCCTTTCGCCCTAATTTTTTTTGTTGAAGTTGGATAAAATTTATTTTCACAATGAATGTGCTTTAAAAATTTGATTATAAATATAACAATATCTGTTTTTACAGAAAAATGTCAGGAAGTTGTTATGAATAAAACATTTTATTTATTAGTCCTCCTATTAATAGAATATTTAATATAACTATGAAATTAAAACTTAAGAAGCCAAATCAACGTATACTTAAATATTTGCAACAAAACTTATTTTTTAAGTATTTTAACTTAAAGAAGCTGACACAATTGTTCGATGGAGAAGTACAAAAAACGTGCTAAGTTAAAAGTTCAACATAGGTGCGAAAATAATTTAAGAAAGTGACTTATTTTCATTATCGACTTTTAAGTACGATCCGAACAGTCGAAATAAATAATTGGATACGTCATTTAACAAAATCGACACAGGTTGACAAATAAATGATTGAATGCATATATTTCTAAATAAAAAAACTTGGTAGATACAACCAGAAATAATTTCAAAGTAAATTTATTTACCTATTTTACATGACTTTTAAAATAGTGGTAAAGTTATTCTCCTTACCGCCTAAAGGAGATGGTTTTACCGAAGCGTTAGTGACCGGAAGTAATGTCTAAATACAGGCTTACTGCCAGATGGTCGATCGTAGCGTGCTTTAAAACAACCTTAACATCTACGAAGCGATGGCTGGCAGTGCCAGCCCAGCGTTACAGATGTAAATTAGTTTACGGTTGTTTTTGTTACTTGAGCAACACTGAGATGAGTTTTAATTAGTGTTTTCTTTATTATATATATACACATCCATTGGCGTCTAATACTGAAGTATGATGTTAGTTATATTAGTAAATATTAGTTGGTCCAGGCGCATGTGGCTTATTTCGATTTTAAGAAGACTTTTGATCATGTTGATACTAACTTCCTTTTCACCGAAATGCTGGAGATAAATTTATCTTTTAAGATAGTGTGGTTCGTTACAAGTATATTTAAAACTTGTGTGTCAATTACTTTACTGTAAACATTTTAGTGCAAAGTTCAGTAGAAGTTAGCTTAATTGTGTGATATCTGTGAATAAGGTAGTATAAATATTTTCTATTATTATTTCTTACCGATTATTTCCTGGGTATATTATATTTTTATTCTTTGTAGGTTAGAAGCTACATTTTACTCATAAAAATGGGTTTCTTGTTAAATGAAAAGATTACGTTTCCTGTTTCATTTAGAAACTTCCCCAAAGTAAACACAGCCAATTTTTATCTGTAACAAAATTTACACATTGTATCTCCTTTAGACACAAAGTTTTTGATATTCAAAATTATTTCCAGCTAAAAATTATTTACGCAATTGTAGAAATAGGTCAAATAAAAACCAATAAATTTCGTAATTGAAAAAACCTACCGATAATTTTATTTTTACTAGAAATCATGAGAGCACATAAAATGTTTTTAATAAAACACAAAGTATATTTGTAGCTGGAACCGGTTACAATTAAGTAATAGGAAGAATTTTACATAGTATGAAAAGAATTTGGGTAATCTTTATACTTACGTATTATGAATCACTTTTAGTGATTGATAATAAGTAAGTCAAAATGTTCTTTTATACTTCAGATAAAATAAGATGTCAATAAGAGGCTATCTCAAGTAATTTATTTCTCAAATCCATTCAGGTTGTCGGAAAATATTCTGGTAAATTACTTAAAGCATAAAAGAATTAACAATGTTGCCCTTTATAGTTAACGTAGGTGAATTGCTTTCACTTTATGGGTGAATTGATTTCTTTCTAAACGTAATTCGATCCTAAATTTCAAACTCTTGCTCAAGTCTCGAAGAATATGGCGTATGATATATCTCACCAGAGAGATCATAATCCACCTTAATTAGGCGATAAACCTTATTATCTAATTAGGCTTCTGGTGAATAAAACTTTATTATTTTACATAAATTAGTTAGGTTTGCCTGGTTAGGATTAAAAGATAAATAGATGCGCTAAACCATCCGTTTGTGGTCAAATATTATAAAGGACAAAAAGAGATATTAATGACTTAATGCACCGACGGCTAGTTTACAATCTTTGTTTTCTTAGATTTGGAATTGGGAAAAGTTATGATTGAGCCCTTCATTGGCTATATTCCTTTTATTTTAACATAACAAGATGTATGCTTGTGAATGTATATTTTTTAAGTGAAACTTTTAGTAGTTTATTAGTAGATAAATTATTGGTTTTCTTCCACATAGTCTGGTACTTGCTACTGTGTCCTGTATCATTATGCATTCAATACTGTCATTGCTACGCCGCGACACAAGTCCGAAGAATTTAATTATACCAATTTGTAAAATATTGGACAAACGTTGCCTGATACCGAGTTCCTGGAGCATGGATGTATGAGTATGGAGCTCGGTTTATAACAATTTTCTCTAATCCCACATTTCCGTCTTTCTTTTTTCTCTCGTTTTCACATAGTATCCACATCTCTGCGGTGTAGAGGAAAAAAGGGAACACTGATGTTTGCACGAGTTATGTTCTCATTATTTTCGTGATGTTCTTCTATATCTTTCTTAGATTATAGCTGATCCAGTAATCGCAGGTCGTAGCAATGAATTAAAAAAAAGTAGAAATAATACTATATCAGGTAGTCTAATTTAGTTCTGAAAAATTAAACTAGCAGCCGTCAAAAACCTTTTGATTTTGTCAATACATTATTAGAAATTAATGCTCCCAAGTAGATGTACGATCGAATCACCTCGCAATTCTTTAAAACATTCGCCATTATTAGACATTAAAGTCCCCAAATAGACATTTCATAAATCATTGCCTAATAGCGATTAATTTTTAAACTGAATACAAGAGTGATGTATCCCATCTTTTGCTTTTGACGAATACTAGTTATGAATAAGATAATATCATCAGCATATCAATATTTTGAAGTTTTTGAGCCACCGATTGTAATTATGTCTATCCAGTTCTAAAGAGTTATTTTCAATATAAACACCATAAAGATGTTAAGTAGAGGCAGTGAGATTAAATATCCTTGACGAACTCCTGTACTGAGGTGGAAGTAACTCAAAATTACATCGCCTATTTCGACTGAAGCTGCTCTATTTTCATAAAGATGCCTATGTAGGTATACAAGGTATTTTGGCGTACCCAATTTCGAAAAGTTTTGGCCATTTACCTGAATCAAATGCCTTGGAAAGTTAACCAATCACATATGGGTGGGCTTGTTTGATTCTCGGAATTTCTTTACTCTTCTAAAACTCTGTCCGTTCGGGTGCAACTTCTCTGGATGAAAAGGTTTTCAGACGCTCGTTTAAGATATGCACTAAGATTTTGCTTACACGAGAAATTAAAGCAATAAGGCGGTAATTATTGCATAAACCTCTTATTTGTACTGGAATAAATCAGCGTGTGAACATTTCAACCCCGTGTTGTGTCGAGACTGATTGTCTCAATCATTATCTATACATGTAATAAAATTTTAAATGATTGAATTCTATAAGTGGAAAATATTTTATAAAGAGTGATTGATTTTGCGTATAGAATGATAGTAGAAGGCAGAAAACCTGTTTTTAGTATTTTTATCCATCTGCCTGCACGTGTGTTAATTTGTTCTTTAATCACCCAAAATTTACTGCACGGATTTTGAGGAATTTTGGTATAGTAATTGTACTTTCTAGCAATATATAGGATACCTTTTGTGTGAATATTTCATGTATAAAACCAAATGACTTGGTGAATATTACGATGTTGGTACTGCTATCATCTGTTAGCATTTGTAGTTAAATTTTTATTCATAGAATTCAGAGAAAATAAAAACGTAAATAAATTTCAATTAACTTTCCTTATACCTGATTATCTGCGAATGAGGTCACGTCAGCACAGCTAGTGGAAATATTCATATAATTTTATTTGTTTTCAGGTAATTGACATATGACAGTAAGACCTCAAAATTATTATAAATCTATTTTGAAAATTATTGTTTTTCCCTTTCCAAAGTGTTAATATAACATCATTTTTCCAGAGTGTTAGTATAACGCCATTTTAACAGCAAAAAAAATAATTTTTACAATTTTGCAATTTATACAATTTTTGAGAACGATTTTTACCAAAACTAAACGGTAAATAATTTTTCTTTTTTTTCAAAATGTTATATTGATTTAGTTTTTTAGATAAATTGGTCGATGCGTTGTTAAAAAAATTAAGCGAGGTGAAATTTTTTTTTGTAGAATTTTTGAGAGCGATTTTAACCAAAACTAATGGAACTTTTTAAAATTTTTTCCGAATGTTAATATGACATCATTTTAATTTGTCCTTATTTTTTAGGCAAATCGTTCTATAGGTTTTTTAAATAAAATGAAAAGTGTGGTAAAATTTCAACTTTTGTATGTCAGGTACATAATACATAATACAGTTGATTGTAGAAGTTTTGGGGCGATTTTTTAAAGATTAAAAGTGTGGTGAAATAAATATTTTTTCTGTAATGCTAATTGTACAATTTTTCAGAGCGATTTTTACCAAAACCACACGGAAAATTATTTTTAAACTTTGTATTATACTCTTTATACATACATGGTCCTCACAGTTTCATTCGCGTGAAATTTGGAATAAGAAAAGCTATTAGAATTGTTTTCTTTTCTCCTTCATTTTGCACTTTATGCCCAATAGACTATTACCATACCAAATTTCATCAAAATCTGTTTAGTAGATTTTACTTGATTGATGTACAAATTAACTAACAAACAGATAGACAGAAATTCTAAAAACAGGTTTACCATCCTTTAAACTAAATCAATCACTATTTTTAAAATATTTCCTGTCTACATATTTCACTCGGTTACAATTTTTTTAAAAATAGTATAGATAATATATTTTGATGTTTTCATAGGAGGAGGAAAATCGTTAAATGAATTCCAATAATTTAAATAATACGCTATGAATTACTTCACCCTTTGTTTAATGTTAAATTTTGTATGAATTTATTTATCAATGAATATTAAAAGTAGATTATGGAAAATGTAATAAATTACATCTACACAATTCACGTGACTGTAATTGGTAAATATTTATTATTTTAAAAAGGCATTTTACTATGAATTAATTCTAGTTTGCACTTAAAATAATTCATATTTTCACTAATTACACGCTGCTTTTTGATTCTGAATAATTCTGTCGATTGGATGTTAATTTTTCTCTCTATAAAAGTCTTTTTAGAGTCGACTTTATTCGTAAGATGAAAGAAATTCGTTGGAGTGGAAAATGCCGAGAAATTTTTGTTCGCCTCTGAACGGATTTTTAACAGTTAATTTCGTTCAATATTTGCCTTCTCACACTACCACTTTCATCTAAATTTTAAAATCGAACTTCTTATTTCATTTTCATATTCTATAAATTTTCCATCGTACAGTTCGCTAATTGTTGGACGAATTGTAGACGAGACGATGACTCGATGAAACTAGTATTCATGTTTATATCTGCGAAGATTCTATATAAATACGTTAGAATAAAGTAAATAATTTATGGTTTTCAGATTCATAGAAATTCATATTAAGTACAAAATCGATTTACAACTTCGTTATTGGTTGTTTTCCGTTGATTCCTGCAATATACATAGGTTGGTACACACTACGAAATATACTACGAGTGTTGACATATACGCTTGAACTTTTTTCTTTTTAATATGCCATTTTGTTCTTACGATAGAAACCTATTTACTTATTTTCAGCATTGTAACTGAATTCTTATAAGCGAAAATTTCATAAAGTTTATATTCATTATGTGACTTCACTCATCATGTGCCATTACGATAGTGACTTATTAAATACGTGGGTGACACTTAAGTGGACATTTAGTCCTTAAGGGAGTGAACAATTCTATTTCAATTTTTGAAATAGTCCTCTTCATAATACTTTTTTTGTTATTTGTCCCATTATTTAGCCCAAATTTTAATATGTTTGTGCTATGTATATGTGGCTTTAATGCGTGAAAAGTTTCACAATATAATATTTCATGATTTTCGTTGTAGTCGAAGTCAGCAGGATTGTGATACTAGATTTTAAAAGTCTATTTAATACAGGAAACACTTTCAAAAGTAAAAACTTGGATTCAGTGTTTGTCAATTTAAAAAAATAATATGGATTTGGTTTTTCACATAGTTTAATTAGCTAATATATAAAATTTTTATAATTTTACCAAAAGGCGTTAGATACTAGTTTTCTGATGATTTTAATATTTAATTTAGAATCATTTCGTAAAATTATGATTTATATTTATTTGAATGTAAGCGCGGGCAAAATTTAGTGTTAAATATATCATTAATGTCAATGTAGTAACGACGCTAATTAAATGACGGAGTCCAGTATAATATTATAAAACTTGAAGTTGATTTCAATGACTTTATAACCCCTTTGGATACTGTAAATAAAAACTTGCTGTCCAATAATAGTTTTCACTACTTTTAAGAAAATTAAATGATCTTCGGTGAATATAATTCAGTATTTTGCTTGGAAGGCTTTGAACTCGTTTGCAAACTGACTGTGCGCTAGTCCTATTGTCTGTTAATACAACTCATATTGGGTATGGACGGGTGCGAACAATAGAGCTGGGGATATTTGGTATCGTATGTAGCTGGGAGGTAAATATACAGGAAAATACGCTCAATATTTACAGGAAATGTACAAAGATATTTTCTTGGATCATGGCAACAGAAATATGCTATTTCCCAACGAGATGAAGTTTTTCATCACACATCCATTTGAAGCATCTCCGTACGTTTAGATGTTTGAAACTAATGTTATTATTATTTCGAATATCTGACATGATTTACATTTGATAAGCAGGAGTTATAAGTTTGATATATAGAGGAAATAAATTCTTGGTAATGTTTGCATAAAACAGATATGCAAATAGAACCGCATACTATCATAATGAGTTGCAAGATGATCAAGAGACGAAAGGACATTATAAATGCGATAAGCAAAAAGTATTTTATTACTTACCAATGACGTGACTTGAAGTTAAAATCAATGTTCATTTAACAGGCACGCCTTACTCCATTTGTAAGCGAAATGTGGTCGAGCTAGAAGCACGATACGTTAGCTTTGTTATAAAAATCCTACACGTAATGTACCAACTATTCCCCAAACATTCGGAATGGAAATTAAAGAGCAAAAGTTAATGGAAATCTTATTGTGAAAAGAGAATTGGTATCAACGAAATTAAATTATCTGGTAGATTTCAAAGCTTTACTATTATAATTAAACAGGACCAGTTTTCCTGAAAGTCATTCTGTGACTCATGCATTCAATTACAAATGGTCTTTTATTTTTTTTTTCGTTTTGCCTCGAAATGCTCTCTAGAAGTTATTAATAACTTCCCATGTCTGCGTTGTGCTGATTGTGTGTTGGAATGACGTTACAAATGTTACTATGTGAAATTTTATAAACATTTTTATTTTGTTTTTATATATAGAACGTATTAGGTACCAGGTCATTAAGTGATGAAATGGATATATGGTAGTTGTTTTATTCATGAATTACCTATATTGTTAGTCTTTCTTTATCAGTTAAGACTTTCCTATGTGCATATTATGGTTAAGGTTATTTAATTAGCTGGTTTACTTTGAATGTGGTTTTTAAAAAATTAATGTTTTTAAAACAAAGATAATTTTTTTACGAAGGAATCTTTGTGTTATTATTTTTAGAAATAAAAACATACTTTTCTTTCTTTAATATTCTCATAAAAATTTGAAATTATAAATACTAAATATTGTATACAGTATCTGTACATTGTAATGTCCTGAACGTATTTATATATATATATATATATACATATATATATATAATGTATGTAGTATATTTATATATATATATATATATATATATATATATATATATATATATATTGTATGTAGTAAATAAAGCTTTACGTGCATACATTTATAATTTCGTTAGTATTTACTTTCATTTGATAGAATTGACAATAAAATAGGTGCAATAGGAGCAATATTATAATATATACAGTATAATAGGTGCTATAGAAAAGGCTATGAGTATAATGTGTATAGGCTTGCTCGTTGTTTTTCGGCTTGTAAATTCAATCTGTAGGTTTTCTATTCCATAGGTATCTGTTATTTTTTTCTCTTTCTGTAGATTGCATTGATCTTGCAAGTAAGTTTACAGACATCCTTGTTATGCGTGATTTTTAAGAAGTTTTACTTTCTTTCGGCTGAAAAAGACACAAAAAATTTCTTAATAAAATATATCCAGTTAACAGTTTAAAAAAATGATTTGAATGGTTTAAAAAAATGATTGAAATTGATCAATTATAAATGAAGTATGTTACATCCATATAATATTAAACTAGACATTGCGTTATTGTCTCGATGTCAAAATTAAAAAAAATATATTCATAGACACTTAAGAGAAAAATGAAGTGTTTTATTTCGAATAAAATGTTAAAATCCTTGAACATTGAACATTTTATTTCGAATAAAATGTTAAAATCCCATGTAAAGGCTCTCCCGTAAGTCATGGACCAAGCTATGACTATGATAATGACAAAATTTACTCTTATTAAATATGACTTATTTTATGAGATATAGACATTTTAAAAATGAGTGAAAATCACTACTCTGGATCGATATTTTGGGTGTCATAACTAGAACAATCAGGCTTCGATTGTTAATTTCGGATAATAACATTTTACAACAACCAAAACGGTTTTTCACAATTTTCGTCACCCAGCTTTGTCTGCTTATGCTGAGAAAAAGAAAGTGTACTAATAAGAATTGTCAATTCTATATATATTTAAAATAAAATTGGTACATGTAATGTAGAAATTACAGTAATAAAAATTTTGCTGTCTTGAAATGTAAAAAAATATATTCACCCTTAATTAAAAATTGCACCCATTATGAGTAATTATCCTATATTTCAAATTTCACTTAATTGTATTTATCTTAAAATCTTTTCAATGAAATCTATTAAATAGTCCCGAAAACAATAAAATCAATTTAAGGTTAAAAAATTTAACAATTTCTTAGAAAAATAAATTTTTTATCTTTTTTATAACTAATTTTCAAATTGTCTATAATCAAAGCAATAAAAGTAATTTAAGGTTAAAACAATTTTAATTAAGGTTAAGAACGTTAAAAAAATTTGCAAAAGTTGTTGCCATTTTTTATTTTTTTTTTAAATGGTGCCACGTCAGTAGTAAGAGCAATACATACGTGTTTATGAATAGCTTAAAGAATATTTTGAATTTTGAAAAAAGCCGGCAAGATCATTTAATTTTTTAATATTTATAAATCGTTTAGATTTAAATTAAAAGTCTGTCATGAAATTGTTTTATGGGTTGTGGTCTCTGAATCGTAAACAATACAACAATGTTTGCGACAATTTGTATTTTTAAAAATAGACGGCAGAATTGAAATGATAGTGATGTATAAATATGTACACAATACTTAGGTATATTTATTATTACGTACTTACCTACTAATCTTAAATTATTATTCAGCAATCCATTAGTATGTCAGATAAAAACCTTAGTTGTATTCGTTAGACCCAAAATATTGACCCAGAGTTATGATTTTCACAAATTTAAAAAAGATGTCTTTATATCAAAAAATAACAGATTTTTATTAAGGTAAAATTTTGTCAGTAACCTAGCTTGGCCTATCGTCCTTTTTCGGTTGGTCCATGTCTGGCGGGACAGCCTATATAGTGTGCATATCATCAGTAAATCTTGAGAGATATACAACAAGAAATATGTTCTCAACCTTATTTACAAAACTAATTAACCTAGAATAACGGAAAAGTAGGGTTTTAATTAATCCATACATAGGTTTTAGGACTCCAAATTTTTTAAATACGCACAATTTTTTTACGCCTGTGAAAGAAAAGTAGTCAATATATTTAGTTGTTATCAAAAATGTATACTTTTTCAATAGGCATTTAAATAGAAGTACTGTGAACTCTTAAATATTTAAAAGCGCCTAAATAAATGTGGAACTCCATTCATACTTGACACGTTTTTTATAATTATTTTATAGTATTTTGAACTCATTGTTTTGGGTTCCGTACATCAAAAGGAAAGAAGCGAAACACTTATAATCCATGCGCTCCTCCGTCTGTCTGTTGGTTATAGACGTTTTCCCCCGATAATCCACGTTTCATATTTTTATGTCTCTCAGTCAAATTCCAGCATCATTCATTAAGTCGTTTAGGCGCGTGGAATACTATTTGTAAGAAAGATCTTAAATTTTTGAATCATAAAAAAATGATTAATTCTAAACATTAGTAGGTTGCCTTAAACTATTCTCATGACTTAAGAGTTAAACGTATTCTCTATTCGAAATTTTTGTATACACCGCTCAACGTATTTATGACGCATAATTATGATAAATTCCAGCGCTTAACCCTGCTGACAATGGTCATAATTACGCGTTCAATGAATAACAATTCATTCGGAATGCAAATGTATTTATGAATACGCAATGTCCAATTCAGGCATCGGTCAGTGTTCAGACTAGCTTTTGTTAATGTTCAATTTGAAGCCGGGTAGTGACGGGACCGCCGGGAGGATGCTTCTCATCGTTTGTGTGTATCATGAAGCTTGTTCTAATTAATTATTTGTATGTGAGCCATTTTATAAAAGTTAGTTTTTAAGGTTATGCAGATCCATGTTTTCAAACGATATGAGACATACTTTGCTTTCTGTCATCGAAGAATATATTTTAAGACAATATATAAATGAAATTTGGGGACGAAATTGTAGCAAAACATTTTCTTTGTATGGTGGTGTTACGCTCTCAATGTGTCCCCTTTGTATTTATAAACCTCAAGAACTTTAACTGTGCGTACATTATCAAAAGTGAATTTTTATTAGTTTTCATACACCTTCACTAAGTTCTCTGTATGTGCCTGTGTGTAACAAAGTAACGAAATTTTTACAATTAATTTTCATCCACTTCCAGACGTCCGAATTATTTAAAATTTTGCATACGTATCAATAATCGAAGACAATACAATAATTTAATTAAATAAAAAAGTTACTTTTTAGTCTGAGAGCAAAAAAGGCTAAATAAATAAAAACAAAATTATAGAAAAGAAACTTAAAAATACGCTTCTATGGCAATATAAACTAAAAATCGAAAATAACCTTAGATGTAAAAATTTTGGTCAAGAGTGAATGGATGTCACTGACGATAAAAAAATTACCTTTCATGTAAAAAAATGTGGGTTTGTCTCGACTTACATTTTCATAATGAGTCCATCTTTATAAACAGCTAGCGATAAAAAAATTTACGACAAGTGATGTCAATCACCTCTCGCTTTCTTCTACATGAAAGTTTAAATAATTTTTAATCATCAGAGACATCTTTCGTTCTTGATCAACATTTTTTATTTATATTCAGTATTTTTCGATTTTTTAGTTCATAAAAGCGTCTTTTTTAGTTTTTTGAACTATAATTTTATTTTTACTTTTTTAGCCTTTTTCGTTATCAGACAAAGTAGTAATTTTATTTTTTTTCTATACATAAACTGATTTTCCCACCAATCATCTAATTAATTAAAATAAGCCTACAACTATCCAAACTGTAAGGCTGTGTCATACGCACAGAAATAACGACTTCTAAAATATTCTGAATTTAAGTTGTTCGTAAAGTTTTATAAAAAATATTGTAGTTTCATTATTTTTTATAAAACTAACTTCAGTTAATATATTCAATTTAGAGGTTTTTCCTTAAAAATTAGAGGGAAAAAGTGGCATGTGTAATATTCTCTTAAAATTAATAAAGAAACCGGTTCAGCAACTTTTTAAGTTATCACCATATAAGTATATATCTGGCATCTGTTGTCCTGTTACATATTTCGTTCACATAAGAAAATATATACCCTAAAAATAATATAAATGCAAATTTTCGAACGGAAATATTTGCGAATGGATATTTTAGGTTAACATAAAAGCTAATTATACCCCGAAATCTAAAGTAATTTTTGAGCGAAATCATCCACTTTTTGTGATGTTCATTTGGCTACCACTTCATCAAGTAGTATTTTCAGTAAAAAATGTTTCACATTAGCATGTACTTCCGTATCCCAGAATATTGTTAATATTTATATTAAAATATTGAAGCAAATATATAATTTCTCAAAGATTTATGAAATTATGTTTTATGGTGGTGTCGAAATTATCATGGGATGAGTTGGAAAAAAGTTTGCGGAATTTTCTTTTTTGTGGAGTTGGAAAATTAATCTTGAATTTTTTTTTCATTCAATCCACCGCCAGTTTTTAACTATTGGACTAATTTTCACTATCTAAGAACTTAACTTCGCTTTTGCATTAGTCTTTTTTTATGCCAAGTTTCATTCTGATTGAATGAGGTACATAGTTTTCAGAGTACTTACAATTAACACACACACACACACGCACACGTATGTATATAAATATGGTGACCTTCGATTTAGTGTCTGAGGACCAGGATTAATTAGAAAGTCCGCAAATTCGAGATTCCTGCCATATTCACCTGATCCTTTCCATATATATATATATATATATATATATATACACACATATATATGTTTATATATATATATATATATATATATATATGTATATATATATGTAATATAAATATATCAATATATTAATTTTACAACTTTTATAACGGAAAATATTATAGTTTTAATACTCAAACGTGTGAATTTACTAAACTACATTTATACAGAAACAGGATACAAATCAAACTGGAAGTAATTTTATAAAGTCGAATAAATAACCGTTAGGCGCGGTTATTTATTCGGCTTTATAAAATTACTATACTATATTTACAGGAGCGGCTACGCAGATTGCATTTTGTGAAGAGTGAGAAATACATTTCAGCTTTCAGTTTTTATCAAGCCATTTACGTAGATTGGACGTAAAATGTTTAAAGCGTTACAGCTTCAAGTGGAAGCCGGACTTAATCGTCGTACACGAAAGCTCAACCCGTTCACGACTGTGAAGCCGATAAGGAGTTCTCTCTTACATCAGCCTGCTCAGAGCAATGATACGTTTACAAAAATGGAGCGTAGCAATATTTGAGCAAAAAATGTTTAGATAATTTTCTCTATTCCTTTTCAGTTGAATCTTCCTGCTATACCTGTTCTAGGGGAAGGAAGATTATTTAATATAATCCCAATATCTGAAAAATGTGATCATTGGGATTTTACAGCATAATTGTTTCTTGTGCCGGTAGATGCAAGTTATTAAAATTACAATCCTGTTAAACGTATTAAAATGCGATGGAATGTCAAGGCCGTTTAATATTGCATGTTAGAAAAATAATACATTAAAAACAAAATTGACAAAATACAGCAATTGAATAAAATAAGACATGATCATATCTCATTGGCTACAAGTACATCACACTCATATGCTCTCGAAAGGAGACTGTTTAATCGGGTATTTTGATAGAAACCACAGATCGTGTTCGTGAACTCTTACATATGTGGAACAATGAAGACTATCTCAGATTATATTATAAAACATTACATTTTGCGAGGCAACAATTTGTAAATGAAAGAGAGTAACATATCCCAGAGTAACATATCTAGCTTAGAACTGAATATTTTTCAATAAATATTCAAAGACAGTGTCTCCACTAGAAATTTGATTTACATGATCTTCTCTGTTATTTCATTTAATTCATTGTCACGTCCTTTTACCTTAAATTACGTCATTGCTTCAGAAAATGTGGATTAAGAGACCGGTTGCATTTTAAATCCACTACTTTTAAAGCTGGTGGCATCGACTCTAATGGAGCCGACCGCAAACTCCGGGGTTAAAGGAGCAGGGAAGTGATGGCTTCCAGTGTACGGTGTACTGTTTGTTTTATACTGGAATTATCTTGACCATAGGAAAATGTTTTGACATAAATACAATGATATTCGTATAAAAATATCTAAGTATTTATTTTGTAAATAATTCTACCGAAGTTTACATAATGACGTGTTTCGACATTTTAGTTTAGAATGCTATGGGTAGATTATCTGCCTTAAAATTCGTAGCATTAAAATTTTTTATTAGTGATCCACATTGTTAACGCGTATAATTTTATACTACAAAATTTTAACGGTAATCTTCAGTCAAATAAATTAAAGGCAATTTTGATAAGAGAAAGCGTTTAAGGTTTAAAAAAAATGTTTATAATCATTTGTTTTAAAATATACTTTGTACTACAGTTTCAAGGAAGTGTTAAAAATATTTAGTGTTCAATTTGTTTAGAGACACATCACAAATCATCCAATATAATGCGCGATTGGTTTGAGAACAATATGAATACCGTATTGATTTATGTAAACGATTTCAACGCAATGTGTTCAAATGTACTTTATTTCTAAATAATTGTAAGTAAATACAATATTTTTACAAAAATATTGATCCTAGTTCAAATAACTACCGAGAAAAAGCACCCTTAAAATAATAAGATAATAAAAATACTAGTACTCGATTGGAATTTTTGCAGTACGATATAGTTTTCGAATATAATTGAATAAATTTTCAATATATAACTATTTTTTAATTGATTTGTATTAATTTTATCAAATTGTATAAATTCTTAATGAATAAAAATACGTAACATATTTTTATTAAATTTCTGTTGATAAATTTTCAAAACAGAACATAATTTAATAAATTTTCTGAAAACAATTTATAAAATACTGCTACTGTTAGAGGTTTTTGGAATCGTTGCCAAAACGAAGTTTCTCTTTGATATTCACACTCGCTTCTGATATTCTCGTCGGTGTTCACGACAAATACAAATAAAGATATTGTACCAATTGTAATTGTATTGCACTAGGGTCATCCAAATAATAAAATAATCATTTAAATTGGTTCATTAATGCTGGAGATATGAGTTAACATCTAAATATAAATAGAAAATTCGTACCACTGCAGCATTAGACCTAGGAATTTTAATCCGGAGTTCAGTGACAAAGTCTCCGCTTTAAAAACGGCAGGTCCTAAGACCTTACGATTTAAGTAGTCAGTAATCGAATAGCTTGAAAACTGAGGGATAGAGACCCGGACTCTAAAAACAGTCTTTGCTTGAGACTAACAATACTGCTTTAAAAACAGCAGATCTTAAAGTTCCACGGTTCAGGCAGTCAGTGCACCTGCAGCATTATGATTTAAGGGTCAGTTTACAATTTTATTGTTTGCACCCATATATATTTAACTATCTATTTACACTATTATGTTCTTCAAGTTAAATGAGTCCAAAACCGACATGTAATAGCGAGAACGCGGCCCCGCCCGAGCTAGTTACGTCACTACTACCGCCTATATATTTCCGTTGTTCGGTCAGTGGAGTCGATTATCTATGGTCGGTTGGTGGCAAGACTGGAAAAATGTTGATGCAGCGGGGCGAATGTTGGTTTATAATAATAATAGACTGCTAACAGGTAACCACTTTATTTTTGTAATGTTAAATGACTATTTTTTTATAATGTAAAATGACTATCACTGAATAGTTCCTGTTACCACTTTCCTGCTTCATTATTGTGTTTAGGTTTTGTTAAAAAGCAAATTAATGGCCCTTAGTCATGTATTATTAAAATATCATACCTAAGTCGTCGAAACTCGATCACAGCACCCGTGTTATTCGGTGTTGGGTAAATCTGTGGTATATCTTTAATTTTCATAGTCAGATCTTTACCAAATTTTCATGGGACCATACTGGGAGTATATCCTTCCAAAAAAAAAGAATAATCGAAATCGATCAAGAAATTCTGAACATATGAGGTAATATAAATTAAAAAAAAGAGTCGAACTGAGAACCTCCTGCTTTTTTGAAGTCGGTTAAAAGTAGAATTATTTTTTTTTGTATTTTCATTAAACTAAAGAAACTATTGCGTTAGCATTCAGGAGAGATCAGTGAATATAAGGGAAGACGAATGTTTTAAAAGCAAATATTAGTGGATGTGCACATATTACATCGGAGTCTGCCGGTGAGGATATATGTATTGATTATTTGTTTTTTTATTTGACAGTGACTGGTGGATTGGACAAACGATACATTCTGAAGTAAAAAAAATATTCTGTCTATGACTTATATCGTCAAAAACATAAAGCTGTGTCCTAAAAAGTTGAAAAAATCTAATTGGATGAGAACCAGGCGTATTGCAAGTAATTCGTATTAGTCCGCAAGTGATACCTTTTATTTTTAGTTATAATCGGAAAAGTGTTTTCGGAAGTAAAGGAAAATCTAAATTTTTTTTTCATACACTAAAAGTTACAGTAAAGAAAACTGACTGCTGGTTTAATGCCCTTTATATTGCTACGTTGTTTAACAACTCAAATTATGGATATTATTATTTTCCTTTATAATTCGGATAAGTTTGCTACCCTTGTTAGGAAATCGTCTAAACATGTCTGTCACATAATACAAGTTTGGTTGATTTATTATTAAATTTTCAGTAAGATACAATTTTCTTAGTGTGAGTCACGCATTGCTTCGTTTTGATGAAAGTTTAGTTGCAGGAGAAAAGTGAAGTTTTTAAATAGTTTATTTTTTCCTACGTTACTGTTTTTATCATTTTTTTATTTATAATTTCTTTATCTATAAGAGCTTCAAAAATTAAAAAAATTAAATTTTTCATTCTGGGTGAAATTCTCTTAAGAAATAAAAGTTGCTCTCAAATCAGTGCATACATTCAAAGCTATACGTGAGTAAAATGAAAAATATGCATTCGTTAAAATATTCCCTTTTTTGCATTTAAAGCTAATTGAAGAGGACTCTTTAACACAGAAATAAGTGATCTGCTTAAAACCAAGTGATGGTGGATAGAACCAAGTAATTTGCTCATGTTTACGATTGGCCGCCGTCTCACATATCCTAATAAGGAAATTTCTTTTTCTGGCATCATATGAATATTTATTTTTCATATTTTGAAATGTTACTTGTTGGACCATACTTAGAGTATTATATATTGCCACTAGAATGTAAATAAACATAATTCATATAAAATATTTTTGAGGTCCCATTGTGGACAGAGCTTGTAATGGAATTATCCAGAACGGAAAAATGTCTCGTCTCTATTGAATTTATTAATAATTCTGAAACATCAGATTAATACTACTAGTAAGTCAAATAAAATATGATTTTTTTGCCTATTAGGCCAGGAAATAAATATAAAGTATTTTTTCTGTAAAAATACGGTCGTGATAATTAATTTACGAATGCACTTTAATATTCCTTTTCTTTCTCATTAACCATAAAGTATCAATGAAGATATATGATCAATGGTTTCGAAATTTTGACTGTCTTTCCGTCTGATTGCCCACGACTGACCTGATTATAAAGAATCTTTACTAACATTACCAATCCTAAAATTGTTTTTGTCAGTGTGGTCATAATCTAAAAACTCTGCCACCGAGTAACGAATTGTTATGAAATTCTGACTTTTGTAGTATGCCCATAATTTGTGAGAAAGAGTATTACATAAACTGTTATCCATGGCTTTGCTTGTTTGAAAAAGTAATACAATTGAACGCGTGTTTCGGTAATTGTCAGTCAATCGCATCTAAACGGTTAGATAATTTTTTTGAAACTTTATGCAGACTCGTATTTAATTCCTACAGGATCGATATCAACGTTTTTGTTCAATAAAAATTGAGTGGTATAATGCAATTGTATATATAAAAATGATAGCTCAAGTGTCTTTAAAGCCCAAAATTTTACATAAATATAGACGGAATTTACGCACAAGCTAACAAAAAACTTATGCTGCCGAAATTACGGGCGAACACTAGTAGTTAATATAGAAGTCAAGCTAGTTAGAGCCAGTTAAGGAAAGTCCAAACCTAGTTAAGAAATATGACATTATGAATATTTGTTTTGTAAAAAAAAGAAATAATTCTCAAGTGTAAGCAGCTTTTTTGAATTGTTATTATGACGTATGTCTGGCCAATCTTGGGAATCTATTAGTATGTTGTTCATTTAATATGTACCTATTTTCATTCATGTATTTGTATACATTTCATGATATAATTCCATGAAAATTTTCGTGCCACATTATAAAAGAGTAACGAGATAATATCAGACATGAATTTGGTTATTTTATTGCTGAAAATTTATTAACTTTGGTCTTTGTTAAATTAAATAAAAAGTAAGATCTTTTTACTTGATTGCCTGTGTAATAAGTAGTTTGCAGGAAAAGTTTGTTCAATATTTTAAATAGACGTTTTAAATATTAATTTTCTAGTATAATGAAAATCAAACAATAATATAATGAATCACGGATTCACGATCAAATTCGTACCTTAGGCGGAGAAATTTAACAAGGTTTGGTATTAATGTAAAGAATGTACCTAAATTAAATAAGAATATTTTAATTTAGAAGAGAACAATAATGAATTAGTGACTGACATTATGGTTTTTTGTCCTTGCTTTAAAGGTTATTGAAGGTTTTGCACTTGAAGAAAAATGGAATTCTTTCTTTCAGGCGGTATTCATTTTATGAAATGTTTAAACATTAGGATTTACCAAGCAATACTAAAGCGTTACTTATATTATGCATGGCATAAATACAGAGAGTATTAATTGTATACTAAGCTTTCCTCTAAAGATGCCATATTTTTTTAAAATTTAGCTTTTTTTGGGATTTAGTTCATTTAGGGCAAATATTATTTTTGGATCGAAAACGCGGATATTACCCCATATTATTTATAAGTATGACGGTAAACATAATCTACCTCAAGTAAAGTTTACATTAGTTTGATTAAATATATGGCATCAGAATAAAAGTCACTTTAATGAAACAAATCACAATATTCACATTATAATATTCTCCTCGTCCCACAACAAAATTTACCAAATTCACCAATCAATATTCGACTTGAAAATACATACTATTTGAAATGTTCCCGCCGTCAAATCAAATTTGATTATGTTCCTTTACGTCGATTCAGTGCTGCTTGTGTAGGCGTTATGACGTGTCTCCCTTTTGTCATCATTAACCGGGGGTGGAGGCAAGACCAGTGAGAATAGAGTGCAACGTCTCTGCGAGTGAATCGTATCGGGACGGACTGTAAAAGCCGATCATTTTCGGAAATTTTAAAAAAAGAATTTGCACTTGTCTATTCAAAATAACGACAGGTGATTGTTATTCAAGTCGTGTTCGTTATGTGAATTGCGAACTATAAATGTAAAATTACCTTTTTAGTTTATACAGAACATACTAGAATACTCGCAGGAACAATTTATACCTTGCCATATCGAAAAAGGCAATGTCTATTTGTATGTTTGTCTATCTATCTATGCCTGTATGTATAATACTCGAAAACCAGTGGCACAATTTATGTGTGTATTTTTTTTAAATATGTCGATAAATTATCTGGTCATGACACTTACATCCTAGTGTTCGCTTACGTTTTGAAAATTCTTAAGATGAACAAACATTTTTTTTAAAGTCTGTTTCGATATTTAAAGAGTTCCCAGTTTACGAACAAAAGGGAAGCTGTCGAAACGCAATAGGATAAACGGGTGGACTGTGATTGATATACACGTAAGGATATGATTTATATGGTTACAACAATATAAACCTTTGTGAGTTTGTGTCATTTTAGTAATAATTATAACATCAAAATTTTGAATTTGTTGCTATGTAGTATACATCTCGGCGCTGCGCATACATGTACCAGATGCAAAGAAGCCGGGAGGCGAGGACGAGGAGTTTGCAGCCCGACCAAAGTATATTAGCGGCGTGGACATTTAGCGTAGGTGATGTGATGATACGTGTGTGTGTATCGTTATCATCTTAATATGACTTATGTAACCTTTTGTTAGTGGATTTATAGTAGTTTATGCGTATAGAATTTTATGATTTGACACTGTGACATGAGCAACTGTGGGTAATTTTGTGTTGAGTATAAGCTTTGCATGTTCTTATGAAAGTCTTACGATATCTATATATTTAATTGTTCGTTTGGATATAACCTTTCGAACAAAATAGTTTTTATTTGTTTTGGTTGTCACTATTTTATTATGTAATTAATTAAGAAATTCTTATTATTTAGCTATTTCAGCGATATGATTGTAATTACTTTTTGGATCTTTTTTGTTTATTCTGATGTCGATGTGAATAATTTGATAAACTTTGATTTGCTTAGAATAAAAAACAACTATGGTCATTTTAAATTAAAAAAACCTGTTTGTGTGCTTAGTTTATTTCTTGAGCAGTAATAATGACTCACATAAGTTGTTATTGATATTCAAATGGACATAAAGTTTTCTTTGTTTCTTTGGGTATCTACTTATTTGATATTTCATTAGATGGTTGTATAATAATACATATTAATATAGTAGAAGCCTGATTATGAAGTATAATTTTTAAACAAATCAGTAATTAAAAAAATAAAAATTATATTTTTATGTAAATAAATGTTGATGAAAGAGCATATTTTAAATACATTGAAAATATAATTTTCTTCTTATGTTGTTGGCATTTATTTATATACTTGCAAATGTGCTTTCTTTCATGAAGTTCGACTTTGTGTTAAATAAACAATTAGTTTACTTGTTTATATTTGTTATCATAACACATTCTATATTTTGTATTAAGTACTGACTATTCTGTTAGATAATTATGTAATAGTTCAGATATCATAATGGAGCATATTTACTATTCTTTTTTCAAATTCATAATTAAAAGCCTAATATAATTCTTACAGGTATGCTTTTTAATTTCAAGCTATTTAATCAATTGCTTGAATGATTGTATTTCATACAATCGTTCTTGTATGTTTTGTTCGTGCTGTCCTATTTTCATTATATCGAAATAATTTTATAAATTAATATTAAAAGTCAGAAAGACAAAACTATTTCTACGTATGCAATTGAGTTCTCGATAGTCGATCGAATTTCAGTATGATGAAAGATAGACGTAAAATTATAAAGTTTCCTATTTTGAGTAAAGTACATTAGATAAAATGTTTGTGTTTTCATGCATACTTGGTATTTTTTTATATTTAATTCTCGATGCAGTAGTTTTTTATTTGGTTAAACTCTATTGGTGTTGAATCGTTTCAAAACGAATAATTCACCTTTCATTAATCAAAGACTACAAAACGCCAAATATCGCGATTAAAGGAAAATAAAAAAAAATAAGACGCTAAAACTTTTTTTTCACTTAAAAGAATTCCCCGCGAATGAAGTCGTGGGTATTAATCAAGTAATAAATAAATTATTACGGTTCCATAAACAAAGTAACTGACAAAAAACGAAATCCTTTAAGAACTATTGTGATGACATTTTACTGGAAGACCATGAACTACGTCTTTCGATTGTATAAAAAATGTATACGTTTGCAGATCTATATATTTTTTTGGAATTAGTGCATGATTTACTTATTTGAATGTAAGAAACTTGCATTGAAGGTAATTAAACTCTTAGAAGATTGTCATTTTGAATGATAATGTTAGCACAGGTGTACAACAGATGAATGATTATATTTATCGATGTCCAATTGTTGTTAATAAAGTACACTCGAGTTATAGTTGATAGGTAATCATGTAGCGAGAATTACGTACATATTCGTAAGTAATGTGATATGGATGCAGAAGTGTAATATGATTTCTTGAATATAACTAGAAATGCGACCTGAATTACATAATTTATTGTTTGAAAAAATAAATTTAAAACATTTATTTTGTTGCTTAATGAAATTTGTGAGTTTATTAAAAAAATACGTCAAGCATGAACAGAATCCGCACTACGAGGGTTCCGTACACATTTAGGCACTATATTTAAGGGAACGTGGTATTTTTATTACATTATTTACTAATATTATTTTTTCCTAACATAAATATACAGGTTTAAAATATTGGGAATATTTAAAAAATTGCGAGATTTAGGATAATTGCTAGTTGTTCAGCAGTTGTTTCGCTAGTTGTTCAGCAGTGTTCAGTTAGCATCGTGATTTTTGGTTTAATAGTTTTGAAAAGAAAGTATTACTATCTTTTGCATATTTTTTGAATATATTTTTATTAAATCTAAAGGTAAATAAAAATAATCAAGTTTTGAATGATTCCCCATATGAAGTATAAAATTAAAAAAAGATTAAAG
This sequence comes from Druceiella hillmani, assembly GCA_039881145.1. NCBI lineage: Eukaryota > Metazoa > Arthropoda > Insecta > Lepidoptera > Hepialidae > Druceiella > Druceiella hillmani. The sequence continues at coordinate 12,011,719 of JAYKKI010000054.1, read as the reverse complement.
ACTTTCAATTCGCCCACTCCTTAATTTTTACAGGGGTGTTTTAAACAAGTTAGATAAAGAATATGCGGGTTAAAAAGATGTGTTACTATGTCAATTTGTAAGTTTCAACGTCCCATTGTTTCTGGGAAAATCGGCTGTGAATAAAGAAAAACGTAAATATAGTGCCTACTGTAGTATACTTTTGTGAGAGTAAAATCTTATATAATGTATTTAACAAATTATGACATCTAAGATAGTATTACTAAAATAATACTATATATATTTTATTTGTACGTTATTTAGCAGTTTCTTGTCCATAATATTTAATTTTATTGGAATAGATATTTATTTCTGTATAATTTGCGTAACAACGTTTACTTTACTATCATATATTTTGACCCACAGGCGGTAGAGGAAGTGTACTGATTAAGGAATAGATGCCTAATATGGACAAAGGTAATATCTATTTAAATACACAACACCAGTTTCCGAACGCACCGTCGATCACACTTCGCCCCGCTCCTACATCACGGGCCAGTGTGAGCCCGCATGCAGAGCGCGACGGGCGTTCGCAGGAGAAGGAAGGAATTTTTCGACTGTCGCCAATCAATAATGTACGAAGTTTTAATTCCATTTATCTAATTTTTCAAAATAAACTTAATATTAAGTAAGTCAGTATTACCTCTTCACGGGCTTACGTAGTTTAATTTAGTCCAACTCAAAGATTTTTTTATTCACTTTTCTTAAATACACGTGTTGTTCTAATATGGAATTTCATCAGGATCCCATTATGAAATAGTATTCCATAGACAAATACATAGGCTTACGTACTTAACCAGGAGTAAATTGAGACTACGATTTGTAACCTTACATTAAATTTCAGTTAAATGGAGTTTTCCTTCGCAAGTGATGAGCCGCATTCCCGTTCTTTGACCATGTTTGACTATTTATTTTTTATTTCAATTTGCAAAAGCCATGGCTTCCCCCAAAAATAAACGGAAGGTTTGGAACAAAACCTCTAAGCAGAACGCCATTGCACTCGTCAAATCAAGTTAAATGGTATGTAAAAAAGTCCTCCCGAACAACATTATATCGCCTTTGCAAATCGTCATATGGAAACTTATATATCTACTATGCTGGTAAATATATATCTAGTAAATGGAAAAAAATACTTACTCGAAAATATTTGAAATGATTTCCATATCAATTGTCAGTTTGTAACAGTATTAAACATCTCTTTAACAACCTGACCGCTATTGGCAAATGGTTAAATGGTTTTCGGATACATAACAAGTATCGTTTTTCTCCGAGAACTCCAACAGAAATTCCATTTGCAAGAGTAAAGGGATTTACAAAAGAAAATGTAAAAATATTTTTTGGTTTGTTACAAGAAGAATTTGAAAAGTACACGTTTTCAGCAAATAGAGTTTTTAATGTGGAGTAACAAGGTTGATTTTAGTTCAGTCTAAAATACACAATACTATCATTTAAGGATAAAAACAAATAGGGACTTTAACATCGGTAGAGAGGGTTTCCCCTTATAACAATTTGTCTGTGTATGAGCGTAGCAGGCAATTATGTACCGTTTTTAATTATTTTTCCTAGGAAAAAAAATTAACGGAATCCTAATGAAAAGAGCACCAGGAGGTTCGATATTTAAATACCATCCACCTGGATAGATAAAATCCGATATTTTTTTGATTGGTTTATACGCTTCCTAGATTATTTGAAGGCAACCGTAGTAGACTCAATTTTACCTATTATAGAAGGACATTACAATCTCAATTGAAACGTTAATTTAATAGACTTGGCTCTTCAAAATCATTCTAAAATATTGTGTCTACCACCGCATTTGACGTAAAAACTACAATCCCTCGACAAAACTGTGATGGCAGCTTTAAATGCATACTACCACAAAGAGATCAGTTAATTAATGTTTATAAATCAGAGGGTACTAAGAAGCTTCGTTATTATAGAATGATTTGGCAAAGCCAACTTGAAAATACAGAACACCCAACTTGCTGTAAAAGGATTAAAGACAACAGGGATTTATCTGATAAACTGAAATGTTTTTAGTGACGCAATTTTCGCAGTACATGAAGAGGAAACGAGGCAAGGGCGAGATGACAGAGCAAAAGAAAATGCAAACAAGAGACCTGCATCACCTCTATAAAAACAGAACTAGTAATGAGCCCTAAAATTATATCACCATATCCTCAGATAAGAAACAAAAATCTAGCAGAGGTAGGAATGCTGTATCAGCATTTGAAGTTACAGCGTCGCTTTCTAGATCGGAATTAGATTTTTCTAAAACTAATAAAAAGAAAGAGCAAGTTAAAAAGGGGGAAGCCATGTTTTATGAACCATTTACTAGCGGTGTTAAGAAGAAGAAACAAAAAACATTGAAAAAGAAACCGAAATTGATTTATCCCAGTCCTCAGATATTGAGAATTTATCGTTATCGCCATCAGATAATGACGAGTTGCCAAGTACTCTTCAACCAACTTATCCTGACGCTGATATTGAATGCGTCTGCTGCCTGCTGTCTGCGGCCTTTACATAAATTACTCCAAGAGAAGGAATGGATCTAATATGGCCAATGTTGCGATGGTGCCAGTGGTGCCACGGAAAATTTTTTTTCCCTATTTTTAATTGGGTGTTTGTTATGGTATTCTATATTCGGCAAACTTCCTCTACTAAAAACGTGCTTCCAGATAAGGAATATGATTCAGCTTTTATTTATTATTGTGTTCTCTACTTCTACTAATAAAATAACTTCATTGTCATGTTTCTTGCAGCAATTTAAAATTTTTGTATTAGTCGTTTTGAGCATATACTTTAAGAAACAATAATAAAATGAAAATGTTATTGTGAAAAAGTTCTTCCTTAAAATAAACCCGTTAAGTACGAGTAGGATTTGAACTAGGAGTGTTTAGTACTTTTTAGATACAAATAAAAATGAGAGATACATAATATTTCTGTTATACCATTTGAAAATATAAATATTATTTTTCACCAAGTACATATATTACCTAATACATTTTCCAAGGTGGTTAATTATTGTAGGTTTCTCCAAAATTATGAGATTTAGTATTATCGTTATAGTATAGGTAAAACTCTCGTAGTATTGCTTTTATTTCATAATTTTGATTTTATCAGTTTGCATAATGGACGAGTAAAGGTGGTCGCGGTTTTCTTTAACATTTTTAGTAATATTTCCAGAACTATTTTACACATACATAATTCTAAAAATCAACTTTTCCTTATAATATTCTCTATTACTCAGTCCACTCTATTACTTGGTATTAATGAATACATAACATTTAAAAAAGGTAGACAGAAATGCTTAGAGCTATTTATTACTTAACATCAAATATAATAAGTAATAGTTACCACTATTTTTTGTAAATCCGTACAAGAAATAAAATTAAACACCCTAACATAATCACAACCTACAACGCATCTTTCCACGACTCGCTTTATAAATAGTTTGAAATATTCGGAAAGTTCAATAACTTTGCAGGTATATTTAGGGTACACGCATGACATTATAAATTGCGACATAATTCATCCATCAAAAGTTGAGTTATAAGTTAACAGAGAGAAAGAAGACAGAGTTTGCATTTGGTAAATGTAGTAGGTATGTTATATATTCTACTAACATAGTCCCTTACATCATTGTTCTCACAAAAAATACCTTAAATTAGTTATTATAAAATAGTAGGTCTTATATTTTAAGATTATATACTTAGTTGTACTTTATACTTCATAAGATGCGAAAAGAGTTAGGTCTATTTGTTGAGTTTTTTAGATAAATATTAATTTATTGATTGCTTATAAGCCGTACGTCTACTTATAAATATTCAACTTGAAAACAACGGGACGGTAGCTTAGTAACTATATTTAATTCGAAATACGAATAGTACCTGTGTCAGTTTTTCTCTTATTAAGAATATCTTTCTTGTTCCCCGCTAACTTCACTTCCTTTTTGAGTTTCCGTCATGGCACTCATATAAATTAGTACCAATGGAAACTCTAGTATGCGTCAACGAGAGGGTCATATCTCTATTGTAAAAGCGAAATGACAGTAAATGGTCAATATACGATTGCCTGGAGTCTATACGTTAATAAGGTAATTTGTCATTTATATAATATATTAATAATTTTTTAATATTGGCGTATAAAAATAGATAAATGTGGTTAAAAAAAGGTTACAGAGCATTAAACACGAGAATAAATTAACTTCCAACGCTATTGTACCTGAATTATTTTCACGTCCCATATTTCTGGTTTACACCGACGGGAATATCTGGTAAGCCAGCAATTTGGAACATTCGCTTTATTAAAATTCGTACTCCCATTTTAGAGATCATAAACGACTCCTGGTCTCGTCCAAAGTTATAAATTCTTAATTAAATGAGTTATTGCAATTTCTGTTTTATTAAGGGAGCGAACTAAAACGAGAATTTCGGCGGATTTTTAATTAAGTAATCTGCTTCGTATTAATAAAGTTGTCGGTGTTTATCTAAATTATGACCTGTGTTATTTGAAAGTGATGACGTTGAGTGGCAAATTGTGTTCAGTTTTCTCTTGTTGTAGTTATATTCAGAAGTTCATTTTAAAATTACACTTAAAGCCTTTGCATTTGTTTTCATTAGCTTCAAAACATTTAATATAATTTACGAACATCAGTTCTTTGGCTTTGAGGGAGTAAATTCATTTTGGTGGTTTTGTGTAATTTTTAGGGAAATTGGGCTAATATTTTAATAATTTTTCGATTATTGTATCGTTAACGTTGATATATTCAGTGAAATATTAACTATGTTCTTGAAGCCTTTGTTTTTCAATCGACATTGTAAAGAAGAGAACCGGGAACAAATATTTTGCAGAGAAGTTTGATTTAAATATATCGAAGTAAAGGTCCATATTAATTAGGTATTTTTATTATTTCAAAGCTGCCGCTCTTAAAGTTTGCGGACGATTTCTTTGATAATACGTTTTAACGCCTCTTTTAAATAAATTCTTTTATTGTGAAATATTTTCTGAAGTTCAAATTCTGAAAAAGAATGGAAATTAGTTGGTTCAATGTAACGAATAGCGTAAGGCTTAAATATTTTGGAATAAATGAGAATTTTCAGGAAAATTTAGGTTATATGGCGGATAATGCATGGGATATATTTAAAAATCATTCACTTCACCGTAGAAATACTGGTATTTGACTCGGGGATATCATCAGCAATAACGACATCCGATCAGGATACCAAAACGGTTCGATACATTAATGATTTTGATATATGTAAAATAGAGCAATCCAGAATACCTCAGAAGCTATTTAGGGAAATCCAGCCAAATAAGTGAAAAGTCTAGTATTTCACGTCAAGGAAAACATATGAAATAAATCGAGAAAGACCTGAGAAAATACTGGCTAATTTAGGAAACGGCAAATGACTTTAAAGAATGGAGAATGAAACTATTAAAATAGTTCGAATTTTACCAGCGCCCTCAGCAGGATATTCACTTTGGGGTCGGTTTGAAACATATATTAGCTAAGGACGACAGAAGAAAAAGAATTATATTAAACTAAATTGAACGAAATGGTAAGTTCACGTTGACAAAATGATGGATTTTTAAATATTTTTAAAATATAGACATCGGGCTATGCATATGATAATATCGGATCTTTTTGCGCAATATTCATAGTCTAAAGTATAAAAATCGTGATTCGTCAGAGTACTTCTTCTTTCTGTTCGGTGACATGAATAGCTTTTCCACTGACCCACATGTCCTCCAAAAATTTAATATTACAATTCTCAAAAATTTGATTGAAACATTTACAATACAGAACGTTGAATATTTCAACAAACATAAATGTATAAGGAATGTATTAATTGATAAATAACTCTTGTAAAAACTCGTGTCTTAAATAACTCTTGCTAAAAACTCAATTTCTAAAACTTCAAAATTTATTTTCAACATAATTTGAAAGAATCCGCTGCTGTGGTAAGATGTAAGGGCGAATATTTTATAACGTTGAATGGTGAAAAAGTCATTATAATTAAAGCGATATATACAACAGGGGTAAGAAGTCATTTGAGAATTTACAATATACTATTCTACCGAACGTATCATCGCCTAATCTTCAGAGGCACTCTAATATCGATTCGGAGAATGGCAAAAAAAATCAACATAATAATGCAGAGACACAATGATATTTTTATTAGTAATCTGTTGCACCACATGCTGAAGTTGTGGCGGAAACGCAATTGGTCTCTCCCCTCTTTGTTTCATATTTGCCCTCGGCGTCTCTTTCACACGCCTGTCTCAAACTCTGCATTGAGAGAAAAGCATTAGGTGTTTATAAGTTCTACCTTTATTAACCACGGTCATAACAATATTAATTTTTTTCACGAAAGAAACTTACCCAGTTACCTGATGTGGGATTTAGATTTTTGTATACGTTTTATTGTAAAGGAAATATATTGTAGAAGTTTATCACCTTCCAGTTTAGAAGTCGTTAAAACATACTTTTTCGAAGTAAGTTATGTGTATAGTTTGCCTCTTTACGTGAAAATTTGTTAAACTTTTTTTTAAACTTCTGTTAATATCCGGGGTGGTATGTCAGTTACGTAGCAAATGAAAAAAATATGATGAAAATTCGATATTAGTATGCATAAATATGATTAGAATTCGAGGTGGATTGAAAATATTGCATAAATTTGCGTTTTATTAAATTGTATTATGACAAATTTTCATGATTTTACATAATCCAGCTTATAAACGTTGAAGTTTATGTCAAACGGAATGTTATCAAATTGTCATATGCTTGATTGTTAATTAACTACTGTGGTGAATATACTTGTCTAACCCAGATGATTTTAAACATTAACCTCCAGTGCCTTAATGTCAAGAAGTGCATTTACGTATAACCTAGTGGAATATTAATTTTTAATTATAAATAAAAAATGCTCGGTAATGAAACAATTAGGAAAATTTTGGACTTTCACCTTAACGTTAAAACAGAATTAGCGTTGTAATAAAATAGCTAATGGATGGAAATTTCAATATAGGAAAAACTTATAAAGTACTAAGTAAAAACTTATAAGCAATTTGAGATGCTGTTACGATTTTCAAAGACTGATGTTACGAGTGATTTTGACTTGGCTTAGTATGGCAATTCACATTTTTCATTGTTTACGTATATAGCTTTAAAGCTCTTAAAACTCCCAAAAGAAAAAAAAGTAAACGTTATAAGATCATTCATCCGTTCGTCCGTCTATTCATCCGATTGCGGTAAGACGGAATCCTAGAATGTTTGTTAAATTCATAGTTGAAAGATTAGACGGGGCGGCAGAGAAAATACATTGTAGGTCGCTTTGAACCGTAATAAAATGGTAAGTAGTATCGTAATATCATTTTAAAATATCTATTTGATGTTACCTTATTTAATGGGATTTGCAAACTTGAAAAAATGTTTATAAAATTTTGCTTCATATTAGTTGAGGTCTCCATTTAAAGTATCTGTTAGCAAAGTTTGATGTGTATATTTCTAAAACTGCTGAACATGCAAGGATGTGAGAGACAGGGACAAGTATACAAAATGGATAGATATGAAAAACTATGAGGATCCTATTTTTGCCATCTGGCTACGAAAACCTAAAAAATATTAAAAATGATAAAAAAAACTTGAGTCTTTTGAGGTGAAGTAAAATAAGGATGAAGAAATACGGCAAAAAATCTACGGCAACATAGGTATTACAATTAATACCTTTAAAAGCATATTGAAAAAATGGTTTTATGTAACAAAACATGTCTATTAGGTCTCTCCATTCGGTGTATTAATGTCTCAAACCTATTTCTTTTGACGTACACGAATTATTTAAAATAATCGAATCATAAATAATTGTTATTCAGCCAACTTTGGAATTCTGGTAAAAAATATAATTTGCATTTTTAACAATGATGCACCTGAAGTGCGATTTGTTTTTTATGTAAATATGAAATGTACAAACACTGGAAATACCGATTGAATATCAACTTACTGGATCAACACACTTTCCTTATCTACGAACCCTTTCACATTTAGTGAATATACATAAAAATTATCAAGAAAATCAAAAAATTTATGGATTAAAGAAATTTTTTTTTCAAATTTGATGATGTGATTGATTAAGCGTACTATAATAAGGAAAAATAATATTAAAGTTAAGTTACTGATTAGAAACATTTTTAAAGATTTACTCTACCCACATTAATTGACACTCAAAGTGAAATATTTTGAAATTTTAGTTCTCCCTATTTCTCTAGTCATACGTCGAAAGTGACACAACAAATAGAATTTTTAAGACTTCTAATAAAACAAACCCAAATTTTGATAAGGAACCTGAATAATATTTGGAAGAAAAGATTGATTTAATGCTGTATTTATGGATTGCCGGCTCAACAAAATTTGGCTTGAAATCAGGAATTCTTTAACCAGATTCAAAAACAATTCTAAAAACTATATCTTTGAATAAAGATAACATTTGCATTGTCATTTTAATTTAAAGTATGTCGAAAAATATATCCATTTACAATTTTCTTAACAAACTTTTGCACTTTTGTCGGGTATTGTATTTGTAAGTTAATATTTTTCCGTTAAAAGTGCACTGTGCCCGAAACAATATCTAATTTTGTCTAATTTATTACGCAGCAGAGGTTAACATTATAAATTAGATGAAAAACTTTACGACAATTTCACCAACTCCCGTTTCCTGACAAGGTTAATACATCTAAAATGATTTTTTCATATATTGTCACCAAATGATATAAGATTAGTCGTATTCAGTTACAAATGTTTATGAAATATGATTGTGGTTAATTATATTAATTTCAGTTCACTATGAAAAAATTCTGTTCAAATTATCTTCTCAAAGAAGTTTTGTTTTCAAAAAGAGGCTGCAAATATAAAAGGGGTTTCCCGAATTAATTGCCTTCCAAATAAGAGGCAAGGTTTCAAGAATAATGGGTATAATTCAAAAATTTTGATGATTCACAGTCTTGAACCATGCTAGGATAAACCGAAAATATACTATTTAATAACAGTTTGAGCGGTTTTGTACCAATATAGCATTGCCCATCACCGTGTATGTAGAGGAGCTCTGCGGTAGCCACCGTCGTTTTTTGAATATTAAAAAACTTTTTTGCTTCAAGTTTATTCGGTGCCATGGAATCACTCTTTGAGCAGTCGATCTTAGTCGAATGTCTCTTCAGAGGGCATTTCGCTGGTGACTGTTTACTCTATTTATTTTACCTTTTTATATAATTTTCAAGATTAAATTTTCTGTATGGTTCTATTCTTAATTTAATTTCATTTGCTATGTAAAGCTGTAAGAAATTAATCAATAGGAACAAGATTTTTGTAAAATGATGTTAAATGCAATATGTAGTTTAAATTTTTTTGGAAATTAATATAATATGTACATTTACAGATATTCATATAGGCGCCACGTACACTTAAAATTTATGCATTGCGTCATCTGAATTATGAATTTAGTACCACTTAAAAAGAGGTATTATATCATTTTTAGGTTTCCTAAAATAGAACACTTATAAGATTTTCACGTGACTGTTAGTCAGTCTATCAGAGCCGATTTTCCCAGAAACTGTGCAACGTAGAAACTTGAGCTGATACATCTTATTAACCCACATATTTTGCTAAATTTTTTAAAAATATTCATATAGGAATTAAAGAACGAAGAATGCGTAATTTTTTTTGTAAATTTGTTTATCATGTGAGCTATTATTTGAAAAAAACGGTCATGAGAAATAGAGAATTTTTTGTAATTTTAAATTACATATTTAAAAAAAACTTTTCAAATAAATATGCGAAAATGGGGAATTCCCTGCTCCCTTTGTTTTTAAAACTACTGAACTAAAAATCATGAAAAAATAGGATTGGTAAAATATGACTAAACAATTACAAATATTGTCCTAGATTTTATAATTTTTGAAATATTTATGTTTTTAGGGCTGTGAAACTGTAGGTATAGGTAATATTTTCAACTGTGAAAAATTAATATTTGTTAATAATTTAATGCAAATATTTTGTTTCCTTTAACGGTATAAAAGCTTAAACGTTTAATGGTACAAAAGCTTAAATGTGTACGAAACCCTGGTAATGCGAGCTCATACTTGATTCGTCCTAATTTTTTCAGTTAAAATGACGTTCACAATTGATGATGGCATCTTATCAATTTAATCTAAATTATTTAAAAAAAAAAAAACTTAACTTAAAACTAACTTCACTTTGACTTTTTTCAAGTTTTTGGTTAAGTGAGTGTCTGTAAGATACAAGGTATGATTTCAATACAAAGCAAGGTAAGGTATATTTCTTTGTCGAATTGTCGATGGAAGTTAACTAAAATAATTTTATTTAAAAGTTGTAATAAAATAGTAATATTTAGAATTTTTTTTAGATTTTTCAAACATATGATTGAAAAATTTAGTTATCACATATTCATATTTCGCAATGGAAGTTTGGAAGCAAAATGAAGCGTAAATGATTCTCAATTTTATTTTAAAGACTTAATACACACTTGATAGTGTGAATGATACAATTTATTGACGTCTATCCTACATGTATCGGGAGGTACACAAAAACAATTATTATTTGGCTACTTGCTCAGTTCTTCATGTGAAACATCTACCTGCAGAGAGTCTTGCATAGGTCTAGTTATAGAAACTACAAGTAATTTTAGTAAACTTTTTGTTTTAACTCATAGTTAACACATGTTTAACTTTGCACATACAGTAAGATTTTAACTTTTTCTGTAATATTTTAATGACACAAAAGTTAAAATAAGACGAACGATTTTTGTGGATGATAAGTTAGTGGCTGACAAGTGCCGACTTTTGCTCTACAAGTTCAGTGGCGGACTCTACATCGACTTATCGCACAAGTTAAGATGCATGCGCCACCGACCAACATTGCTGTCAGTGCGTGTTCAGTCCCATGCCCTGTCCTTTGCCCTGTTAAAGTGTTTTAACTAGTAACGTTCCGAGTTACTCCAATTTTTTTTAGGATCTGTTTTTTGGGTCATGTGTGATAGAATATTAAATACCATATGTCCTATTTTCCTAGATTATTGTGGGTTTTCTGCACTGCGTGTTAAGATAACTAATTTAATTTGTAAAACGTAGGAAATATCTTTATTTAAATAAACAAGGTCCTTATGGTAATTATCAGTTACCTCTTTGTGATTTTTGGAATAGGTAAAAGCTATAATTATTTGGAAAAACTATAAAACCAATATACACTTATGCACTATAATAACCAGTATCATAAAAATATTTTCGGTTTCGAAGAAAATTGAGATAAATTGGATTGAACTGAGATGTATTTCGTTCCATCGTATAAATTTTCCTTCAACTCTGTTTTTGGAACGATTATTCCAAAAGTTTTGAAGAAATTTCAGAACGTGTAGGACTATTAATTTTTTCAGAAGGATACTTGAGCAATTCGTTAGATATTTTCAAGAAAATGAACTTCACTAGAGAATTCACTGCTTAGATATATTTGTTTACACTTAAATACTACGATAAGAATATATTCGTCTTTTTAGGGTTCTATAAACAAATGGTGAAAATAGGACTGTTAGAGTTTTAACACGTCCGTCTCTTTTTGTCACGTCCTTGTAAGTTTAGGGTTTTAGAATTATGCACCTAAATAAAATTTCACACGCGTTTTTTAAGAACCATCTGG